>CM076577.1:1168137441-1168855933 GCA_034641835.2 Pinus albicaulis
CATTGGGTGGTTTCATTAAGGAAAAAATCTCCACTTCTGCCAACAGTGTCACCTTACGTACAACATCAAGCCATTCACGCATGAGGTACTGTATGATGTTGCACCTCTTGATGTGTCTGATGTATTATTGGGCCAACCATACCTATGGAAGAAACATGCCATGTATGAGTCTAGGCCTCATGTTGTTGTTATTACTTTGGGAAAGAAATTTTACATGATACCAGATGTAGTACCGCCTCCTGCCATCTGTTTGACTACTGCAAAAAAATGTAGTAAGATTTTTTCCCAAACCAGGAAATCTATTTGCATTACCATTCACCCACCAGGATAGAATAATATTGTGGCCACAACCTCGAAACAGGGCTCCCATACATGTTAGCAACATATGGACAAAGTCATGGAGGAATACGAGGACATTTTCTCCTCACCCATAGAGGTTCCTCTACACTGTCAGGGTAGGCACTCCATTGATCTGACCCTAGGTGCACCCCTGCCTGATATTGACATATATCAAGGGACACATAGACAGGATCCACACATGTACTGTCTGAGCCTAAAAACAAACCAAATTTACTGAACGGATCCAACACGTCCGACTGCAGAATGACATATTTGACAAATCCAATACCAAGTTCAGCAAAATTTTCCTCATCCCATAGAGGAACTTAACGCAATGGGGACCATTGATTCCTAAGGGGCGAGGAATGATACTAATGGATATTGGTGGACACCCACCTATTCCATTATGACCCCCACCATCGGTTATTTCAACTTTTCAGTTTTAGCACAACTTACTATTTTTAACAGTTTTTCGGGTCCTGAACTTTCAGAGCCGTTTTGAGGCCCCAATCAACATTTTTTGGGAAAAATCGGAGAAAAGTGGGTGATAGAGCAATTTTTCTAACTCAAAAGTTGTATTCCTTAGATATATGTTTCTAACGAGGTATTGAGTGGGTTAAATAGAGATCGTATTCCAAGCTTACGTCTCTGGGAAGTTTGATGTACCAATTTACCCAAACAGGGCCCATAATTTTTGCGCTTCATCTTCTAGGGTTAGGTTTTTGGAAGTTTAGGATTTTCCATTGTTTCTATTTAATAAATAGGCCTTCGAGCCTCATTTTAACACAATTCAGAGGCATGTAGCCACCAAATCTCTTCTTAGAGATAAGCTACCATCGCCCTAGTTAGTTTATTTCAATTCTGTCTGTAAACATATTTCACTCATTTGATTTTAATGAAATGGAGTTTTATTTCCAATAAATATCTGTGTTTATGTTTATTTCTATATATTATTTTGTTCCTACATAAATCCAGATCATAATGGGAGGGAGTATGTCAGCAAGGATATGCACCATTTTTTTGATGAAGTAGGAATATAGTTGCAACATGTGATTCCTTACATTTTGTAGCATAACAGGGTAGTCGAGAGGAAGAAGAGATCCTTGAAAGAGATGGCAAATTTCATGTTGGATACAAATTCCCTTCCTTCCACATTTGGGGTTAAAGTGATGATTCGTACTTCATACATATAAAAAATATGTTCTCATACATTTGTTACAAGGAAAATAAGTTTTGAAGCGTGGTGTAGCATGCAATTAGAAGTTGCACATTTTAATATTTTTCACATGGGCTTGCATTAATTTTGGAAAGAATCAATACTTTGGAAACCCAAAGAAAATCATCCATATATTTTGGGTATCTATATGGTGTAAGCAAGTAAAAATTTCTAAATCTCTCAATAGAGACGCTCTTGATTGAGAGGAGTGTTTACTTTGATGAAATTCACCTATAAGCATTTAAGGAAAAAAAATGCATAAAATTGTGTGGTTCCTCCTATAATAAATCTAAGAAATGATGCATCTAGTCATTTAGATAAGATTTTAGATCTGAGTTTCAAAATGATTAATAATATTATGAGCATACATGTGAAGACTTCAATTCCTGGTCACTTTTGACATAAAAATGGTCCCTGATGAGTGACCTCTTGGATGATCGTGCAAAAAGATCTCAATTTCAAAATAACTCATGCACTCACAACTACAATACTAGTTGCACTAATTCATTTCTACATGGTTATATCATCCAACCCTTAAACCTATGAAGCAAATATATGGAATCATTTATGGGATGTTGGTGTGGACAAGGAGTGCAACTCCCTCACTAAGAAAAAAAATTTGGACTTGGAGTTATATATAATGTTTTCATTCATTGATATTGTAATTTGTTATACACGTTGGAGATTAATGAGAAAAATGCGTCATTGATGTCACTATATGGTTATCTATGTCAAAGGGAGTATCAAGATCGGGGGTATCGAGCTGGTATTTGAGGTGTTTACTTGAGAACCATTATATTAGTAGGACAAGTGATTAATCTTTAGAATCTATGATTATGACTATGATTTCCAGGTGTTGATGACATTGATAAGAATTGTCAAAGTTCTCCTTGATCTTTTTCTTGAACAAGTCTTTAGATAATGGAAAGTAATAACGCTAAGGAATTTTTTGTGTGGAAGATCATTTTAGGTGTCCCTCAAACGTGCTTAGTTGTGTAGACATATAAAATACCATTCAAATGGTATATGTAACTTTCAAAATCCCCTAAAGGTTGAAGAGATACTGTAGTTTGAAGTTGAGAAGTCAGTTATAGTAGAGGCCTAAAGGTCTGGACTATTCGGGGACAAAAAGGTGGTGGGTGGTAAAAGGGTAGGAATCCGCACTAGTCTAGACTCATATAGATATATGGATTTTAAAATACATTTTAGGGTTCTTGTAAAGATATTTCCTAGACCTATACCTATGGGAAAATTTATATGTTCAATATGGTTCTAGTGTAGTCCAAGCATCTAGTCCTAAAGAGCTTTATGAAAAAAAAAAAGGAAAATCACTTGAATTTTTTTTTCCTGTACATAGTAGTTGATGATGTGGCAATATTATGGATCAAATTGAGTGGTAGACACATGGCACTAAGTAGAGTTTATATGATGATGTCGCACTCTTTGCAAGTTACACATGGTAGGAATATTTTGAGATTTTAGATGCCCAAGTTGGTCAAATGCATGCCACACATGACACCAATTAAATCTTACATGTGTCATGATTTATTCCATCATGATGTAAGAAGTGATCCTAGCTTTTGATTTGGCATGACTTTGGCATTCATTCTAGTGCTTTATTTTTGTAATTCTTTTCTTTTGTAAATGTTTTTTGATAAATTTAGTGAAATTAGAGCAGTGGTCCTAGATACAGATTGTTTGGAAATATGATTAGTCAAGTGATTAGTATAGGTGCAAAAACAAAATTCCTTAGATCTTGATATAAGAATAAGCACTTAAATAATAAAGGTTTGTCATTGGTGGGGTTGAACGAGAAAATGGGACTAAATCCTTAATGGTGTAACACACCTCCTCCCACATTTAAACAAGCTAACTGGTCCACTGGGCTAAACAAGTGACAAAGAGTTAATATGATATGATTCAACTTCCCAAGTATATTTAAGGAAGTGGAACCAACATCACATAACAAAACTGACCACGCACAGATGCTACAGAACCTTCAAGAGCCAACCAACCATTCTAGGTAACGAACCCTTGATACAACTTGGAATTTTAATGATATTGACCCTTAGTCACTCCCATTTAAAGCTATGCATGCGATTGAGGCTTTCCAATTACTCCCACAGTAAGGCATGTCAGCGACTGTGGACTTTTCGAAGAAGTTCTGAGCTAGCGATGCCATATTTTGAGCCACTTTCTTAGGTCTAGGTATCACGTCATTGCTGATAACTTCATAAAATTCCCATAAATGATAAATAACATTGAAACAAGGTCACTAATGAAAAATTCTTCATCAAGGACTTGATCTGACCCCTACTAGCCATAACAGGAATTTCATGAAACATGTCACAAATAAGTAATGTACATGTCATAAAAATATATCTTAGCATAGGGGTCTCATACTTATCTGAGAATCGATAAGAAACATTGATGCCTTATCATAATAGTTGCATTATAATATTGTAGGTCACGTATTAAATTTTCATTCATTTTATCATAAAAATATGATGAGAATAATAAATCAAGTCTATCATAAAACATACTCATAACCAACAAATAACCAACATAAATAACAAGGCTATAAAATCCATAAAAACAACATATGAACAAGTATATTTACCCATCAAATACAAGAGGGAAAGAGCTCTTATTAACATATTGAAAATGAAACTAGGTATGGGACTTCCATGTACCACCCAACCATAGATTAGGCTAAGAAAAATATTTGTTTCAACCAATCACCCTCATGCCATATTCCAAGCATGAATGTGGGATCTCATGGAATAAACAAAAAAAAAAAAAACATGGTGTCCAGAGGAAAAACCACCTCAACCCTCAACCAACGATTCCATGTCACAGTTAGACATCACTAACCATTACCAGATTGGTCTCTACCCAAGTTGTCTAGGGCTTTAGAGCATTTGTTCCAACCAAGGCTTCTAAGACTATTAACTCAACCCAAAGTTTCCTCCAGGCTTCTACATAATCTGTCCAACCAGGGCTTCCAGGACTATTAACTAAACCCACCAAGGGCTTCCATAGCATTTTTCCAACCAAGGCATCTAGAACTAGTAACTCAACCCATTTTGTTCAGGGATTCCAGAGTGTTTTTCCAACAAAGCCTTTCAAGAACTAATAACTCAGCCCAAAACCAAAGGAACATGAGCACCAACCAAAAAACAAATATAAAACCCACAACACCATGCCTATCCATAAAATGGAAAGGCTAGGAAAAACCATTATCAATCTAGGAAATCCTCCATTGCCCTGACAGAACATAACCAAGAAACCACATGGATATGCCATGCATGCCAAAGCTACCATGGAAATTATACATGCAGATCAATACATGCAAGAAACAACTATTGTAGCTGATGATCCTGATGTCCTCTCGTGCTCTCCTACTTTTCTATTTCCTTCTTGTTGCAAATCCCAAGGATGACACACTCCTCTAAGAGTGCTCCAAGAAATTCTAAGTGTCCGGGAATATGAGAGAGAGAATATAATGAGAGCTCCAAAACTGAACTGACAATAGATAAATTGAGAAAATACATGAACTAATCCACATAAGCATTTTTAACATTGAGGACTCCAATTTCTTCAATTTTCCATTATTTTCCTTCATTTTCCTCCTCACATGCAACCTGTAACTTTTCACCTTAAATTTTTCCTAATTTCCATTATTTCATAAAAAAAATATCAAATAAGGTCTATTTCCCTTTCCAAATCCTTTTCCAATATCTTTTCCATTTTTCTTTAGCCATAATAAACCAAATCAATAGCCCTCTAGTATGTTTATCCCACTATTTATCTTCGAATACTTGTACCATAACCTTGGTCTTATATTTCTTACATGAATTTTTAATCAGGTCCATTAAAGAATCGTTCCCGTTGAAGGAACACCATCCTCTCTGTTCAATGACACCTATAACCACCAATACTTCTGACAACCAAAACATACTGCCCATGGAGCTTTATAACACAACTCATTGCAGTATTTACAATGACCACTACCAAGAACATGACAACATAAAGCTTACTGGAGCTTTCTAACATAGGTCATTATGGTATTTACAATACCAACCACGTATACAATCATGCACATTTAATTCAACCAAAAAATAGTAATTTTGTCTGTGGAGATTTATAACAAAACACAATACAATATTTACAATAATATACACATATGAACATTTGTTGTGACCATCAAATAAAATGATATGATGCCCACATCTGCAACAAGGGAATCCAAAGGCTCACACCTCCACCCTCAAATAAATACGAAGATTCACCTCCTTCCTAGGATGTCCAGAATCCATTGTCAAAATGAAATTCTGCATCCAATGTTGAACACTATAATTATGTACCACTTGTCTTCTCGGTGAAAAATTTCTCATTGTTATAAGGCACACTCCCAATGTGCATCTAATTCAATTTGGAAATTCTAATGAACAAAATAAATATATCCCTAGCTTTCCCTTATTTCTTACACAGTCCCTCAGGGAATCTGGTCACCCCCTTCCGTTCAATCACTGACCTTGGAAGTTCCCTCACATTCCCTTTGTCATGTGATCCATCCCTTGGAAACATTTCCTAGCATCAGAAGGTTAAAAAAACAAGGCATATCCCTACATAAAAACCATCACACAACTTATACCATGCTCATCGAAATCAATGCACACTATTATGTACCAGTGTCCTACAATGAAATTTCTCCTGAGGTGCTTTACTAACATATTGCTTCCGTTCCAATTCCTTTTCGCTGTTTATTCTTGAAATCATTTTCAACCACTCAACCAATAATTTCCATTCTTTCCTGTACCAAACACATATTTCCCATTAGAGCCAAAATAAATTGAAATAAATTCACATCATACCTCATTGGTGGCTTTTCAAAAAGGTCACATACAATTTTGTTCACTTCTTGTCATAACAAGTCAAACTAGTTGATCCAGCTTTATGCCGGAATGCAACATAATACACATGTAACCATAAATACAAATATGCAGTGGAAATAACACTTCATTTCATTAATATCAAAGAACTGAAATTTGCTTACAGACAAAATAGAAATAAACTACCTAAGGCACTGGTAGCTTATCTCTGAGAAGAGATGTGGTGGCTATAGGCATCTGAAATGAGTTACAATGAGGCTTGAGGGTTTATTTATTATTTAGAAACAATGGAAAACCCTAAACATCCAAAACCATAACCCTAGGAGATGAAGCGCCAAAACTATGGGCCCCATTTGGGTAAATTGGTGGTTCAACTTCCCAGGGACGTAACTTTGGCATGCAATCTCTGTTTGACACAAACCGTAGCTGGTTAGACAAATATATCTGAGGAATACCACTTTTGGTGCAAGAAATATAGGCTTTTTCGCTCTCGGTTTTCCCAAAAAAACATCATTTAGGGAATCAAAATGGCTCTCGAAGTTTGGGAGCCAAAAAACTGTCAAAAATAGTAAGCTGTTGCAGAAACTAGAAAACTAAAACAGACAACGGTGGGGCCCCAAGTGGAATGGGTGGGTGGCTAACAATATCCACCTGGATCATTCCTCCCCCCTTCGGAAGCAATGGTCCCCATTGTGTTGAGTTGCTCCATGAGATGAGGAAACTTCTGCTGACCTTGGTCCTTGGTGAACCACTTGCCTTGGTGTAGGAGTTGGCTCGCTTTGGCAACTCGATATAGTTGGATATTCTGTTGGCGAGTGTTCTTGATTTGCATGTCCATGATACAATCTGTGGTGGCCGGTTCCATGTAGTCTGGGCTTAAATCTATTGTTGTGAGTTGTTCTGCAATGTCAGAGGTGTCCAGTAGAGGTGGGAAGTAGGGACGAAGGCGGTCCACATTGAATATCAGGTGCAGACCAAGGAATTGTGGAATACTGAGCTTGAAGTCATTGTTCCCTACTGCCTTGGTGATGGTGTACAACCCATATCAGAGAGGGTGAATATTTCAGTGGGGTCCACTGAGGCGCTCCTTCTGCAAATGTAGCCACACTTTGTCACCCACCTGGAAATTGTGTTGTACCTGATGATGATCATGTCATTTCTTGTACTTAGCATTGGCTCTATCCAATATGTCATGAAATTGTTGGTGGATGTGATGAATGTGCTCGATGAAGCTGTTCGCTTTGCCATTTTTAGACTAGACATGATCCGAATTGGCTTGAGTAGCCGCAAATTGCATGGGTACGTCAATGGCACATAGTTTCTGGAATCCCAAGCCCACCTGAAAGGGGTTGTGGCCAGTTGAGCTGTGGAGAGCCTAATTATAATTATGTTGCATATAGGGGAGGCTCTCATCCCATGTGCATGGATTTTTTTAATTGTACATGCACAAAATATGTATAATCATCCTGTTGACGACCTCTGTCTGGCCATCAGTTTGGGGATGGGAAGTTGTGGACTTGGTGAGCTTGGTGTCCAACATTGAACAGAGGGTCGACCAAAATGTGCTAAGGATCTTGCTGTTGCGATCTGATATGATAGACTGTGGAATCCCAAAATGCACCCAAAATCATTCAAAGAGGAGTTTAGCAGTGGCTTCTACTGTGATGTTCTTCTTGTAGGTCGCCAAAATGGCCATCTTTGAGAATCTGTCGACGACCATGAAAACACAGTCATTTCCATGCTTAGCAGAAGGAAGGCCTGACATGTAATCCATGGAGATGGATTCCCAAGGTTGACTAGGGGTAGGTAGCGGAGTATGGAGGCCTTGATTCTTGATGGTTGGTTTGGCCATGGTGCAAGAAGTGCATGATCTGATGTACTTCCCGACATCGTGTCGAAGGTTTGGCCAATAAAAATAATTCTGCAGTACTGCCACTATTTTCTCCACCCCGAAATGCCCAGCGATTTGACTGTAGTGTGCTTCCAATATCATCTTTGGACGCTCACTTGAAGGAACACAAAGGTGTCCCAAGTGACATAACAGTGCATCTTGGAGGCGAAAATTTGGAACTTGTGTAACCCCCAAGAGTGCCTTGTATGTGTGGCCAAATTCTGGATCACTCTTATAGAGAAGCAACCAATCAGAAGTCTCGTGCCCACAAGAGTTGAGAATGGTGGTTAGTGCCATGATCGGTGGTCGGCTGAGGCAGTCTGCAACATTATTGGTGCTACCCTTCTTGTACTTGATGTTCAAATGAAACTACTGCAGACATGTGGACCACATTTGATGGCGATCGTTCTGCAACTTCCCTTGTGTCTGTATGAACTATAGGGGTTGGTGGTCTTTGTGGATGATTGTTTCCTTCCCCAAAATGTAATGCTTCCATGGTCGAAAAGCCTACACAATGGAATACATTTATTTTTCATAATTGGGATACTTGCGAACTGTTTCAGACAATGTCTCACTGTGATATGCCATTGGATGCCCTTGTTCAGTAAGAACTGCCCCAATAGCATAGTCAGAGGCTTTTGTCTCGATCTCAAACGATTGTTGCAAGTTTGGTAATGTGATCACGGGGGCAGAGCAGAGGTGATATTTCAATTCTATGAATGTTTTTTGTTGAAATTCCGACCAAAATATTTTTTCTCTCGCTCCTCCCTTGGTGACTTGACTCAATGGCCAAGTGATATGAGATAATCCCAACACGAACCTGCAGTAGAAACTAGCAAGACCCAGAAAGCTGCAAAGCTCTATTATAGAGGTTGGGGTTGGCCAGTCTCGAATGACTTGGATCTTGGTTGGATCCACATGCACCCCCCCTTCATCAATAATGTATCCCATATATTGAACCTGGGTCATGAAAAAAATGCACTTTTCCAAATTCGCACACAACTTGTCTTGCCGTAGTGTATGGAGGACTTGTCAAATGTGGTGTAGATTATCTTCCCAAGTCTGGCTAAATATTAGAATGTCATCCAAGTACACTACTACAAATGAGTTGGTGAATGGCCTCAAGATGTCATCCATCAACCTCATGAAGGTTGCGGGAGCATTCATCAACCCGAAAGGCATGACCAATCATTCGAAAATGCCCTCCTTTGCTTTGAAGGAAATATTCCACACATCGGAGGGTTCGATGGGTACATGGTGATACAATACTTCAAGTCAATCTTGCTAAAAAATTTCACCCCTTTGAGTTGGTCTAGAAGGTCATCAATCCGTGGGATCGAGTACCTATTCCGGATAATGATTGTGTTCAATGCCTGATAGTCAATACAGAGTCTCCAAGTCCCATCCTTCTTCTGTACTAACACGAATAGGCTTCCATAGGGTGATGAACTTGGCCGGATGTGACCTTTCTGTAGTAGCTCCAGAATTTGCCTCTAGATTTCATCATTTTCCAGAACAGAGCACCGATAGATCAGTGTGTTGGGTAGTGACGCACCTGGGGTCAAATCAATGGGGTTCCTAACCTGACAATGCAGAGGCACCCTTGTGGGTGATGTGAAAATGTCCCCATACTCCTCCACAACCTTGTAAATTTGTTGTTGTCGTTCAGAGGGGCCATGTCTAGAGGTCGTGGCCACAGTCTTCTTCTTTCCCTAGGGGCGAATCATCAAGAAAACAAATTTCCTGGTTTTGGAAATGAGCTTAATACATTGTTTTGCAGTAACTAAAGAGATAATGGTAGGTGGTGGTACCTTTGGTATCGTGTACAACTTATTTCCCAAGGTAACAATAATAGCGCGAGGCCATGAATGATACATAGCATGTCGCTTCCACAAGTATTGTTGGCCTAATAATACATCAGAAACATCAATAGGAGCAATTTCACATAATACCTCATCCGTGAAGGGCTTGATGCTATAGGGAAGGTGGCACCGTTGGCTATCACGAAGATCCTGTCTTTAGTGAAGCCACCCGATGGTGTATGGCTATGGGCGCGTTGTGGTCAACAAGCCCAACTGCTTCACGACATATACTGAAATGATGTTCTTTTGGCTCCCATTTTCGAAAATGAACTATAGTGGGGAACCCTTTACCCACATCTGGGAGTGGAAGAGACGTTTTGCCTCCTCTGGATCCTCTGGTTCCTCCTTCTGTATCTTCGTAGTGGCAACAGTGGCGTTGGACTCTGCATCAATAATCTGTTTCCCTTTGTCATTCCCCTTGTCAGGTTCGGATTCAGAGTCAGAGCATGCATCTGATTTGAAAGCCCTTATCTCGGCCATGAACGACTGCTTGGCCCGACACTGACTTGTGCTGTGAGTGGAGCTCTTATGGAACTCACACCACTTTCTCTTGTCCTTCTTTGGCTTCGTGGTGTTGTTCTTTGCTTGTGGCTTTGGAAGGTTGTCTTGGGCTGACATGCCTTGGCTTTGTCCTTTGTTTTGCGGTTTGGGGGCACCTTTCCCTTGCTTTTGATTCGCAGATCCAAACTCTCACTTTTTCTGCTTGAATTTCTACTCAATCTTGGCAGCATATCGGTATGCTGTTCTAAGTGAGGAGATGTTGAGGAACTCCATTTCTTCCTGAATGTATCTGTGTAGACAAGTACGATACTTTAGCACCAAATTTTTCTCCGAATATTTGATACCAAACTTTATGCGTAGGGTATGGAATAGATTCGTCAGCTCATGCACATCTTGATCCCTTTGTTTCCACAACGTGGTCCATTGTATGTAATTGTCCTCAATGCTCCCCACGGGACAGTATTGTTCCTTGATGGCATCTCTAAAATAATTCCAAGTGGGTACAGTTGAGAATAGAGAGGGTTTTGTTTCATCCTTTTTCTCACAGTAGGTTTCCCACTAGTCCTTGACATGGGGGGTAGCTTTGAGGAGTGCAAAAATAATCATCTCCCAGTCGAAAAAGTCATTGACCAAGAAATATCCTTCAAATAGATTCAACCATCTATCTATGACATCTGCATCTATTTGACCCTCAAATATTGGAATCTTAAAGTTTACTTGTACCTTAAAGGGAGTCATGCCTCCAGAGTGGTTGTTGGATGCAGATGTGTCATCGGTGGGAAGTCATTGAAGGATCTGGGAAAATTTATCCATCATTGCATTCCTTTATTTTTCAAGGGCCTCCTCGAGCAATATTTTGATAGGATCTCTTGGTCCCTCATCTTTATTTTCATCCCCCATGGGCAGCCATCAGGGTTTGCAAGGTTGATATTGCAAAGGTTCATTCAGATCGAGCCCCAACTTCTTATACCCCGACCTCGTTGGGGACAAGAAAATAAGGATCAAGAAAAAGAAAACTTCTCTGATACCACTGATCCAGATTTATGCAGGAATGCAACAAAATACACATGTAACCACAAATACAAATATGCAGCGAAAATAACACTTCATTTCATTAATATAAAATAACTGAAATTTTCTTATAGACAGAATAGAGATAAACTACCTAGGGCACTGGTAGCTTATCTCCGAGAAGAGATGTGGCAGCTACAGGTCTCTGAACTAAGTTAAAATTAGGCTTGAGGGCCTATTTGTTATTTAGAAATAATGGAAACCCTAAACATCCAAAGCCCTAACCCTAGGAGATGAAGCACCAAAACTATGGGCCCCATTTGGGTAAATTGGTGTTTCGACTTCCCAGGGACATAAATTTGGCATACGATCTCTGTTTGACACGAACCATAACTCATTAGAAAGATCTATTCGAGGAATACCACTTTTGGTACAAGAAATATAAGCTTGTCCACTCTCAGTTTTCCCAAAAAAACATCGTTTAGGGCCTCAAAACGGCTCTGGAAGTTCAGGACCCGAAAACTATAAAAAATAGTAAGTTTTTCCAAAACAAAAAAAAATGAAGGAGACAATGGTGGGGCCCCAAGTGGAATAGGTGGGTGGCTACCAATATCCACCTAGATCAGTAGTTGTTTTATCAAATCATCATGCATGGACATATCACATCTGGTTACCTCAAAACACAACCATCATATTTGAAATCATAGATCACACGTAACCATAACAAACCAGAATCATATATCACATGTAATAATCATGAATCGGAACCAAATAACACATGAATAATTAAAATTGAAATAAAATACTTGTACTTATCCTTTAAATGGTTCTTTCCATCTGCCTTTTTCCTTTTTGTACCTTTACCAAATCAGTTTCCACATCTGGCAAGCACCTATTTCCTTTGCTTATCTTTGATCACGTACATATACACATAGTGTACACCACATGAATAAAACCACATAAGGCATAAGATACCATACATTGCATGCACCTGCACCTAGCGTGCAACACATACACCTACACTCAGTGTACAAACACAACTAATACACCTGCATCTGGTGTACGATACAACACATACACCTACACCTAGTGTACAACACAACACAATCCATACACCTACATCTGGTGTACAAAAAAATACATATACATACATCTACATTTGGAGTACAACACAACACATACACATACATCTGGTTTATGATGCAACACAATAAATACACCTACATCTGAGGTACAACACAATACATATGTCATGGTACCATGCCTACCCAATGCACATACACAGTACCACACATGACAAAAAAAACACGTACAACATGCACACAATACCACGTGTTCACAATACAACATGTATGACATGCACATAATACGACATGTACAACATGTACACAATACCACCTATACACAACACCACTTGCATAATGTGTATAGAACAACACCAGTAGGAAGTGTACATAACACCACCTAAACAATGTGTATATAACACCACATGCACAACATGTAAAAAACATCACCTACACACAACACCCCTTATACAACATTTACATGGCACCACATGCAGACAACACAAGATGTACAATCATTCACACATCTCCACATGCACATAGCACGATACGTACAACATGCACACCATAGTATATGTACACAACACCGCATATGCAACATGCACAAAGCACCATATGTACAGAACACCGAATATCTAACATGCACACAACACGATATATACACACCACCACATATCCAACATGTGCACAACACCAGATGTACATAGCACCACATATGAAGCATATGTACATAGCACGACATAAACAACATGTGGTACACAACATTACATAAACAACATGTATATGGCATCATA
Source organism: Pinus albicaulis (assembly GCA_034641835.2). Classification (NCBI taxonomy): domain Eukaryota; kingdom Viridiplantae; phylum Streptophyta; class Pinopsida; order Pinales; family Pinaceae; genus Pinus; species Pinus albicaulis. Next base: position 1,168,151,015 of record CM076577.1, read on the forward strand.
TATACATAACACCACATGTACACAACCGTCGCATGTCCAACATATATAAAATAGTAGTACTACACATCCATAGACCACACATAAACTTTACCAAGCAACCTTTCTTCTAGTGTCTTTCCACTATTCATGCATGTTCTAGCATGTCACTGATCATTTAGATTTCATTTTGTTGATGTATCTCTCAGCATAGATTATCCATAACATAAACATAGGCATAGTAGAATCATATAATATCAATTCATATCTACATGTTATTGACCTTTTAGATATGTCAAGGCTACTATTCCCACTTGATCCCTCATAAACCACAAACCTCTTCATGCCATTCACCTGCATAAGAAATCATTCACCCACAAAAATGGTTCCCGATGACCTTATCACACAACAACATATATACATAGATACATATATACATATAAACATCAACATAAAACAATCATGATCCCTGAAAAACCTACGAGGAAACAACATACGTACATACGTACATACATATATACATATATATACATCATCATAATAATAATCAAAACATATTTAACAGTTATCAAAAGTTCAAAGTTAAAATAACTCTCTTTATCCGTGCATGCTTGCACACCATTGAAAACAATAGTTCCCAACATAGCCAAGGGATCTAATGCGTCAAATCCATTAACTTTACCTTTCTCATAATTATCCTACCACCATCCATTTACACTAATGAACCAAACCAATCCAACTACTTGTCACATTTTTTCCTTTAGCTTCACTTTACATGCAACAACCTTCATCTGAGTCTTTCAGTACTTGTCGGGTTTAATCCAACTCTTCCAGATTTTCCATTAAATTTCTTCTTTCCCAAAGAATTCCCAATACCCTCAAAATATAAAAGGAAAGAACAAGAAATAAACCATAAGTAAACCATAAAAACAAATAAAAATATGACACCACAAATAAAGTGGTAAGGTATTGCACCATACATAAACAAAACTGCAAATCAAATGAAAACAAATCATAAAATACCAAAACCACAAGGCTAGAAACAAAAACAAAGAATCAATCCCTATGGTTCCCAGTGATTCTAAAGGAGAGCTCAACCTGAGACTTCTCCAAGTTTTTATGGAAGTCTCTTTTAAATGAAATTACCTGTATCATACTTGCATAAACACAAACTTGTTAGTGTATAAAAAAATATAACAATATACCATTTATCTTACCTTCTTGTGACAATCACGTTTCCTTGTAACTGAACACACATGTCAGTCACATATTCCAAAAATCAAGAAAACATATCTATTAATTTGAAATCAACCCTTTCCAAGACTAACAACCATATCATAAAGAATAATCAACTCACAGTCATCATCCTAATAGTACAACTAACACCCAATTACACTAAAGTACATATAAGTTGTCTCAACACATATTATGTTAGTACAACCATATGAAAACAACATCATTCCTTTATGCAGTATTATAGATACAAACTCATATCATGCAACTAATCAAACATTCAAACAACATGTAGATGACATAAAATACACCAAACACTCAAACACAAAATATACGACATAATCAAAACTTCAAGCACCAACTACACAACATCATCAAACTCATACCTCAATGTATCTCAAGGGAGGGTATATTGTCTACACAATCAATCCATATTAGCAGAATATAAATTCACAAAATATCAACTAAAATATAAATAAGGCCATTATTTCCATAACAATAACTAAAATTTTCACATCATAAACCCATCAACATTTGTCATTCATGCATAACAATCACATATGCAGAGTAAGTATAGATTATTACAACACAATAGCACAAAAATAGGTCGAATCATACCTTAATGTCATAACCCTAACCATGTGCATAAGCCAATCCAAATTATAACTATGCATAATAAAATAAAAAACTTAAAGAAATTACCATAATCATCATGTGTGTGACCACAATGGATATAACGACAAGGTTAGTATCCATCATAACTAACCGACGCATGTGCATTTCATCACATTGATTAAATAACATCTACCATACCTGTAACTACAAAACCATAGACTAAAATACGTATATATAACCCTAATTATTACAATAAAATTTAAACAACATACTTGCATACCCACCATAAAAACTTGTATGACGATATGCTCTTACCCCGAGGTCTAGTGTTGCAACCTCGTTTTTATGTGATGCATCTCTTGATATATCTCATCCAACACATTAGCATCATAACATACCAAAAACATCCCGATAACAAAAAATACATACAATGACCTCACAATGCATGTCTGACCTTCTATTCATGCATACCATAACCATGAAAATGCATGCATAACAACATATAGACACTGAGACACAGCAATGACAAACACATTGGAAAAAATAACATCATCAAATTCTACATGAAAACAAAACCTACACAGCAAGCACATATATAACCTACATGCATGCATGACAACCATGTTCCACCAATCCAGTCCAAGGGTTGAACCATGGTGTGATAACACCCTGCAACATACCTCCTCCCATATTTACGCAAGCTTGCTGGCCCACTAGGGTAAACATGTGACGAAGAACCACCATAGTATGATTCAAATTCCCAAGTACAACTAACACAATATGCATTTGATGTAGTTATTGATCATCTTGATTATTAGAGAGCTAGGTGCTCTCTGAGTAGTTTTGAAAGTATTTTGATTAAAATATCCTGTGGAATGACGTAAATAATTGATAGTTAAAGGTATTTATTTTGATTAAAAATGTTGTGATTACCGTGATTATGTTGATTTTGTTAGAAATTAAAGAGTCCCTCCCATGGAGTGTTGATGTTCTACCAAACAATTATTATTGTTCTTGCATGAAAGTGACTATCACTATCAAGATTATTTGGTAAGTAATGGTAAGTTGGTATAGATATTTTTTTTTATTTCTATGAATTTGAATAATGGATAAGTGATGGAAATTATATAGCTTATATTTTTTCAATTATAAATTCTTATGACTATTGATCAAATGTTATTGTTTCTTCTTGTTAATAATTATTGGAAACAAAACCCTTCATTTTGAAGAGGAAGGATACCATTTTGATTGTTTGGACTGTTATATCATAAGTAAAAGTGAAATTTCCATTGAGAGAATATTTAGGACGATGTTATCTTTAAGGGGGGAGTATGTAATATCCATACCATAACCCTCATAAAGTTTATACAATATGAAATAAAAATATTAATCATTATTTGATGAAATCAAGAAGCAGTTAGGTCTATGAGTTGTTACAAACCACCATGGGATTGTCTTATCATTTAATTATTTTTCTTGGTCAATGGGTGAGTGTGCAAGGTATCCATTTGACTATTTACTGGGAATTCCAACATCATTACATATGGTATTACCTTCTAAATTGAGAGACAAACATGTACATGATGCTATGTGCATGTACAATATGTTATGTTTATGTGCCCAACATTAAAATTATTATTAGAGAAGTGTGTGTAGTTTCATGGTTTAGGTAGAGATAGAAAATGTGAATGGAGAATAAAATTGACCCTAAATTTCATTATAAGAAATGATGATTGTCGAGTTCTTGGGTCTTTTGTTTATCTACTTTGCTACATAATTCTACTTCCCTGGTTGTGGTGCCCAAGCAGGCAGTATATTTTTCATGATGATAATAGGACCACCACCCCTCATTATCTTAAATAAAACCAAAGTAAATAATTGTGAATATGAAGGATGTAATATCAAAGAGAAAGAAAAATGGGTATCTTGTGTGTAAAATCTAAGTAGCCTTGTATTTTCTTAAAAGAACTTTTACATGAATCTTGTGTGAAAAATGTTAATTACCCTCTCATTTATTTAGAAAAAAGATAACTTCCAGCTACCTTCTCTCCTTTTATACACATATATGAATACAACTTCTATTTTTCTTGATTTATTATTCACGTTGAACTTGGAGCAACTGCTGCCAATATTCCTCCAAGAATGAATATTTTCATCAATGAAAAGTGTTATGGATTCACCCAATTAAAAATAAATAAACAATAGGGGCATATCTATCTTCCTTTTTGAGTCTTACAACATCCCTTCCTTCAACGTCTAGGCATAGAGTAAACTTTATCAAGATGCTTATCCCTAACATGTGAGAGACATGGATAATTTAGTATATTTATTTCCTTCCATGGTGGATTAAGGAGATTAAAAGCCCATATAATTTAGGATATTACGAAAACTATTATACTTTCTTGAAAATAATTCATATAGAAGACAAAGAAATCATGTTAGATTACATGGAAAGAACCACTTATTAACTAGATTTCTTCAAAAGAATATATGTGAGATGCACAACTAATAACCATTGTGTTAATTTATTTTAGAAGAATATCTGGTTATTTTCCACCATATTGAAAGATAAAATTGTGTTTGCCTACATATTGAATAGATACCATGTGTTTGATTTCTTGAAGATGAAACATGGTTTTGCATGCATGGAAAAAATAACTATAATTCTTTTGACTTCTTGGGAAGAAATAAAATATGCATATGCATGCACCCGATTAGTAAGGCGTTCACTTTATTTTAAAAGAAATTATATTGAGATGCTTAAAAGTGTAGCTATGCTGTTAATTTTCATGAAGGGAATATGGACTATTATGTTAGTATGATTTGGGAAAGAATTAAATTGCATGAAAGAATGTGTTAATTCTTTTGGGGAAAAAAATATACAATTGCATGCAAGATGTAGTTAGTTTCCTTTGGCAAAGGGAGATGTGTATCTATGCAAGAAGAATAGTGTTCATATTAATGAACAAGTGGTTACATGTAAGAAATAATTAGTAATGTGTTAACTCTATTTTGGAATAGGGCATGTATTTTCATGTACTATAGTTATTATAAATAGCTCTCATTTGGAATAAAAATGTTGAAATGTTCTTGGAAAGAACATATAGTTGCATGCACAACGGTAATATCTATCTATTAAGTTATTTTATTTTAGCAAAAAAAATCCAGTCACATGCATAAGAATAACATCTAGTGTATCAATTCCTATGGAAAAGAAAACATAATGGCATAAATTAGACGCTAGTTTCTCTTAACATGTATAATTACATGCACAAAGATCAAAGCTAAGATACTAGTAAAATTGTTCTGTGAACAGTGTAGTGGTTTTCCTTTGGAAAAGAGAAAGAATATGTGTTTGTGGGAGGGTAATTACAGTTAATGTGATATTTATTTATAGACATGTTGTATTCTTCTATTAATGCATATGAAGAAGGCATGTCCTGATATTTGTTTACGTTTTATAGATGGACATGAATAGATATTGAATCATGACTAATAAATATTTGTCTGATCACCTATTTATCTAATCATGATATCAAATTTGTTGTGAGTACTCATTGTAGGAAATACGGTGACATATGTGAAATATGGGTTCATTTAAAGATTATGGGAGGTGATGAACTATTGGTTTATGCAGATTGAAGAAAGGTTAGTTGCACGATGATCCATAGATATGAGGAGCCGACTTGCAAAGACTCGATGTTAAAGGCCTTGTGGGTAAATGACATCATGACAATTGTAATAGATTAAACATTTGTTGGTTTTCACCCTACGGGGGTTTCTACCATATATCAACATCTAATGATGTGCTTTCCTATTGTGTCATTTTTATGATGTTGATTCCTTGCATGATATGATAATTGCATTATGAAATATGTGATTAACTAACTTAGTTAAAAAAAGCTTTGAAATAAATCAAGACTACATCACAATTTTTATGTTAATATGCTTCCACAATGATAGTTAATGGTTATGTAACTTACTATTTCTTTATAAAGTTTACTCTATGTAATGATGGTTGTTCATCTAATGACCAGTGGAAATAAGATGAAATGATATTCCAAAAAATTACATGTTGGTAAACGTTGTAAAAATTTTCTAACTCCAAGCATTTTCATAGATTGTTAAGTGAGAATGTTACACATAATAAGATAATTCAATTTAAGTATTATATTATAATTTTATTTTTATTAATAAAATGAATAAATAATAAAATGCATTCAACAATTCTATTTTTATTAATAAAATTATCAATATTTTTTTTAAATCATAATATTATAAAAAAAAAGTAAACAATGACAATTTATATTAATAATCATGATATTTCATAACATTAGTAAAACTTAATACTTTTCATAACTTTTTTTTCCTAAATTTTAAATATATATATTATAAATAAAAAAATATCTTACTAATAATATTAATAAGAATATATATATATACATTAATAATATTAGAAATAAGAATAATTTTATTGATAAAACATTTTTCGAAATTAGAAATAAAAAAGTACTTATAAAACTATTTATTATAGATTAAAAAAAAAGAGTAAGTTTCAGTTTAAAAAATTTATGATTTGGTCATTAATTTAATTTTTCCCAAAAGGGACTGTTAAAGAAACTTCTTCGAAACTTTAGTTATCACCTATAATATCATGTTGATTACCGTGAAGGAGAATACGTTTTGAGTGGAATATATAATCGCCTATAATATTATCTTGGTTACAGTGAAGGAGAATAAGTTTTTGAGTGGAATATATATATATATATATATATATATATATATAATTGTGTCGCATTACTTTTAAAATTTTAGTAAATACAAATAGCGACTAGTAATAAATGTTTGGAAAACCTTACTCCCATTACAAAGTCACCTATTTCACTGCAACTTCCTGTCAACATGTCAAGCGATTCTATAGTTAGTTGATCTGACCACACTGTGACAAACTCACAATGGTCAATGTTCGAAGCTAAGGGTTCCTGGTTTCATTTTCTTTGTTTGACGTGAATCCAGCACAGCAATTTTTCTTTGGCAGTGGAGAAGTCTCTGGCCAATATAGGGTTCCCTTGGTTCATTTTTATAGCCGCAAAAATTTCGGTGTTTTCTCATCTGGGCATGAGTCGTTATCGTTCATTCGTACGTTATTCGGTTTATTCATCTGTCATTCCCCTAAAATTCTGCCATTCCCCTGTCACGTAAGGCACGCCCTGCTTTTCTCTGCATTACATCTTTATCTTCATTTTTAGGAATCTATATTAACATTTAGGAATGCCTACCATTCTATTAAAAAAAATAAAAAATCATAACCTTCCTTTATTAATGATATTAATTTAAATAATGAAAATGATCTTTTTATTCAACTTATTCCATAACTGGAATATATTATAAGCATGGTCTTTTATCATAATTTAAAGAAATAAATATTTAATATTTGAAATGTATATTTTGTAATGTTGGAATGAATTCCAAAACAACAAAAGGAGAGAGTAAACTCTTCTCTTCAACATAGAGAAAATATTAAAATTTTTTGACAAGAGAAAGAATTTCCAAACTGAAAATAAACTTCTATTTCTTAAAAGAAAAATTACAAAGCTTCCTCAGTGAGAGGGATCACAAAACCAGAACTGCTACAAACGCAGTGCATGAAATGACTTCACAGTCTCACTGTAACAACGCACCGCTGTGTAAAACTAACACATTGTCTCTCATATCAAAAAAAATAAAACGACACTTCATAGGCTCTCGGGCCTTTTGTTTTTATATGCCGCGCATATATTAAAAGAACATTACAAAACTATATAAAAGACTTAAACTAAATTCTATTTAAAACAAATATTAACGGGACCCACAATACAAACAACAAACCCAAAAACTTTGATTCCGATTGACAACCGGATGCGATGGACCAAAGTTTAAATCTGCCATATAAATGGCGTTGGATCCGGAATTTCAATAAAACAATCAGACCATATGAAAGTTTCGATTGCGATTGCATAACGGGCACGATGGCCCATATTTAAATCCAATGTATAAACCCGATCGGGTCCGTAACATAACAAAAACAAAGCGGCCCACTTCAATCTTCCGATTGTGATTGAAGAGCAGATGTGATGGCGCATAAAACTCCGCCCTATGTAATGTATCGGGTTCGCCATTCGATAATGCAATCGGGCCCAACACATAAGAGCTTCTGATTGCGATCAAGAACCGGATGCGATGGAACACATAAATTCCGTCACATAACTGGATCGGGTCCGGCCTTTGGTTAAAGCGATTAGGGCACACAACAAAAAGCCTCTGATTGAAGACTTGCGATTAAAACTTTGCGATCATATAATATAACAACACGTGGTCTGTGGACCCACGGGCCTCGACTGATGGTGGAGGGCGATTTTAATATAAGGTTTTGTTGTATTATATACAACTGTTCGGCTTGTGGAACTCTGCGATATCAACAAGACACTTGGATTTCGCAGTATATGCATGTTGCAATTTGCGATTGCGATAGCGATCACATTGCAATCTTCCATATCAACAAGACACTGCAAGTTTAACTTGCGATTCCGATTGGCATTTAAGTGGTGGGGACCACTTGTCCTCCCTTTCAAAAATTTAAAGAACTTTCGTTGTTTTTAAAAAAAAATTCTTCATTCTGGTTGTTGAGGGCTTAAAAGCCCGAAATGACTGTTTTTAATTAAACTTTTCTCTTCCATAGTTCAGAACTACGAAAGTCTTCATCCTCCTACAAAAACGGCTAAGCCCATCACCAATTAATTCTCCTATGCAATTTGTGGCTGTGGCCCATCAACATTTTAATTCATCCTTGCAGTTTTCCATTATTCTTTGAATGTGTATTGTTGTACACGCAACCTCTATTGTGCTGCCTCTGTACTCTTTTTCTTCTTGCTCAAAGGCTAGGAGGTGACTTTAATATTTCAACACTCCCCCTTAAAGTCAGCTGCTGGGTTATTTGTCATACCCAAGCTTTCTCTTAAAAATTCAAATGTCTTCTTCCCCAATGGCTTTGTTAAAATATCTGCATATTGTTCCTCTGTTTTACAATGTTGTAAAACAATTTCTCCATTGTTTACCAATTCTCTGATATAGTGAAACTTTGTATCTATGTGTTTTGTTCTCTTATGAAACACTGAATTCTTTGAAAATGAAATAGCTGAGCTATTGTCACAATAAATCACTGTCCCTTTTACCTGTTCTTGGCATAAACTTCTCAACATCCTTCTCATCCAAATTTCTTGACACGCTACTGCTATAGCTGCCACATACTCTGCCTCTACTGTAGATAATGCTGCAATTGGCTATTTCTTAGAAGCCCATGAAATGGCTCCTGAACCCATATGAAAAACATAACCAGAAGTGCTCTTCCGATCATCTACACTTCTAGCCCAGTCACTCTCAATGTAACCAACTAACTCTGAATTTTCTAAAGCATTATATAAAATGCCAAATCTTTTATTTCCTTTAACATACCTCATAATTCTCTTTGATGCCTGCCAATGTGCTTCTTTTAGCTTCCCCATAAATCTGGAAATCAAAATAAGAGCATGCATAATATCTGGCCTAGTTGCAGTCGAGTACATGAGGCTGCCAACTATGCTTTTATACAAACTTGGATCAAAATCCTTGCTGTTGTCCTCTCTGCTGAGTTTTAATCCCATCACTGTGGGAGTGATTGCTGCTTTGCACTCCTGCATATTAAATCTTTCCAAAACCTCATTTACATACTTTTCCTGTGAGATAAAAATCCCTTGTTCATTTTGCTCTACCTCTATTCCTAAGAAGTATCTCAACAAACCCATGTCAGTCATTTCAAATTCATCTTTCATAACTGTTTTAAAATTTTCAATAAGGTAATCATCATTACCTGTAAAAATTAGATCATCAACATATAAAACAACAATCAATATTTTACCATCCTTTTCTTTGATGTAGAGGGTGGGTTCTCCCTCACACTTTTCAAATCCATTTTCTAGTAGATAGGAGTCTATCCTACTGTACCATGTTGTTGGTGCTTGCTTCAGTCCATAAAGATCTTTCTTCAATTTGCAGACTTTATGCTCTTGGCCTTTCTTCTCATAGCCCGGAGGTTGTTCCACATATACCTCTTCCATTAACACACCATTTAAAAATAAGGATTTTACATCCATCTGGTATACTTTCCATTTGTTTTGTGCTGCTATTAACAACACTACTCTTACTGTCTCCATTCTTGCAACTGCTGCAAAGGTTTCTTCATAATCTATCTCATGCTTCTGCTTATATCTGGCCTTGTGTCTTTCTATTTTACCTTCAACATTACTTTTGGTTTTATAGACCCACTTAACTCCAATGACTTATTTACCTTCTGGGAGATCAACCAACTCCAATGTTTTGTTCTTTTCTATGGCATTAATTTCATCATCCATAGCTTCTATCCATTTTCTATCTTTAATAGCATCTTCAAAATGAATAGGGTCATCAACTTGACAATACAAAGAAAATAAGGAATTCATACCTTCATTTGCCGCTTCCTGCGCATAAATTTCATTAAGACTTCTAAACTTTGTTCCTCTTTCATCTGGTGTAGTTGTGCTTGAAGAAGCACTTGAATCTGCTCCATGTGGTGTTCTTGGAGATGCCCTCCCGCTTCTTCTCAAGGGTGTTCTCGCTGATGTTTGAGGTGTCCCTTGATGTCCTTGTGTTGGTGGAGGTTGTGCTACCGTTGAGTTGTTAATTTCAATCACATCTTCCTCATCTTCATAATGAGATAAACAACTTTTAACATTAACTGTTTTCTCAATGCTTCCATCCCATGCTTCCTCTTCAATAAACTGCACATCTCTGCTTATTACAAAGTTCTTTTTGGATGGGTTATATAGTCTATATCCTTTGGAATCTTCACAATATCCAAGGAAGATGCACTTCTCCCCCTTAATGTCCAACTTCTTTCTTAACTTATCATGAATGTGTGCATATGCCACACATCCAAAAACTCTCATGTGGGTGACTCCCTGTTTTCTGCCACCCCACGCTTCTTCTGGAACTTTGTTCATCACATCTTTTGTAGGGCATCTATTCAAAATATACATAGCAAAGTTTTCTGATTTTGCCCAATACTCATTCGGAAAATGTTTTTCCTTTAGCATGGTTCTCACCATTTCCATTATGGTTCAATTTTTCCTTTCAGCAACTCCATTCTGTTGCGGTGTGTACCTTGTGGTAAACTGCTTGTGTATGCCGTTCTCTCTGCAAAAATGCAAAAATTCCTTTGATATATATTCTCCTCCTCTATCAGTTCTGAAAACTTTAATGTGCAACCCGCTCTGTCTCTCTACAAGAGCTTTAAAATGGCAAAATTTCTGAAAAACTTCGCTCTTATATTTCAGAAAATAAAACCACACTTTTCTTGTGAAATCATCTATGAAGGTCAACATGTAATTGCTGCCTGAAACTGATGTTGTTTGCATTGGCCCACATAAATCTGAGTGAATGATTTCTAACGGTGTTTTCGCCCTTATGCTTTTCCTTGATGGAAAATTTTCTCTGTGTTGCTTTCCCAAGATGTCGCCTTCACATAGGCTGTCAGGGTTCTCAATCAATGGCAAACCTTTTACCATTCCTTTTCTGTGCAACAAATTTAATCCTCCGAAATTGAGATGTCCAAATCTCAGGTGCCATAACCAATTTTCATCTTTTGCTTCCTTCTGAAAGGCTTCTTGAGTTTCAGCCGTTATGCTCTTTCCTTTTCCTTTCAAGTTAGTGTTGAGCTTGAGTGGAAACATTTTATTGCTAGTCGTATGTATTTCAGCAATGACTTTCTTGCTTGGAGGTATATCTTTTATTGTGCACACATCATCCTTGAAAATTACATTGTAACCTTTCAAAATATTACACTTCAAACCTGGAATGTAATAAACATCTGCAAATTTTTTTTTCTCACCATTTCTTACTTGAATACTCACTCTTCCTTTTCCTTTTACAGAGACCTTAGTATATGTCCCTGTGGTTACTTCTGATTTAACTTTTTCATCTATATTGGCAAACATTGCTCTATTTCCAGTCATGTGATTACTACATCCTGAATCTAAGAACCAAACATCATCTTCTCTATCTTGTGCTACATTACATGTTAATAGCACATTGGGTTCTTTTCTTCTTTTTCTACATTAGCATTCTGTCTATTTTTCATGTCATTTTGCTTCTTTCTACATTCGTTGGCATAGTTCCCATATTTATTGCAATAATGACATTAGACATTGGATTTTTCATACCTTTGTCCATGAGCATGTTGGTGTTGGTGTCCACCTTGTTGGCTGTTACATTGGTCGTGGCTCTGATTTTGACTGTTGCTCCTTCCATGTGAATGTGAAGGACTGTCCCTTCCACCTATATTGTGGCTTCTGCCTCTTCCTCTTCCTGAATGCATCTGGGTCTTGAAGGCGTGCTCTAGAGATGAGTTTTCATCTCTGCTCAATCTCTGTTCATGAGTTATCAGTGAGGCATGAAGTTCATCTACCGTGAAATTTGAGAGATCTTTGGTCTCTTCTATGGTGGTAACAATAACATCAAACTTTGAGGGTAAGCTCCTCAAAATTTTCTCCAAAATCCTTCTTTCTTCAAGAGTTTCTCCATGGGACCTTATCTGATTTACAATCCCAATAACATGTGTAAAAAATGTGTCTACATTATCTGACTCTTTCATGCAGAGAGTTTCAAAATCTCTCCTTAGCAACTGAAGTTTTGTTGTCTTCACTTTTTCCATACCTTGATAGGATACTTTCAGAGTTTCCCATGCATCCTTGGATTTTCTTAGCTGCTGCTATCCTTGGAAACACACTCTCGTTTACTGCTTGATACAATAGGAAGAGAGCTTTAGAGTATTTCTTCCTATTGCTCTTCAATATATCCTTCTCTACTTGAGTTAAGGCATTAAAAGCCTGCTCATCAGCTGGTTCAACAAAACCATCTTCTACAAGTTCCCATAAGTCTTGTGAGACAAACAGGGCTCTCATGGTAATGGCCCAATAATCATAATTCTTTCCATTAAATTGTGGAAGCTAAACATTTCCAATATTTTTTTTGTGCATATAAAAAAAAATAAAACAACACTTCACAGGCTCTCGGGCCTTTTGTTTTTATATGCCGCGCATATATTAAAAGAACATTACAAAACTATATAAAAGACTTAAACTAAATTCTATTTAAAAAAAATATTAACGTGGCCCACAATACAAACAACAAACCCAAAAACTCTGATTCCGATTGACAACCGGATGCGATGGACCAAAGTTTAAATCTGCCATATAAATGGCGTCGGATCCGGAATTTCAATAAAACAATCAGACCATATGAAAGTTCTGATTGCGATTGCATAACGGGCGCGATGGCCCATATTTAAATCCACTGTATAAACCCGATCGGGTCCGTAACATAACAAAAACAAAGCGGCCCACTTCCATCTTCCGATTGCGATTGAAGAGCAGATGTCATGGCGCATAAAACTCCGCCCTATATAATGTATTGGGTTCGCCATTCAATAATGCAATCGGGCCCAACACATAAGAGCTTCTGATTGCGATCAAGAACCAGATGCGATGGAACACATAAACTCCGTCACATAACTAGATCAGGTCTGGCCTTTGATTAAAGCGATCAGGGCACACAACAAAAAGCCTCTGATTGAAGACTTGCGATTAAAACGTTGCGATCATATAATATAACAACACATGGTCTGTGGACACACGGACCTCGACTGATGGTGGAGGGCGATTTTAATATAAGGTTTTGTTGTATTATATACAACTGTTCCGCTTTTGGAACTCTGCGATATCAACAAGACACTCGGATTTTGCAGTATATGCATGTTGCAATTTGCGATTGCGATAGCGATCACATTGCAATCTTCCATATCAACAACACACTGCAAGTTTAACTTGCGATTCTGATTGGCATTTAAGTGGTGGGGACCACTTTTCCTCCCTTTCAAAAATTTAAAGAACTTTCGCTGTTTTTAAAAAAAAATTCTTCATTCTGGTTGTTGAGGGCTTAAAAGCCCGAAATGACTGTTTTTAATTAAACTCTGCTCTTCCGTAGTTCAGAACTGCGAAAGTCTTCATCCTCCTACAAAAACGGCTAAGCCCATCACCAATTAATTCTCCTATGCAATTTGTGGTTGTGGCCCATCAACATTTTAATTCATCCTTGCAGTTTCCCATTATTCTTTGAATGTGTATTGTTGTACACGCAAACTCTATTGCGGTGCCTCTGTACTCTTTTTCTTCTTGCTCAAAGGCTAGGAGGTGAGTTTAATATTTCAACACTCCCCCTTAAATTCAGCTGCTGGGTTATTTTTCATACCCAAGCTTTCTCTTAAAAATTCAAATGTCTTCTTCCCCAATGGCTTTGTTAAAATATCTTCATATTGTTCCTCTGTTTTACAATGTTGTGAAACAATTTCTCCATTGTTTACCAATTCTCTGATATAGTGAAACTTTGTATCTATGTGTTTTGTTCTCTTATGAAACACTGAATTCTTTGACAATGAAATAGTTGAGCTATTGTCACAATAAATCACTGTCCCTTTTACCTGTTCTTGGCATAAACTTCTCAACATCCTTCTCATCCAAATTGCTTGACACGCTACTATTGTAGCTGCCACATACTCTGCCTCTACTGTAGATAATGCTGCAATTGGCTATCTCTTAGAAGCCCATGAAATGGCTCCTGAACCCATATGAAAAACATAACCAGAAGTGCTCTTCTGATCATCTACACTTCTAGCCCAATCACTGTCAGTGTAACCAACTAACTCTTAATTTTCTGAAGCATTATATAAAATGCCAAATCCTTTATTTCCTTTAACATACCTCAGAATTCTCTTTGATGCCTGCCAATGTGCTTCTTTTGGCTTCCCCATAAATCTGGAAATCAAAATAAGAGCATGCATAATATCCGGCCTAGTTGCAGTCGAGTACATGAGGCTGCCAACTATGCTTTTATACAAACTTGGATCAAAATCCTTGCTGTTGTCCTCTCTGTTGAGTTTTAATCCCATCACTGTGGGAGTGATTGCTGCTTTGCACTCCTACATATTAAATCTTTCGAAAACCTCATTTACATACTTTTCCTGTGAGATAAAAATCCCTTGTTCATTTTGCTCTACCTCTATTCCTAAGAAGTATCTCAACAAACCCATGTCAGTCATTTCAAATTCATCTTCCATAACTGTTTTAAAATTTTCAATAAGGTAATCATCATTACCTGTAAAAATTAGATCATTAACATATAAAACAGCAATCAATATTTTACCATCCTTTTCTTTGATGTGGAGGGTGGGTTCTCCCTCACACTTTTCAAATCCATTTTCTAGTAGATAGGAGTCTATCCTACTGTACCATGCTGTTGGTGCTTTCTTCAGTCCATAAAGAGCTTTCTTCAATTTGCAGACTTTATGCTCTTGGCCTTTCTTCTCATAGCCCAGAGGTTGTTCCACATATACCTCTTCCATTAACACACCATTTAAAAATAAGGATTTTACATCCATCTGGTATACTTTCCATTTGTTTTGTGCTGCTATTGACAACACTACTCTTATTGTCTCCATTCTTGCAACTGCTGCAAAGGTTTCTTCATAATCTATCCCATGCTTCTGCTTATATCTGGCCTTGTGTCTTTCTATTTTACCTTCAGCATTACTTGTTGTTTTATAGACCCATTTTACTCCAATGACTTCTTTACCTTCTGGGAGATCAACCAACTCCCATGTTTTGTTCTTTTCTATGGCATTAATTTCATCATCCATAGCTTCTATCCATTTTCTATTTTTAATAGCATCTTCAAAATGAATAGGATCATCAACTTGACAATACAAAGAAAATAAGGAATTCATACCTTCATTTGCCGCTTCCTGCTCATAAATCTCATTAATATTTTTGAACTTTGTTCCTCTTTCATTTGGTGTAGTCGTGCTTGAAGAAGCACTCGAACCTACTCCATGTGGTGTGCTTGGCGATGTACTCCCATTTCTTCTCAAGGGTGTTCTCGCTGCTACTTGAGGTGTCCCTTGATGTCCTTGTGTTGGTGGAGGTTGTGCTACCGTTGAGTTGTTAATTTCAATCACATCTTCCTCATCTTCATAATGAGATAAACAACTTTTAACATTAACTGTTTTCTCAATGCTTCCATCCCATGCTTCCTCTTCAATAAACTGCACATCTCTGCTTATTACAAAGTTCTTTTTGGATGGGTTATATAGTCTGTATCCTTTGGAATATTCACAATATCCAAGGAAGATGCACTTCTCCCCCTTAATGTCCAACTTCTTTCTTAACTTATCATGAATGTGTGCATATGCCACACATCCAAAAACTCTCATGTGGGTGACTCCCTGTTTTCTGCCACCCCACGCTTCTTCTGGAACTTTGTTCATGACATCTTTTGTAGGGCATCTATTCAAAATATACACAGAAAAGTTTTCTGATTTTTCCCAATACTCATTCGGAAAATGTTTTTCCTTTAGCATGGTTCTCACCATTTCCATTATGGTTCAATTTTTCCTTTCAGCAACTCCATTCTGTTGCGGTGTGTACCTTGTGGTAAACTGCTTGTGTATGTCGTTCTCTCTGCAAAAACGCAGGAATTCCTTTGATATATATTCTCCTCCTCTATCAGTTCTGAAAACTTTAATGTGCAACCCGCTCTGTCTCTCTACAAGAGCTTTAAAATGGAAAAATTTCTGAAAAACTTCGCTCTTATATTTCAGAAAATAAAACCACACTTTTCTTGTGAAATCATCTATGAAGGTCAACATGTAATTGCTGCCTGAAACTGATGTTGTTTGCATTGGCCCACATAAATCTGAGTGAATGATTTCTAACGGTGTTTTCGCCCTTATGCTTTTCCTTGATGGAAAATTTTCTCTGTGTTGCTTTCCCAAGATGCCGCCTTCACATAGGCTGTCAGGGTTCTCAATCAATGGCAAACGTTCTACCATTCCTTTTCTGTGCAACAAATTTAATCCTCCGAAATTAAGATGTCCAAATCTCAGGTGCCATAACCAATTTTCATCTTTTGCTTCCTTTTGAAAGGCTTCTTGAGTTTGAGCCGCTATGCTCTTTCCTTTTCTTTTCAAGTTAGTGTTGAGCTTGAGCGGAAACATTTTATTGCTAGTCATATGTATTTCAGCAATGATTTTCTTGCTTGGAGGTATATCTTTTATTGTGCACACATCATCCTTGAAAATTACATTGTAACCTCTGTTTATGAGCTGCTCAACGCTCAAAATATTACACTTCAAACTTGGAATGTAATAAACATCTGGAAATTTTTTTTTCTCACCATTTCTTACTTGAATACTCACTATGCCTTTTCCTTTTACAGAGATCTTAGTATCAGTCCCTGTGGTTACTTCTGATTTAACTTTTTCATCTATATTGGCAAACATTGCTCTATTTCCAGTCATGTGATTACTACATCCTGAATCTAAGAACCAAACATCATCTTCTGTATCTTGTGCTACATTACATGTTAACAGCACATTGGGTTCTTTTCTTCTTTTTCTACATTAGCATTCTGTCTATTTTTCATGTCATTTTGCTTCTTTCTACATTCATTGGCATAGTTGCCATATTTATTGCAATAATGACATTGGACATTGGATTTGTCATACCTTTGTCCATGAGCATGTTGGTGTCGGTGTCCACCTTGTTGGCTGTTACATTGGCCGTGGCTCTGATTTTGACTGTTGCTCCTTCCATGTGAATGTGAAGGACTGTCCCTTCCACCTCTATTTTGGCTTCTGCCTCTTCCTCTTCCTTTGCCTCGACCTCTTCCTCTTCCTGAAGGCATATGGGTCTTGAAGGCGTGCTCTAGAGATGAGTTTTCATCTCTGCTCAATCTCTGTTCATGAGTTATCAGTGAGGCATGAATTTCATCTACCGTGAAATTTGAGAGATCTTTGGTCTCTTCTATGGTGGTAACAATAACATCAAACTTTGAGCGTAAGCTCCTCAAAAGTTTCCCCAAAATCCTTCTTTCTTCAAGAGTTTCTCCATGGGACCTTATCTGATTTACAATCCCAATAACATGTGTAAAAAATGTGTCTACAT
Source organism: Pinus albicaulis (assembly GCA_034641835.2). Classification (NCBI taxonomy): domain Eukaryota; kingdom Viridiplantae; phylum Streptophyta; class Pinopsida; order Pinales; family Pinaceae; genus Pinus; species Pinus albicaulis. The sequence goes on from CM076577.1 coordinate 1,168,168,945, forward strand.
TATCTCACTGTTTCATGCAGAGAGTTTCAAAATCTCTCCTCAGCAACTAAAGTTTTGTTGTCTTCACTTTTTCCATACCTTGATAGGATACTTTCAGAGTTTCCCATGAATCCTTGGATTTTCTTAGCTGCTGCTATCCTTCGAAACACACTCTCATTTACTGCTTGATACAATAGGAAGAGAGTTTTAGAGTATTTCTTCCTATTGCTCTTCAATATATCCTTCTCTACTTGAGTTAAGGCATTAAAAGCCTGCTCATCAGCTGGTTCAACAAAACCATCTTCTACAAGTTCCCATAAGTCTTGTGAGACAAACAGGGCTCTCATGGTAATGGCCCAATAATCATAATTCTTTCCATTAAATTGTGGAAGCTAAACATTTCCAATATTCATACCAGTGCTTGGTCCAGCCATTGCTTTTAAACTGAACTTTGAACTTAAACAAACTATCTTTCCTTCTCTGAAAGAACAAACTCTTTTAAACAAAACAACTCTGTTTCCTTTTGACATATAACTGAACTTTGTATTTTGTTGAGCTTTCACTCTGCTGGAGAAATTGCTGCAACAAGTCTTCTTCTTCTTTCAGCTTCTTTGAAACCTTCAAAGAGCCTAAACTAGCTCTGATACCATGTTGGAATTTCTGAGAATTCCAAAACAACAAAAGGAGAGAGTAAACTCCCCTCTTCAACACAGAGAAAATATTAAAATTTCTTGACAGGAGACAAAGTTTCCAAACTTAAAATAAACTTCTATTTCTTTAAGAAAAGAATTACAAAGCTTCTTCACTGAGAGGGATCACAAAACCAGGACTGCTACAAACGCAGTGCCTGAAATGACTTCACAGTCTCACTGTAACAATGCACTACTGTGTAAAACTAACACACTGTCTCTCTGTTGGAAAAAATACACACTGTATTCTCTTTTTCCCACACTGCTGTGCATATAAAAAAAAATAAAAGAACACTTCACAGGCTCGTGGGCCTTTTCTTTTTATATGTCGCGCATATATTAAAAAAACATTACAACACTATATAAAAGACTTAAACTAAAGTCTATTTAAAACAAATATTAACGGGACCCACAATACAAACAACAAACCCAAAAACTCTGATTCCGATTGAAAACCAGATGCGATGGACCAAAGTTTAAATCCGCCATATAAATGGCGTCGGATCCAGAATTTCAATAAAACAATCGGACCATATGAAAGTTCCGATTGCGATTGCATAATGGGCGCGATGGCCCATATTTAAATCTGCTATATAAACCCCATCGGGTCCGTAACATAACAAAAACAAAGCGGCCCACTTCAATCTTCCGATTGCGATTGAAGAGCGGATGCGATGGTGCATAAAACTCCGCCCTATATAATATATCGGGTCCGCCATTCGATAATGCAATTGGGCCCAACACATAAGAGCTTTCAATTGCGATCAAGAACCGGATGCGATGGAACACATAAACTTCGTCACATAACTGGATCGGGTCCGGCCTTTGGTTAAAGTGATCGGGGCACACAACAAAAAGCCTCTGATTTAAGACTTGCGGTTAAAACCTTGCGATCATATAATATAACACCGCGTGGTCTGTGGACCCACGGGCCTCGTCTGATGGTGGAGGGAAATTTTAATATAAGGTTTGGTTGTATTATATACAACACTTCCGCTTGCGGAACTCTGCCATATCAACAAGACACTTGGACTTTGCAGTATATGTATGTTGCAATTTGCGATTGCGATTGCAATCGCATCGCAATCTTCCATATCAACAAGACACTGCAAGTTTAACTGGCGATTCTGATTGGCATTTAAGTGGTGGGGACCACTTGTCCTCCCTTTCAAAAATTTAAAGAACTTCCACTGTTTTTAAAACAAATTTCTTCATTCTGGTTGTTGAGGGCTTAAAAGCCCGAAATTACTGTTTTTAATTAAACTCTGCTCTTCCGTAGTTCAGAACTATGAAAGTCTTCATCCTCCTGCAAAAACGGCTATGCCCATCACCAATTAATTCTCCTCTGCAATTTTTAGCTGCAACCCATCAACATTTTAATTCATCCTTATAGTTTCCCATTCTTCTTTGAATGTGTATTGCTATACACGCAAACTCTGTTGCACTGCGTCTGTACTCTTTTTCTTCCTGCTCAAAGGCTAGCAGGTGACTTTAATATTTCAACATGTAGTTAAATAAAACAAAATTTAATTTAATTTATTAGAGTCATATAATTCTGGCAAAATCATGGAGAGGTTGGTGTTAAAAAATATTTCCGTCCAAAGAATTTGGTAGCAAAAGCTAGATGGAGGCTACTCCCGCATATATTCTTGGAATAGTTGTTGTAAAAAAACCCCGTATTGCAGTGATGACTGGATAAAAATCCAAAAAAGCCTCATGTTAATGTATCTATTACCATCATCATCATTTGGAAGATAACTTTGACATTTTTCATTCTTATTGAAAATGATATTATTTTTGGAAATTAGGGAAACGAAATCAAGCTAGGGTTGGTGTGGATTTTTTATTTGGTTTTGGGGAGGTTTCTAGACTAATTGTTGGGAAGGTTTGTAGACTCCAGTGGGAAATTTTGACATTCCTAAATGGTATGGGTATAAAAATTCTTAACTAGATTTCTATTCCTATTTTTATGAATCTTTGGATTCAAGGATGGTACAGGTGAGTTGGAAATTTCAATATTTCTCTATGAAGCATGGTACAGATATACTATAATTCTTTGGAATTCATATATCAATCTTTGGATTCAATTATGGTACATAACAGGTGAGTTGGGAATCCCAATATTTCTCTATGAAGCATGGAATAGATATACTATAATTTTATGGAATTCATATACCATGATGTTAGAAAAGGTTCATGAACTATGTTGGAATTTTTTCCCATTTGGAGAATATGCCCCAAAATTAGGTTATCTACATCTTATTTTGGGATATGTTGAAGCTCAACAGATGTGGCGAGGTTTGATGTAGGAGAATTGTTGGAATTAATGGAGAAAGTCATAATTAGATTGTTGTTATGATGACGATAGGATTGAGATGCTAATATTAGATATCAGATCCTAATATTCAGGGAGTGGTTCAAACCACCTGATGGTGAGAAAGCCTATATGTACTAGGTTGTTCTCTTGATTGAATGCAAAAAACTGTGTGAGTGTTTGTACACTCTCCAGGTTCTCACCTGGAGAGCCATTTAGCTTATATTCAGTTTTTTATCATGGTATCAGAGCACAGGATTAGAGGCCTGTGTGTTGTTCTATCTCCACAGTGATTGGGAAGGGAGGTCGTGGAATTGGTTTCCAGCTTGATTTGTTTTGTGTTGTGGAGGCCGAGTAGAGGCCATGGAGGTGGAGCCTGGAGAGGCTGTTGTCTGTGCAGAGGTCGAAGAGACCTGCGTGGACCGAGGCCGCATTGAATATCCATGTGGAGCTGTTGTAGGATTGAAGAAGATCGTTGGAGGTTGTTTGACATGAGCAGTGGACGAATTCTTGCTTCAGCCTGAGTGGAGATGTATTAGAGAAGCAGTTCTCTTACTGGCATGAGGTCAAAATTGGGCGGAGAAAGGGATTTGGATTGGTGGCTTTGTTCACCTCTGCAACCCGATAGAAAAGCTATCATAATTCCTTATGTATTTAATTATGGATGTGCTGGAATTTTCACTACAAGACAACTTGTGAGCCTGTTGATCAGCAACTTGGCACTGTCTGTTGGAAATTTGAAGTAGAACTGCACATCTATCTCTGCGTACATTTGTTGCTGATTTAGGTTGTTGGCAATTGTGTGCATGCAGATGCTGTGCCCCACTGTAATCTTCGTATAAGGATCTAAGCTTCCATTCAAGTCCTTGGCAGCCAAATTTCAGGCCTTGATAACTCGGGCATAGCAGACACACTCGTCCTCGACCTTCGCGAATCCGTGGCCCCGCAAGCCCCTTCACGATTCGACTTAGGAGCTCGAATCTGCTGTTCTAGAAGGCATCATCACCGTTCAGGAAGCAATAGAAAAGAGACCCCGGTGGGATTGGTTCCTCGGTCGCGTAGTAAAACACTGCGTTGTGCTACTACTCTCGCCCGGGAACCTGCAAGTTCACAGTGAAAAAGAGAGCCTTCAACGCTCTTCCTTCACCCTGGGCACGGCGGAGGGTAGCCATTGTATGGTCATCCCGACGCACGAGCACGTGATCAAGCCTGGCCGAGGAGCGAAGCCAGTCCATGCCCATATATGTAAATTTGTGGTTGTGATCCGCATTACCCATATATGTTTTTTTGTGACCGGTAAGCTAGAAGTGAGGAGTTGGCAAGGACTCCAGCAGTAGTGGTTTCTCGATTTTGGAACGGTAGATAAACATTCATCTACAAATAATCAAGTTCCAGTGCATTTGTGATCTTGTTTCAGATTTGTGTGTTGCTGTGTGATGTGATTGCATGATCTAGCCTGCGTTGAACTGGCTGGCATGCTGCACTTCTTGATTGGAGGGCCAGAGATATCTCTACAAAGAGGAGATCATGTGTGAGAATTGAAGCCATTTGTTGAAGCAGTAATTTTCATATCTGTTTCGTGTGAGGCCTGTGCGCGGCTTTTCAAGTGGGAGATACAGCAGAACCGTGAGCCCAAAGTGCAGAGTGCCGCGTAAGACCAAGAGTCGTGAGCCTATGATCTCGGAGTGTTGCGTGAGGTGTGGTGACCGTGTGCGAGATGGCGTAAGGCACGTGAAGGACGTTACAGATCGCGGGGGAGCTGGATTGTTGCTCAGGTTGAAGAGGTCGTGGAAGGAGGAGCTGCGAATTTAGAGAGAGTGGATCGAATCTCATCTGATTGTCGTGATTGAGCAAGACATTGGTGCCATCCTTGAGATGCAGAGTAAAATTTCCTGCATTGGATGCCATCATTGCTAGAAGTCTCAACGAGGCTACCGATTGAATGTGTTGAGGCTCTGGGACTGAGAGTCGACGTTGCCATTGAGGCTACGGTGTTGTCTCAGCCCTCAGACAAAAGGAGCGTGAGGTGCCTATGTGGGTTAATGCTGCAGTGGAAGAATTTTTCTTGCAAGGGAGAAAATAGAAGGAGAAAATGGGTCGTCAAAGTAAATTGAAAGAGTCTCGAAGAAAATTCAGGAAAAAGTATCAACAGAGAAGTGCAAAATATTATGTTGTAGAATTTTGTGATTTGTTTCAGGTTGACGGTGATGGACCAACTATTGATCAAGGTGGAGTTTTGGAATTTAGTGAGATTATTAAATGGTTAATGCCAGATTTACGATCTTTTTCAGGTATGAATTATGAAAGTTAGGAAAATGAAATGAAAAAAGTACTATGGAAGTTAAATTTACTAGATTATGTTAAAGATGTTATTAACGATAGTGGAGATACATTAGTATTAAGTCTTATAACATCTGCAGTATATGGCAACATCATACTCAGCATAATATATGAATATGGAGAGATTATCAGTACAAAGTTTTTATGGGATGTTTTAGAGACGAAATACTATTTGAATGAGGGCAATGATGATGAAGATATTGCTCTTGATAATGATCCCATATTTGATTGTGAAACTAAAGATGCAATGATGGGTGAGGAATGTGTATCTGTAATTGAAACTTGTAATGATGAAAAAACATCCATTATTGTAGAACCTGAAAGTTTTCCTGATGCAGAAATCAAGTTTGATGAGACTTATATATCTCATGATAAGTGGATCAATTTGATGATTGAAAAACATCTTATTCATGAATTACTATTTGGTGAGAAGGAAGGCCTATATTCACATACATATCAAATGCAGAACATGCTTGCAGCAACAGAACTGGATGAAGGCATAATTATGTCAGCATAAAGGGATGAAGTAGGGAGAGATGGTGAAATGAAAGCCCTCCTGAAGGAACATGAAGATGAAAGTAATTGTGATCATCTTTATAAAAATAACATTGTTTTTTGTGTAGATATTGGTAGGCAAGAAACATCAATGAATTTTGAAGGAGAATTGAAGTTTCTTGAAGCATGGCTTGAAACACCATGTCTTTATGAAATTAACACAGAAATTGTAGTAATCAATGGTGAAGATATCATCGCTGATGTTCAGATGATTGACACCGGAAATAGTGAGAGAAAACATTCTCATATTAAGCCTGCCATAATTCTGAGAAGGATGAGAACAAGAATTCAAGTTTTTCATCACTGGGGAAGAAATGAGGTGCAAATACATCACTACCTCATGGCGAGGAAAGTGAAGATGAAGCCTTGACTCAGAATGAAAATGTATGAAGTCACAAGCATAAAGACAAAAATGAAAACTCTGTTACCAAGTTTTTCTATGTTTTTTATTGTAAGCCTAACTAAGACTAGACCAGCAGGCATATGTTATTGTTCAATACCCTTTTCTCCATTAAGGGGGAGTGTTGGAATTAATGGAGAAAGTCATAAGGGTGAAAATGTGAAGTTGGGAAACACTTTTTGCCCTTTTTTGATGTTGAAAATTGTAATTTTCTATGATTTTCAACTTAAACTCCACTAAACTCATATTTTTATTGCAAATTATGCTTTGACATAAAAACAAGAATTGTAGAGAATTGTCTTACTTCCATACCCATATTTTTTTTTTTTTAAATATTGACATATAGAGGGGTAAATTTCTTGTTTACTAACTGCATATACTTGAAATTTTCAGGCAAACATAAATAGTCACTTTATCATCCTTTACTTTTTTTAGGGAAGGTTATTCATTTTTTGGAAAAAAACCATAGCATCATAATCTGCATATATTGCACTAGTGCATAGACTATTTTTCGGTAATTTTTGGATTAAATCACTATTTTTTATTATTTTTTGAAATGGAAGAAGACAAAAAAACAGTGATGTTTCAGTACATTTTATCATCCTTTGATTTTATTTTCAATGTGATCGTCAATAAGAAAAATGAGAGTACCCTTTTGAAGTAGATAGGGAGAGGAAGTGCAGTATGATTTTTTTGAATTTTTTGGTGTCCTCATTTGAAAGTTATTGAATTTTCATTCAGTGCAATTTTTCGAACAATGAAATTCCAAAGTGACACAGTTTAGTAAAAAATTAATAAAAATTTGAATTTTTTAATGAAACTCCACAAATCTCATATCATCAGAAACTAGATTCAGAGATGAATCTAATGGTACTTTTTTCGACATATAAAATTTTGTTTTTGTAGGTGTTCTGCCCCTCCAAAGTTACAGGTTCCTGAAAACTGCAGAATTTTCTGTGTTTTTCGTTGACCAGAAACTCTCGGCCGAGATAATGTCTCAGACGAGAAATTTATAAAACTCTCGACCGAGAGTTTAACCCGCCTAAAGTTACATTTAAACGCACGGCCAAACTCTCGGCTGAAAGTTTAAAAAACTGTCGGACGAGAGTTTGCGCCCGAGAGTTTACTCGATGAAACTCTCAGCCGAGAGTTTAGAAACTCTCGTATGAGAGTTTTAAAAACTCTCGTACGAGAGTTTAGAAACTCTCGTATGAGAGTTTTAAAAACTCTCGTATGAGAGTTTTAAAAAATCTCATCCAAGAGTTTTATTCCTATAATAAAACACAAAAAATTATTAAGTTTTTAGAATTGGTACGTTATATAATTTAAATAGTACTTTATTAAAATTAAAAAATGATAAAAAATAATAAAATTATAATTTTATTTTAAGTTATTTTATTATTATTAATGATAAAAAATACATGAAGATTTAATTAAATAAAATTTGTTACAATATTTTGTAATATCAATGTTATATTAAAAACTAAAAATATTTTTATATAAAACTAATTAATATATTAATATAAATAAAATAAAATTCTAAAACATAAATCAAAATAAAAACAACTATATATAATTTATATAATATTTTTTTTGAAATTAATGAATAAATTTAAATTTAAAAAACAATTGACTAAACGCAATGAGGTGATAAAGGAGACAATGCATAGCACCTTAATATCATTATAAATTCTCGGAAATCTCGAGAAATTTTTGAAGTGAGATGAGCTTCTTGGAATGGGTCACTTTATCTTCCACTTCAGTTTCACACAATTAACTTGAAAGGAAGTCTATTTTCCTAGGTATGGATGTAAGGGAATGAACAATATTATTTCAACATTGAGTGAGATGCCCTTCTTGGAATGGGTCCTCCTATATTCCACTTTAGTTTCACAAGATTAAATTGAAATGAAGTTTATTTTCCTAGGTATGGATGTAAGGGGATAAAGAATATTATTTGAAAAGGAAATGAATGTTAAGTGTGACATTCCAAGCAGAAGTGTATGGGATTGGAGAATTATGTTATTGCAGAAAACTAACCCTTGACCCCTTAAACCCTAATTCCTAACCCCTAAACCCTTAACCTCGTAAACCTTAAACCTCTAAACCCTTAACCCCTAACCCATTTACCCCCACTAAACCTCTAAATCCCTAACCCATTTAACCCCTAAACCCTTAACCCCTACCCCTAACATGTTAACCCCTGACCCATTTAAGCACCTAAAACCCAAAACCCCTAACTCCTAACCCCTAAAATACTTAACTGCTAAATCCCCTAACCCCCTAAACCTCTAAACCAATCCTAACCCATTTAACCCCCTAAACCTCAAAACCCCTAACCCCTTAAACCTTAATTCCCAACCCATAACCCTTGACCCCTTAAACCCTATTTCCTAACCCCTAAACCCTTAACCCCTAACCCCTTAAACCCTAATTCCCAACCCCTAACCAATTCAACACCCTAAACCCCTAAAAACCTAACCCATTTAAGTGTTTATTCCATTTAACCCCCAAAACCCTAACCCCTAACCCCCAAAATCCTTCACTGCTAAATCCCCTAAACCTGTAAACCTATAACCCATTTAACCCCCTAAACCCTAAATCTCTAAACCCTTAACCCCTAACCCCTTAAACCCTAATTCCCAACCCCTAACCAATTCAACAACAACCCAAACCACTAAAACCTAACTCCATTTAACCCCATTAACCCTCATTCTCTCTAACCCCTAAAATCCTTAATCGCTTAACCCTTTAACCCCTAAACCTCTAAACCAACCCTAACCTATTTGTTCCTAAACCCTAGCCTATATCCCTTAAAACCTTATTCCCAACCCATGTAACTCCTGCTAACTCCCCTAAACACCTAAATTCCCTACCCACATCCGACCCCAACACTAAATTTAACCCTTAACTCCATTTAATCCCCTAAACCCTAAACCTCTAACTCTAACCCCTAACTCCATTTACCCCACTAACTTAAAGGCCCCACCCATCTTAACCCTAGTAACTCTAACCCTTAACCCCTACCCCTAACTCGTTAATCCCTAACCCATTTAAGCCCTTAAACCCCAAAACCCCTAACCCCTTAAACCCTAATTCCCAACCCATAACCCTTGACCCCTTAAACCCTAATTCCTAACCCCTAAACCCTTAAGCCCTAATTCCCAACCGCTAACCAATTCAACACCGTAAACCCCTAAAAACCTAACCCATTTAAGTTTGGATTCCATTTAAATTTCAAAACCCTGTCTCCCAACCCCTTAAAATCCTTCATCGGCTAAATTTCTGTCTTCCCAAACCTCTAAAACCCGTAACTCCATTTAACCCCCTAAACCTCTAAATTTAACTCTTAACCCCTAACTCCCAGTCCCTATTCCCAACCCTAACTAATTAGACACTTAAACCCCTAAAATTCCAACTCCATTTAACTCCCACAACCACTATCCTAACCCTAAAATCCTTAATCAAGCAACCCCCTAAACCTCTAAACCAACCCTAACCCATTTAACCCCCTAAACCCTAAATCTATAACCCCTTAAACCCTAATTCCCAACCCATAACCCATTCAACCCCTTAAACACCTAAACCTCTAACCCATTAACCCTTGACCCCTTAAACACTAATTCCTAACCCTTGACCCATTTAACCCCCTAAACCCTAAACCTCTAAACCCTTAACCCCTAACCCTGGGGTAAATGGATTAGGGGTTAAGGGTTTAGAGGTTTAGGGTTTAGGGGGTTAAATGGGTTAAGGGTTAGGAATTAGTGTTTAAGGGGTCAAGGGTTAATGGGTTAGAGGTTTAGGTGTTTAAGTGGTTGAATGGGTTATGGGTTGGGAATTAGGGTTTAAGGGGTTATAGGTTTTGGTTTTAGGGGGTTAAATGGGTTAGGGTTGGTTTAGAGGTTTAGGGGGTTAGGGGATTTAGCAGTTAAGGATTTTAGGGGTTAGAAGTTAGTGGTTAATGGGGTTAAATGGGTTAGGTTTTTAGGGGTTTATGGTGTCTAATTGGTTAGGGGTTGGAAATTAGGGTTTTAGGGGTTAGGGGTTAAGGGTTTAGTGGTTTAGGGTTTAGGGGGTTAAATGGGTTACAGGTTTAGAGGTTTAGGGGTTAGGGGTTAGGGTTTTGGGGGTTAAATGGAATCCACACTTAAATGGGTTAGGTTTTTAGGGGTTTACGGTGTTGAACTCGTTAGGGGTTGGGAATTAGGGGCTTAAATGGGTTAGGGGTTAATGGGTTAGGGGTAGGGGTTAAGGGTTTAGAGGTTTAGGGTTTAAGGGTTAAATGGGTTAGGGATTTAGAGGTTTAGTGGGGGTAAATGGGTTAGGGGTTAAGGGTTTAGAGGTTTAGGGTTTAGGGGGTTAAGGGTTTAGGGGTTAGGAATTATGGTTTAAGGTGTCAAGGGTTATGGGTTTGGAATTAGGGTTTAAGGGGTTAAGGGTTAAGGGTTTAGAGGTTTAGGGTTTAGGGGGTTATATGGGTTACAGGTTTAGAGGTTTAGGGGGTTAGGGGATTTAGCAGTGAAGGATTTTAGGGGTTGGGGGTTAGGGTTTTTTGGGTTAAATGGAATCCACACTTAAATGGGTTAGGTTTTTAGGGGTTTAGGGTGTTGAATTGGTTAGGGGTTTTGGGGTTTAGGGGCTTAAATGGGTTAGGGGTTAACTGGTTAGGGGTAGGGGTTAAGGGTTCAGAGGTTTAGGATTTAGGGGTTAAATTGGTTAGGGGTTTAGAGGTTTAGTGGGGGTAAATGGGTTAGGTGTTAAGGGTTTAGAGGTTTAGGGTTTAGGAGGTTAAATAGGAATTAGGGTTTAAGGGGTCAAGGGTTAAGGGGTTAGAGGTTTAGGTTTTTAAGGGGTTGAATGGGCTATGGGTTGGGAATTAGGGTTTAAGGGGTTATAGGTTTAGTTAGGGATTTAGGCTGTTAAGGGATTTTAGAGGTTGTAGTTAGGGGTTAATGGGAGTTAAATGGGTTAGGCTTTAGGTTTAGGTGTTGATTTGGTTAGGGGTTGGGAATTAGGGTTTAAGGGGTTAGGGGTTAAGGGTTTAGAGGTTTAGGGTTTAGGAGGTTAAATGGGTTATAGGTTTAGAGGTTTAGGGGGTTAGGGGATTTAGTAGTGAAGGATTGTAGGGGTTAGGGGTTAGGGTTTTGGGGGTTAAATTGAATCCACACTTAAATGGGTTAGGTTTTTAGGGGTTTAGGGTATTGAATTGGTTAGGGGTTGGGAATTAGGGTTTAAGGGATTATCGGTTAAGGTTTGAGGGGTTAGGAATTAGGGTTTAAGGGGTCAAGAGTAATGGGTTGCGAATTAGGGTTTAAGGGGTTAGGGGTTTTGGGGTCTAGGGGCTTAAATGGGTTAAGGGTTAACGGGTTAGGGGTAGGGGTTAAGGGTTTAGACGGTTAAGGTTTAGGGGTTAAATGGGTTAGGGGTTTAGAGGTTTAGTAGGGGTAAATGGTTTGGGGGTTAAGGGTTTAGAGGTTTAGGGTTTAGGGGGTTAAGGGTTTAGTGGTTAGGAATTAGGGTTTAAGGGGTCAAGGGTTATGGGTTGGGAATTATGGTTTAAGGGGTTAGGGTTATGGGTTTAGAATTTTAGGGGTAGGGGTTAAGGGTTTAGAGGTTTAAGGTTTAGGCGTTAAATGGGGTTAGGGGGTTAGGAATTAGGTTTAAGGGGTCAAGGGTTAAGGGTTAGAGGTTTAGGTGTTTAAGGGGTTGAATGGGTTATGGGTTGGGAATTAGGGTTTAAGGGGTTATAGGTTTAGGGGGTTAGAGGATTTAGCAGTTAAGGATTTTAGAGGTTAGAAGTTAGGGGTTAATGGAGTTAAATGGGTTAGGTTTTTAGGGGTTTAGGGTGTTGAATTGGTTAGGGGTTCAGAAGTAGGGTTTTAGGGGTTAGGGGTTAAGGGTTTAGAGGTTTAGGGTTTAGGGGGTTAAATGGGTTACAGGTTTAGAGGTTTAGGGGTTTAGGGGATTTAGTAGTGAAGGATTTTAGGGGTTAGGGGTTGGGTTTTTGGGGGTTTAATTTGAATCCACACTTAAATGGGTTAGGTTTTTAGGGGTTTAGGGTGTTGAATTGGTTAGGGGTTGGGAATTAGGGTTTAAGGGATTAGGGGTTAAGGTTTGAGGGGTTAGGAATTAGGGTTTAAGGGGTCAAGGGTTATGGGTTGGGAATTAGGGTTTAAGGGGTTAGGGGTTTTGGGGGTTAGGGGTTTTGGGGTTTAGGGGCTTAAATGGGTTAAGGGTTTAGGGGTTAAATGGGATAGGGGTTTAGAGGTTTAGTAGGGGTAAATGGTTTGGGGGTTAATGGTTTAGAGGTTTAGGGTTTAGGGGGTTAAGGGTTTAGGGGTTAGGAATTAGGGTTTAAGGGGTCAAGGGTTATGGGTTGGGAATTATGGTTTAAGGGGTTAGGGGTTAAGGGTTTAGAATTTTAGGGGTAGGGGTTAAGGGTTTAGAGGTTTAAGGTTTAGGGCGTTAAATGGGTTAGGGGTTAGGAATTAGGGTTTAAGGGGTCAAGGGTTAAGGGGTTAGAGGTTTAGGTGTTTAAGGGGTTGAATGGGTTATGGGTTGGGAATTAGGGTTTAGGGGGGTATAGGTTTAGGGGGTTAAGGGATTTAGCAGTTAAGGATTTTAGAGGTTAGAAGTTAGGGGTTAATGGAGATAAATGGGTTAGGTTTTTAGGGGTTTAGGGTGTTGAATTGGTTAGGGGTTCAGAATTAGGGTTTTAGGGGTTAGGGGTTAAGGGTTTAGAGGTTTAGGGTTTAGGGGGTTAAATGGGTTATAGGTTTAGAGGTTTAGGGGTTTAGCGGATTTAGCAGTGAAGGATTTTAGGAGTTAGGGGTTAGGGTTTTGGGGGTTAAATTGAATCCACACTTAAATGGGTTAGGTTTTTAGGGGTTTAGGGTGTTGAATTGGTTAGGGGTTGGGAATTAGGGTTTAAGGGATTAGGGGTTAAGGGTTGAGGGGTTAGGAATTAGGGTTTAAGGGGTCAATGGTTATGGGTTGGGAATTAGGGTTTAAGGGGTTAGGGGTTTTGGGGCTTAGGGGATTAAATGGGTTAAGGGTTAATAGGTTAGGGGTAGGGGTTAAGGGTTTAGAGGTTTAGGGTTTAGGGGTTAAATGAGTTAGGGGTTTAGAGGTTTAGTAGGGGTAAATGGTTTGGGGGTTAAGGGTTTAGAGGATTAGGGTTTAGGGGGTTAAGGGTTTAGGGGTTAGGAATTAGGGTTTAAGGGGTCAAGGGTTATGGGTTGGGAATTATGGTTTAAGGGGTTAGGGGTTAAGGGTTTAGAAGTTTAGGGTTTAGGGGGTTGAATGGGGTATAGGTTTAGAGGTTTAGGGGGTTACAAGATTTAGCAGTGAACGATTTTAGGGGTTAGGGGTTAGGGTTTTGGGGGTTAAATGGAATCCACACTTAAATGGGTTCTGTTTAGGGGGTTAAATGGGTTAGCCCGGTTAGGAATTAGGGTTTAAGCGGTCAAGGGTTAAGGGGTTAGAGGTTTAGGTGTCTAAGGGGTTGAATGGGTTATGGGTTGGGAATTAGGGTTTAAGGGGTTATAGGTTTTTGGTTTAGGGGGTTAAATGGGTTAGGGTTGGTTTAGAGGTTTAGGGGGTTAGGGGATTTAGAAGTTAAGGATTTTAGGGGTTAGAAGTTAGTGGTTAATGGGGTTAAATGGGTTAGGTTTTTAGGGGTTTAGGGTGTCTAATTGGTTAAGGGTTGGGAATTAGGGTTTTAGGGGTTAGGGGTTAAGGGTTTAGAGGTTTAGAGTTTAGGGAGTTAAATGGGTTACAGGTTTAGAGGTTTAGGGGGTTAGGGGATTTAGCAATGAAGGATTTTAGGGGTTAGGGGTTAGGGTTTTGGGGGTTAAATGGAATCCACACTTAAATGGGTTAGGCTTTTAGGGGTTTACGGTGTTGAATTGGTTATGGGTTGGGAATTAGGGCTTAAGGGTTTAGGGGTTATGAATTAGAGTTTAAGGGGTCAAGGGTTATGGGTTGGGAATTAGGGTTTAAGGGGTTAGGGGTTTTGGGGTTTAAGGGCTTAAATGGGTTAGGGGTTAACGAGTTAGGGGTAGGGGTTAAGGGTTTAAAGGTTTAGCTTTTAGGGGTTAAATGGGTTAGGGGTTTAGAGGTTTAGTGGGGGTAAATGGGTTAGGGGTTAAGGGTTTAGAGGTTTAGGGTTTAGGGGGTTAAGTGGGTTAAGGGTTAGGAATTAGTGTTTAAGGGGTCAAGGGTTAATGGGTTAGAGGTTTAGGTGTTTAAGGGGTTGAATGGGTTATGGGTTGGGAATAAGGGTTTAAGGGGTTATAGGTTTAGGGTTTAGGGGGTTAAATGGGTTAGGGTTGGTTTAGAGGTTTAGGGGGTTAGGGGATTTAGCAGTTAAGGATTTTAGGGGTTAGAAGTTGGGGGTTAATGGGGTTAAATGGGTTAGGTTTTTAGGGGTTTAGGGTGTTGAATTGGTTAGGGGTTGGGAATTAGGGTTTAAGGGGTTAGGGGTTAAGGGTTTAGAGGTTTAGGGTTTAGGGGGTTAAATGGGTTATAGGTTTAGAGGTTTAGGGGATTTAGCAGTGAAGGATTTTAGGGGTTATGGTTTAGGGTTTTGGGGGTTAAATGGAATAAACACTTAAATGGGTTAGGTTTTTAGGGGTTTAGGGTGTTGAATTGGTTAGGGGTTGGGAATTAGGGTTTAAGGGGTTAGGGGTTAAGGGTTTATGGGTTAGGAAATAGGGTTTATGGGGTCAAGGGTTATGGGTTGGGAATTAGGGTTTAAGCGGTTAGGGGTTTTGAGGGTTAGGGGGTTAAATGGGTTAGGATTGGTTTAGAGGTTTAGGGGGTTAGGGGATTTAGCAGTTAAGTATTTTAGGGGTTAGGAGTTAGGGGTTTTGGGGTTTAGGTGCTTAAATGGGTTAGGGGTTAACGTGTTAGGGGTAGGGGTTAAGGGTTTAGGGGTTAAATGGGTTAGGGATTTAGAGGTTTAGTGGGTGTAAATGGGTTAGGGGTTAAGGGTTTAGAGGTTTAAGGTTTAGGGGGTGAAGGGTTTAGGGGTTAGGAATTAGGGTTTAAGGGGTCAAGGGTTATGGGTCAAGAGTTAGTTTTCTGCAATAACATAATTCTCCAATCGCATACACTTCTGCTTGGAATGTCACACTTAACATTCATTTCCTTTTCGGATAATATTCTTTATCCCCTTACATCCATACCTAGGAAAATAAACTTCATTTCAATTTAATCTTGTGAACCTAGAGTGGAATATAGGAGGACCCATTCCAAGAAGGGCATCTCACTCAATGTTCAAATAATATTGTTCATTCCCTTACATCCATACCTAGGAAAATAGACTTCCTTTCAAGTTAATTGTGTGAAACTGAAGTGGAAGATAAAGTGACCCATTCCAAGAAGCTCATCTCACTTCAAAAATTTCTCGAGATTTCCAAGAATTTATAACGATAATAAGGTGCTATGCATTGTCTCCTTTATCACGTCATTGCATTTAGTCAATTGTTTTTTAAATTCAAATTTATTCATTAATTTAAAAAAAAATATTATATAAATTATATATAGTTGTTTTTATTTTGATTTATGTTTTAGAATTTTATTTTATTTATATTAATATATCAATTAGTTTTATATAAAAATATTTTTAGTTTTTTATATAACATTGATATTAAAAAATATTGTAACAAATTTTATTTAATTAAATCTTCATGTATTTTTTATCATTAATAATAATAAAATAATTTAAAATAAAATTATAATTTTTTTTTTTTATCATTTTTTAATTTTAATAAAGTACTATTTAAATTATATAACGTACCAATTCTAACAACTTAATAATTTTTGTGTTTTATTATAGGAATAAAACTCTCATACGAGATTTTTTAAAACTCTCATACGAGAGTTTTTAAAACTCTCATCCGAAAGTTTTCCCGAGAGTTTCCGTCAATAAAACTCTCGGACGAGAAAATGCATAACTCTCGTTCGACATATTTTTAACTCTGTTTAAACCCAATAAAACTCTCGGACGAGAGTTTTTAAAACTCTCGGACGAGAGTTTTTAAAACTCTCGGACGAGAGTTTTTAAAACTCTCGGTCGAGAAATAGAGTTGACTATTTTCTCGGACGAGAAATTAAAAATTTCTCCCAAATTCTAGCCGTCCGCCAAAAAGTGTTTCCCAACTTCGCGATTTCACCCATAATTAGATTGTTATTATGATGATGATAGGATTGAGATGCTAAGATTAGATCTCAGATCCTAATATTCAGGGAGTGGTTCAAACCACCCAATGGTGAGAAAGACTATATATACTAGGATGTTGTTTTGATTGAATGCAAAAGACTGTGTGAGTGTTTGTACACTCTACTAGGTTCTCACCTGGAGAGCCATTTAGCTTATATTCAGTTTTTTATCAAGAATTGGAGGTTCTAAGCAATCAATATTTTGAAGGAAAAAGTTCTAAAAAGGGGTCTTGACATTTTGAGAAGAATCCATATTTTTCTATGTAAATATCATATTAACCTAATTTATTCTATGAAAGCTAAGTGCATAAGTCATGATTCTAGAATTTATTTGGATACCTAAGACTTTGTTGATATGTGAAAAGAAAATATACCTTGTAAACCGTGAGAGATTCCAGAGTAAATATTGTTTATGGAGTGCTTTATGGGTGACTTATGGAGTGATTCTACGATATAGAAAAAATATTATTTATGGAGTGATTTTAGGATCTAAAAAAATATGTGGTGTTTCTAAATTATAAGACAACAAAAAATAGAGTAAGTGTGAGGAAAAGAGAGGGTGACCAAATGAATGTGAAATAATGGCATATATAAGAAGTAAAGGTTCTTAGTAGATGTATGTATAGAATATGTTAATGAAATGAAGTTTTCATTATATGATTATCTCTGGATGATTATGTAATTCAAATTTAAATGTATGAATTCAGAGTGAATGGTATTTAGTGGGAATCTATGAAATGAAGGAAGAAATTTGTGTTACGGGATTTGGGAGAGTTTTTTATGTGCACAAAGCACAAATATTTTCCGTGTTTTTTAAATTGTAGGATCATATATTGAGGTCAAGAAGTGGTTAAAGGTGTATGTTCACCTTGTTGTTAGTGTCGATTGGCATCCTAGAATTACAGAAGTTGAAGATGTAGAAAAAGTAGGATTTTCCTATATTAAGTGGTATTAGAGGAGCTGTGTTATTTGGGAAAGAAAGTTAGAGAAAAGATACACTCTTTGGAGGAGATTCAGAGCTTGCAGAATCTCAGGTTTACTGCATAATTTATATTTTTATAAATTATTAATGAATACACGGACTAAGCTCTAAAAGGAACGTTGATAACGAAAATTAAAGTTATTTAATGATATGGAAGGATTTCTCTATTTTGGGAGTAGAATCCTATTTTTTTCTTATAATTGAAGGATTGCGAAATCTGTAATATTATCTTTGCATAAAAGGAAAATAGTTCCAACATGAGAAGTTGGATAGAAATGTGATAAAGTGAATTAGTGCAGATCAGATGCATCAATATCTATGTGGTTGATTGACATTGTTAAATGTTAAGCTCTCAAAGAAAGAAGACTAGATTTATTTTAAAAGAATTATATTTTAAGAGGGAAGTAGAATAGATTTTGCTTGAGAATAAAATCTAAAGGAAAAGCATGATTTTTGGAAGAGGAAGAAGAATGGAAGAATGCAATAGCATAATCAATAGAAGTATAGGAGAAAATTACATTAGTAGTATGCTTGTTTGAAAGAGATCAAACAATATGTAAAATTTGTCTATATATGTTTCCAATTAAATTAAGAATGGATTTATTTATTAAAGAGAGCACGGATGGAAATTATTACAAAGGAGGACTGTAACCAGAAATAGAGGATGTCCTTGAATAATTGTCGCAAAGAAACTTTACAATCTATAACTGAAATTGAAAGGAAAAGAAGAAGTTGATGTTCTCACATCAAGTTGAAAGTAAGTTTAAAAGAAAATTTTAATAAAAAGAAAAACGATAAAAAAAGAATTAGAGAAAATATAATCTGTTAACCTTGGTAGCAGCTCAGTCTTAGCCCAAAAGCTTCACAATCGCATTATTCAATTCAAATCAATAAATTAAATTCAGCTAAAATTATGGAAATATGAAATTAAAAAGAAAAGAATATCCAATAAAACCATTGAAAACGTGCTAAGAGATGAGCAATAAATATTAGAAACCAAAAGTAATAAAAATAATACAACTAAAAACTATGATGAAAATAGACATATTCAAGCATACGTAGAAAAATCTCGTTGTAGCTTACATAAAATGTCGATACAGTCTCGAAAGTTAATGCTTTATAGAATTATTTTTTTCTCATTCGATATTTTTCAAGGTATATGATAGGCCGGAAGAAGTTGCATGCTCTTCAAAATTTATATATGTTCAGTATTATCAATTTTATTAAATATAAACTAAAGCAAGCATCGAGCCAAGGAAAAGTGCTAACTTGAATAGAAGTAGTTTCATGTTGATAACAAACATTTGCTGAAATATTAGAAATGGTTATAATCAAACACTCCAAGTGAATTTTAAAAATCTTCAAAAATTCTAGATTTGTGCTTAAATAAAAACGATTCTATTAAAATGAAAACAATAAAAATTTGTCAGAATGGGCGTTGCTTTGTAATGCATCTGTTCAAAGCTATGGAAATCCTCTTTGTACATCCGTATTTAAGCTATGTTCGTCATATGCTAGACATAAGAGAAGATTAAATCATAAATGGAACAAGCATAAATCATTATAGCAAACCTTGTAAATATGAAGAGAAAGACAAATGTAGATTAAAGCATCTACAAATTCTTTCTCCAACCTTGTCTAAAGAACAAATCTTAAATCAAAATTTTGATGGGCACGAGAATACTTATTTTCCTGACATCGCTTTGAACCATTCTTCGCAAGGAAATAATTAAGGGCTCGTCACTTGGTTATTTCCTACCTCCATTATTGGGTAAGTAAAAGAAAAGAAAAGAAATTAAACTAAACTACTCCTACTCTATCTTGTAGGAAAAACCAAGGCTAAATATAGCGATATTTCCAATAGAGCTATTCATTTTTTCTCAATTCCTATACGAATATGCGCACCAAAAATTAGTATTTCAAATCTAATTAATATTATAAAATTGATTGAGAAATTATATATATATATATATATATATATATATATATATAATTTAGGGGAAAATTTTTTCAAACTGAATTTTCGAACCATATTTGAATCCTATCAGGAAAGTCATTATGCAAGTGATTGAAAGAAAACATGATTAGAAAAACATGTTCATCCTATAGAGAATATTTATTTCAGAAGATAGAATACGATGGTAAGACATAAACATTATTTGCAATGGAAAATTTTTAAATTCTTGACATTCATAATTTAAGCTTTGAAACTAATTAGTATGAAATACCCACATATAATATCAATAAATTGAAATATATTATTGTATAAAATTCTAAAACAATATATAATAAATAAAGAATGCATAATAAATTTAGATAATCTTTTAAATTAATGTTACAAGGTGGGTCGGATTTGTTTGTTGAAATTTCCTTCTCACAATCATTGGTTGAAAAGGTGAAATCTAAATTAAAATTGTCACCTAATTGTGAATGAAGTTCAATATTGTGACAAGAAACCAGAACTTTATTTATGACTTCAGAATCGTAAATGGATATGGATTCTTCTTCCAAAAAATTGAATTCATTATGATGATTTGGAGAATCAAGATGAATGTCTATTTTAGCATTAGCAATGTGACAACAAATTCCATCTTGTATAATAAATTTGACTTGAGGATTGGAAATAGGAAGATTTGATATATTGAACAACGAGTGAAACATCTCCATATCATCATCATAAATCACTTTACTATACTCCTTTTTAAGAGGTAAATTAGAACAAGAAGAAAAATTAAATACAAAAGCATGAAACTCCTCAAAGTTGTTGAAGATGTGATCAACTATTAATTCATTACTATGATAAAAAATAACATGTAATTTGTCACTCATGAGATTAATGGTAGATCCTTTGGATTCTAAAAAAACATTTTTAAACCAAGGAATTTCTAAATTATTTTCAAATGAATTTTTATCAGCAAAAGGATTAGGATATAATGTGAAATGACTCTCTAAAAATATGAAACACAATGCTTCTCTTAGAATAATAATTTAAATTGATTTAATCCTTGATTTTTCAAATATGTCTCTTCATTCCCTAATCGGGGTGTGAGAGGGATAGTTGGCTCATATGAGAACCACGAGGATGACAAGATAACAAGAGGAATTTGGGAGGGGGAGAGAAAACCAACACCACCGCGAGAAATAGTTAATGATTATGGTGATAGGTGAGGTGCGGGCCAATTTCCACACTACACGGGTTGGGTCCGACACATGTTTTCTAAAACGTAGCATGCAGTGCATGCAACACGACATGCATAGAAGGAAAAGACTAAGGTGAAAGAAGATGATGGGGTTCAAGCTGTCGAACCTGTGGGACCGTCTACGCTCCTAGTCACTAGCGAAACGTTGGCTCTGGTATGTCATTTGGTCCCTCCTTTTCATTGTAATGGGAAAAAGGAAATTGAAATTAAGAAGAAACAATCAGTTAAATTGGTGGTTGTTGAAATGGGGTAAAGGGATGGGTTTACTCTCACTTTTCCTCAATATATTTGCATGCGGGATCCTACATACCTCACATGGAGGTCTTGAGCCTCCTTTTTTTCAAATCCTTCTTCCATATTCCTGCACAGTTCCATTTGTTGCTTTAAGGGGGAAAAGGGTAGGAGAGACTAGTGAAGATGTGGGGGGTGGTAAGGGTTGGAGAGGGTCACCCACTGTGTCAATTGGGGAAGGTATGACGGGGGACTTTCTTAGAAAACCAGGGAATCTATTGGGTAAGTCAGGGGAGCCAAGGGAGGATTGGGAAACCACCACTCCAGGTTGGGAGGGAGTCAGGGGAAAGAGTATCCATACATGGTATTCAAAAGACTTCAAAAGGACCAGGTTTCTGAGCTATGCTCATTCAAAAGGGAGGGGTAGTAGCAGGGCCGTGTTTCAGGGTCACATATGTTTATTATCTCATTATGGGGAGGTCTACAGAGTCATGATTCAAGCTGTGGGGTTGGAGGGTTGCCCTGGTGGTGGCCCTCAAGAAGAGGCTTCGGTCTATGATATTTCAGTGCTGGCTGAGATTCCAGGGGTGCTTTCTATTGTATCCATCAAAATTTGTGCAACTGGGCTTGGAATGGGAAAA
The DNA here is from genome assembly GCA_034641835.2 of Pinus albicaulis. Lineage (NCBI taxonomy): Eukaryota > Viridiplantae > Streptophyta > Pinopsida > Pinales > Pinaceae > Pinus > Pinus albicaulis. The sequence continues at coordinate 1,168,190,500 of CM076577.1, forward strand.
TGGGAAATTAAAAAGTGGGGACTTTCCATTAAAAGGGAGACTCCCCATAACATGTTCACTGGAAATGCATGGACCACAGGTTCGATTAATTAGTATTCACCTGTGACCCCAACTCCGCCGAAGAGTCTGTCGGTGTTGGCGTTGAAGGTGGTGTAGAAGTTTTCTAAGGCTACGAGAATTAAGATGAAGAAAGAGGTTGTGGAAATCCAAAAGGGTTGAGGTAGCCGAAGTGATTCTGGTAAAGGGAAAAGGAAGGTAATTACATCTACGATTAGACCTCCAAGGAAGAGAGGAAGGAAAACAAGTGTAAAAAACATACAAAATTTGTTGCATGCCTACAGTGAAAATTCAACAGCCATGGTGAAGGCTGAGATTTCCAAATGGGAAATGGAAGTAAAGGAGAAGGCATAAAGAGAACATATACAGAAAGAAGAAATATGGCTACAGAACTAGTAGTGGACTTGGTTAATACAAGAGGAAAGATGACCCTGTTTAGACAGATTATCCAAACTTATTGGATAATGAAGAGACTACTGGCGAAAGCTATGACTAAAAATCATTAGCCAGTAGAAGAGCCTAACCAGCCAGGGCAACGAAAAAATCAGGAAGATGATCCAAGTCTCATAGTTATCCAAAAGGAGATCCAGTTGGTCCAAGTATAGTTGTACCTCCAGAATGTTAGGCTCGGACGAATGGAGAAGCAAATTTAGAGCATGCAGTAGCAAGAGATACTAGGATCAAGCATGAAGGAATCAACACTAGTAGATTCTTTAGATGATTAACTGTCAGGAGACCTTGATGATCCTGCATTTTCTGTCATTCTTTTTTACTGATGTCAGACAGAATTTACATTGTCAGTTGTATATATAGTTTGATAGTAGTAAAAATAGTGTTGAAAATACGGTTGGACATTCTCTAAACATTTCAGTTTTGGATGGCATATGATGTTGACTTGTGGCCAACAAAGCTGGTTTTCTATGGGCAGGTTGAGGACATCGGGAACATATTTTTTGTAACCTACTTCATAAATGATGAATAGAGGAGTACTACCAAGTTCACAAAAAAAAAAAACGTCTCTTCATTGTTTTCTTTAATATGGATATTTGATTCACCCTTATTGAAAATGAATTTAGGAATATTATGACTTTGGATAAATATGTGGTTGAACATTATTGGTGACATTAGAAAGCTCAATAAAATCAACTATATGAAATGACTTGTTAAAATGATCCTCATTGCTAATGTTTTGAATCTAAATTGTTGATTCATTATTTATTCTTCAATATAGTTATCATGATTTAGATCAACTTTAGGATCAACTTTAATTTTATTGATTTTATTCAAGTTTTCTTGAAATTGTTCATTAACAATTTTTTAACAATTTTTTAATTATCTATTTCAAAATTATCAACCATGTCATTAGAAATAACATACTCATCGATAATAACAAATATGCTTAGAAAAGTATTTGTTTCAATACAATTATTTGAAATACATGGAAGAGAAACAATATGTCGAAATCATCCTAATAATTCAATTTTAGAAGGTGAACTTGATGATTGAAATTTGAAACAAATGAATTTGAATCTAGTGACAAAATATTATAAAGGTTCACCTTCAAATTTGTGTATATTCTCGATTTCAATACATACCTTTTCCTAATCATATGCCTAAACTGCATGAAGGAAAATTCTTGTAAGTAAATCACGACAAGGTGTAGAGGTAGCAGCAAATAATTCACGCCATTTTTTGTCCTAGCCTATGGGAGTAAAAGTAAATATCTTGCATATCACACCTTTTTCCATATCATAATCATTACAAGTTTTAATAAATTGAAGAATATGATCAAATGCAAAAACATTTCCCTTACCATAAAAAATTGTCTTCGACAAGAGTCTTACAATTTTCATTGGATTATTGGAATAGAGATGCAACTCCAAATTGGAAGTTTAGAAGAAACCATTGAAACTAAAATAAAAAATTAAAGAAAATGGCTATAAAGTTCTAGTTTCTCAATGACCCTCCTTCTAGTGCCAAAAATGTTCATGGCCAAAATTTACAATGATCAACATTAAGGAAACCATGGAGTGAGTGCAGATATTAGACCAGTATATGTTTCAAATGTTGATTTTGACCGATTAGAGGCTAAGTTGGCTCAACCTAAATCTAGCTTAATCTAAATTCCTATAATAATCGAAAACTTATCTAAATGCATAAATATAACTCTAATTATGTCTTTACTCGCTAATGAATGATATCGATTACTGGTGCTAATAGGAAAAGGAAAAACATATATTTCTTGCGGCTACTTGAAGAAGGTGGTCATTTTAATAGGCTAAAACAAGGGCTCAGCGAAACCATATGGATGCTTTCTCCTACGCAAGGATAATTTTAATTAAAATAAATGAAGTCTGAATCTAAATGTAGTGACAATTATTAATGCATAAAAAAACTAAAACCATTCTATCTTGGCACACAGAACGTAGTTTCTAAATGCCAAGTGCAATGTATTTATTAATAATTGGGATTTAAAATGCAATTTATGGTTAATATTGTGCTACAAAAGTGGTTTGAACATATGATATTATTTATTTTAGAACATGTTTTGTTGAGAGATTAAAAATAATAAAGAATCAACCCCTAAAACATGGAAATAATTATCATAGATTTAATTATTGTTAAATCAATTGATGATAATAATTGTTGAGTAATTAGTTACTCAGACATTCATGAGGAAATCCAAATGCAAATAGATTTGCATACATAACATTAGTACAACAATATGCAATCATTATCATAAATATGACATAAACAAAAAAATAATATTATATTCAGATATCATTTTTGCGATTCAACTACGTTAAGTAATTCATTCATCTATGACCATTTCCATGAGAGACAGTCGTAAGTGACTAATTTTTCATGATTTTTGAATAGTCCACTTAGCACTCACTGCATAGGGTGATGCTCATGGAGGTGAAGAAGTGGGATTGAAACTAGTGAAATGAATCACATAGCATCAATCATCACTTCTGTGGCTTGCACCTGGTAATGAGGACTTCCTGGGAGGCCACCCATCCCATAAATCCTTTAGCTCAAGCGCACTTGAGCCAGAGGAATTCTAGGATGGGAGACCTCTCGGGAAGTCCTGGTTATCGGGTGCAAGCCCAGTAAGTGATGATTGACGCTATGTGATTCATTTCACTAGTTTCAATCCCAATTCATCACCCCTATGAGCATCACCCAATGAAATTAGTGCTAAGTGGACTATTCAAAAATCATGAGAAATTAGTCACTTAGGACTACCTCTCATGGAAATGGTCATAAATAAATGTCTTACTTAACATAGTTGAATCCCAAAAATGATATCTAATATAATGCACTGCGGAAACCCCTCATACTTAAATATTATATTCAAACAAATAATAGTATATGAATTTAAATATAATAATAAACTTCTGAATCTCAAAATTTATCTCTTACAAACAATTCTTCAACAATATTCCCACGATAGCTAGGTTTGTTGACAAAGAACATATTCATAGTAGCATGAATTCGTCCCCAACAATAGATTTAATATTAGAAATAAAATCCCCAAGATAATATATGATTCTTAAAACTAATCCTATAAGAAAAATACCCCTTACAATAGTGAAAAAAGGTTTTTTCTCATAGAGACTTGGAACCCAGGAACATTATCAAATATGATATTTATAATTTTACAAATCAAATAAAAAAATAATAATTTGTTTCAATAATAGCGAAATCAATATTTTGATATTATTTTAGAGCTTAAAAATTCCTTTTTATTTCATTGTTATTTCAATCCCATAATTTTGAGACTTCATTTCTTTACTTTCATTGAACAAACTCTACAAAATCATCGTAGAAATATATCAAAATTGCAAACAAAACCTAGATTCAAAAAATGTTAAAAATAGATACTCAAATTAAAATTTAATTCAATTAATTTACTAAAACTAAATTTAAATTATCAATACCTCGTTCATATGATATTCTTTGAATTTGGGAAATCTGAAAACAAATTTCAATTAATTTCCTAAAACTAAATTTAAATTATTCACACCTCGTTCTTATGATATTCTTTGAATTTGGAAAATCTGAACAGAAATTTCTAACAACATTGAAACCACCTCGAAAATGAGATTCCTCCAAAATCTCACTCAAAAATTTAGGTTGTTTGCAAATACAACCCTATTTTCTACCAATATTTTAGGCAATAAATACATAGACCTGAAAAATGTTTCCCTTTAAATTAGCTTTCAAACAAGTCCTCTTGGCCCTGATTTAGTGCCCTATATCTCGATATTAAATATCCCAGAGTTAAGAGTCCTATAATCTCTTAAACTTTGTTTAACAAATCATTCTCGGCATGTTCCTTTTATTATTTTTTGGTTTTTTAATTTAAAATTTTAAAAAATTAAAACAAATCCAATATCTAGGTAAAGGTCAACATGAATGTTATAAGGGCGGAGACTAATGTGAATGGAGGAGAGTGTTTCACGTGATTCAAGGAAGCATCCATATGGATGATGGAAAGTTATATATAGTGATGACGGAAGGGTATATATGTATTGAAATGTCAATTAAATTAATTTTAATCTAGCGACAAAATTTTCTAAAAGACCACCTTCAAATTTGTGCATATTCTCGAGTTTAATACATACCTTGTCCTAATCATACCTCTAAAGTGCATGAAGGAACATTCTTGTAAGTAAATTAGGACTATGTGTAAAGTAGTAGAAAATAATTCACACCAATTTTTTACGGGCCAAGTAAATATCTTACTTTTCACACTTTTGTCCTTATCATAATCATTACATTTTTTAATAAATTTAAGAATATGATTAAATTTAGAAACATTTTATTGTAAACAAATTATCTTTGACAGGAGTTTTACAATTTCTATTGGAGTATTGGAAGATGTGATTCAAGAGATGCAACTCCAAATTGGAAGTTTAGAAGAAATTATTGAAAATAAAATAAAAAAATGAAGAAAATGGCTACAAAATTTTAACTTTTTAATGGCTCTCTTTCTAGTGCCAAAAATGTTCATGGCCAAAATTTACCATGATCAACATTAAGAAAACCACCCAGTGATTAGACGTGTATATGTTTCAAATGTTGATTTTGACCAATTATAGACTCAACTGGAAAAACCTGAATCTAACCTAAACTAAATTCTTATTATCATTTAAAACTTATCTAAATGCATAAATATAATTCTAATTCTATCTTTACCCACAGGTAAATGATATCGATTACTGGCTCTAACAAGAAAAAGAAAAATATGCCTTTCTTGTTGCTACTTGAAGAAAGCGCCTTTTTAATAGGTTAAAATAAGGGCTCGACTAAGCCATATGGAAGTTTGCTCCTACTTAAAGATAATTTTAATTAAAATAAATGAATTCAAAGTCTAATTGTAGTGATAATTATTAATGCAGAAAAAGAAATAAAACTATTCTATTTTGGCACATAGAACATAGTTCTTAAAGGCCAAGTGCAATGTATTTAACAATAATTGGGATTTAAAATACAATTTATGGAAAAAGAAATAAAACTATTCTATTTTGGCACATATAACATAGTTCTTAAAGGCCAAGTGCAATGTATTTAACAATAATTGGGATTTAAAATACAATTTATGGACAATATCGTGCTACAAAAGCTATTTTAACATATGATATTATTTAGTGTTCTGTATGTTTTTTTTAGAGAGTAAAAAAAATAAAGAATGCACTACTAAAACATGGAAATAATTCTGATAGATTTCATTATTTTTAAATCAATTTATGATAATATTTTTTGAGTAATTAGTTACTGAGACATTGACGAGGAAATCCAAATACAAATGGAAGATCTATCTAATTATAAGATCAGTTACTTGATCATATAAACATAGATTTGCATACATAACATTAGTACCACAATATGCAATCACTAACAGAAATATGCAACAAACAAACAAAAAAAATATTATATTCAAACAAATAATAATATATTAATTTAAATATAATCATAAACTTCTGAATCTCAAAATTTATCTCTTACAAACAATTCTCCAACAATATTCCCAAGATAGCGAGGTTTGTTGACAAAGAACATATTCATAGTAGTATGAATATTAGAAATAAAATCTCCATGATCTTATATGATTCTTAAAACTAATCTTATAAGAAAAATACTCATTATAGTGAAAAGAGTTTTTCTCATAGAAATTTGGAACGTAGGAACATTTTCAATTCTCATATATGAATGAATATTTTGATACTATTTTAGAGTTAAAAAAAACTTTTTTGCTTCAGTGTTATTTCAATCCCATAATTTTGAGGCTGGAGATCAATACCTAAATTCAAAAAAAATTATAAATAAATACTCAAATTAAAATTCAATTCAATTAATTTATTAAAACTAAATTTAAACTATCACCACCTCGTTCTTATGATATTCTTTGAAATTAGAGAATCTAAAAACAAATTAGTTGGAAATAATTAATTCCTACTTGTCTATAGTTGTAATTCTCCATTTCAGGAGTTTGTTCCTACATAATAGGAATTAGCTAGAATATAGTTTCTCCTAGTTTAGTGTGTGGTTGAGAGAATCTCTCAACCACACTACTGTACGTTTAAGATAGAATTCCTATCTTGAGACTATTGCTTGTATAAATATGTGTGTAATTTCTTATTCATAATATAGAATATATTGAGTGTGTGTGTGCTATTTTATCTTGGTATCGGAGCCAGAGCCCGTAAGGGCCTGAGCCTCGGCCCCTCATGGGCTGAGGGAAATAGTAGATAGAGAGTTTTGTTTGCAGTTTATTTTGTTTTGGGTTTGTCCATCCGAAGAGTGTTGCCTCCCTGAGGAGCACTGTGTGAGAAACGACTGGCAGAATATTTGAAGACCGTGGGCGCTATGTTTGGAAGGAGGCGTGGCTATTGTTTCTAAGCATCAGCCCGCAGCGGATACAACAATGGATACCAATGGACTGAAGGCAGTCCGATGCCACATACTCGACTCCTTTCTCAAAGATTCTCCAATTTCTGAAACAGTTCTTGAAAGTTTCGTTAGTTTATCATTGCGCTGCGTTGGGGATTCGGCTGTGAATCGTCCCAAAATGGGCAATGTGGTGAAGGAGCTGGAGTGGATCGTAGAATCTGCGGGAGGATCATACGAGGCATGACAGAGCAATCACTGGCTATTTTGGAGGCACTTTCCACCATTTGGGATGGGCGTCTGCCTCAATTTTGCAGAAGAAGAGCTGCTGAGAGAAGTCGTCCAGATGGGCACATTCGATAAACTGGTTATGCTGCTACAGATGGACTGTAAGCCAAGGACGAACCAGAGAGCTAGTGAGCTCCTGAAGATCCTTTCTCCCATGTAGAAAATAGTTCATAGACAGAGCAAGAGTCTCCAACAGCTTATGTATGGAGAGGACAAATATGTACCAGAGACCTGATATGGTAACTCCTGGAATGGGTCTCCAAGGTCACGCAATGGATCCTCGAAAGATTCAGGAACATTTTGAGGACTTTTTTATGAATATTTGTTTGAAGAGCTCGGAAAGTATGGAGAAATTGAGAGTTTGAATGTTTGTGATAATTTGGCTGATCATATGGTTGGTAATGTATGTGCAATCTCGGGAAGAAGAGCAGGCAAGGAATGCATTATGATCTTTGCAAGGATTTTTGTTGCAGATCCTGACAAGCAAATTACTATTCCTGAAATTTGGAATCGTGAATGTTTTTTTAAAACAAATTTTAAATGGTGAATTGTATTATTTTTGGAGACATCTTCGAATCGGATTCATGATGATAGTGCCACGGATTAAAGTTTACAGCATAAATTTTACAAAACTAGATTTGAATGGAGAGGAATTGGATGTTGTTTTACGGCGGTTCAAAGCTGTTGCGGAAAAGAAGAAATCACTGTTCAGTGAAGACTTGGAATAGCCCAGGAAATGCAGGTGAGGAGATCGAATTTCTGAATTCGTTCTAGTAGCCAGCGCAGGACTGGGTTTTTAATTTTATTATGTTGAGATTGATGATGAATACGATTTCTTGTTCAAAGCAGTGTTGATTGGAGATTCTTCTTCTACATTCCTTTTTTGAATCAAATTTATTTTAATTATTGTGAAAAAGAGAATATGGGTCTGTTTAATGTCGAATGATGGGCTACCAGGGGCGAGTCTGGCATTCTCTCGCTCTTCAGTTTCACTCACAGGAACACTGGGCCGCATACTGCGGAATCTGTCACTCTGATCTACATCAGATTCGTAATGATTGGAAAGGTTCCCTATACCCAAAGGTTCCCTACGTCAGAAGTAAAGAATTTTTCTGCTGGAGATCGAGTGGGCGTGGGCTGTATGGTTGGAAACTGCCAGCATTGCGATACTTGTATTAAAAGGCAAGAACAGTACTGTGAGAAGGTTGTTTGGACGTATGGCAGCACTGATGTTGATGGTTCTATCACCTTTGGAGGTTACTCAAGGAGGAAGCTGGAAGGTAAGAGAAGAATTGAAATGCCAGTTGTGAAGATTCTTCTGAAAAATGGTATACTTGATGCAACTTGCCGGAATACAGCTGGTAGTGAACAACTTTGGAAATCCGTAGTTGAAATGTCTGTGACACTTGTCACTTGTATTGAGGGGAGGAACCCTCGTGGACATTGGTATTCGATGAAATGCTTGAAGAGATGGAGAGGTAATACACCATAATACACCATATGTAATACACCATATTAAAACACGTGGATGCGTAATACACCATATGTCGAAAAGTTTCTCCAGAAAGGCCGAACTCCTCGGTGCGACACTGCATGCACTTGCATATGCTATAGATCTTGGTGATCTTGATTGGGTGAAGTTTGAACTGTTGAGAAGCATGTTTTTTTAATTATTGGATGATGCTTTTTAAAATTTGCAATGTATTGATTAACTGTCATGACAATGAGACTTGGTTGTAATTTAAGTGACATTAGTATGACCAATTATTGTCACAATTCTGAGTATGTGTTGGAACTGGTCATTTCAACACTAAGTAAATTTGCAGGGAATGATGAACACATGACAGTGAAACGACATCAATTGGAGCTACATCAGAGATTGGAGGATGATCGAGATCGTGTTGTAGATTGTCAGCAAGCATGAGGCAGTATGCTTGAAAATAGTGACTAACCTTGATACTGTGAGTATGGGAAGTGGCATTACATTGTGATGCCGGGAGAATTGGATACTGAAACACGATGGAGGATTGGACCGTGGAGTCCTGGATTAATGTTCTTGAAGGGAAAATTGTGTTCTCTTCGTATGGCTATGAGTGCCTATGTTTCACTTTCTTTATCAGTGGACTCCTCACAGGTATCATTGGAATGGTTGTTGGTATGCTTGGAAATAGTCGTCTATGGGCAGAGATAGAGAAATTAATGAGAAGTGTTTATTTTGTATTTTGCTTGGAATCATGTTTAAATATTATTGAGCCTTATTGAGCCTAGCTAAGTCAATGTAGGTAGAGTTATTTTGTTAGAATTCATGACTCTAACAAATGACAGGATAAGCATGGAGTTCCAAGAATTTATTTGACAAAGATGCTCAAGATGTGAACTATGAAAAGATGAGGTAAAGGAGCAGCGACAACGTTTATGGTGGACAGCAAAATAGATGTTTGTTTGAGTTAGTGTGGTTTGTGGAATAGACTCCCTAGCATGTTATAAGCAAGTCTAGTTGTTGTAATGGTCATTGTATGTACCCAGAAACTCCAAATGTTGAAGTATGGAATGTAAGCCTGGTAAAGGCATCTGAAAGTTCGTGGTGATCTTAAAACCACTTTGTAATGGTTTATGGTCAGCCTGAAACCATCTTTTGTCACTGTAAAGTGATGGTTGGTGGTGATCCAGAAGCCATCTGTAGAGCCTTTGTGGCTGGTTGCCTTCGTGGCTAAAAGTGCCTTTGTGGCCGCGTGTACACGAGAGCTTTGTGCTCAATCGAGCAGGTGGACTGCAGTAACACCTGGCTCAGTCTCAAAGGATTGATTGATCTCTGAGAAGAAGGGGGTTGGTGTGCTTTCTTAACTGACAGTCGTGCTGAGAAGCGCAATTGGCGCAACTGTTCAGTACATACTCGTGCAAGCATGCCAAATCACGGGAATGGCGTAGAAGCGCACGATTTCTTTTCAGGAAGACGTCAACTCAACTTCATGGGGGTCCGTGGGAAGTCCCATCTTCGTTTGACGATTTGCGGAGAAGCAGGTCGGAGAAGTTGCGGACCTATCCGGGAGAGGTAGATTGGAAGATCTGCGGGAAGCCTCAACTTCGCTTGACGGTTTGCGAGAGGAGCATATCGGAGAAGTTGCAGATCTGTCTGAGAGAGGCAGAGTGTGTTTTGGAGGTTCTGCACATGAAATTCGCGTGATGGTGGTGGATTTGCAGGTACATATATGCAGTAATAACGGTCGACAGAATCATGTATGCGAAGGACATCCTACAGGACTAGCGGTTGCAGCGGTCGGTACCCATGCATTCCGATGGATGGTTGCTCTTTTATTTGGACGTCGACATATTCTTTGTTTTGTTTGACCACAACCAGACTTTGTGAATCACTATCATGACAAGTAGTCATTAAGGGGGGGAGTTGGAAATAATTAATTCCTACTTGTCTATAGTTGTAACTCTCCATTTCAGGAGTTTGTTCCTACATAATAGGAATTAGCTAGAATATAGTTTCTCCTAGTTTAGTGTGTGGTTGAGAGAATCTCTCAACCACACTACTGTACCTCTAAGATAGAATTCCTATCTTGAGACTATTGCTTGTATAAATATGTGTGTAATTTTTGATTCATAATATAGAATATATTGAGTGTGTGTGCTATTTTATCTATTTCAAACAACATTAAAACCACCTCCAAAATCTCACTAAAAAAATTACATTGGTTGCAAATGCAACCCTATTTTGTACTCATGTTTTAAGCAGTAACTACATAGTCCTCAAAAATGTTCCGCTCCAAATTACCTTTCAAACTAGTCCTTAAGTCTTCTTGCCCCTGAGATCTCGATATTGAACTTCCCAATGTTAGAGTCCTATAATCGCTTAAACATTGTTTAACAAATAATTTTCGGCATGTTCTTTTTATTATTTTTTGGTTTTTTAATTTAAAATTTTAAAAGAAATGTCAAATATAGATAAAGGTTAACATGAATGTTATAAGGGTGGAGACTAGTGTGAATGTGTGAATGGAAGAAAAGATTTCACGAAAACATGCATACATACATACATAATATAATAGGAAAGATTTTGTGCTCTTTAATATGTCATTCCAGCCCTTTGAAAGCATAGGAGTTTCAGAATGGCCTCCATAAGAAATCCCAGAGAGTTATATATGCGAGGGTTACATCATCTTAACGATTGATAAAAATGCCCAACAAATTGCACTACGATTTGAGGTAGGAGAGATACGGTGGTTTTATAATATGTTTTATTATATAGTGTATGGGTTGGAGTGGTTTGTTTATTTTGTTTTATATTACATTAGTTTTTGTTATACATGTTGAAAGTGGTTATATTATTTTTGTTTTTATTAAAAAAAAATTGTTTTTCATATTTTTTAAAATTCTCAAATCATTTTAAAAAATTTATGAAAGTTTTGAAAAAAATAAATAAATATTAAACTAATATTTTGAAAATAAAAAATAACTTTTGAATGTTTTCAAATTAGAATTTATATTTTTGATGAGTTTATTTACTGAAATGACTTATTTCATAGTGTTTAAAATTGAATTTTAGAGAAAAATATTTAAAAAACAAAAACAAATTAAAAAAACTTCTATGTAACTAAGTATTAATAATACATTTGATAAAGAATATATTCATCAAATCTAAATATTTATCAAAATGAATTGTTTTTAATGAAGTACCAAACTAAGTGTCATAACACATAATAAATACTAGACCTATTCAATCAAAATATTTATGCTTAATAATTTATTTTTACACCTCACTTTTTTAATATTTATTTTTACTATATAATTTTACAAATAAAAACCTATGAAACAATAAATATAGACATTCATATATTATATTATATTTAATTTAATAGTTTTCTTTTATTTTTTAATTAATAATTAGATATTAAATTTAATATAAAATAAATAACAACATATTTTTTTACTATTCATTTAAATTAATTTCTTTACTTAAATAATTTATATTTCTTTTTAAATATAATTTATTTATTTAGACACATTTAATTGATTTCTTTTTTATGTTTTTTATAGGAAAAATATTCATGCAGTAATTCAAAATTTACGTATTTATATTTTTTAATACAATTTTTATATAATAATAATAATAATAATAATAATAATAATTTAATTTTAAGAGATATAAATATGCTATTATATGATATTATATGTAAAGCTATTTTAAACTGGGTTTATGATTAGTATGTAGCATACTTTATATATACATGATTTTTGGAAGTTTTGGAAGTTTTTAAATCTAAACATTTAAATTAATTTAACTTACCTACCAATTAATTTTTACATAAAAAAAACAGGTACTAAATAACAATCCTGCATATTACACTGGTTTATAATTAATAATATATTTAAAATATATTTTTTAATATGCATAATTACATATTATAATTAACATTATTTTTTAAATAAAAAAATAAGTAATCAATATCTAATTTTTTTATTTTTTTTCTGAAAAAGTCTACTACTATTATTGATACAAAAAGATTTTACAAGGAGGTCTCGGCCTCATGAGATCTTGCACAGTAATGCTGCAGTCTGTCAAAAAAACTGATATCTTTTCGAAAATGCACAAAATCCAAACCCACAACCCTATTTCGATCGAAAAAGTCATAAACAGTACCTACAACCTTGTTCCAAGCTAAACAAACTAGAGAAGGCTGCCCACGCAAGGGAAACCAGCTGTTAAACAAAGAAACACATTTCTGAACATTAAAATTGTGAAAACAAAAACGCCAAATATCAAATCTCGACCATCCTCTATGTGACAAAAACCTGAGTTTAAAGACGCGATCAGGATTCATGAGAATTGGACGGCGTTTCTTCCACAATTCAGAACCCATATTCATATGGGTCTTCGTCCATCTCTTGAAGGGTTTCTTTGCCAATTGAGCCGCCACATTGCATATCCCTCAGACCTGCAGGGATGCTGGTAACTGGGTTTCTGCGGTGATAGTGCTCCTCACTCTGCTTGCTATTGGAGGGTGGAATAAGATGCTCCTCGATGACATTCTTCTCCAAGGGCGCTGCTGGAACCTGACCCCCCTCAGTCTCTGAATTAGCTTGGAATTAAAAAGTGATTTTGGCAGTAAAGGTGGAATGACATATAGCACATGGAAGGTGGACATGGGCGAAATGGGACTGAGCAGAAGGAGGGCGAGGAGAGCACTAAGTATGATGGGAGCCCTGAGCTTGAGAAGACGGACTAGACCCTCGACCACGGCCACTCCTGGTTGCAGGGTAACGACCGGAGAAATGCTTAGAGGACTGGGAGGAAGAGCCAGAGGTGGAAGTAGAGGGCTGACGTGCAACTAGCCCATGGCTAGTGCCTCTCCTGCACCTCATTCTTTGTCGGAGGCGAGGCATGATGCTGCGCCCAGACCAGGAGAAGCGAGGGTCGGTAGAACAAATAATGGGAACTGATTCCACAAAGATATGCTGGGGAGCTCCCACAGGGAGGGCCGAGACCCGCTCAGAAGGAGAATTGGACTGAAAATTGCAGAAGGGGCTATGAGTGTAATGAAAGCTCGACGTGAATTATATGCAGCAGACTAGAGTGCACCGCATCCCAGTGCTGGTCCGAGAGCGGGGCTCAGTTGCAACAAGAGAACAACTCGAGCACAAAGGAGTTGCATCGATGCATCTGGACTGGAGCAGCATGGTTGAAATGCTAACAGGCTGGCGTCGGAGAAAGAGCTGCGTTATTGCAGCATTGAAGTCGCTGGCAGTGAGTTTAATGCAATGCCTTGCGTTGAACTAGGTGGCGGTGGTATGAGGCCACGCGCCAACCCACGTATGCCCACGCGCCCTCGTACTAAAACCATCAGGCACCTGCATCCGGGAAATCAATAGCTAAATTAAAATTATATTTATATATTAGTTAAATTAAAAACTACCTAAATTAAATTATATTTACTCATTTTAATTAATTTTAATTATACAATTTTATAAAATAAACTATAAAGTATATATATGCATGATATCATAATATTAAAATGATGAAAACTACTCAAACATTAATTGATCATAACCTTCAAACCATGAATCAGAGGCAAATGAATTTCTTGTCATCAAAAAAATATTCTGGAAACCAAAGAAATTTAACCATCAAAACAAAAAAATAATTAAACTCAAAACCGTTCGAAATAAAATAAGCTAAAGAAATCCAAATACTTAAAACAAGCTAAAGAAATTCAAATACGACATTATTGAAATTTATATATAGACCCATAATTTAAAAAAAAAAATTGTCGAGTCTCTCATGCATTTATAAGTCAACATTAGTAAATAAATAAATAAATAATAAACAAACAAATAAATAATAAACAAACTTGTATATGCCTTTACAAAAAAACTAATGAAACAAAACCGAAGATAAAAAAAAAATTGTTGAGTCTCTCATGCATTTATAAGTCAACATTATGTTGAGATTTTCTTTTAATTATTTTTGGAGAAAATCTCATGAATGTGACAACAGTAAGATTTGTTGTTAAATTGACTCCTTTTAATTCTGATGAAGAGTTAATGCATCCTATATTTGTTGTGAGTGAATTTATGATTGAGTTTCTACTCCCAGCTATAAAATGTAAGCTCGTAGAGGCAAATCAGCATGAGGAATGTGAGGTGAGTGGAAGAGCAGATGAGAAACTCTGTTGTTGTAATTCTCCAGTTGATGAATGAGATTGCCGATGCCCTCTTTGGTGGACGTAACCCAGATTGGTTGGATAAACCATGTTAAAATCTTCTATGTCTTCATGTTTGTTGAATGCTGTGTGTGTTTGTTTATTCATGATTTTCACTCCTTTACTCAACACATTACTAAATAAATAAATAAATAAATAATAAACAAACTTGTATATGGCTTTACAAAAAAAACTCGTGAAACAAAACCGAAGATCATTTGTATTTCTCTGCACTTTTTCTCGCAACGGGCCTTTCTGAAATACATTCTATACAATACATAGACTAGATGTTCGAACATGACTCGTTACAATGCATGAACCAACATAAAAGTGATACATCTATTTTTTGCTCCCTCAGGGAAAATTTTGAGGTAATGTGATACTAAAGGGTGTGACTCTGATAATTGTTTTTTTCCTTTTTTTTTAAATTATAATTCTATAAATGGATGCTCCATTACTAGGGGAATCACGAATTGTGAATTATTTTTTTAATCATAATTCTACAATTGGATCATAGGAAAAATACAAAATTCAAAAAATTGTATTCGCTTCGACAATTTGAAAACCACCGACCTTCCAAATTGTTGAAGATGTTGGAAATTAATTCCAAATGCCTCTCATAAATCAGTAGAACAACAAGTAAATGTGATGGGATTGAAGTGCGGTGGAGTTAAGGCAGATGTGAAGTTAAACAACTACGAATTGAATGCAAAAGATGTGGAAGATAAATTCTTATCAGCAGCAACAACCACATTTAAACCCCACCAAACGAATTCATTACAGAGGCTGCAATATTTCAGAGTGTGAAGTAGAGCCCAAGCAGTTGGAGGAGTGGAGACCCTCAGAACAACTGACGTAATCCTCAGCTGGGCCCACACTTCACAGTCACAAAGGATTTCGAGGGGATAAGAGAACTGTCGGGGGGTGAAACACATGAAGCCTCTGGAATACATAAACGAAAGCATAAAATGAAATAAGGTTTTAACCTTATGTTAAAGTGTTTTGATGTGATTTTATTTCACGGCAATGTTGTTTTAACTTTTTACATAAGTTAATGTTTTATTACAGCAGTAATATTTAAGTTTTTACTTTTGGTTATATTATATATTATAAATATATGATATTTATAATATATATTACATTGTAATGTTTCATATAAAAGCATGTGTCATGTGCATTATATACAATACAGACAGAGTTGGAAAAACAGAGATGTGCATTGTAAAAGAGATGTGTAATATTTTGTAATTACCCGAAGGCTGAAAATAATGTAAGAGCATTGTGTTGTGCATATATGAGAGACAGAGAGGAATTTAGAAGCGTTGTGTTTGTAACAGCCAAGTGATTTCTGTTGTGAAGACAGAACATCAGAGTTCTGAGGAGTTTCATCTTATAACAACAGTTTATTTTTATGAAATAGAATTGGTATTTCATCTCTGTGTCTGTTTGAATTTCATTTTTATTTGAAGTTCTGTGTTGTTTAAAAGGTTTAGGAATTACCTAGAAAATTTCAACATGGTATCAGAGCTAGTCTAGGCACTCAGTGAGACAAAACATAGTTTGTTTTTTCACTGCAGGAGCTGAAAGAGTTGTTTGAAGCAGATTTCTCTAGCAGAGAGAAAGCTTTTTTTTTAATTTTTTTTAAATTTATACAGTCAAATAAATTTTTTGATTTTCACAATCAAGATGGCAGATGCTGGAACTGGTTTGAAAAATTCCCAACTTCCACAGTTTAATGGGAAGAATCATAGTTATTGATCCATAAATATGAGAGCTTTGTTTGCTTCTCAGGGATTATGGGAGATAGTTGAAAATGGCTACCCTGAACCTGCAGATGCAGCAGCGTTGGCTGCTTTGACAGTAGAAGAAAGAGACCTGTTGAATAGCGACGGGAAGAAGGACTCCAAAGTCCTATTTTATCTCTTTCAATCAGTACATGAGAGTGTTTTCCCATGGATTGCAACAACAACAAAGTCCAAAGAAGCATAGGATATTCTCAAAACTGCCTATCAAGGCATGGAGAAGGTGAAGACTGCAAAGTTGTAGATGTTGAGGAGAGACTTTGAAACACTGAGCATGAAGGAATATGATACAATAGATTCATTATTCACTCATATTATTGGGTTGATAACCCAGATAAGATCACATGGTGAAATTCCTGAAGAATGAAGGATTGCAGAGAAGATCTTGAGAAGTTTACCCTCAAGGTTTGAATCTATTGTGGTAGCAATAGAAGAAACAAAGGATCTCTCACAGTTCACAGTAGATGAACTGAGTGCTTCTCTTGTGTCCCATGAACACAGACTGAGTAGAGGAACAAATTCCTCTTTGGAGTAAGCATTCAACACTCAGATTTCATTTGGTCGAGGTAGAGGTCGAGGCAGAGAAAATAACAGAGGTCATGGAAGAAGCCAAAACAAAGGCAGAAATAATCCTGCTAGCACAAGCGGAAGGAGATGTAATCAGAACCAAGATGAAGGTTCAAGAAAACAACAAGCTCATGGAAAAAGGTATGACAAATCCCAAGTCCAATGTCATTATTGTAAGAAATATGGGCACTATGCCAATGAATGTAGGAAAAAAAAAATGACATGAATAATAGGCAAAATGCTAACTTTGCAAATGAAGAAGATAAGAACCCAAAGATTGTGATGTTAACATGTAACATTGCACAAGACAAACAAGAATATTTTTGGTTCTTAGACTCAGGTTGTAGTAATTACATGACTGGAAACATTGCAATGTTTGCCAATCTGGATGAAAATGTGAAATCTGAGGTAACAAGAGGAACTGATAGTAAGATATCTGTCAAGGGTAAAGACAGAGTCAATATCCTAGCAAGAAATGGAGAGAAGATGATTGTGCCAGATGTATACTATGTACTTGGTCTGAAATGTAATCTTTTGAGGATTGGACAACTCATTGAAAAAGGTTACATTGTGTTCTTCAAAGATGATGTGTGTACAATCAGAGACATACCTCCAAGTAAGAAGATCATTGCAGAGGTGCAGATGACCAGCAATAGAATGCTTCCTCTCAAACTCATGGCAGATTTGAAGGAAGGAAGAGATATTGCAACTGTAACACAAGAAGTGTCGTTGTTGGTCATCTTTGTTCCCTTTTGACCTACTACCTGTGTTCCCTTCTTCCCTCTAACCTCATCTTCATCTTCCACATCCTTGTACCCTTCATCATCTCCTGTCACCCCCTTCTAGCCTGTCATCTTCTGCTCCTCCCTGAATATACTCTCCTTCACCCTTACCTTACCCTTACCTTTACCTCATGGTCGAACCTCTTTTATCCTTTTTGAGTCCCTTAATATGCTATTAAATTTGAACCCCCTATAATTATTCTAATATACCCCTCTTTTCCTTATTTCATTATAAGTTACCCTTGAGTCACCTTCTTACATTAAACTAATCTCCTCATCCCCCTTTAAAAAATTTTAATAAAATAAAATAAATTTAATACAACCACCTTAATTGGTATGGTAAGAATTAGAACCTAAGAATTAATTAATATAATCCTATCTCATTATACATTAGCTAAAGCATACTATCCTTATTTTATATTAGAACCTAATTATCCCTTGATTAATAAATTTAAATATCACCTTAGTATATAATTATAAAATAATTTATTAGGTACTTTTTTATCAAAATAAAATTTTGATAATATGCAACCTAATATACATTATTAGGAATTGAAAGATATATATTATATTAATGTATATTAGGTTGCATATTATATAATAGCTAAAGCATATTATCCCTATTTTATATTAAGAACCTAATCATCCCTTGATTAATTAATTTAAATATCACCTTAGTATATAGTTATAAAATAATTTATTAGGTACTTTTTTATCAAAATAAAAATTTTAATTTAATCACCCATTATTTTATCAGCTTTATACTCTAATTTATAAAAATTAGCAAGGATAAAAAATCAACAATTTTTTAAGAAACTAAAAAAGCTCATATAGATAATAAATATTATTATAAATAAAATAATACATTAATCAATTTGCTATTATTTAGAGCTGGTCGGCTGTTTTAGTTTTCATTTCTCCTACTCACCACTATTTATTAACCTTGATATTTTCTCTTCTTTGCAAACTATCCTGATGATGGGTCTAGATCCAGACTCGAAACATAGACTAAAAATGACAACTGTGGTTATTCCAAGTCTTACACCGAGTCTTACACCTGTGAAACACAAGAAGTCTTTCAAGAGGAAGTGAAAGATGAGAATTGGTTGTGGCACTTGAGATTTGGACATCTCAATTTCGGAGGCTCGAATCTGTTGCACAGAAATGGAATGGTAAAGAGATTGCCATTGATTGAGAAGCTAGACAGCCTTTGTGAAGGCTACATCTTGAGCAAACAACACGGAGAAAGCTTTCCAGCAGGAAAGAGTATAAGGGCAAAAGAACCCTTGGAAATTGTTCATTCTGCTGTGTGTGGACCAATGCAAATACCATCATTTGCTGGAAATAAATATGTTTTAACTTTTATTGATGATTACACCAGAAAGACATGGGTGTATGTGTTAAAACAGAAGAGTGAAGTGTTTGAGATATTCTGCAACTTCAAAACTCTTGTTGAGAAGCAGTGTGGGCACTATATCAAAGTGCTTAGAACTGACAGAGGTGGAGAGTACATCTCCAAAGACTTTCTGCGTTTCTCCAGAGAGAATGGCATACAAAAGCAATTCACCGCGAGGTATACACCTCAGCAAAACGGTGTTGCAGAAAGGAAGAATAGGACCATTTTGGACATGGTCAGAAGTATTTTGAAGGCAAAACACTTGCCGCATGAGTATTTGGCTGAAGCTATCACTTGTGCAACATACATCTTAAATAGATGCCCGACGAAAGCTATCATGAACAAAATAACAAAAGAAGCATGGAGTGGACAAAAGAAAACTATCACTGACATGAGAGTATTCAGCTATGTAGCATATGCATATGTACCGGATCAGCTAAGGAAGAAGCTTGACAGTAAGGGGGAGAAGTGTGTCTTTATTGGCTACTGTGATGAGTAAAAGGAATACAAACTTTATAATCCATCTAACAAGAAATTGATAGTAAGCAGAGATGTGCAGTTCTGTGAAGAAGAAGCTTGGGATGGAATTCTAGAAAATACTGTGAACGTGAAGACAACTCTGTCTCACGAAGAAGAAGAATAAGGAACAACTGTTGTTAACCCTTCTTCGGTGGCTCCTCCTCCACCACAGCAAATACAACAAACTACACCATAATCTGGAATTCGAATAGCCTTGAGAAGTCAAGGAAGTGCTTCTCCAAGCACACCGGAGGGATTAGAAACACCCTCAAGTTCAAATGGAAATCCAAGCACACCAAGAAGACCAAGATTCAGAAATCTGAATGAGATTTATGAATAAGGAGAGGTAAGTAACAATATCGGTCTGAATTCTTTATTCTCTTTATATTGTCATGTTGATGACCGAATTCATTTTGAAGATGCTGTAAATGAAAATAAATAGATTGAAGCAACTAATGAAGAAATTGGTGCAATTGATAAAAGTAAGACATGGGAGTTAGTGGATCTCCCTAAAGATAAAGAATTCATGGGAGTTAAATGGGTCTACAAGACCAAAAACAATGCTGAAGGCAAGATTGATAGGCACAAAGCAATACTTGTTGTGAAAGGCTACAACCAGCAACAAGGCAGAGACTATGATGAAACCTTTGCACCGGTTGCAAGGATGGAAACAGTGAGAACAGTGTTGTCCATAGCAGCACAACATAAATGGAAGATTTATCAGATGGATGTAAAATCTGCATTCCTGAATGGAGTGTTGAAAGAAGAGGTATATGTTGAACAACCTCCAGGCTATGAAGTTGAAGGCCAAGAGTATAAAGTATGCAAGCTGAAGAAAGCTCTTTATGGGCTAAAGCAAGCTCCAAGAGCATGGTACAGCAGAATAGATGCTTACCTGATTGAGAATGGGTTTGAGAAGTGTGATGGAGAAGCCACACTCTACATAAAGGAAAATGACGGTAATATTCTTATTGTTGGTTTATCTGTAGATGATTTAATTTTTACTGGCAATGAAACTTCTCTCATTGCTAACTTTAAAGAAGTCATGAAAAGTGAATTTGAAATGACTGATTTGGGTGTCTTAAGATATTTTCTTGGAATTGAAGTAGAGCAGAATGAAAATGGTATTTTCATTTCTCAAGCTAAATATGTAAAAGCAGTGTTGAAGAGATTCAACATGCAGAAAAACAAGGCAGCTGTGACTCCAACAGTAATGGGGTTGAAATTGAGTAAAGAAGACATCGACAAGGATTTTGATCCAAAGTTTTATAAGAGCATAGTTGGCAGCCTTATTTATTTAACTGCAACTAGGCCAAACATTATGCATGATGTTAGCTTAATCTCCAGATTCATGGAAAGACCAAAAGAAGTTCATTGGCAGGCAGCCAAGAGAATTCTAAGGTATGTGAATGGAACGAAGGGGTATGGTATTTTATACTCCTCTTCTGAAAATTTCAAGTGGACAGGTTACACTGACAGTGATTGGACTAGAAGTGTTGATGATAGGAAGAGCACATCAGGATATGTGTTTCATTTTGGATTGGGAGCAGTTTCATGGGCTTCCATGAAGCAACCAGTAGTTGCTTTATCTACAGCAGAAGCAGAATATGTGGCAGCAACAGCAGTAGCATGCCAAGCAGTATGGCTGAGAAGAGTTCTGAGAGATTTGTGTCAAGAACAAGAAAAAGGCACAACCATTTACTACCATAATAGCTCGATGATAGCTTTATCTAAAAATTTTGTTTTTCATAAAAGGAAAAAGCACATAGACACCAAGTTTTACTTCATATGTGAATTGGTTAACAATGGTGAGATTGTTTTGTAGCACTGCAAAACAGAGGATCAATTTGCTGATATCCTCACAAAACCATTAACAAAAAACAATTTTAATTATTTTAGGAAATGCCTGAGTATGCAGGAAAACCTAGCAGTTGAAATTAAGGCGGAGTGTTGGAAATTAATTCCAACTGCCCCTCATAGATCAGCAGAACAACGAGTAAATGTGATGGGATCGAAGTGTGGCGGAGTTAAGGCAAATGTGAAGTTAAACAACTGCGAATTGAATGCAGAAGCGGTGGAAGATAAATTCTTATCAGCAGCAGCAACCACATTTAAACCCCACGAAACGAATTCATTGCAGAGGCGACAATATTCCGAAGGGGGAAGCAGAGCCCAAGCAGCTGGAGGAGTGGAGACCCTCGGAACAGCTGATGTAATCCTCAGCTGGGCCCACACTTCACACTCACAAAGGATTTCGGGGGGGTAAGAGAACTGTCGGGGGCTGAAACCCATGAAGCCTTCGGAATACATAAACGAAAGAATAAAAGGAAATAAGGGTTTTACCTTATGTTAAAGTGTTTTGATGTAATTTTATTTCACGACAATGTCTCTTTAACTTTTTACATAAGTTAATGTTTTATTACAGCAGTAATAATTAAGTTTTTACTTTTGGTTATATTATATATTATAAATATAAGATATTTATAATATATATTACATTGTAATGTTTCATATAAAAGCATATGCCGTGTGTATTGTATACAATACAGACAGAGTTCGAAAAACAGAGCTTTGCATTGTAAAAGAGCTGTGTAATATTATGTAATTGCCTGAATGATGAAAACAAAGTAAGAGCACTGTGTTGTGCATATCAAAGAGACAGAGAGGAATTTAGAAGCGTTGTGTGTGTAACAGCGAAGTGATCTCTGTTGTGAAGCCAGAACATCAGAGTTCTAAGGAGTTTCATCTTGTAACAACAATTTATTTTTATGAAATAGAATTGGTATTTCATCCCTGTGTCTGTTTGAATTTCATTTTTATTTGAAGTTCTGTGTTGTTTAAAAGGTTCAGGAATTACCCAAAAAATTCCAACGGAAGACCGAGGGTTCAGCAAAAAGCAAAAAGCAAGAATCTTAGTTTCTTGGATGGTTTGGATAGATTGTTGAAGACCGGGTGTTCAGCGAATAGCCAAAAGCAAATGTTGCTTCATTGGTGTCCCCATATCTCATTTTATAATCTGTGGGAAAATAAAAAGCTACACTGACTCATCTTTTGACGTTTAATGAACCATTATGCAAAATTGACCATTTATACATTTCCTTCAGTGTCAATTTGTTGAATTTTTTATTAAACATTAATATGAGGTTTTAATATGAGTGTTTTTAAGGTTTCAGAAAGCATCGGGCAACGTCACATTGACACAATAACTTGAAATGTTAATAAATCTATACTTTTGAGTACGCAATATCTTTAATAAAATATAATGGTTCAAAATGGTGATTTTTTTCAATGCAGGGACATGAATTAGGCCATGGCCATGCTATTATTGCACAAAACGTTTTGCAGGATCTGGTCAAATGCTAAGCCAACACCATGAAATCTCATATATTGTCTCTTGATTTGCCGAATTTAGGGGCGGGAACTAATGATTGGTGATTGTGGCTTCGGCTTAATGTTTGGGATTGACATAAAATAATATAATTTGACAAATACACAATATAAATATTTGACCAGAACTCTTCCCCACGCTGCAAACTGATAAATTCTTCAGGGTGTTTTATAACTTGATATCTAGAAAACAATAATATCGTTCATATCTCTTTGCTCTTTTTCTCCCAATTGGATTTATTGTATTGAAATACAGTCTATATAGACAAAGGTTAAGATAGACTGGACATTCAATGGTATCATTGCAATGCATCGTCCAATGTAAAATCAATACATCCTTTTCCTCGTGTTTTCTTTTTTATTTCTTGTTTTCCTTGACCAATGATACATTGTTTTTTACCCATGAGATGGAGGGATGTCTTGCAGACTAATCATATAATTATTTATGTGGGTATATAATTAATGTAGCCAAGTAACACAAATGTTATTTTGAATTCAAAATGCATCCAAGATTATAACCCAATGTTATTTTAAATTCAACATGCATCCAACATTATAACTTAATCATAAATTATGAACGGCTAGATCACCATAGAGATCTTATCATTTCATCATAAATTATTAATTTATACATAAATTATTAATTCCTACATTGAAAGGAGTACCGAAAAACATTGGAGTAGTGGCATTTTTTAGTTCGGCATTATTGGCATAAAATTCTATAAAACGTTTTTTGGTGTTATATAGTTAAATTCGTGAATTATTATGCGTTTTTAAAGGATAAATACCTCTCATTTGTTCTAAAAAAATTAGAGTATATATATATATATATATATATATATATATATATATATATATATATATATATATATATATATATATATATATATATATATATATATATATCATTCAAGAATCTACATAAAACATAAATTTATGGGCCTCAAAATTAAATGGAAATCATCAAAAATCATCAAATTTCCAGTTGACAAGCAAGATACATTTGAAATTCCAAATCTTCTTGTCACGGTAGTGCTTCCTACGAGGGAGTCCAACCAAGGGTGACATAAAAAAATTAACTTTGAAGAACACATTTTAATTATTGAAATAATTTTACAAATATTAATACAAAAAATAGTCTTAATATAGGAGAACTATCATGAACCCAATCACATTATTAGGAAAATAAATTAGGAGGCTAACTATTTGAAAAGAATCTCGCAACTAACTAGGCCTCAAAAACCTCCTAATTGATAGGAGAAGATTCGTTCACTACCAATGATGACCAATATATTTAACAATAATGATCACGCATACATATAAACACGTAGTAATTACCTATTCCAACAAAAATATCAAATAGTCACTCTAGGAAACTTTGTTTGTATTCTTGAATCTTTGAGGCATTAAATTAGCATAAAGTATTGATCTTAAAGCTAATATTTCTAACAAAAACATCACATGATCATAGTTGGGTATGTTCGATATTCTTGAAACTTTGAAATACTAAATTATTTTTAAGCATTGACCTTGAAGCTAAAATTCAAGAGGGATATTTTGCTTCCCACCCAAAAATAATGATTTTTTTGTATTTATTGAATAAATTGAATATTTGTAGTGACAATAATACTCATTTGGACAATGGAAATTTCAATTGATCATTTTCATGTTATAAAATATTACATAATCCATGTGATTCTAGGTTCAAATCCCTTGTAAGCCAAATCAACAAAAAAAAAAAAAAAATCTTCCTTCTCAACCCCCCAAAATAAACCGAATTGGCCTTTCTTTATTTCAGTATATATATATATATATATATATATATATATATATATATATATATATATATATATATTATATCATTTTCGACACTTTATTGTTTTATATTTTAAATTTATGTAGTGCAATTTCTATAATTTTTTTTTTGTGTGTGTAAATTGTTGTATTTTATTGATGGGGACGGGGAAATGTTTTAGTGAAACATTAGATAAAAACTTAATAAAACATAATATTGACTCAATAAAAATATAATATAAAGTAATTGGATTGATTTGTTATTGAAATTTAATTCTGAAATTTATAACTACAATCTCGAGATTAAAGAAAATACTACCTACCCTATCCTCTCTCCTATCCTCTCTGTTGAAGATATCCTTTCCTCCATTGAAAGAATAACTATGACTAGGTATCTCATGTTTAAAAATATTTTATACAACATGGAAGCCAAGAGGTTTGCTGGAATTGCTTATAACTCTAGCCAAACCCTCACATCTCACTCAAGCAAGGTTGGCATAAGGATGTTCAGTGTTGGCTAGACCATTAGGTGGTAACTCAAGCAGGGTTGGCATAAGGATGTTGAGTCTTGGCTAGACCATTGGGTGGTAAAGGAATATACCAACTTAAATAACAAGGATAATATTAGAAATAGTATTACTTCCAAATTTAAGGATTAAATTTTTCAACGATGAGGAGTTAGAGGGGAAATGAAGCTAAGGTATTATGAGGAGATGATCTACCCCAACCTTGAAAAATAGAGTTATCCTTCTTTATTGGCCAGTCATAAGAGGAAACTAAACATTACCAATATAATAACAAATTCTCATGAGCTTCAAAATGGAACTCGACATTGGTCAGTTCACAAAGCGCATAGAGATAAAATATTTTGTCACCTTTGTGATATTAGGAGATGATACTAAGAGGGTTGAACATAAAAAAAAAAATTCTCTTGGATTGTACTATTCTTAATCACATTTGTTTTCATTTACTCATATCTAATAATACTTCTATCCCTTTTCTTCAATCATTGAAATAAAAAGTTAACAAATGTTAATTAATCTATTACTTTCTCAAGATGTGTTAGTACGGGGAATTTATAATGAAGCAATAGATTAAAAAATAATAATAAAATATAATATTGACTTAATTAAGAATAATAAATAATAAATTCATTCAGTTCCCTTATTATATTACAACTTACAATTATATATATATATATATATATATATATATTATAGAAATGATGATGAGGGAAAAAATCATAATATGTATAACATATTAAAAAAAATGAACAGTAGTAGTTTATATTCTTAACTATATTATTTAATAAATTCATTTTTAAATTTAATTAATAATTATATAAAAAAATTAACATTTAAGTATTGAGGGGCTTTTCGGAGTGCATTATATTAAATGAATGACTAACTTTCATGGAAATAAATAGTCATATATAAATGACTTGCTTAAAATCTTACTATAAAATTATAATTATATATATGCGATTGACCAAACTATCTATAAAAAAAGATAAAAATAATATTTTTTATAATTAATTTAATTTAAATTAATATATATATATATATATATATATATATATATATATATAAATAAATTATGATTATTACCTTAAATATAATTACGCCCATAGGCATCCCACTATTGGAAATTGCAACTTTAATCATTTTGTTAATCACACATTTCAATTTGATGGTTGAAAATACAAGATGCTGGAATATTTTCGTCGTTGCCACTACATCAGTGGATAATATTGATGAACATAACTCCCTTTCATATCTAAATCAAGTGATTAAACCCCACTTAAATAATTTTTTTACCAAAGTATAATTAAAATTTTACTATACCATTAACTATTGACAACGTATGAAGATTAATGAAAATTAAATTCACATTCGTGGCTTCATGAAACGTCCAAAAAAGTCTGCCACTATTTGAACCATCATAAAACTATGAAACATGTCATATAGAAACGTCTTATATAGCCACATGTTCATTTTCATTCATAACATTTCAAAACCTGAAACATATGGCTCTTCACATTCTCAAACAAGAAATGGTTCATTCACAATTAATGATATAGAATTTATTGTGTTTTATTGTTACTTAAG
The DNA here is from genome assembly GCA_034641835.2 of Pinus albicaulis. Classification (NCBI taxonomy): domain Eukaryota; kingdom Viridiplantae; phylum Streptophyta; class Pinopsida; order Pinales; family Pinaceae; genus Pinus; species Pinus albicaulis. The sequence goes on from CM076577.1 coordinate 1,168,217,803, forward strand.
AAATTATGGCATGAAATGCAACGCCATGGAGCACCACCATTGGACGTGTGTGTGCCATCATTTAATAGACTTTTGTTTAACTGAAATAGTTCTCATGCAAATTCCACAAAAGAATTTAATACAAAAAGAACCAAAGATGATGCTGCAAGTTTCATTTGATAAACATGTTGTGGAGGTGTATTGTTTCTTCACAAGTTTCAATTTGATATCAAGGTTAGTCGAATTTTTTTGTTAATTGGTTTTTCTCAATACTGTAGAGAAATTTCCTAAATTTCATACATTGAATGGTATCTAATAGATTGACTCTGTTAAGCAGGTACACAAAGCTTGTACTTGATCCTAGGTTGAGTGCCATAGATTCGGCCTTAAAGCCTCTATTAAATTGTTCCAGTCTCAATAGAAATTGGGAGGTATGTAAAACTCAAACCCTCTATGTTTTGACAGGCTCATACCTTTGTAATTTTATTATCCTTGATTTATGACATAATCAAAGTATTTCTAAACTAAATTACAAGAAAAAAAATTGTACAGAGATAAATTTCACATTCTCTTGTCCAATTGAGGTAGATCTACTCATTTAGTTCTTCCATTTTTGAGCTAGTAACCATCACCTGGTCCACCTATATTGAAAATCATTAATTCAAACGAACCAGGTTATGGTCTAATATATATGCCCCCATTATTCTATTCTACCCAAAAATTACTAGCCCCATTTAAAAATTTGTTGAAAACGATACACTCTCTATCTCCTTAATGTCGAACTCTTCAAAAGATCACAAACACTGCCATTTCGATTCTCCACATCTTAAATCCAATGCATCCGGCTCTTCATGGTACAACATGATTTAATCTTTGGTCAATATTGGAGATTGGCCACTAAACAAAATAGCTGGTTAACCTAAAATTCAGTGCAAGTCGTTGATTGACCTAAAAGCTCGTGTAAATGAAAGAAGCAAACTATGTGATATGTGATCGAGCACTATAGAAAATGAAGAAAACCCTTCTAATAATATGCAGTATTTGATTTTTTTTGTTTGTTTTGTAAAGTTGAAGGTTGAGGGTGTCCATTATTTTTTTATTGGATTTATTTAAGAGGGTTTTAACTTTAAATTTCATGATTTACATTATAGTTATTAATTAGATTGTGATTTCAAATAAGTATGGGAAAAATTAGATTATCTAAAATTCAATAGGTAAAAAATTTCATACAAATTTCACAGTATCATGTATTTTAATTTTGAAATAGAGTAAAAAAGAAAAATCAAATAGAAATTGTTAATTAATAATTAACTTAAAGAAATGGAATTCTTTTTATTTAAGTGTTAACTAACCTAAATCAATTTCTTTTAATAAAAAATATTTGCAGAGAGATAAATTTCACATTCTCTTGTCCTATTGAGGTAGATGTACTCATTTATTTCTTCCATTTTTGAGCCTTTAACCATCACTAGCATCAATGCAAATGGACTAGGTGATGGTTTAATATATATGCCCCATTATTCTATTCTGCCCATAAATTATTAGTCCCATTTAAAATTTGTTGAAAACCATAGGCTCTCTATCTCCTTGTTGAAAAGCCTGTGTAAATGGAAGAAGCACATAAAATATTTTGGCTTATTGTAAATACCCACATATCGAGCACTGTAGCAAATGAAAAAAACCATTCAAATCTTATGTAGTATTTGGTTGTTTTTTTTGTTTCATAACTTTAAAGGTTGAGGGTGTCCATTATTTTTTTATTGGATTTATTTAACAAGGTTTTAATTTTAAATTTCATGATTTACATTATAGTTATCATTTAAAATGTTAGTTTAAATAGGTATGGAAAAAATAAGATTATCTAAAATTCAATAGGGAAAAAAATTTGAGATATATCTATTACAATTATTTAAATATGTTCTTTAACCAAAGAACCAATTAAGCTAACTAACATAAATTTCACAGTATCATGCATTTGAATTTTGGAATGGAGTAAAAAAAATTGTTGATTAATAATTAACTTAAAGAAATCAAATTCTTTTTATTTAAATTTTAACTAACAAAAATATCTCACACATATTTACAAATTATTAATTTATATATTAAAAATATAACATATATGTTCGTATTCTATTTTGTTTTACAAAAACTTGTTTTCTCTAACCAAACTTTTGCTATATCTCATAAGCCTATCCTATTTATACATCAAATGCCATATGTTAATATATATATATATATATATATATATATATATATATATATATATATATATATATATATATATATATATATATAATAATCGATTTGATTAAGAACTTAGCCATATAAATTATAAGCCATATGTTAATATATTAGTACAAATTTATATTATTAATCATAACACAGTGGCTAATATATCACTACAAATTTCATTAAAAAATTGCAGTCTAATTTGAGCTGCAAAATTTCATCCCAATAAGCACTCTTCTCCCTATACCTTACTTCCAATCAATAATTATTCCACCAACCAAATCTAATTTTTGAATTTTTTCATTTAATACTACACAATTTGATAACTATAATAACGAACTAGATGATGGTTTAATATATATGTCCCATTATTCTATTCTGCCCAAAAATTATCAACCCCATTTAAAAATTTATTGAAAACAATACGCTCGCTATCTCTCTATTTTCTTAATGTCGAACTCTTCAAAAGATCACAAACACTACTATATCGATTCTCCACATCTCAAATCCAATGCATCTGGCTCTTCATGGTACAACATGATTTACTCTTTGGTCAATATTGGAGATTTGCCACTAAACACCATCGTTGGTTAACCTAAAATTTAGTGCAAGTGGTTGGTTGACCTAAAAGCCGGTGTAAATGGAAGAAGCATGTAAAACACTTTGGCGTATTATAAATACCCACGTAAACTATGTCATATGTGATTGAGCACTGTAGCAAATGAAGAGATTTTCCACTAAACACCATCGTTGGTTAACCTAAAATTCAGTGCAAGTGGTTGGTTGACCTAAAAGCCGGTGTAAATGGAAGAAGCATGTAAAACACTTTGGCGTATTATAAATAACCACGTAAACTATGTGATATGTGATCGAGCACTGTAGCAAATGAAGAAAACCCTTCTAATAGTATGCAGTATTTGGTTGTTTTTGTTTGTTTGCTAACGTTGAAAGTCGAAGGTGTTTATTGTTTTCATATTGGATTTATTTAAGAGGGTTTTTAACTTTAAATTTTATTATTTATATTATAGTTATTAATTAGAATGTGAGTTTAAATAGGTATAGGAAAAATTATATTATTTAAAATTTAATAGGCAAAAAAATTAATACAAATTTCACAATATCATGTATTTTAATTTTGAAATAGAGTAAAAAGGAAAAATCAAAATAGAAATTGTTAATTAATAATTAACTTAAAGAAATCAAATTCTTTTTATTTAAGTATTAACTAATCTAAATAAACTTCTTTTAATAACAAATATTTGCAGAGAGATAAATTTCACATTCTCTTGTCCAATTAAGGAGATCTACTCATTTATTTCTTTCATTTTTGAGCCTTTAACCATCACCTAGCCGACTTGCATTGAAAAGCGTCAATGCAAGAGGACGAGGTGATGGTTTAATATATATGCCCCATTATTCTATTCTTCCCAGAAATTATTAGTCCCATTTAAAAATTTGTTGAAAACCATATGCTCTCTATCTCCAAGTTGAAAAGCCTGTGTAAATGGAAGAATCATATAAAATACTTTGGCTTATTGTAAATACTCACTCAAACTATGTGATGTAGCAAATGAACAAAACCCTTCAAATCGTATGCATATTTGGTTGTTTTTATTGTTTAGTAAGTTTGAAGGTTGAGGGTGTCCATTATTTTTTTATTGGATTTATTTAAAAGCGTTTTTAACTTTAAATTTTATGATTTACATTATAGTTATCAATTACAATGTGAGTCCAAATAGTTATGGAAAAAAATATATTATCTAAAATTCAATAGGGAAAAATATTTCAGATATATCTATTACAATTATTTAAATATGTTCTTTAATCAAAGAATCAATAAAGCTAACTAACATAAATTTCACAGTATCATGCATTTTAATTTTGGAATAGAGTAAAAAAAATCGTTGGTTAATAATTAACTTAAAGAAATCGAATCCTTTTTATTTAACTTTTAACTAACAAAAATCAAATCCTTTTAATAATAAATATATCTCACTCATATTTACAAATTATTAATTTATAGATTAAAAATATAACATATATTCTATTTTGTTTTATAATAACTTGTTTTCTCTAACCAAACTTTCACTATATCTCATAAGCCTAGCATATTTATACATCAAATGCCATATGTTTATATATATATATATATATATATATATATATATATATATATAGATAGATATATATATATAGATATGACTAACTGATTTGATTAAGAACTTAGCCATATAAACCATAACCCATACGTTAATATATTACTACAAATTTCATATAAATCATAACATATTAGCTAATATATCACTGCAAATTTCATTAAAAACTTGCAGTCTAATTTGAGCTCCAAAATTTCATTGCAATAAGCAATCTTCTCCCTATACCTTACTTCAAATCAACAATTATTCCATGAAGCAAATCTAATTTTTGAATTTTTTCATCCAATACTACACAATTTGATAACTATGATTTACATATTACTTCATAATAAATAACACAACTATGGCTAATTAAACTACCTCATAAGTTAAATTGTTACTTCATAACATACCTATCAAATTAAGCTACCTAGAAAGTATTACTTTATTGAGGAGAGAGGCTTATTCTACAATCCAATATGAAGGGATGTGTAAGTTTGTCGATCAATAAAAATAAAAGCTAAAAATTATGTGCTAAATAGAAAAACAATATGGACTATAATTAAAAAAAATGAATATGTTGTAAATTATTTAGAAGTAAAATAATGTGTGAATATGATATTCAAAAATTATAATTTGGTTATTGATAAAATATTAATATCGACATATACTTAAAAATATATTAATAATAAAAACCCATTTTAATTTGCATCATAAAATGTTTTGATGTACATGTTATTTAAAATATTTAATATCAATTGAGTATATATTATATATCATTTTAAAAAATTTATATATATATCATGAAAAATGAGAAAAAAGATCCTTTTCTACTCATATTAGATAGCTAATTAAGATGGATCTATGTTACCATAAATTAAATTGATAATTTATAACACAGGTGTCAGAATAAACTAAAGTACCCTAAAATTTATTATTTGAAAGTGTATACAAATCTAGTATTAAAAAGTACATATCTACTTTCAGTACCTATAAACTAAAAAATTTATTATCTAAAGGTGTATAAAAACCTAATATTAAAAAGTACATATCTAGTTTCAGAGCATAGTGGATAATGTTGACCCTAGATTTCTATCCTCCATGGGTTGTAAGGTGAAGTTTTGTTTTCCATATGGATTAAAATCCATTCAATCTGGACCATCCAATCCAAATAATTTAGATCACTCAACCCAAACTGTTCATTTTTCATTTTATTTTTTAAAATAGGGAATAATTACCAAAATGTGATCCAAATAATTTAGATCACTCAACTCAAATTGTTCAGTTTTCATTTTATTTTTTAAAATAGGGAATAATTACCAAAATGTGTAGTGCATCTATCTTGGCTGATTTTCCTACCTTTTCTCTTACTCCACAAAAGTTTTTATCATTTTCAAATTTTTTTTAAACCTAATTTGTTTTGGTGTCATATGATACCTTAAACTATGGTTTATGTCTGCAACTAATTGAGTTAGATTTGATTTTAAATTTAATGAATTGTTTATATAATTAAAATCTACAATTTCAATCCATGCAAAAGTAAAAATTTATAATGTTAAACTCAAGAAGACTTTAGATCAATCAATTCAACCTATTCAGTTTTTAGGTTTGTTTTTAAAATAGGGAATAATTACCAAAATATGTACTGCATCTATCTTGGTTGATTTTCCTACCTTTTCCCTTACTCCACAAAAGTTTTTAACGTTATCATATTTTCTGAGCCTAATTTGTTTTTGGTGTCATATGATACCTTAAACTTTCGTTTATGGCTGCAAATAATTTACTTGAGGTAGATTTGATTTGAAATTTAATGAATTGTTTATATAATTAAAATATACAATTTCAATCAATGCAAAAGTTAAAAGGTTGACAAAATTCACGAAAGTATAATTAATAGAATTCTGAAAAGCACCGAATCTACTTACGTTGAATTAAATATTGCTAATTTTTTTTTTTATTATTAACTTTAATTTTTTCAATATTCATATTTGTTATTAAATTAAATATTTGTGTTTTTTATTAAAATTAATAAGCATTGGTAAGCATAAATGTTTAAAATTAACATATTAATAATATTAATATTAATATTAATATTATTAATATTAATTAATACGATATAATTAATATAATTATTATTAATATATATTAATATTAATATATTCATATATTAATATAATATAATTTATATAATTTATATTATCATTACAACCTACATTAATAAAATTTCAAATATTTATTATTTATTATTTTTACATTTCTATTATTTTTTTTACAATTTAATTAAATTAAGCAAATTAATATATATTTATTATAATTATAAAATTATTTTTCAATGATTAAATAATAGACAATATAAAATTTTATAGAATGAATATTGATGTATGACTAAAATTCATCCATATACAAAGATGATCATTCATGTAATACACATAATAAATATTACTAGATATTGCTAAATTTTCTTATTATTAACTTTAATTTTTTCAATATTCATATTTGTTATTAAGTTAAATATTTATGCTTTTTATTAAAATTAATAAGCATTGTTAAACATAAATGTTGAAAATTAACATATTAATATTAATAATAATATTATTATTATTAATATTAATATTAGTATTATTAAAATTAATATCAATTGATATTAACACTAATAATAAATATAAATATTTCAAATTAAATAAGAAATTATTAATATTAAAATTAAATATTAATATCTCTTTTAATGTTAATTAATATTAATATTAATAATAAATTAACATGTCCCGGATGTGGGTGTTTAGTAGTGAGATAATGGCGATGGGACAGGGGCGTGGCATGGTGGATCGACACCTGCCCACCCAGGACAAGTATCATATCGTGCCTTCACCTACCATATCTTCGCATTTATTCATCGCAGAGTTCAAAGGCATGAAAAATGGGGAGTTTGGTGTTCACAACATGGTATCCGCTTTGAATTCCGCCTTCGCATGCTTTGGCATGCTAGAGTCTGCATTTTTCATCAATGAGGCAATTATGAGGAAGGCTTTTTGAAGTAAGGATGGGGAGGTTAAAGAGAAGGGAGGCGCAAAGTTCTTTGTTGAATTTCAGTCACATTGCTCCCTTTGCTGTGAGGTTTCGCTCCTCCAATATGTTCAGTCGCACATCCACTCTATTTTCCTTGTGTCTACTGTCGATTATATAGTTCTTGCTGCCCTTCGCTTTCTGGTTGCTGTGTCTGCTGTCGATTGGGAAGCTCGCTTGGAGTCTTGTTATGATCCTTGGGCGAGGTCGACGGCTACCCCGCCCACGCTCGCTTCCTCCATGCCTCGGTTGCGCCATCGGATGAGGAGCCGCAGGGGCGGCACCAGGGGTCGTCCTCCCAGTGCGTCTTCCAGCCACTCGTCCGATGTGCCTTCTCGCTCCAGCGGCTTGATAGCAGGTCATTATCCGTGAACCCGCAGTGGGAGAGGGCGCTTCATTCGTTCAACCTCTGTGCCTCCGCCCACCACTGGTAGCTCGCATTTCACTTTTGACAGCGCCCTGAACCATCCAAGAATTTCTGTTCTATTCTCTGTCATCTTCCAGGAGGAGGTCCAGCCAGGGGAATCCAACACTGATCCAAGTAGCATCGCTCAGAACACTGCCCATGGGTTGAATCTTCAGAGGGGAGCTGACAACGCGCCATTACAACCCCCGAATGTTCCTGCTCACAACGTTCCTAAAGTGGTGATGGAGCTTGCGGAACAGAGGCCCTCGGTTTCTGAAGATGCTCTAGCAAGGGATTTGCAAGCGTTTGGATGGTGCCGCGTTGTGGACGTTTTTCCCGATGAATAGTTTGTTCAATGTGGTGTCTTCCTCTTTCTTTTTGGCCCATTCATTGGGGTTTGTTTATGTTCAGACGTTTAAGTGGATTTTTGGCTAGTCCCTGGTCTTTTTTGTATACACTCTGCATTTCCAGGATGATTATGGTGTTGTACCCCTGTGTGGGTCTTGGTCTTCTTTACCAGGATTCCCCCCTTGTCAAAGGGAGAACTCTATATCTGTTTCTTCTTGTTAGTCCTGCCCTCCCCACGATAGTTGTTTTTGACCTCGGTCATATTGTAATTTTACACACTTGTTAATAGATCAATCTTATTTAGAAAAAAAAAAAAAAATAACATGTGAATGTTAAACATATAAATTTAAATAATAATAAATTTCTCATTTATACATTAATGTGAACATTGAGGTTAACATCAATACAGATATTTCATTAAAAAATATGATTCATAACTTTAGGTTTACATAGGTTCTATAACATTAGAATTTACGTTAATTTTTTTTAGGTTCAATGAAATTAGAATTTTTAAAAAAATGGTATTTTCATATCATTTGGTCCATGTAACATTATGCTATTTTATAACCCAAGGTTTATAAGATAAAAGTTTTTAATATTAAAAAAATGTTTTAAGTTAATATTTATATTGAACATCAAACATTTACATAAATATTAAACATAGACAATAATAGAGACATAAAAAAATATTTATTAAGATTAATAATGAAATTGTGAGTTCTTTTTAACTATAGCAATAATGTTCTTGTGGCTCATATGATTTTATACCTTATGTATATGTGCATTTTACTATATTTGTAGATGGAAAATTTCTTATGTATTTTAATTTTAATTCTATTCAACATTAATTGAAAATTGTTTTTTTGATATCATGTGTGTTTTCTTTTATATTAGGTGATTTCCTTATTTTATCATGAAAATTGTTTTGTTGATATCATGTGTATTTTCTTTTGTGTTAGGTGATTTCCTTGTTTTATCATGGATCCAAATATTTGGAGTTGTATTTCATTTGAAATTATTCAAATTGTCTTCCTCTGGCTCCCTTTATCGATTGTGATAAATTTTAGCATTGTTTGTAAGAAATGGAAGAATGTTTTGCAAAACCCTTCTTTCTTATTGTGTTGCAAGCATATATGTACAAATGAATTTGGATTTATGGTTCCTTTCCTCAATAATGAAGACAATTATTTTTCTGCTGAATATCTTAATCAAAAATTGAAATGGACGCATATCTCGTTTTCATTTGCGACTCATAGATTCAAGATACAAAGTCCAGTTTACTATTGGACCAATGGTATTTTTATCCTTACCAGCGGAATTCTCCCATTCACAAAACTATTTTGTAATGAATCCATTTACAAAGGCCTTAGAAAACATTGGGTGAATTCAAATTGGGGACTTGGGATTCTTTTCAATATTGGAAAATGTAAGCAGCAACAAATATGACTGGGTTGTTCTAAAACATATCTATGATAGAATTCAGTCTAAATTTTATGTTTACAGTAGTCTTGATAGGGTTTGGCGAAGGGTTGATCTTCCATTTGGTGGCACTTCACCCCCTCAGAATGGAGTGTTTTATAAAAGTAAATTGTTTTGGCTCTATCTCAACATGGAGTATGAATATTATCCTCGATATGGGTATACAATCTACTAATTTGATGTAATAAAAAATGAATGTGGTTTTTCATTTGTTCCAATCACTAACATATGGTGTATTTCATTAGCAATATGCAAGAATCAATTGATATGTCTTATCAATGATAGCTCCACTTCTATATGGTCAATTGGAGAAATAGATAATTTTCAATTCGGTCACCCATGTGTTGAACGAAGAATTGACTACTTTGAGGATGATTGGGGCTTCAGATGGAAGTTGTTGGAAGAAATGTCTACAGATATAAATATCAAATGTCCTGGTTATCTTCCATTTCGAACAGTCCAAGGTGTGGTTCTTATGTGCAAATGCAGTGAAGTTCCTTTCCTATTATATGACATGATGACTGGCCTCTTCTTCCCAACAGATATTGGTAATTCAAATAATCAACAGATGTATGGATTTTGGTCTCCAACGTTGTAGGAGTGCAACAATTTGATCGAGTCTAGAAATTTTTTTGCAATTTCTCCCCATATGGATTCTATTCATGAGATTCTGCCATTAGATATCGACATGGAGTCTTAGGCTATTAGTCATTTTATATTCTCTCTTTGGTTGTGGAAAATATTTCCGTTTTCTTTTACTTTACATAGTTTTGGGTATGTATGCTAAGACTTTAAAATTACAATTTTATGGATATTTATATGGCTTCTGTTGGGATTTATTCTATACGTGTATTTATCAGATGTTTGATATTGAATCCCTTTGCAATTTGCTCCAATATTTTTTTTGTGTCCCCTTTAGTTATGTTAATTGCATTTGAATGTGTTTGGAAGCTATCCATTTTTCTTTGTTTTTATAATTTTAATTACTATAACTTATTTTATACGTGGTGTTTGGATTAATTTTTTCTCATTGGTTCTAAAAAAATGTTATATCTTTAGGTACATTTTATTATTTACATTTATATTTTGATGCTATATAGTTCCAAATATTTAGATATATTTCCATTTCATATCATTCTTATAGTATTTTGTTCCAGTTATATGGTTTTCCCATTACCATTCTAATATGAGACATGGAATTTCAGCCTTTTTTGTTTTAGCCATTTGGAAAAATCCATTTTTTTTTTAGCCATTTGGGAAAATCCTTTTATGTTTTCATTACTTTATGTGGTTGGAAAAATACCATATACGCTTTTAATTTTTTTATATGGTTCGAAAAAAAACATGTTCTTTTTCCATTTTTCTGTGTTTCTTGATATTGGATATATTATATGTTGCATGTTTATGCTTCCATAATAAATATTTTATTATTCATTGTAGACATGTTATCTGAGGGTAGAAGCAAGCATACAAGAAAACAAAATTTGTCACCAGCATCACGTGACAGGTCTAATGAAAGTCGTCGTTTACGGTATCAACAAAATAAGATAACAATAAATGAGCATAGGAGAGCTACATATCATAGAAGAACGAGTGAAACCACTTTTCAAAATGATTTTATTATTCCTTGTAAGTATCATACTATGGATGATATCATGGAAATAACATTTCCCCTTGATAGTTCGTTGCCAGAATCTCCTCCTTGTCAACATAATTTTGTAGTTCGGTGCTCTCCTCAGGAAAACATCTCGCAATAGGGAAGAACATCATATTTATAAAGTGGATGAAAATCCTCACCCTAACCCTTCTGTCTCTGTAATTGCATCTTTTGAGCAAAGCCAAAGGTTGCAAAATATCCATGGTGCAGGCAACGATGCCATTCTATGTGATGACTTGGATGATAGTTTTATTGGCCATTTCTTTGATAATTTGGAGCCAGTTGGTCAAAAAATTAGATCTTCCAATCCCCCTTCTCAAAATAATGTTCTCCCACAGACAGAATCAGTAATCCATGATAGCATTTTTCATGGAACAATGGAGGTAACACAACGATATTTTAACGGTTGCTGCAATAGTGGTTTTTTTTTACATTCCTCTATTTGCAATTTGTTTTACTAAACTTATAAGGTATTTTCTTCTCTTCGAATAGGATAAAACTCATTTTAATAGAGGTATAGAAATTAATTCCCCAAGTCTTCCATCTACTAATCTGAGAATTGAAGATGAAGCATGTCATAGCCTTCCACTACATTCTCCTCGACAATCAAATCAACAAACTAATGTAAATGTTCAATGTATTTGATTTGATTTTTAATTTTTTTAATTTTTAGTAGGTTAGAGATAAATTTTATTGAATACTTTATTTTCTTCAAATAGGTCACAACTCGTTTCAACAGAGGCATACAAATTAATTTCGTATATGTCCAATATACTAATGTTATAAGTTTAGAGGAACGATCTCATAGCATTCATCCAGATTGCCGACCAAATGTAAATGCTGAATGAATTTGATATTTCTCTCATTTTTTAATTTATTGTTAGTTGTACACTGTATTTTATAAATTTTATGGAAAAAAAACATGATTTCATCTAATGAGGTTGGAGAAATGGAATCAAAAATATAAAATTGTCAAACTAATGTAATTTTCAGTGTATTTGATTTGTCTTACAATTTTTAATCTTTATTAGTTGGAAATTTATTTTTGTAATGAATTTTATTTTTTCGAAACAGTAGACAACTCATTTAAATAGAGGCATAGAATCTAACTCCCAAATGTTCTATTCACTGATGTTAGAAGTGAAGATCAACCATCTCATAGCCTTCATCCACATCGCCAAACAAATGTAAATATTGAATGAATTTGATTTTTTTTCATTTTCTCATTTCTAATTAGTTGGACATTAAATTTTAAAAAAAATTATGCTAAAGACACCTTATCATCCTCTCAGGTTCCAGAAATGCAGACCATAAATTTGGAAAGGACATGTCATAGATCTATTCCACACGTTTCAAATTTTGGAAGGGAATCTCATGGTGCTGAAAATCAAGTACATTTTAGAAGAAATTATACTCTTCCACATCGTTCTCTACATGTTCTAACAAATAAAAATCATATTCATTTTGATGAAAACATGATTGCAGCGCATAAATGATTTCAAGAAAAGATAGATAGCTTGTTAGTTTTCCAAATGTGCCACATTTTCCAAGAATCATATCTCGGAATCCAGTTTTTGAGAGATTCTGAAGGACCTGTTTGTAGACGATGTAGGAATGAAAGAGGTTCACATCATTTTTATGTATATAATAACATGGATCCTAGTGAGAAACCTCATATTTTAAGAGTTCTTACTGAAGTTGAAGAAACGTTAATAGCACGTGTAAATCCTATTTTGCAAGTGACACATGCTCGAGGTGGGAAATATAACTATAGCAGACACACAATTAGCTTTCCCCAAGATATTTCTACAATTGTACAAATTCTTCCCCGACATGTTGAAGATATTGAATTTTTAATTGTGAGGAGACATGCTTCTCAGTCTAAATATTATGAATGTTATGTCAAAAGATCTTGAGTTATGGTTGCATTGATTTTTAAATTTGAATGTGATCAATATTATCGAGATGTTGTAATTGACTATGATTCAGTGAATGCTCTGCTCGAAAGATCAACAGATGTCTCCTCTAGTATTAAATTTTTTGATTGTGATATTGAAGAATCTGAGATCAATGTAGCTAATAATGAAGGGTTTCTGCTCAGGCATTTGCCCTCTCATCCTTCTTCTATTGTTGCTCGCCTACCCAGTGAACGGAGAGAAGTGGAAGAAATTATAGCATTTCTTAATAATGTTGATTCTTCACATGTTCAAGAAATGAATTGGCCTAGTATTGGAACATCTTCAGTGAATGAATATAATACTGAGGGGTTATTATGGAATTCCCCACGTTGTTCCCCACTGCTGATGCTGATTGGTTGCAACCATGCATTTGTACTGTTGAACTTCATGAGTATCCATTGCATCTTCTTAGATACTATGATCATAGAGTTTGGAAGCCGTCCTCGCTTTCGATATTACATATTGAACATGATAATGTGGCATCGAATTCAAGCAACTGCTTCAGTTTTTGTGAAGAAAAAATTACATGATAACTCGCTGACAACAATTAAAAACTTGCATCACCAACTTTCTGATTTACCAAATAATAAGTTGGTTGAGAATCTTATGTGGTTTGGTTCTTCTCTAAGAGGTACAAGGGCATATTGGACTAAATGTCAGGCTGAATTGACTGACATGATTACTCGGTTGGGATGTCCATTTTTTTTTTTTTTACTTTGAGTGCAGCTGACACAAAGTGGCCAGAGCTGCATAGCCTCATTCCTGTACCCTCACATTCTCATTCCTTAAATAAGCATCATATGAAAATTGAGAATGTTATCGAGTACCCTCATATTTTTTCCACATTTATGCACCATAGATTCAATATATTTCGATAGGAAGTTATTCAAAAATATCTTAAAGTGAAAGACTTCTGGTACAGGTCTGTTTTGTTGAATTTATTTTCTATTCATTTTCAATTTCTTATTATGGTTCAATTTATATTTTTTGTAGTAACTGTTTATTAATTTTCTTCAAATATGAGTGGAAACATAGAGGTTCAAAACATATCCATGGTTTCCTATGGTTGCAAGGAGCTCTGGAAATGGAAAGACTAGATTGGTTAAATGATTGTGATTTGCAACTTGCAAAGAGATTCTTTGACAATTATGTAACTGCATGGAATCCACGTGAAATACATCATCGCAATAGAATCATTCCAAGAATTCTCAATGATGACCCTTGCCTATTGAATACTGATAATATTTTCTCTTGCAATCCTCATAATGATTATGAAGAATTGTTGAACCATGTCCAAAGGCACACAAAGTGTAGTGTAGATTCTTGTTTCCGCAAAAAGGGCACTATTCTCACTTTTCAGTACAATGCTCAATGGGATCTTTCTGAACTATCAAGATTGTTCATAGATGATCAAGGAAGAAAAAAATATGACCCAACAAGAAATGATGATAGGCTCAATGTAGATAACATTGACCTTCTAACAATTTGGCGTACAAATGTTGATTTCCAACCAGTGCTTTCTCGACATGCTGTCCTGAAATATATTGTTAAGTATGCATCAAAAGCAAAGAAAAGGTCTGAAATTTATCATGATATGTTAACTAGAATTTCAAATTCTATTTCCTTTGAGGATCATTCTTTATGTGCTTAAAGAAGGTTTCTTGCAGAAACGATTGTTGACCGTGACATTGGAGCACAAGAAACATGCCATATGTTGCTTAAGCTACCTCTTGTTGTATGTAATCAAAAATAAGTTTCATTAAATGTTGGAAGAAAGGTTTTCAGCAATATATCAAGGGATGGAATGCAATGTTCATCTGAAAATAATTTTGTTCAACATTATCAGAAGAGGCCTTTTTTCCTTGAACATCTATCTTTGATAGAAACAACAAGATCTTGGACATTTGATAACAAGTGTAAAAAATATCCCTGGAAGCCTAGAGTTCATGTGATTGTTCGGGTTTGGGCATGGTTTTAATCTATTCCTAGTGACGGTTCATACGAATTTGAAACCTTTTGCAGCACAGAATTGCTCTTGTACAAGCCATTTCATGACATTTCTGCGGAGATTGGGCTTTCAACTGAAATTATTGTTGAAAATTGGAGGAATTTTTGATATCGAGCATGGCATGTTGATAGAAATCCATCAATTTTTGAAAATATTGAAGATGGAGAAGATGGTGATTTTTCTAACCAGTAAATGAATCTTGAAGATGATTTTCATGAATAGCAAATTTTCTCTCACTTGGTTCCATCAAGTAATGTGAATGTTTCTGATCTTCACACCCTTGGTCAAAGGGATTTTGATATATCCTTTGACTGGAAAAGTACAACTATTTCTAATGATGTGGCTAAAGAAGCTATTAATTTTATAATTAATGGAATATCAAGGGGTGATATTGTTGACCTTCGAAATAGAATAGTTGCCTCTCCAAATTCATTGGCGCAAAAACAACGATTTTATTTTGAAATTGTTTTAAGGCATTTTGCTGAATATGAGATTCGTGAAGCTCTTTTTATGATTGTTCAGGGCACTACAGGCACTGGTAAGTATTTCCTTATCCATTGTCTTTTTGAAGCTCTTTCTAATTTGTCAAGTAATGGAAAAATTCCTTTGCTTCTTCTTGCTCCAATAGGAATAGTTTCTTTTAATATACATGCAAAAACAATACACTATTCTCTAAAAATTTCGATTAAAGATATGAAACCACTACAGGGTCAATCGCTAGCAGTATTCCAAGAAGAAGTGAGGCATATTCGATATATATTGATTGATGAAATGAGATTTTTAGGATCAAGGTTATTCATGCAAATAGATGCTAGATTACGAGAAGCATTTCTAGAGAAAAAGAATTGTCCCTTTGGTGGTAGATCCATCATCCTTGTGGGTGACCTTGGCCAACGACCTCCTGTTGGGCGGATAAATCATTCTTGTGGACAAGACAGATCTCCCTAGTATCCTATGAAAAATAGCAACAAACAGAGATATGTAAACTACTTTCTCTAGATTATATTTCATCTAAAATTATCTATAATGAAGGATTTAGGACTTACCTATAGTCCAACGCTTATCGTATTCTTCTTTCCTGTCACTTTGAATATGTCTCCTTTCGGGATATGCAATAAAAAACATGAAAGAATCAGAAGCACCTGCATAATATAGACTAATTCATAAACCATAAATCTATCTTGATGATCAAGGAATTCAAGAAATAAGCCATTTAAATAAAAAACTCATTGAGAAAACGAGATCTATTTGTATTATCTTTAATGAAAAAAGCAGCCTTACAACCCTTTTCGCCTTGATGTCATACACGTCCTTTTGGGGTCCGGAACAAGAATTTCCTCTGCTATGACAAGCCTTTTCACTCTCTTGATTAACATACACATGAGTTTGTAATCATTCCCATACGATAATCAGTTAAGAGATTCTGAATTTCTCTAGGAATTTTCCTCAAAAAATCTCAAAGCTTCACTCCCCTTGAGGCTGAACTATGGCCTCAATTTATAGCAAAAGAGAAGAGGTTGCAGCTCCAAATAAGAGGGGATAGAATCCTCTTTCAAAGGGATTAAGTTCCACATACCAAGGGGTAGGCTCCTTTAATGGAGGGATGAGTGTACATAAAAGGAGCGAAATTTCCACCAAATAATTGCTTCCAGAAGCTTCCAAATTCAGCCAGCTAGGCTTCCAAATTTTACTTCCGCCTTATTTTTACCTTTTATAGGGATCCACACCTTTAAATGAAGAAAAATTTTAGCTGGTTCCACATGTTCTAGAGCAAACAAATGCGGCACTGCAGGTAATACTAAGAGAAAGTGCAGTAAAAGTGTTTTTATGACTTTTATAACCTTTTCTCTCAATTTCAAGACTTGGTTTTAGGAACTTGATGTTGTCGACTTGTAAGGGAGTATTGTATGAGTAATGATGAACCCATACAGACAGTAAAACATCATGGTGAAAATTTTTAGTGTAAAAGATTTCCCCCTGTGATATGCTTTATCATTTCGAGGATTAGCTTGTGGAAACCCCAGTCGGAATCCTATAAAAACATTCAATGCAAAACATATATATATATATATATATATATATATATATATATATATATATATATATATATATATATATATATATAGATATAGATATATATATAGATATATATATATGTGTATATATATCATCGTTGAGTTAGGCATTCCCATACTCAGATCAAACACTAACTAAAACTTGTTCTGATGTAGAAATGATCTTATTATTACATCAATAATGTAGACACAGTATGGACTCAGCCATTTGTTTATGAATAGTCTACTTCATAATGAATAATAAAACTCCTCATAGCCTGGATGGTGGAAACTATATCCAGGGTCTTGATTTCCGCTACCTGAACTAGTACAATTCTGTCCATGCTATTGATTGTGTCGAAGTGGAACATGGTAGAAACCACTTGAATACTAGTAAATGATGTGAACTGTTAAAAGTGTGAGAGAAAATACCAATAATGACAATGGCTCTCAAAGTACTCAGTATAATACATGAAATGTCAATAAATGATCTGAAGTCGAACATTGCACAGAATCGTTCAATTGAAGGTCAATGATGTAGCCTGTCATCGAAGGCGAGAAACCTGCCATTAAGGCATGCAGATTCCAAGGCACTGAAGGATTCTAGATAAAATTCCTAGATGATGAGTTGTTGTCGATAGAAAGTAATCCTTTGTAGGAAAGCCCACGACATGAAACCATTAGATCAAGTTTTGTAGAAATATTTTGTAAGGACTGGCTCAGGGATGGTCAACGCGAATGGAGACATATGTTTGCAAATGAATGGTTTATTTTAATTGTCCTCTTGAACACATAACGACATTGCAGATGGTTTGGTAACAATTGACCTAAGCTAATACCCAGAAACAAGCTGAATACTTTCAATATGGTTTGATTAATTGATAAGCAAAGGATTTTCCCAACCCATGTAGAAGTGTGACAAAAAGTGTCGTGTTCAAGGGTGGTAAACTGCATTTTAAACAAAGTGTGACAAACGGGTTCTTTTTCTCTCTTTTTCCCCCACCATTTTTGGCAAGTACCTCTTTATTTTTTACAAGCTTGAGGAGGATAACATTTTCTTGTTATATAAGCTCATCCTTCGGATGAATCCAACTTAGTATAAAATAAAACCCTAAGAAGAAGTGGTTCGTTCCTCTTTGCAATCGACAGGTCCTTTACTATTTAGCTTTAACGAGTCTAGTATAGGAGAAACTCAGTGTTTTCCAATTTTAGGGAGTCAGAAGAAAAACTTAAGGAAAATCTGTGGGTGTACTTTTTCGTACATTTAGTCTCTCAAGATCGAAAAAGGATAAAATAATATAGGAGAGAACTCTATTGACCATGATTAGTCAACGTATACCTTTTTCTTAAATAGTCCATTTCAGTTTGGAAAAGGGGTAAACTTATACTGAAGGGATGACTGTTCATTTCCTTTAACGAGTTCGAATATTCAAGTACTCGACAATATTTTCATCTTTAGAGAGTCTGAAAAAGGCTTAAAAGAGAACTCCAAGGTTTTTCTTTTTCGTAATTTTCAAGAGCCTAAAAAAGTGATAAAAGTATACTCATCATTTTCGATTTTTCATAAGTTTTAACAAGTTCGAAAAAGGCATAAAAATGTACTCATTGGTTTCGCTTTTTCGTACATTTTAACGAGTTCTAAAAAGTGATAAAAATTGTACTCATATGGCCGACTTTCAATTTAATTTACGAGCAGGAAAAGATGGAAATAACTCGGCATTTTCATGTGTTTCACGAGAATGAAAGATAGAAAAATAATCTCGAGATTTTCATGAGTTTAACGAGTCTTGAAAATAATTACCGAAATGGACTCGAGATAGGTTTCATTTTTATACAAGCTTGAAACAAGGTAAAAAAGATGCTTGAAATTGGTTTCATTTTTATACAAGCTTGAAACAAAGTAAAAATCATGCTTGAAAGTGGTTTCATTTTTACACAAGCTTAAAACATAGGATAACTATGCTTGAGAATGGGTTTGTTTCATTTTTACACAAGCTTTAAACAAAGGAAAAATTATGCTTGAGATAAGTTTGAATGCCCCCCAACCGTAACTTGCTAGAGCGCATGCCGCCCAAGCTTCATTGCATTCAACTAAGAAGACTAATAGTTACTAATAGTTGGATGGAATGAAGGTGCATTTACGAGATCAGATGAAAGACTCGAATTTGACTAAGAGAGGATTTGTTTCATTTTTTAATGAGCTTGACACAGGAAAAGAACTGTTCTCATCAGGGACCGGTTTCATTTTTTAACGAGGTTGACACAGTAAAAGAACCATCCTCATAAGTTTGAATGCCCCCCAAGCGTAACTTGCTAGAGCACATGCCCCCAAGCTTCATTTCATTCAACTAAGTAGACTACTAGTTACTATTAGATGGATGGAATGAAGGTGTATTTATGAGATCAGAGGAAAGACTCGAATTGGAGAGGATTTGTTTCATTTTTTAATGAGCTTGACATAGGGAAAGAACTATGCTCATCAGGGACCAGTTTCATTTTTTAACAAGGTTGACACAGTAAAAGGAACTCTACTCAAAAGGGCCTGTTTCATTTTTTAACGAGGTTGACACAGTAAAAGGAACTATCCTCATAGACCACTGATTAGTTTTTTTAACGAGGTTGACATAGTAAAAAGAGCTTTCCTCTTTACCAACTGATTCATTTTTTTAACGAGGTTGACACAATAAAAGGAACTTTCCTCTTGGTATCTGTTTCAATTTTTTAATGAGGTTGACACAGGAGAAGAACCATCCTCATGGAATCTATCAATCTACTCTCTAAAATCTACCTACATAACCTACTAATTCATTTTTTAATGAGGTTGACACAGGAAAAGAACTGTCCTCGTGGGTCTATTTTATTTTTTAACGAGGTTGACACAGTAACAGGAACTATCCTCATAGACATGTTTCATTTTTTAACGAGGTTGACACAGTAACAAGAATTATTCTCATCTAAGACATGTTTCATTTTTTAACGAGGTTGACACCGTAATAGGAACTCTCCTCTGGGCACTTGTTTCATTTTTTTAATGAGGTTGACACAAGAAAAAGAACCGTCATCAAATACATTTATCATGACTTTGAACCGGCACTACATGAAAAAGCACATTGGTGATGGGCGAAAATGGTCACCATAAGCTCATTGGTGAGGGTCAAAAGAGCCTTCGTCACCAAAAACTAAACGTCACCAAAGGTGGCATCGCCGAAAGTATAGGTGTTGTGGTGACATTCAAGTTCCATCACCAATAATGATTTATAGTGACGAATAGTGACCGTCACCATTTCATATGAGCAATGGTGACGGACAGTAGCCTCCGTCACCAAAAAATTGAACGTCACCAAAGGTGGCATCGCCAAAAGTATAGGTGTTGTGGTGATATTCAAAGTCCATCACCAATAATGATTTATAGTGATGGATAGCGACCGTCATCATTTCATATGGGAAATGGTGATGGAAAATAGCCTCTGTCACCAAAAAACTAAACGTCACCAAAGATGGCATCGCCGAAATTATGTGTTGTGGTGACATTCAAGGTTCGTCACGAATATTGATTATAATGAAAGATAGTGACCGTCACCATTTCATATGAACAACAACGATTTTTTCTGATGGACCTTTCATGGCCGTCACTATTGATGCATATATATGGCGACGTTCATTGACCGTCACCATAAACTCATTGGTGACATCAAGGTCCATCACGAATAATGACTATAATGACAAACAGTGACCCTTAGCATTTCGTATCAACAACGATTTATGGTGACCGACATTTAATGGTCGTCACTATTGATGCATATATATATGGTGGCGTTCGTTGACCATCACCATTTCATATTTTGGTGAGGGTCGAAAAATGTCACCATAAGCTCATTGGTGATGGTCAAAAGAGAATCCGTCACTAAAAACTAATATTCGTCATTCCCTATATATGAATATCAAGGCACGATGGAATCGAACCACCAACCTCCTGCTTGTAAAGCAGGTGCTCTTCCATTGAACTAGCACCCTTTAAAGAATTAGACTTTTAAAAATTATATCTTGAAACTTCATAGATTGTAAATTATACAACTTTCAATAAATTAAAGTCTTGACAATATTTTACTAAACAAACAAAACACCATCGACATTGCAGGTCCCTACCTAATGGTTATGGAAGTTATGAAAATTAGGTGAATGGAAGAATTAGACTTTTAAAGATGATACATGGACTACCACCACAAGAATCCCCCAAGAGAGATCGAGTGGGAGAATCTCTTGAATCATATTCAATGGAAAATGAAGGACTAGATGAAAGAGAAAGGCCTCAGTAGGATGGGGAATCCACCACCTTGAGTCAAGGAATAGAAGAGGTCCTCAGAAATTCTTACAACACTTTGAAATAGAACTAAGGGTAGAATATCTACTTAAGATCTACTTATGAATATTTCTTATGTATAATAACTCAAATAGACAAGAAAATCCACAATTATAAAGTGATTATTTGGCATTTCAATCACTAATTTTAGGGCCAAAAACCTAAATAACCTAAAACACTCAAATATCCTAAATCATGTGAAATAAAAACAAAGAAAAAGAAAATATGTTCTCGAACAATAATACAAAACAAAGACAACAAGAATATGTTCTAGAACAATAATACAAAACACATCCAACATTTTGAAGTATTTGACTTGTCTTGGTGAACATGCGTCCTTAGAAAATATAATGTAGCAATACCTTCCCCACAAAAGAGAAGACATGTCAGAATAGTATGTTTGACATGGAAAATCATAAAGATGACACAATAGCTACTCCATTGAACACATGCACAGGCAATACAACTTAGATGTTGATGGTAAAGTATGGGATAGAAACAAATATCCTAGATGCTAGTTGTCTCACAACAATTAATTCATATTTTACATATTGGTATGATGTTCTGGTGAAGTTCCCAGTTTCTAACCAAAAGAAAAAGTAATAGATCAACATAACATACACTGCCAACATGTAACCTAGCCAATGGCTTCATCATATGCCTCATGCTAGGAATTGGATTTTGCATACTAGACCAGCGATAGTTATGTTCTAAATTTCAACATAATTATTTCAGAAAGCATATGAGCAGCAGTAGAGAAGTCCTATAATAGAACTTCCATCACAATATAGTGATTTTGTTGTAGCATTTGTTTTAGTTTTAGGGCTTATGTTTCAAGCAATTTTAACATGGTTTTAAGGTTCCAAAAATAACATGGGAAAGTCTCCCTTATTGTAGTATTTGGTGATAGCCTCCATGAACAGTTTGACATCAATAATCTTGTTATAATACAACCGTTTTTAGTAGCATGTTGTCATCCTCCATGGTCTCCAAACAAAGCAAACAGATCACCATCCAAGGATAAATATAACTCGGCATATAAGATCAACTTTTGCTGGGAGGATGTGAGGTCATGTAACATACTCTTGTAGGATTATGAGGCAATATGAAGATGATATATAGAAGAAAATGACCACATATTTGATGGTAGCATGTGAAGAGCCCTAAACAGAAGATACAACAGTAGATATATCCTTTGATTGGTGGTTCTCTGGAACCCAATAGTGTTGGTTTTTCCAATGGTTGATACCCCCAACTGTGGTAAATTTTCACCAACAAATAGAAATAGGGTTAATTACAGCACTATTATGGCTCTGATACCAATGTTTGGATAGATAGGGAAACATGAAAACAAGTATAAAAATACAGGTGCAATCAACAAATGCTTCCAACAATGATGTGGGGTTTTTTGGAAGCTTGTTGTGGGATAATTTGAGGGATTTCAGACAACGTTTTAGCCTTGTGAACTACAATAATCTTTATTACTTGTTTGTGACTACATCTAGGGTCATTGTAAGAAAATTATAGCCAACAATAAAACTATAAATACCCATCGATCAGAACAGTTCATCTTTCCTTCAAGCATGAACCAATTTAAATCTTCATGTGTCTTCACCTTACAGAAATTTTGTGGCAGAAATGTTGGTGGTAAAAAAATATCATAAGGGTTGTTAATATCTAGTGAAAGTTTTTTTTTTTGAAACCCTTGGAAACATACAACAAACCCTTGAACAAAGGCGCTAGAACCTTTGTGAAATCCTTAGGTAGCATTTGAATTGGACATCAATATGTCATTATAAACATTGGAGTGGTTTGTGGATCTACCTCTCGTTGTTGGGTGTTCCTATACTAGATCCTGTCAATCTAAAGCATGTATCAGATCCTAGTAATCTGTTGGGTGCTCCTAGTAACTTGTTGGTTGTATCAAATCATAGACCAATAGGTGTTCCTCCTTGGCAACATACATTCCTTAATTCATAGATAATAACGTGAGGAAAAGGAGACCTTGAACCACATATATATGCATAACCTTATGTTTGACCATTATCTTGAGTACAATAGCCTGAAATAGGTCCAGCCTCCTCATCTTAGATATTATCTAGGCTTTACTTAGACAATGCAGTTGATAAATGGGTTTCAAATGACCAACAGTTTACACCCAAAACCGCAATTTGAACTTAGTTCAGGCTAGCAATGGAAAAATTTGATCTTCTAATCATCCAAAAGGTTATATAATTTCAACATTATAATTTCCCCATTTCCAGGAAAAGCCAATTATTTGAGTGTAGGAACCTCTTTTCTCTTATAAAAAGGCAAGGTTATACAGGTGATAGAAAATTACTTGGTTATATAGGTGGTAGAAAGGTCAAAAAGGAATTTGGCCAGCCCAACTTTAGAAATGGCATCCACAAAACCATGTTGCATTAGTTTAGGTCCTTCAATCTACAAACAACAAAAATGGACTTCTCTAGGGTTTTTTCAAGGTGTTGAATCCATATATGTACTCAAAATTCCATTTTAAATAACAAAATTAAGATTTTTCCAAAAACAAATTTGGGGTAATAAGACAAAAACTCAAAAGTGTAACATGTTTAGATTCCAAAGATTACATTTTTTGGTAGCCACAGTGCATGGGTTGTCTGTAGTTGCACACAATCCATGTTATGTCTTACACCGTGACCTTATCTTAAGGCATACAGACACACCCTAGTCTAGTATTGACTATGTGAGTTTCTCTATATATATCATTGAATGTTCTACCTTAGCTTATCCATCTATCCCTTGATCAGTAAATCAATCAATGATGGTGAAAGTGTCATCCATTCTCTTGCATTTTTGGTGCATTTAGGTTTTCATTCACCTCTGCAAATTCCATGCTAGCAGTCAAGGACACAAATGGGAATTGAATCCAAGAAATTTTGAAGGGAAAGGCAAGTTGGCTCATTATGGTCATCCCTACAGAAAGATCAATGCCCCAAGTTTCTTTCAACTTCGTAGAGGTGATCTGTATATAAATCTAACCAACTGGGGAGCTACCCTCATCTCCCTTGGTCTCCTTGATGCTAAAGGTAGTCATCCGTAAACCCTACCCTTCAACTGCTTTACCATCATTTACTCAGAGGGAGCTAGCTCATTAATTATACGTATTTTATGCATTCAAGCCATCTACCAGACGTAATTCTTGGCTATGAAAATATTGCCTCATACATGGTATGTATTTGCATTTCCCTTTGGAAATTAGTACTGCCATCATATGCTAGAATTTTAATATAAATTTACAGTTTCTACTCACATATTGGAATGGATCTCAAATTTATGTGTTACCACAGGGAATATGAGATTGTTTATTAATGCAGAACATGAGCTCCAGTAGACCTTACTTTGGTGCCTTGGTGGGTTGTGTAGCCAACAGTATCAAGGATGGATAATTCACACTAAATGGGAAAACATATCAGCTGCCTAAGAATGATGGCAACAACACACTCCATGGTGAAAATCTGCCTTTTCTATTCTGCATGCATGTTTTATCTAGCTAACTATAGCCCTATAATGACCACTACTCAGGAATAAAATATCTCCTTTTATGTATATGTATGTTTGTTTGTGGAGGTCTAGAGCACTACTATTTCAGGTAACATATGTGTATTTTGGTGATCTGAATGAATGTAGGAGGGTTGAGAGGCTTTTCCAATGTCCTGTGGGAAGTGAACGAGCAGAGAAGCTTTGACATGCAGAATTTTATATGACAAAAAGAGTCTTTGAGCCACAAAGGAGGGATCTAACATAATTTTTTGATCCCCTACAACTATCAAGTGTTCAACAAAGGAGGTGTTAAAACAGGTCTGCACTACAGCAGAAGATACAACAAGTATCTCTATATTGTATGATATTCCTATCAAGCGCTAAGGCCCACACTTAACCATAAAATTTCCCCCTGTATCAGTCTTGAAATTGGTTTAAATAAATGCTAAAAATGATGCACAGGTTGGCTCAAATCACTATGTCGGCTGCTTAATCAAAAGACATGAATTTTTAGTTCATACACAAACAACTATAAATAACTAGTCATGCTCATCATTTTGGAATGAAAATTCGATGAAAAATACAATGAGAATTCAGAGATAAAATAGGAGTCCAAGGAGATTAAAAGGGAAATCATAATTACAATGTTTTGGGCGAGAAGGATATATCTCTTGTAGATCTGTTTGCACCTGTGGAAATAACTTTTTTCGGAACTTAATTCAGACCTGAAATTTCGGCCCTATCAAAGCTTGAAATTTCGGCCCTAAGAGGCCTGTAACTTCATCCTTTCCAGAAGCTCAGACCTGAGAATATTCTTTACAACTCAGACCCTTCTAATTCAGACATGTGGTGAAATATGTGACCTTGCAACAGTGTTTTAATTCAGATCTATAGTGGCAGTTTTGAAGACAAATTCAGACCTGCAGATCTCTGTTTTTGGAATAAAATTTCAGAGAAGTCTTGAGAGGAACAGTATTGAGTTGATTTTACAGTGAATATATCTAGCAGACCTATTGAATAAAATCTATTTCACACGATGTCCATTTCAATTCATTCAAGAATCGTTGGAAAGCGCTCGATGAGCTCTTCGACATGGAAACCTTTGCATCAAATTTTGAAGATATAAGTTTTTCGGGTTTGTAAAATCCATTTGGATCATAAAATCTTAGTTGTGCTTTCAATTCATTAGATCTGCGTAATATTCTGGCAGTAAATAATTATTCAGGTTGCCGAGATTAGAAAATTTAACACATTCAAACTGTAGTTGATTAGGAAATTTGTGATGGAAGTTAATGTGAAAAGACTTTTCCCTAATTTTTGGTCATTTGTCCCTGATACAAAAGAACACCTCTCTTTTTCATGTCATTTGCTTCAGAGTTTTGATGACAAAGGAAAATATTCCATTATGCTATGAATCCTGTCTAGCAATATGGATATGGTTGGAAGGTCTTGTTGTTGAATTCTTGATTATTTCTTGAATTACCGTGACCATGGAATCTCCAATTACAACCAATTTTTTGACCTGCCTTGCACACAACATAGGACCTTAAAACAATGCTAGGGTTTTAGTAAATTATTGTGGTCCTCTAGGGTTGTAAATAGCCACCCCTACACTTGCCACTCCTAAGTCACTATGGTGACTTTATTTCACATCAAAATTTATATTCTAGCACTACTGTACTGTCCACAAACTCTAAGTGATAACATTCAAGTGACCATCCTTTTGGAAACGAATCGATGGCTTTCAAATTTTAATGCTTACTAAGAATTTCTTTTAGTTGTCCAAGTCTATTACTCTATCTTAATAATCTACTATGGGTGAAATTTTTTGCCATTTTTCATGACCTTGTTATGAGCAACACTTTACATATTGTATGTTGTCTATGATTTGGAAAGTATGTCAATGTTGAAATAAAAGGACACTGAAAATGGAATTCTTTAAGAGACCACTTTCAAGCTTTGGGCATATATGGGACAAAAGTAACCTTTTATTTGTTTTGCATGGACTATTTCTTGGTTCTGTTGGAGCAACCTCAAAAAGAGTTTGAATATCACTCATATCCTGTTGGTAGAAAATGCATTGGTGCCTACTTATCCAAGGGATTTTAAATACAAGCAAGTTGAAGGTTAGTGATCCTCCCTTTTGCTGTTTTAAAATAGCTTAGTTCCTATTTATCACTTTGTGAATATGTTGGCTACAGGATGGGATTCAGATTCATTTGGAGTCCATGTTATAGTCCATGATATCAAAATAGTCTCCTTTTACTCTTCTTATTGTATTGGTTTGTTTGTCTAAACAAAATCTTTTATGATTTATATTTTCATATGACTAGTATCAATGATGTTAAGGAGGGTTTATCTCACTCAGGGTGCCATATGTAAGCAAGTGACCAGTTACTCTCTGCTTGGTTTTGCTAATGGATTTGTTTGTGTAGACCTTCTTTTTTAATAGAAAAATATATCTCATATATACAAGAATTACAACAACAGAACAAAAGCGAAAGGATATATAAAAGGGAGCTTATATTCTCTTTTTTGTTTCCTTGAAATACATATCCTGGGGAAACCCACTAGGCACTCCCCTCATTCCAAAGATAGTACTTAGGGTAAAATAGGATTCTTCAAGGCTTGCTACAGCAAAATGTAACACCTTAGCACAAAGCTTCACTAAGTACTCTAGCTCAAGGGAAACATAGGGATTAGTCACCACTTTCACCTTAGTAGTTGCTCCTCTGCTGTTCTATGGATGGATGTCCCCACAATGAAGGCTATCTCAGAAAATCTTGGAGATTAAGCAACCCAATAATTCTTAGGCTAAATACCTTTCAAGGATTCTACTAAATACACACCAAATTCAAAGGATATTATTTGATAAGGTCGGGCTCTGAGTTAGATGAGGGAAGAAATTC
This sequence comes from Pinus albicaulis, assembly GCA_034641835.2. Lineage (NCBI taxonomy): Eukaryota > Viridiplantae > Streptophyta > Pinopsida > Pinales > Pinaceae > Pinus > Pinus albicaulis. The sequence goes on from CM076577.1 coordinate 1,168,245,910, forward strand.
AAAGGACCTATGGCTAAGTCTAGAGGGCTAAGATAGCACCAAAAATGCTCAATTAGATCCCAAATACATGATACTTTTAATCTAATGATTGCTGTTATAAATTAGGGTTTATAGTAGACACAATTTATTGCATGCAAAATTTATGACAACAATAACTTTCTACGGGGAGCCTGGTCATGCTTTTTTTTCTCATATTCCAGTTCAAAGAGAATTTACACAATGAAAAAAAGCCTTGTTAGATTGGCTAGAACCCCGGAATAAGCCATATAGCCTAAATAGATTTGTATCTCTTGTGTGCCATTCATAGATACCATTTGAGTGGAATGATTCCAAGTTGTTAGGCTCAATAAGTTTGATGCTCCCCCACTAGCTTCTCCAAGAAAAGTGTGGTTCTCTCCCACACCCAGATTGCGGAAGATATCCACACAAAATTCCTAATGCAATGCTGGAATTGGCTTACAAATGGTATTGATATCCCTCCTTGGGTTGGCACTCGAAGTCCACTGAAGGAAGGGGTGAGAAAATCGCTTGAGAATCTTGTGTGTTGAACAACACTTGCAGACTTGGCTCAACAACTCAAGCATGCTTGGTAAGTGAGTTTTTCAAAGTGTCGAAAGGTGAAAAATGAGGTGTGCTTCGTATATTTATCCTTGGGTTGCCTCCTCCTCATGTAGGACCCATACATCAAATTTCTTCATACCAAAAAGCATGAATTTCCCAAGGGGTGCGTATTTCCCTCTTGAGTGGCCCCCACAACCCAGTAAGTGTTCGACTTTCCTTTTTCTCCCTAGGTGAGTGTCTTCGTTAGCCAAAAATTGGAAGTGGGGTCCTGCAACCCACTTCTCCTAATTTGGAAATCAAAATTATTGAAATTGAGAAGAATTGTATTCTCACCTAGCAATAATGGCTAAGCGGGAATATCACAAATGGCCAGAAACTTTGTTTTATTCCAATTTTCCATCTTGGGATGCATCCCACACCCCATCACTTAAAATTTAAAAATACATTGAAACAAATTGTTGCAGTCCAACCCAAATGACCCTTTAAGCCACATGTTCTACTAAAAAATCAATCCAATACTTTGTCCTATTTAATCAACAAGCAAGGGGCCCATAAAAGTTTGCAGCAACATAGAATCCCAAATCAGAATAACAAAACAACTTGTATTTATCTAGAAACCAATCCTAGTGTTTTCTTTTGTCTTTAGTTTGAAATTTTCTCAATAGTTCTATACCTCAATATGGTTGATTGAAAAAGGAAATGTTCATGTATCACATAATTTGCTGAATTTTCCATGGAATTCCAAGCTTCTTCATCAAGTTAGGTTTCAACTCCAGTTGCCAAAATAATAAGGCACTTGATCTTGCTTGTCTTCTCATTCTTTTGACCTAAAAAAAACTATAGAACGCATAAAATCACTAGTTTATTTTTCAGAACAAATTAACATGGCAGAACCGTGAAATGATCTAGGGAACCCCCCTTCATGCTGAAAGAGAGCTGGCCTAAAGTGAAGGGAGCTTCTATTGATATAATAGTCTGTTGTGGAGGTAAATCCCCTCTGCGGACAGAGGCGATCCCTACTAGCCTAGACCGGGTCTAGCAACAATAAATCACGCTATAGTGCAGGTTCCTGTTATGAATATTTTATTAGTTATTAGTTAGATATAGTTATATTAGGTTTTATTAACTGAAAGGGCATGATCAAAGATCATGCCTCTTCACCAAGGGACACCTTGAGGCTATATTTAAAGCCTAGGCGATCCCTCATTGTAATCATCTCTCATATCTCATCTTTCATCATTAATAATAAATACTTATTCAAGTTTACCAGAGTTTTTACACTCCATTGGTATCGGAGCCATCGCTCTTCGGGATCTGTGTGATCACCCAGGAATTACAGAATTCCAGAACTGCAATTTCAGATTGCAGATTTTTTATCAAGTGCTGGTAACAGCCTTTGTTTAAAATTTTCTAAAATTTTTACAAAAACTCCCCCCTCACATATCTCACTACACAGCCTTTCGCACCCTTTGCTGAACTCCTCTCACAACCGGTCCCACCTCACCCTACGCTCATTCCCTACATCTACTAAAACTCAGTTTTTACAAATTAAGTGTCAGTTACAGTTTTTCCTTTCATTTTAACACTGCAATAGAGCCACTGCCCCAGGTTGTCCACACTACCACCGTCTTTGTCTGCGCTACCCTCCGCATTCACCACCAGCAGTCAACCATTTGGTAAATCGTATGTTATTACAGTCAACGTGGTCATTGTGAATCGTATGATCTCGGTCAACAAACACAGTGAAGAGTAATTACTATTCACATTGCACATTTCGTAAATTTGAAGAAAATAAGCATACGGTTGGATAGTTCTAGGTTAAAAAAACAGAGATTCACACCTCCAGGCAACAGTATAATTCTCAGAATCGTTGTAACAGTCTCGAACCTATTTCACAGTGTTTTGCTTCCGAGCGACCACACAGTAACAAACTCGGATTAACAGTTAAACACTTGCAGAACTCGGACTTGGATTGGAGTTGCCTTTGTGTGGCTAGGACCTTTGTCAACATATCGTATCTTAAAGCGTGGAATTTGCGTTTAAAGATTTTTGCGTTAATTTTTTTTTTTTGAAACAGGTGTCGTTTAAACCGCTGCATCGATATATTAATAAGTCGATTCGTTCTAATTATAGGAAAAAGTGTGTCACGTCATTACAAAAATCGATTAACTCCAGACTATTTTAAAAACGATTTTTAAAATTCGAAACGGGCACAAGGTCATAACCGGAACAGCAATCGAGTTCTGTAAAAAACAAGTGTGACACTTGCGGAGTGCTGTCTCTTAAACCTGCCGTCCCTGCCGCTCTGCACTCCTCCCCGCGTCTCTTGACACTGTTGCCTGTCACACCCTCCCCACCGACTGCACAAACCCGCCCTTCCCGTCACAGTAAATACCCTATCATTTGCAAACATCGGCCAATAAATTCCGCAGTCACCCACCTTCCGTTTCCGCCCTCGATCCTCCCCATCGTCTATCATCCTGATCTGCAATGACATTATTAAAATTTTTAATTGGTGTGTCTGTTCGTACGGTGGAGTTTGAAAAGTCACGATTATTAAATCATCAGAGATCACATATTAGTTGCCTTTAAAAACAAAAGCCTCACAAATACATATATAAAGTGAACATACCTTATTAGATGTTCATTAAAAAGGGAAGTTGGAATTTTTTGAGATCATAAAATATATATATATATATATAAGTTAAAAGGAGAAAAATAATATACCACTAAATCTAAGTAATTATCAAAAGTGGTTATTCAATCAACCTTTTTAGTGGTAAGGTGATATATTATAAAAGGAGGTTTGAATTTAAATAAATAAATAAAAAATTAGATTTAAAAAAAAAAATAATAAAAATTATTATTGTTAATAATTATATAATTGATTTATATATTATATAATTTTTAAATCAGAATTATATATATATATATATAATGATTATATAAATTATTTAAAAAAATAATAATTATTATTATTTAAAAAAATAAAAAATTATTAATTAATTAATTAATTTAAAAAAAAAAAAAAAGAAGAAGAAGAAGAAGAAGAAGGGGAAATTTGGTAGAAAAATATCAGTATGTCTTTATCAATGCTGACGATTGATCAGATAAAAAGGCAAATATGGCTTAAACAAATGGAGGCTAAGGACAAAGAGGACAAAATATTGCAGAAATTTAATGCAATCATGAACAATATGACAGAACTCTACAGTAAGCTAAATGATAAAATAGATAAGTTAAGTCAGACACAATCCCCAATATCTCCTAACAGGGAACAAAATCAACCAAAAAATTTCGCAGATTCAGGGAACTCAGAAGAGCATCAGGAAAAAGTTGATTCCCCATATCACCATGAAGATACAGATGTTTGTAAACAACAAAATGTTCCATCCCCAGAATTTATCGAAACATGTGTAGCAACAAACACATTCGAAGCCACTGATATAGCGCCAGAAGCTGTTAAGGCCTTCGATGATGAAGCAGATACAGTTGTTAGGAAGGAAGCATTGGATAATAAGGAGAAGTTACATCAGACAATAATTGTTGGTAACTTACCTCCAAGTCTAAGAAGGAATCACAAAAAATCACCCGAAGAACACGGAATAGTTGGGAAACATGAAAAAGTATTCCAAGATCTACCCATAAAGGTGCCTTCCGATAGGAAAATAAAAAATCCAATAGAAGTCAAGACAGTATCCAACTCTGTCGATATCATATCTTTTCACTATCCACATCACCAATAGATTGAGCTCGAGAAGATGCTTCACAATCTTTTTAAAATGTGGGACGCAAGAGCTCATCGCTTGAGAAAACCAGACATTCGTCAACATTGTCCATCATTACGTATGCTTTGAGGACAAAGCATCTTAAGAGAGGGGCAATGTTATGAATATTTTATTAATTATTAGTTAGATATAGTTATATTAGGTTTTATTAACTGAAAGGGCATGATCAAAGATCATGCCTCTTCGCCAAGGGACACCTTGAGGCTATATTTAAAGCCTAGGCGATCCCTCATTGTAATCATCTCTCATCTTTCATCATTAATAATATATATTTATCAAGTTTACCAGAGTTTTTACACTCAAGTTCCTAATTGCAAATAAACCAACTAGCGATGAAGGCTTACCTGGAATCCAACGCAGTCGTTGTAGAAGAGGTGGCGCTCCCATTCCTTAGCTCTGGCAGATCACAATCCCCACGATCTCTGTGATGGGACACCTGCACATGCGAGAAACAAAACAAAAGCAAGCGTAAAATCTAGTAGATGCAACTATATGTCAGTCAGAAAGGACATAACTCATCATCATAAATAACAACAAGAGTGGAACCATAACCAATAGTCGTTCATTAATAATCAATCAAAGGAAAATTACAACCATAGTTCTGACGCTGAATTCTCCTTCGGAGGGGGTCGCCAGCAGAACACGTCTCGAAAAGCCTGTCAAGGATGGGACAAACCTCTCTCTTCAGCTCTTGATGATAGTCTCCTTGCTTGAAATTGGCCTTAAGGGAATTATGGAGGCTCTTGCAGCATAAGGCTCTTGGAAATTTGGGAACTTGAAGACTAGCTTGCCATGGAGATGGGTAAGCTTTTATAGATGGAGGAAGAGGAGTTGGGATCCCTATAATCATGGGATTGGCCCTATCATCAAGGAAGCTTCCATGAGAGGTGGCAAACCACTCCCTCTCTATGGAAATCCGTAGCCAAACCTCCCAAATCAAGATAGATATCAGTTCCTGGATCAGTTAGGACGAAACTTCCGCCATTTATTTAAAAAAAAAACCTCAAAAATTGGCTGGCGCGAGTGCGAATCTGGGACAGAGCGCCAACTGGCGCGACCTCTTTGAAGGATTTTCCCCATTGGCGTGGGTACTGAACTGCCTGCCTGCGCTAATGCAAAAAGGGCCATTTTTAGGGTTTTCCACAAGGAGATGTCTTCAGGGCATTGAAAGCTCTTGTTCAGAGGGATGTCATGAAAGTGGTTTCAAGGCATGTCACTGCTCACAGGTCACAAAATGAGCCCTCCAATGTGCAGGACGGGGATTGCAGGGACGGTGAAAAATTACTGTGTAACAGATGCCCCCTAAAGCATGAGGCCCGAGAGAGAGAGAGGGGTGAAATGCTTTACGAGAATGTGTCCAACTGAAAACTCCGCCGTCGAAAAACCTGCGTGGAGAAATACAACTGATATCTCAGATACATGATATATATGTAGTATGGGCGTAGCCATCCATAACAGAGTATACAATAATCCAGATCCAAGGCATGGATGCAGCCATCCAGTGAGGATCGATAAATAGACTTAGGTATGGTCGCAGCCATCCAATCAGTGAGTCATGTAACTAATCATGATAATCCACAAAATCATAGCCTGGATCATAATAGACACAATCCAGGGTCTTGCGCTCCATCTTGACCCGAACATAGTATAAGTCCAAGCATGTGAATATATGAGCTGAAGTCGAACATGCAAGAAAATTGCCTGATTACCAGCCAATGATGAAATTTGTTAACAAACGCGAGAGGTACCACCCATAATGTCAATGGCCCTCAAGGTACTACAGGTACAATCTACGGCATGTGAATCAATGAGCTAGCGTCGAACACCTGTAGAATCACTCGATCGGAGGTTAATGATGAAAACCTCACATCGAATGCGAAGAACCTGCCATTGAGGCATGCAGGCTCCAAGGCACCAGAAGGGAGTCCCTAGATCAGCTTCCCGGATAATGAGCTGGAGTTGACAGGAAGTGACCTTGATCGAAGGTGGGCCATAGTGTTTCCCACATCATCGACACGAGACAGAGGAACATAATGTTTTTTGTGAATCACGATCAGATGAGAATCAGAGGGAGGTTGATATTTTGCAGAGGCCAACTTCTCTTGAACATATTGACGGCACGACAGTGGATTTGGCAGTATTTGACATCAAAAGATCAGAGGTCATAATGACGAGGCAAAGAGCAGATGAGAGGTCAAAAGGGATTACCCAAACCCACGGAGGCAAGTGAAAAACGAGATGAGATGTCCCCAACCCGACACGAATGCAGACAAGTGCCATGTTCAAGAGCGACATACTGCCGACACGACAATGATGTTGCTTCCATTTTCCCCACCATTTCAGTGAGTACCTCTTTATTTTTACACAAGCTTGAAGAGGATACCATATGCTTGTCATATAAATCCGTCCTTCGGACGAATCCATCCTAGTACATTTAACAAGCCCTAGGAAGGAAAGACTCGAGTAGCTTCATTACGACTGAATCAAATGTCATCAGAGTTTAACGAGTCTGAAAAAGGAAGAACTCAGCGTCTTTTCATGTTATAGAGTTTGAAAAGACAACGGAAAAGTAAACTCCAATAGTCCTTTTTCGCAGATAGTTCCTCAGATCCGAAAAGGTAGAAAACTATGTCTGAGAAAGCCTCCTAGTCATGATAGGCTAGGGTATTCCTTTTTCGTAAGTAATCCATCCCAGCCCAAAAAAGGGATAAACGTATACTGGGTAGATGTCGCTTCCTGTCCACTTTAACGAGATCGAAACGAAAAGGGACTCGGCAATCTTTTCAATTTTTAAGAGTCAGAAAAGAGATGAAAGTTTACTCCTCCTGGAGGAACGAGTGGTATAAAGGGTAGAAACTGGTTCCAGTAATGGTGGAACTACTCAAAACAATTAAAATTCAATAGACTGGCTAACAAGACCACTCATCACAACGGTTCCTCAAGAATGGGTAAAAAAACCAAGTGAAGGCATATGATCGGCCAAGCAGATAGTGACGATGGAGTGAGAAAAACAAGGCTCATCTGGCAAAAACAGGCTGATAAAATGGCAATCACGAGAGGTAAAATGGGAAAGGTTTCATTTTTACACAAGCTTGAAATCAGGAAACTCTACTTGAAGTTGGTTTCATTTTTACACAAGCTTGAAACAAAGATAAATTATGCTTGAAACCGGTTTCATTTTTACACAAGCTTGAAACGGAAATAAACTATGCTTGAAAAAGTAAGCATGCCCCCAGCATGGTGACTCAATTCGAGGTACATTCCCCCCAAGCTTCAATCCATATGAAAGGAAGATGGAGTGAAGGTTCAAGTTACGAGATCAGGGAAAGACTCGACTGGTATTTTACGAGATCTTATCAAAGACTCGAATTGAACGGGAATGTGTTTCATTATTTTAACGAGGTTGACACATTAAAAGAAATATCCTCAGACACCCTTGTTTCATTTTTTAAGGAGCTTGACACAATACAAGGAACTATGCTCCGGGAATCTGGTTTCATTTTTTAAGGAGCTTGACACAGGAAATGAACCATGCTCCAACCAGCTTGTTTCATTTTTTAAGGAGCTTGACACAAGAAAACGAACTATGCTCCGATGACCATGTTTCATTTTTTAAGGAGCTTGACACAAGACAAGGAACCATGCTCCGAAAACCTTGTTTTGTTTTTTAAGGAGCTTGACACAAGACAAGGAACTCTGCTTTGACAACCTTGTTTCATTTTTTAACAAGCTTGACACAAGACAAGGAACCATGCTCCGACAACCTTGTTTCATTTTTTAAGGAGCTTGAAACAAGACAAGGAACCATGCTCGGACTACCTTGTTTCATTTTTTAAGGAGCTTGACACAAGACAAGGAGCCATGCTCTGACAACCTTGTTTCATTTTTTAAGGAGTTTGACACAAGACAAGGAACCATGCTCCGACGACCTTGTTTCATTTTTTAAGGAGCTTGACACAAGACAAGGAACCATGCTCTGACCAACTTCATCATAATGAACAAGAAGTCATCGCTTCCAAGAGTTCAACTCCCGATGGAAGGAAAACATCCTGGAAGTCAGGACCCAATGCCCCCAGCACCTGATGCACAACAGCATCATCACTGAGCACAGGCATGGGTTAGGTAGCCACATAGTTGACTTGCGGTGGGGCAGATACAACGGGTGGATAAAAACCAGGAAGGGATGATGGCAGGCCAGTTGCCCCATTAGGACCGAAGAATGAAAGCTGATCAATGGTCACAATCCATCCTTCATGCGGAAAACATACCACACGAAAAAGGGAGGAGACAAGCGCTCCCATGGCATAGGTGTAATCGCACCCCAAGAGAAGATTGAAATCCAAGGGGCCTGGAACAACCATCACGTCCATATGGACGGTTTTACCTCCCAAAGTAACAGGTAACCTTGGAAGGATCCCTAACGGTTGACTCATTCTTCTGTTAAATGGAAACAGATTCTGCGTAACAGGCGCAAGCGGTGGCGAGCCAAAAACTTGCCAAGTAGTTGAGGATAGAACACTAACAGACATGCCTTCGTCTATAATGGTGCTGGGTACGACCAGACCAAAAGCCTGTAATGTGATCTCGAAAGGCACATAAGACGGAAGGCGATATCCTGTTAATCGATTCCAATCAAAGGAAGTGACCAAACTACTCGGAGGGGCTACCATCGAACCGAGAAGGTCTTCCCCTGCTGTTACAGAAGAAGAATGAGCATCCTCCACAACCTCCATCTCGAAGGTGGGAGGAGTATCCTCTGGGACCTCTATTACGGGAGGTGGAGCAACTTCTTGAGGTATAGGGACAGGAGAATCTTTCTCCAAATCTGAGGAATTTGAATAAACAAGAAGAACCTAAGGGATGTGAGGTCAACTCTCAATGGAAAATACCTGGTGCACCACAGACGGGGCCAACTCAACCGATCCCATGACTAATGGTTGGTCGGGGATGGATTCCTGAATCTGAATTTTCGAGAGAGCGGGATTGACCAAGGATGACTCTTGACCAATCATAGAAGCAACTGGTGGAGGACTCAAACAAAGCCGTTTATAACCATCCGGGAGGCATGGTGTAGAAATGGTTGATTTTTCCAAGACTCTTTTGGCTTCATCCATATACGGACAAAGGTGAATGGCATGGTGCCCTTCACACAACTTACAGGGATTGGTAATCTTACCATGCTTCTTAGGATTTTTACCAACACTAGTTGAAGACGTGCCCCCAACCTGACTCCCAGAAGTCAAAGGCAACGGTGGGTGACCGTCGGGCCATACTTCGAGTACCTTGGGAATGCCAGGGAAGTTTCGAAGAAGATGGTCTCCCGTGCACAACATGCAAGGGAACTTGACTTTCCGCAGAGGGTTGGGAGGTTTATCAAGAGGAGATGTTTCAGAAAAAGCAGCTGCAACCTTAGCCTCTCTCTTATCAGACTTCTTCTTCTTTGTCTTCTTCTTCTTCTTCTTAGCCACCTGGTTACTCGAATCCAGACTTTCACCAGGAGAAGTAGAAGAGGAGGAAGCAGAAACAGGCGAAGAAGGGGAGAGGTCCACCTTGGAATCAACATGATTTTGTTCAGGTGGAGGAACTGATTGAACAGTAGCCGAGACATTCGGGATCACAGAGGTTGAAAACAACCAAACAGACAACCCAACAGTTAACCCAGGAAGGGACAACGTTGCCATGTAAGGAGCACCAATATTCCCAAAAGGAGGAAAATGACCAGGATTCCCATCGGAGGGGATTCCTTCGTTGGTGTACTCTGGAAAAGTTTCCATTAGAAACGATCTTCAGAACAACACCCTAAGGAAACTAACTTTAACCAGGAATATTTCGTGGACTGTTAATTTTTAAAACATTGAAACAAAACTCTACCGTTTCATATTTTAAGAGTCAAGAAACAGGAAAAAGGTGACTCTATCACTTTCAGATTGGAAACAAGCATGAAAGGACAAGCACTTGATGACCTTTTCAAATTTAATGAGTCAGAAAATATCGAAATGACTTCTCAGGAATGCTAGGCAAAGGGTGTACCAAATAACCGTGAACTGCAATATACACCTTGGTTTCAAAAATGAAGGAGAAATCAACCAAGGACTTAACGTACATGCAGGCAATCTCCCCGAATGTTGTGTCCTGTGTATCACGGATATAGGGCGGCAGACTCGGCTTCCTATGGACAAAGGATAGAAACCTAGTGGGGTCTCCCTTTATATACTCAACGGTACGGGGGGCACAAGTTCGTACTAGTGCTGTCTAAAGCCAAGAGACGAATGACAGCTACTAGGTTTAATGATGCCGAAACACGTCTCTAACCTAGACCTCTAAATGTTGCGTTAATGTTTCAATGCTTCCTTAGGTAAATTGAGTAAATTTTGTGGTTGATCTTCAATTATGTTTCGGTTTCAAGGCCCTACCGTATGTCATCTGACAATATCCTACATGCAGCTATATGAGAAAATAAATCTTTTCAATTCGATGAATGCTGTCTAGTTAAGGGAAGAGCTTCAAACAATGATGCGACATAAAACAACACTGCAAACGAAATCTTTTCCAAACTAGATGACTTTCACTATCCAAAAGTAATTTCAAACATTCAACGAAGCGAATTATGCAATGTAATCTATGCAAAATTCTCTTTTCCGAAAACTATGCAATTGTAATCTATGCACAGTTTCCTTTTCTTTTCAAATGATAAGAATGCACTCAATGAATTTTTCGATGAAATGAGAATCTACTTAATGCATGCTTTTAATAAAAGAGAATGCACTCAAAGCGACTTCTAGTTTTCGATCATTAAACAATGTAATCTAAGTTCAATGATGGACCTCAAAAAATACTTTTCAATGCAATGTGATCTAATGCATTTTAACGAAAAGCAAACTATGAGATAAAAACTAAAAGAACGCAAATCTCCTTGATGAATGAAAAAAAGATGTAAAAAAACACTAAGAATGCAATCGTTGTTTCAAACACTTTGTCACGAAATCCCTCAAAAGGCGACAAGACATATGAGGTCAAACACAAAGAGGACTTCCGAAGCAAGAGATCAAAACAAGGCATTCATTCTCTTTTACATCAAAAAATCATGGAAATAAGACATTACAAACAATGAGCAATGTAATCTATGCTCATACAGTGAAAAGACCGGAAGGGAAAGACACACTGGTGAAGGATTTAGGTAAAAAATCTCAATTTTCACACACCCTGAAATTGGCTCGACTTGTACATTGACAACTAGCGCCAACTGGCACGACTTGCACACTGAAAACTAGCGCCAATGGCCAATTGGCATGGGTTGCTAACTGATAACAAGTGCCAATTCCTGAAAATGGAAAAACAAAGAATTTCTCCCAACCAAGACCAGACTCACCACTTCAAGCAGAATCCAAAGACTCAAATGAACCATGTGATCTAGGCTCAAAGCGAGACAGACACAGATCAAGCTCAAAAAGCTCAAAATAGAGTAAACCCTAGTACCTTACAGGATTGGCGCAACTGTAAGGCTGAAACTAGCGCCAGAATAGAATTGGCGCGGGTGATACACTAGCAACCTGCACCAATGGGCGCGACTATCAAGCTGAAAAGCGCGCTAGTCGAGTTTACAAGTCAAAAGTAAAAAAGAGCAATCCAACAAGCAGACCAGTGATAATAAAGCTATCCAAAAGCCAAATTCACATAAAGAGCCAGCCCAAAGAGCTGATCAAGCAAGCAGAATCAAGAATCAACCGAAAAGACAAGACAAAGCTCCAAGTGTTCAGTTCATAAACTAAACTGGAGATTGACTGAAGCAGCATTGATCTAGTTTGCAGTTGTAGAGAAAAAGCATTTCGAAGGCTATCTGGCCAACTTCAGGCTCCGTATATACCTTATAAAACGAACAACAACAAGCCAACGAATCCCCAGCGGAGTCACCAATTTGTTGTGGAGGTAAATCCCCTCTGCGGACAGAGGCGATCCCTACTAGCCCAGACCGGGTCTAGCAACAATAAATCATGCTATATTGCAAGTTCCTAATTGCAAATAAACCAATTAGTGATGAAGGCTTACCTGGAATCCAACGCAGTCGTTGTAGAAGAGGTGGCGCTCCCGTTCCTCAGCTCTGGCAGATCACGATCCCCACGATCTCTGTGATGGGACACCTGCACATGCGAGAAAAAAAACAAACGCAAGCGTAAAATCCAGTAGATGCAACTATATTTCAGTCAGAAAGGACATAACTCATCATCATAAATAACAACAAGAGTGGAACCATAACCAATAGTCGTTCATTAATAATCAATCAAAGGAAAATTACAACCATAGTTCTGACGCTGAATTCTCCTTCGGCGGGTCGCCAACAGAACACGTCTCGAAAATCCTGTCAAGGATGGGACAAACCTCTCTCTTCGGATCTTGACGATAGTCTCCTTGCTTGAAATTGGCCTTAAGGGAATTATGGAGGCTCTTGCAGCATAAGGCTCTTGGAAATTTGGGAACTTGAAGACTAGCTTGCAATGGAGATGGGCAAGATTTTATAGATGGAGGAAGGGGAGTTGGGATCCCTATAATTGTGGGATTGGCCCTATCATCAAGGAAGCTTCCATGAGAGGTGGAAAACCACTTCCTCTCTATGGAAATCCGTAGCCAAACCTCCCAACTCAAGATAGATAGCAGTCCAGGAATTTGTTAGGACGAAACTTTAGCCATTTATTTTTAAAAACACCTCTTAAATTGGCTGGCGCGAGTGTGACTCTGAGACAGAGCGCCAACTGGCGCGGCCTCTTTGAAGTATTTTCCCCATTGGCGCAGGTACTAAACTGCCTGCTCGCGCCAATGCTAAAAGGGCCATTTTTAGGGTTTTCCACAAGGAGATGTCTTCAGGGAAATGAAAGCTCTTGTTCAGAGGGATGTCATGAAAGTGGTTTCAAGCCATGTCACTGCTCACAGGTCACAAAATGAGCCCTCCAATGTGCGGGATGGGGATTGCAGGGACGGTGACAAATTACTGTGTAACAGAGTCGATAGAACTTCCAAGGGCTGCCTCCACATTTGCAATTTGGACAATTTGGACTTGAGTGAAAATCCAGCAGGTAACAGGATCAAAATTGCTTATCCTCAAATAATGCAGGCATTGGACATATGGATAATCTAGTTGTCATCTACTAATTCATAAGAAATACTAAAGACATGTATTACCGATGGAAACTACTTAAGGGTGAAAACATAACTATTGGAAGTAAATTTACACTCACCCTATGTTTTCTGCCCCGGACAGGTTTTGGAAAGCTACACCAGCAACCTTCTCATTCATGATTGTTGGGCCTCCACTGTTACCTGGGTTGATAGCTGCATTAATCTGTATAGCCATAAGATGAGAAGCCCCATGCACATATTGTGTCAGTTCTACCCTTGAGACAACTCCCCTAGTCACAGAGATATTGTCACCACCTGGAGTTGACAACAAAATTCACGTTATTAAAGATCATTAACTAGACCAAAGCATCTTCTGATTATGTTCACAGTTTTCAGAAAGACATGTAAAAGATATAAGATATTAGCATTAACGAAATGATATAGGAGAAAATTGTCATGACATTACAGATTACTAAAAACACTACTTAACAATAATATGACGCAAACATTAACTGCAATCCAACAAGGAACATAAAAATGTCTTCCAGACTAATAAACAAGAAATCAACATGCAATTAGCCAATTACTGAATTACTACCTTACCCTAATAGAAATGTTGTGCACTAGATGTTGCAATAGAGACTATTTCCAATAGGTGTAAGCCAACACACTCAATTCTATGGAGAAGGAAAAAATGATACACATTTCACAATCCCTATCTTTTTTCTAAAAACGTAAAAGAAATTTCTTTACCCTGACAAAAGATAGGATGGCAACCATCATATAAAAGAAAGGGGAAAAAGTGTCATTGTTCCCAAATCACAGCAAGCATGATAATCTTGATGGTAATAATCATCACATAGGAAAATGCAATTGACAAAACTTAGGTTTGCAAGGAATGCCAAATGGCAGATTGAGAGAAGGACGAGATCAATTCTCAAATCTGGTGGAGTTTTGACATTAAAACCTTTGATGCTAGATTACCTCCTTACTTTCACTGTTCGGATCTATGCAACCTCAAACAACAAAATGGGTACAACTTTTGGAAAACCTACATGTTTTAGTACATCAAATAATACAACGGATTTCTAGGAAACAGGGCACATTATATATATATATATATTCTAGACGCACAAACACACATACATATCAAACAATACAACAGATTTCTAGGAAACAGAGTATATACATATATAGACACACATACACACATACATATCAAACAATACATCAGATTTCTTGGAAACGAGGTACATATATACACACACATCAAAGAATACAAAAGATTTCTATGAAACAGGGCATCTATATATACACACACATCAAAGGATACAACAAATTTCTATGAAATAGGGCGTCTATATACACACACATACACACACCTGAAAAGGAGATTTATACATAGTGCCTATATAGATGGGTGAGAACTTTGAAGTTACAGTATCATTGTTCCTGAACTGTATTTTTTCTATATTAGTCTACAAATATTTTTCAGCATCTAAGATGTCAGACCCACCCACAACTATTTGAAAAGACAATTAAAATTAAAAATTGTTTTTACTCGTCATAAAAGGGGCTTGCAGGTCAGTGAAAGTAGGGCATTGTAAATACGCCAACTATGGTTTCACACCCCCATGTCGCGTGTTCGCTCCTCATGAACTATTTCAAGAAAATTCCACAAATAAAGAAAACAGGTTAATGAAAATTCCTCAAATTCGTTACTGGAATTCATTTGTTTAACCCTATCAAAAAAACCATATTTTTGTGGCTTCTAGTTCTAGCCTTTACAAGCCTTAAATAGTCCCTCTTACCCCATGAAAATGTAAGGCTTATTTTGCATTTATATTGGCATCTCTCTCTCAGTAACATAGTAGAAATTCATGGAGTTTAGTGATAATTACAGGTTGCAACAAGAGACTTAGGGTGCCATGCACCTTGCTATTTTTCCCCACCACAATCCATCATCCAAGGCAAGAACACAAGTCTAGATATTGTAAGCATGAAGAGAGACATGGAAGATGAACACCCTTGCTTGGAAGATGACATAAACATGCTTTATGGAAAGAAAAATTCAAATAAACAATTGACATGAAGAACACCCTACCAGGGGAAATTGTCAAGGCACAATTTATGGTGAGGATTTATCTAAGGGTGCAATTTTTGCCAGCAGAGGAATGGGCCATCTTATCCCATTCACCAAGTTCACCCAATGCCTCTCGACACACCATGTATTCACCATTGCGTTCATTACATGCAAATGGATGTTATCCGATCCTGAATGCATAAAGTCCTCACAGGGTCTAGATATCCGCTTTGTCCAGCTCCCTCATGTGGAAATCCAAGAAGATGAGGGACAATAAATGAAGGTGGAAACCCTTGTATCAAAGTTATTGGAGAAATCTAAAGGATTAGCATGCCGACCTGATAACATTAACCCCCAATATATTAAAGCACTGGGGAATGGAAAGGTTAATCCCACCGATGCTAGGCGAATGCCCCTAATTTATCCATTCGGGCAGCTAACACCTAGGTTGGATGGTTGGATTGGTTGTGCATTAAGATTAATACTCTATGGGAAAAATTCCAAAGGCATGAAGAGGTTGTAGCGGAGCCCTAGAAGATTATGAATGTGCATATGCAGAAGCTATAACCACTGAAAACACAAATAAAATAGATGAAGATCTACTACTTACTAATACTTACTAATCAAAGCACATTAGAACATCCTCTTTATCTATTCATTCCTCAATCCATCAATCCTTACCTCATTCGTTGGTGAAGCCAGCGATCCCAGCCATCCATCCCACAAAGACCAGCCTATTTTGCTACTTGACTGGCGGGATTTTCACCAGTGGCAATATCAATCGAGCCTCTTCGATGAAGGCGAGCAGATAATGGCTGAAGAACAATGAAAAATTAATATAGTTTACTATAGCCAAATTCAGAGTTCTTGAACAAGTTTTCTGCTCTGAATTGCAGCGAAAGCCCCAAATCAAGAGAAGAAGATTTCAAATAAAGATCGAAAAGGAGTGAACCCAGATCTGATATAATAAGTTTGGGTTAAAAATCTAATAGAGTGGATAGAAGAATTGAATGTCAAAGAAGGGTATGGAATCTGTGGCGAAATCATAAAAATTATGAGCAGAGAAGGAGCTCCGAACTCTGTCCCAGAGTTGGCAAGGAGAATATCGATGGGAAAATAAATTTTAATAGGTTGATTTAAATTCTATAGTAGCCACCAAATTAGATTTTAATAGGTAGTCAAATAAATTTCTATGGTCAGTTAGATTTTCATCAAGTTTTATTTTTATGTGAGTAAAAATAATGTTAAATTCATTAGAGTATTAATCAAAATTATATTATACTTCTCTATTATAAGTAGGAATTCTAATTAATCAAAATTATATTATATTTCTCTAATATAAGTAAGAATGTTCATATAAAGAGGGAAAATGAACATGAGCTCGAAAATATCTATCAACCTTTAAGGTAGTGAAAATTATCTTTAAATCTATGAATAATGTTATCAATAAATTTAAGTAGGTATAGTTAGTTTCTTATTTTTGAGGAAGTTCATTTAGAGCTTAAAAATACCCAATTAGAAGGCCTTCACATGTGTTGTTAAGATAGACATGGGATAAATTTTGATTAAAAGAATTAAGGGGTAAAATAAGATCCATGTATAGCACCTACTCAAATCACCAAGAATATATCGAAACCATCAAGATGACACACTTCTCTGAGCAAAATTATGAAACACCATGGAATAACTCAGATTTAAACTTATAGTCAATCAATCAATAGTTAGAACATAGTGTTTAAGTGAACACAATAAAAATAGTACACATTGGACATAATATCATATACACATGGATCATACATATCCAACTAAATGTGGTAGCTAAAGGAACTTCTTCCTACACATAGTGTCCTAGATGGCTAAGGCAAGGTGTCATCAAACCAATGATGCATTCATGAATTACATATAGATCCATATAACTTAGATTAAAAATGATCAATGTGACAGGAATCGTAGGGGTTGAGATGACAATCAAATTTTAAAATATCCTCTAAAGCCCATATAGAAAATGGAGTAACATATCCTATGACATCCAACCTGTGATATATGGTGAGAAATCCTTAAAGTATATCTGAAGAAATATGTCTTGTTGAGGTATAGTTCAAGAAGAGGTACAATTCCTCACTAATTTGGTATCTCGTTGAGGTCTAGGTCAAGAAGAAGTAAAATGCCTCACTATTTTGGTAGCTGAAGAAGTTTAAATCTTGGTTTTCAATTTGGCCCTAAGTAGGTAGGGAAATATAGAAGGAGGTGACCCCCTTGGAAGAGTTCTAAAAGGGAAGGGCACATAAGGCCTTATATAAGATCTAAATCCAATTACCTCCCTCATAAAAATTTCTAGACATGTATTTAAAGAATGTAGATAACGACTCGTCCAAATGTTGATAAAGACAATAGAACATCCCTTGAATCTCATAATAAATGGGGGCATCTACAAATGGAAATGCTAGTAGATTTTATTAAGAAGAGGAAGGTCATTATGATTCATTTCAACTCGATGGGAATGTAAACCCACTTTGAACGCACCAAGGGAGATATGAAGGGCAGCATCTGATGCTCTTGAGTGTATGTGGTTAAACAAAAAGCCCACCTTTCATTTGTATAAAGTGTTCCTAATACAAATCCATGTTACAGTAGAGGCCCTAAAAAGATGAAGTCCAAGTAAATTGAATGTATTTTCTATAAATAACCTCCCTAACAACCTGACACAAACATATAATGATGTCATTTACATTTGAGGTGTAAATCACTTGAATTGTGTTACAACTTTAATCACTTCCCAACAAAATTGTGCCATGCTTCCTTGTGATGATGCTTCAACCCTATTGGAGAACAACCTAACAATGTAAAAGGAATTTAAACATGATGTAACTTTAATAGTGCCCCACATTCACCCTTTGGCTCACTACCCATGGCTAATTTGAGGTTATTTCAAGCACTGATGTGGATAATATAATTTTCTTTTCTCTTATGTGTAGTATTCTACATTGACACAATTGAGTTTGTTTAACAAACAAAATATTTATATTGAGGGTTCACTCCTTGTGAATTAGGGCTAGATAGGCCTTGTCTTTATGAGTGATCTATTCATTTCCAACTCCTTAGTCCTTCAAATTATGCACATTGTTAGGCCCAATACACCTACCCTTCTACTAGTCTTGTTTTCCTTCACAACCACAAGACTTGGGGCTCTTCTTTGATAGTCACCTAACAACCCTCCAACTTTACTTGGACTACCATTAATTTTCCCAACCATGGTAAATTATTTTACTGATCCAGTGCCCACAACACTGCCCTCATCTAGGGATCTTCAAAATTTCCACCTAATAGTGATTTGAGTCCTCTCAAAATCACTATTTTTGTGTACCAATTTCTTTGTTGTCCAATCTATGAAAAAATCTGAACTACTCCTCTTATCATCCTTCTAACACTTTGCATATGCTTGAACTAGGGTCACAAAACATGCACTAAAAGTCGATTGACTAATTGTTTATAGGTTGCTTTAGATATCTATCAAAAACTCTCTAGACAATCCCCCAAAATTTACTCCTCTTCATGTCCATCCATTCCTCATAATATGCCACAATTATTCTACCCAATCTTCTACTCAAGTTCCACCTTCCTTTGTAATTTCTATCTTCACACATACTTCTACAAACCATCTTCCAAATTTGTGGTATATATTGCAGAGATAAACCTCTCTCCAAGGGTCCCGACCCCTCTTCTTCTACACATATTTGTCATGGTCTTAAGGGCATACCTTATGGATTGAACATGTTAAGAAACCTCCTTAACTATGACATTATACTTCTATTTTAATTGTCTTAGAACAAACCCTATCCACCCATAGCAAAAATAACAACTCTTACCTCCATAAGAGACATAACCTAGCTCATATGGACCCATAGATTCTGGGAACTTCTTTAACTGAATTAGGGTTTAAGGGGTTAGGGTTAAGGGTTTAAAGGTTTAGGGTTTAAGGGGTTAGGGGTTAAGGGTTTATAGGTTTAGGTTTTATGGGGTTAAATGGGTTAGGGGTTTACTAGGGGTTTAGGGGGTTAAATGGGTTAAGGGTTAAGGGTTTACGGGTTAGGGGTTAAGGGTTTAGAGGTTTATGGTTTAGGGGTTAAATGGGTTAGGGGTTTAGAGGTTTAGGGGGTTAAATGGGTTAGGGGTTGGGAATTAGTGTTTAAGGGGTTAGGGGTTAAGATGATAGTTTCATTGGTCTCTGTTTGTGCACAATAGTTGCTTATTATTTGCGTCTAAATGTAGAAATTTTGTAAGTATTGTTGCTTGTTGCCATGTCTTCTTTATTTATTAATTTATAGTATTTGTTAGCCATTTCTTTACATTTATTGATGAAAATGTCTATTGCAATCAAACCAAATGTATGTTCAATCTCCAGTTTCAAACTCAGCCACAGTGTTGTCACACAATTTAAGTCCAGAGAATGGCCATCTGATGAAGTCTTAATAACCAGACTGCACCTCATGACTACTCTAGAAAATCTTAAGTTCGAGTGTCCCACATTCATGAGAAATTTGGCTCTTATACTCTTGCTCCACCTGACTGTGTCCTGGAAATACCCTTGTTTATTGCAAAAACATCCTAATGTTGTTGACCTTGTCCCTTAACAGACCAAGGAAACATATGTGACTGAGAGGAATGGAAAGCACTACAAATTTGTGAAGAATCATAGGTTTAAAGGATAAGCTTGAAGAATGTAGCAGTTTTGAAACAACTAAAATTTGTCCCAAACAAATAGTTGATAATGCGAAACCTTCTTCTGTACCAGTCAAGCAAGACTACATTCATGTGAGAGCAAGACGAGGCCAAGCGACTGATAGGCATAGCCTGGAAGATAGGGTATGGTTCCCTCTTTTTGATGAAATATCTAATCTACATTTTGTTTATCAAAGATTAACCATTTTAACCTTGCCAAAAAGGCGTAATTAACCCAATCGTAGGTTCCAATATGTCATGATATATATTAACTATAGATATATATGAGAAGGAATAATAAAGACATAGATTGATAGAGGTGTGGGAGTCACAAGGGAGAGATGGAGATAAACTAAAGGAGACGGGAGAGAAGGAATGGAGAGAGAGAGAGGGAGAGTAGTGAGAGAGGTAGAGAAGGGTAAGAGAGGGAGATAGTGACACAAAGATGGAAGAGGATGAAGTTGAGAGGGCTTGCCTAGGTGACTCTGGGAGCAACCCGAAGGTGCTCAGACAAAGCTCTTCTAAGTTACAAATCTGAAGAGAAAAAACTGGTGATGTATATGTGGTTGCTCAGCCTGGGCTATATGGAAAATCTTGGCTGAGAGTGTTTACCTTTTTGTGTCTTCACGAAAGTAGGATTTCTGGTCACAAAATAAGATCATGAAAACATGTAGGTGATGGTTCTGTAGTAAGTTCTCAGCCTTATCTTCAGAATGACTAACAGAAAGGATCAGGTTTGAATACAGGATATAATTTGATGAATTTGGAGATTTAGAGTTGAAGAAAAAATTGTGGTGATGTTTGGATGGGTGCTAATTTGTAGGGTTTTCCATTTTTTATAATTTTCTTTGTTGTGCTTTCTACCATGCTACCTAGTTGCTTTCATGTTTCCCTAGCATTTTAACTTTTTTGATTTCTATCTCTCTATTTTTTCTTGCCCCATTTGAAATGTCATCCTTATTTGGTAGGTGTTTTCTTCAATATAGTGTGAATATTTTTCCATCACACAACTTCTGTGGGGTTTTTCTACACAAATAGCTTGTAAGACCCATTCATTAGGGTATTTGATGAAATAAAATGATTATCGATGATCACCAACTAATGGTACCTGCAGAGATTTACTCTAATAATTCTACAATTTTATTGTGCCAACAATTATACAACATTTTAACCTCATGAATTAGTCTCCTCTATTCTCTTAGTTGATTCTATAAGAACTTATTGCTATTTTCAATGATTTTACTCTCTAGTCCCATTCAGATATTTCATTTATTTGTGGACATTGATCTATTTTCATTTCATTTCTTCAATTTCTTTTACTGTTATGTGTTGCCTTTGGCAAGTTCCTTCTTTCTTACAAATGCTTTTTCTGCTTAAGCATTCCAACCAGCTAAAGCAACAAGGGTAGCAGGAGCCATGCAGTCTAGCTAGAGCCTAGCAGGGGTAGCGCAGAGGCAGCAATATCCATGCAAGCCCAGTCAGGGAAACGCATGGGTAGTGTAAGCCCTTCTGGTGTGACGCGGACCCTTACTGAGCAGCGCAGAGGCCGACGCAATCCAGTTAGGATAACATAGAGGGATTTAGAGTAGCTTATTACTGTCATTTTTATTTCTCTATTGGGTGAACCAATTTTGGTGCCCAGGATTCTGCATAATAATGAAAACCCTCCAGAGCTAGTTGCACTGGTTTTCCCACATTGGGTTTTTTCTGGGGATAGTTGTCTAGAAAATCCGTGTGTCACTTTTTCTATGAGCATGTTATTCATTATTTGGTCTGTATGTGTAGGTTGCTAGTTGTATTTACTATTTACTTCGCTAATTTAGTGAATATTTCAGAAAATAACTTGTAACTTAATTCAAGTAGGAGAATTAAATCAAGATACTGCAATAGGGTTTCTTATATTAAGAAATTTTCACATTCCCTAGGTCTAGCCCCATTAGGTCACCTAGGGCAACAATTTCCCAGGAATCTAGCTAGAGGAAAAATTCTATCTCCTAGAGGTAGCTGCATCACTGGGTGCCCTTACTCTCCTTAGAACATGGGCGAATTCTGACAGTGGAATATCCGGATACCTCAAGCCCTAGCTCTAGGATCAAGTTTTTCGTAGGTGTTCCCAAGGATAGAACCTGCTAGGATTAATTTTACCTATCAAAGTAAAAACACTTTTCTGATCCTTTCCCATCACCTTATCCAAGATTGGAACATCATTAGTTGCTAAATTCCATCTCCGAACCTGGGTTGGGTCCACTTGGCCCCGTGTGGTCCCATTTGGTGTCAAAGGCCTTTCATCAAGGACCATTTGGGAATCCAAGTTCCCAAAGGATTTTATGGATTTAGAACTTCCTTCATAAGTCTTATTCTTCTCCCTCAACCCTTCAATCCCCCTCCTCTCTCCCTAGAAGATAATTCCCTTGCTTAAAAGGAAAGCAAGTCCCACTCTTTATTTTATTTGAAGGAAAGGTTTTCGAGGGTAACTTCCCACCTATTCATTAAACTATACTCTACAAGTGACTTCCTAAACTACCGGGACTCCACCTATCGGTGAAAGTCCATGAGGAGCAAGGAGCCTTATCTATGGTGAAAATGGGCTAAGCCTCCATCGTTTCCCTGGTCCTAGTATTTTCCCTCTTAGGAACCCCTTTTAGATCCACTACTAGTTTGAGTGGTAACGATTTGTTCACAATTCCATTTGTGAACAACTCTTTGGTATGCCCACTTTTGCCATACTAAAGCTCCAAGATGAGAAGTCCATGGCTATGGAGGTTGCCCTTCCTCTCACTGAATCAATCCTCTACAATATAGTGAAATAGGGCTAGTTGGTTGGCCCACTTGAATGTTACTTTATCCCTTCAAATTCTGCACATCCTTAGGCCCTATACACCTTCCCTTCTACCAATTTTGTTGTCCTTCACTAGAACAAGATTCAGGGCTCTTCTTTGATAATAATCTAACAACCCTCCAACTATACTTGGCCTACCATCAGTCTGCCCAACCACAGTCAATTCTTCTGATTGATCTAGGGCCCACAATATTGTCTTCATCTAGGGCTCTTCAAATCTGCCACCTAAAAATGGTTTGAGTCCTCTCAAGATCATTGTTATTGTGTATCAAGAATTTGATCTTTATTGTCCAATCTATGAACAAATATGAACTACTCCTCTTATCATACTTAAAATAATCTGTAGATGACTGAACTAGGGTCACAAATCAACCACTAATAGTCCATTTACTAATTGTTTATAGGTTTCTTCAAATATTTGTCTAAAACTCTATGGAAAGTCAACCAAAATCAACTCCTATGCATGTCAATCCATTCTTCAAATGGCACATTTCTTCTGCATGCTCAATATTTTGCTCAAGTTCCACCCTCCTTTGGATTATTTGTCTCCACACATACTGAATCTACAAACCATCTTCCAGATATGTGGTCTTTATTGCAGAAATAAACCTCGATCTAAGGGTCACAACCTATCTTCTTCTAAGAAAATTTTTCATAGTCTTAAGGTCATACCTTATGAACTAAACATGCTAGGAAACTGTCCTAACTAGGGCATTATACTTATGTACTTCGAATTGTTGTTGAACAAAACCTATCCACACATAGAAAAAACATGACTCTTGCCTCCATAAGAGACTCAAACTAGCTCATATGGATGCATAGATTTTGGGAATTTATTTGACTAAATCTTGACATGAACTTCAGATCTCAATGTCGACCCTCAAACTAGGGTTAACTCAGTCAATATTATGCTTGTGTCGACTTCTGTTATGGCTCTAAATTACAATGCAAGCCCTCCTCCATTTATGTTGGTATTTATCACAGACCTTGCGGCCTACTAACCAACACAAGGCAAGATGGTATCAACCATATCTTCTATTTCATGTAGAAAATATAACCAATGGGATTCAATTTGATCTTGTAATCATGTACTAAAACAAGATATCGAATCCTTCCTACAATTTGTGGAAACAAAACACAATCGCACAATCACATATAAGTAAGAGAAACAAGTTATCAATCACACAACACAAGATGTATCTGGAGAACCAACTGCTCAAAACCCTCTATCTATATTTTTAATTAAGTCAAGGAATCATGAAACAACACAATGCTTAATCTCTCTTAATATTCTCCAGCACTCTGCCAATTGTCTCCTGTTGATCTAGGAAGAATCGGTCTAGTACTTAGCCAATTCTTAGCCTTCCTTCAGCCTGCCTTGCACACACAATTCCTATGGAATTATATCCATATTAATTATGAAAATCAACCTTCCTTGATTTCGCAATCCATCATGGCATCCCAATGACTTTATAATTGCACATGGGAAATTTTCTATAAATACAAGTGATAGTTATGTTCCTATGAACTGTTTTACAATAAGGATCAAAGGTCTTTTTATTATTTAAAATAAGATAAAACCCTAAACAACGAAAACCCTATCCTGAGGAGATGTAACACCAAGACTTTATGGGCCCCGTTGGGGTTAGTTGGGCAGCCAACTTCCCAGGGTCGTAACTTGATCATATGATCTTCGTTTGACGCACATGATACCTCCTTAGAAAGATCTCTCCAACGACTAAAATTACTAATATGATTTCTATGAAATCACCAAACCTTTCATGCCCAAAAAACATCATTTGGAGCCTCAAAACGACTTTGAAATTTTAGGACCCGAAAAACTGACAAAAATAGTAAATTATGCTATAATTAAGGAAACTGAAAAACTGAAAGAGACAATGGCGAGGGCCCAAGTGGAATAGGTGGGTGGCCACCAATATCCACATCGATCACCTTAAATCAAATTTCTTGAGCTAACTCAATCATCATGACTTAGTTAATTGACACAAGTTGTTATGAGACGAAATTACAATTTATTGTCCAATTTATTTAAGGGAAAAATAAATTAGACGCCTCACATTCCTCACTCCTGGTACATCAAAATTCCTCACCAGTGTGGGTGCCTTTTTTTTTTTTGGTCCTTTCTAATCTCCAATTTTACTATTTCTTGTTGCAAATTTCAACACTCCCTCTCAACAAGAAAGGAATTGAATCTATCCCCATCTGGTACCTTTGGAATTTTCTGCATGCTACACTTCTCTAGTGTTGTTTGCACCTGCAACTCCTGAAACTGAATAGCCTCTGAACAACTAAATCAATATAATGCATCTGTCATCAGAGTCTTCTAACTACTGCTAGCTACTGCACCTATCTAGTACTAGATTCTCTGCACTGCTGCTGACATATGCATCCATGCCCTTTGAACTATTGCTAACTCTATTTTTGCTCTAGTATTTGACATATGTCACTATGATTTCTGTATTGCTGACATCTAACTACATCAATCTAACTGATTCTTCCGACTACTACTGTACTGTGGGCTCCTCGTAGCTAGGTTCGATCCATGAGACACGCCATTTCAATGGACCTTGCCCAAATTTATTATCTTGGGATTATGTCTACACATAACCCCACCTTACACCTCAAGGTATGGCTGCTCACTCTTCCCATCTGGCTCGAAATTTCCCCCTCATGAAGGTCTCTGCTTGAGTCGACGCTTCCACTCAGTCTCCTCTTTGCTTCTCCAATTGTGGCAGCTACTCCACAACCTTCTGAGTTTGCTTCTCATGAGGATGCATGTTGAGAGGTAATTTATGCTCCCTCTAGACCACCAAGTCTCTAACTTCTGCCTTTCTCCTCAAAGCTTTGCATGCATCTGGTACCTCAAGTGCATATAGGTTCTTGACTCGCACACAGTGTAATTGTCCCGAAGTTACAAAAGGTTTCTAAAAAATATTTGATTTTAAATCGATGATATCTCCCTCATCCGAGCTCCGATTTGACCGATTATTTTTCCATTTGGGTATATTTTCACAAGGAACCCA
The DNA here is from genome assembly GCA_034641835.2 of Pinus albicaulis. NCBI lineage: Eukaryota > Viridiplantae > Streptophyta > Pinopsida > Pinales > Pinaceae > Pinus > Pinus albicaulis. The sequence goes on from CM076577.1 coordinate 1,168,272,055, forward strand.
AATATTCTATTTGTTTTTGAAAATTTTACAAAAAAATATTCAAATTTCCCTGCAAACTCGCCACCCAAAAAATTCCTGCTCTAATACCATGTAGAAAATCTAACCAACGAGATTCAATCTGATATTGTAATCTACTAAAACAAGATACTGAATCCTTCCTACAATTTACGGATACAAAACACGATCGCACAATCATATATAAGTAAGAGAAATAAATTATCAATCGCACAACAACATGATGTATTTGGGGAAAGAAACTAGTCAAAACCCCTCTATCTCTATTGTGTATTAAGTTAAGGAATCATGAAACAATACAATGCTTAATCTCTCATGAGATTCTCCAGCACTCTATCAATTGTCTCCCATTGATCTAGGCAAACTCGATCTAGTACTTAGCCAATTATCATCCTTACTTCAGCCTGCATTACTCATGCAATTCCTAGGGAATTAACTCCTTATTAATTAGTAAAATCATTCTTCCTTGATTGCACAATCCATCATGGCATCCCAATGAATTTATAATTGCACATGGGAAACTTTCTCTGAATAAAAATGATAGCTATGGTCCCTTTAACCTCTGTCTCAACTGGGTATTCCTCGAAAATGACATGCATGCAACTATTAATAGTGAAATATCAGTTATCTGATTGATCACTCATTGTGAATTAAATATAATTTAATTCATTGGACCTCTCACTAGCTCATCTACTCAGTTAGAACTACTTAAACTGATTTTAACTCATTTAATTGAGTTAATTACACTTGCACCCCACTAATGCATCAACTTCAACTGGACCCCAAAAATATTAGAATCCCTCTATATGCCTCATATTAGACCCTCAACTCAAATTTCTTGAGCTAACTTGGTCATCATGACTTAATTAACTGACACAAGTTGTTATGAGATGAAATTACAATTTATTGTCCAATTTATTTAAGGGAAAAATAAATTAGACACCCCACATTCCTTGCTCCTGGTGCATCAAAATTCCTCACCAGTGTGGGTGCATTTTTTTTTGTCCTTTATGTTTTCCAATCTCACTGTTTCTTGTTGCAAATTTCAACATTTCAGAATTTGATGTTGCCTTCACACAAACACACCATTGAAATCACATGCCCAGATTCTCATGAGAAACCTCTCTTAAGCTTGATCTACCAGAAGAGAACCAACAATATTCCATCCTACTTCCCAGCGCAAACTGACCATTAAGGTATGCAACATTCTTTTGAACCCTCACATGATGATCTTGCTCTTGGAGGATGATCATGACCTCCTTTTAGCAACCCTTACTTGGCCCTCGTAATCGACCTACTTTAGGACTACATCTCTCTTCACCCCCTTCATGTGCTAGATAGTGTTAATACATGTCAAACATGCTAAGATGTACGAAGTGATAAGGCGTGCCAAGATGTGCAAGGGTGTGTCAATTCGTGTCAGGGACTTTCAAGACAAAAAAAGGGAGAAAAAAGTTAAAATACAAGGAAATGAACACAGAAGAGGGTTAATAAGTCATCAATTTACCTTTTCCAAGAGGGGTATGCTAGGCACACTAACACTAGGTGGCAATAGGTTCCAAGTGCAAAGTCTTAGTGTATTATAAGTGGCAAGTATTCTTTTGTTGCTTCTCATATACTTTCCAAAAATTGATCATCACAAATAAATTTAATATTAAACCATGCTAAATCATTCCAAGGCATCTCAATGTATTCCATACATGCTAAGACTTTCAAAGTGCCAGAACATGCCAAGCGCCAATATGTGTCAGGGACTAGTGTTATGCATGTTATGAAGTGGAAGGGAATGTTGAAGAGTGATAAGGTGTTCTAGAGAGTGATAATGCATGTTGATGAGTGTTAAGGAGTACTAGGAAAAAACATTAAGGGAGCACTAGGTAAAAATTCATGGAAGTCAATGAATATGAGGAACATGTACTGCTAGAGACTAGTGTTAATGGTCAGTGTTAGTTGTCATGCCAAGGAGGGAGTGACAAGGTATGTTAAGCATTGGTAAGGCATGCTAGGGAATATCAAGGCATGTTAACAATTTCTAAAGTGTGCTTGGGAGTTCCAGGGTGTGCTAATTATATCATGTGCCAATTAATAGTGCCAAGATATGCCAATACATGCTAGGTGCTAAGGATGTGGCGCAGGGTGCTAGGGTATATCAATATGTTTCAAGGCAACAAAAGGAAGAAATAATAAGAGGGTTAATAAGTCAGGACTTTATATTTTTGAAAAGGGGCATGCTAGGCACACTAATAATAGGTCCCAATGCATGCCAAGGGGCATTGTGTGCCAAGTGCTAATATATGTCAATGCATTCAACCAAGGTGTTCCAGGGCATGCTAGGGACTATATGTAGCATGCCAACACATGATAGGAGAGTTCCATTTTGTGCTAGCGCATGCCACCATGTGCTTGGGCATCAATGTCATCACAATATGTTCTAGGTACAAAGATGTTCCAAGACATGTGGGGTAATAAGAAATGTTAGTGTGTGCCAAAGCATTAATTTAAGGTGCCCAGATTGTTGAGGATTGTTAGGTCTTTCTCATTAATAGAATTTAGAGAGCTCGATTATGTATTAAATAATATGTTTCCTACACACAATAGTGGAACTTTATCTAAATGGAATTTTCTAGATAATAAACTTAATACATATGAATCATGTGTTGACTCATAGGAAATCTCTATTCGACTAGTCATTACTTGAGGGAAATGATACACACTTATTACTTATTAAAAATTTGACTGACCCTAACCACTATGGCCTTGGACATATTATAAAAAATGCTCAACAATAATGTTATTAAATCGTTATCTTTTGACAAAAAATATATTAACGGGCACATAGCGTCATCAAAAACTCATTGGAATGATCAATGATGACGGACATTTTTTGATCGTCACCAAAAGTAACAAAAATAGCATTGGTGAGGGTCATTAAAATTTCGTCACTAGAAGTGTCACCAAAGAGGGAATTATTGATGGGCCTTTAACGACCCTCACCAAAAGTGAAATGTATTTAGTGACGGACGATAAAGGACCATCACTATATACACTTACAGTGACGGTTTTTAGTGATCAATGATGACGGACATTTTTTGACCCTCACCAAAAGTAACAAAAAGAGCATCAGTGAGGGTCATTAAAAGTTCGTCACTAGAAGTGTAACCAAAGAGAGAATTAGTGATGGGCCTTTAACAACCTTCACCAAAAGTGTCATTGAAAATGTCTTTGGTGACAGACCATAAAGAACCCTCACTATATACACTTACAGTGATGGTTTTTTAATGACCATCACCATATGTGACATTGGTGATGGACCTTAAAGGTTCGTCACAAGCATGACCCTCACCAATGTGCTTTTTTCTTATAGTGCGGAAGAAAAACATATCAAGGGATGCACCTCGATCATGGCTTCCAAGAGGTCTTCATCAGATGGAAGAACAGTTCTCTGGAAGGAACACATGTCAAAGGACTCATAACAGATAGGAATATCACGTTCAAATAATCCCAAAGAGTTTTCCATGTCAATTACCAGATCTAAGTCAAAGGAAGTCCAGAAAATAGTGAAAGGCTTGCTTCCATCGGTAAATGAAAACATGGGACTGGTTTCCACATAATTAACCTGTGGCGGGGTAGATACCACTTTAGTATAAGGAACATTTAGGGGTGTCGAATTATTGGTAGTCGAATCAAGACTAGGGAATGAAAGTTGGTCAACAGTCACAATGTTTCGATTGTGAGGGACAGACATCACGCGAAAGAGTGTTGATATGACAAATTTCATTGCATATACATAGTCTCGCCCAAGGAGTAAATTGAAATCCAAGGGGACTCAAACTACCATAAGATCAATAGAAACAGTTTTTCCTTCCAAAGTAATAGAAAACTTAGGAAGGATCCCTAAAGGTTCACTAATGGTTCTGTTAAAAGCTGACAGATTCTATGTAACAAGCACAAGCTTAGGGGAACCCAAAGCTTTCCAAGTAGTTGAGGATAAAATACTAAGAGAATCACCTTCATCTACATGTGTGCGGCGCACATTCATACCACAAGCCTTCACAATGATTTGGAACGGGATGGAGGAAGGAAGACGAGGTTCTTTCAGTCTATTCCAATCAAAGGAAAAGACCTCGGTACTTGGAGGGGGTTCAGTAGGAACAGGTGAAATGCCCCCTAGCGTAGAAGAATCTGATGTAACAAGAAGAACCTGAGCGATACAAATTTCACCTTCTTCAGGGAGAGTGGGATTGACCGAATGTGAAATTGAGTCAACCACTTGATCAGCTAATGGATCATCAACCTGAGTGATATGAGTTTCACTCTTCAATGGAAGAGTGGGATCGACTATACTTGAAATTAGATCAATCACTCCGTCAGTTGATGGTAGGTTGGGAGAAAGTTGACGGTAACTAGTTGGAAGTTGTTGATGTGGAATAGGAAGGTTTTCTAACAATTTTGAGGCTTCATCCATGTGAGGGAAAATGTGATTTTGATGACTCCATTTTCATAACCTACAAGGAAACCTAAATTTACCCTTTTTCCTAGGAACCTGACTATCACTTGTTGATGGATCAACAATAAGTTGATGGGATTTGTTTGACCATAATTTCAAGACCTTATGAATACCAGGAAAATTGATAAGGAAGTGGTCACCCTTACAAAGCTTGCAAGGGAATTTTGGTTTACGATGCATGTTGGAGGTTTCCTCAACACTACTAACACTTACAGCCATGGTTGACTGGTTGACTTCTTTCTTATTTTGCTTCTTCTTCTTCTTCCCTTTCTTCTTCTTCTTAGCCACCTGGTTGCTAGTGTTAAGGCTTTTACCAAGTGAAGAGGAAGAAAGGGAGGACGACATATTGGGCGAAGAAGGTAAAGGGTCAACATGAGGTTGGTGATGTTGAGATGGTGAACTCTATTGAGGTGAAGCATCCGGTTGAGGTGGAACAGTTGGAGTATTCGGGGCCAACGAAGTTGAAAATAACCATACCGGTAAACCTATTGTAAATCCAGGTAATGAAAATGTAGCCATATAAGGAGGACCAACATTTCCAAAGCAAGGAAAAGTACTAGGATTCTTGTTAAGAGGGGTTCCTTGGTTGGTAAATTATGGAACAGTTGCCATTAGATTCAACTTCAGTGAATTTTATTAAAAATTTAAAACTAAAATTCAAAATTCAAAATTCACACCTAACAATTAAAATTCACAATTCACACCTATGGTCTCTAAAAAGTAAAAACAAACAAATTAACACACACTAACAAATCTAGGAGTCAAACCACACACAAACAGTAGATTCGCGCACTAAAAATACTAGTTGGTAATGAAATCCAACATCATATAATTTTAATGTAGAAATGGTGGTTGGAACAGTTACCTCGACAAACTATTTAATGAAATAGACCAGTGCAATTTTCTCCACTATTCCATCTCGAGTGAAGAGAACCCTCTGGAGAGTCCAAGTGAGTCTAGTCGACGTCTGCTCTAGGTACAATGGGATCTTCCCTCCATCGTCACCTTGGTAAAGAATCCTAAATTTTATGGCCACTAAGGTCACCAACAAGAAAAAATATACCTAGGGGAACACTCTGCGATCTGATACACATGCAAGAGCAGAGTAACAAAGCTCAATCCCCTTGAAGGCTCCTTGACATAATCTAATGATTACTGACAAGTGACCTTAGGCTCCTCGATAATGGTCAATCCGAGGTTTACCATTTTTAATACGTGTATATCTTCTGTTGTTCCCAATGAGGAAGGATTGATTACCTCACTGGTTTGGATATGGTCTCGTGCTTAACTCCTTTAGGAGGAGCTTCCCAGAGCATACATGCTACTATTGGAATTTTCCTACCGCAAGATCTACTACTTGTTTGTTTAGTTGCTTTGGAAATTTAACTACAACCTATTCCAAAGCACTAATCCTGAGCTATATTGGTGGAAGGAGCCCTAAAAATGTAAAAATTACTAGATGAATTTTGATTAAGCACTATGTTATTTGGGTTGTTATTACTCAAAGGGTAAATGGATATGAAACCAATGGTGTTATGACCCGACCCAAAACTGAATGCAATTGAATATGATAATGTAATATTTTCAATTCGATGAATCCTAAATAAAGTAAGGAGAGAATTTCCATTCACTTCTGATGATGCAAAAATTGATAAATAAGAGAAAATATAACAAATTCTCTAATACACTAATTTCATCAAGAAAAACTAATGCTAATCAATTCCATTTTTTTTATTTTTTTATTTTAAAACAAGCATAAAAACATATAAATCAAAATTAAAGAAAATTGATCTAAATCTATGATCGATTTTTTAGAATGAAAACTATGCAGTTGTAATCTAAGTACAATTCACATGAAAACTATGCAAATGTAATCTATGCACATTTTTCATTCATATTCTGAAAATGAGAATTCTAATTATGCAAATGTGATCTATGCAAGAGAATTATCAAACATAAGATGATTCTAATGTAATCTAAAGAACCAATGAAGTGTAAGTAAAGAAAATTGGGTGAGAGTTCCAAAGGTCAAAAATAAAAACACTCAAAGGCGATTAACACTTAGACACAATTTAGCCCCCCTCCGGCGAATGAGGGGGAATTTTTTTTTGTAATAAAAAAAAGATGCAAATTTGTTAAGAGACTGAGACAAACCTCGAAGTAATGACCAAAGGAAATAAAATTAAGAGTTTTTGAAAAAAGAGACTCAAAACACCCAATTAACTTAAATGGAGACTGAGGAGATTGTAAAAGTTGCTGAAAGAAATTCACACACAAGGCTTTTGATAGTCAAAACAAGTTTGGGCAAACACTAATAATCTTGTAAGTTGTTCCAGAAAAGAGAATTTTAAGTTTTCCAAAAATATTTCTCAGGCTTCGCAAGTTTCAGTGTAAACAAGTGTAGTGCCACACTATTTATACAGGAAAATAGCAGAGATGACCACATTGTGCCTAAAGACAAAGTGGAGAGACCAGAAAACTTAAAGAGAAATAAAATATTCAAAAGATATTTTCAGGGATCGTGCAGTAATAAATTACTCAAGCCAGTATCAATCAATCAAAATTAGAAAAACAGTTTCACAAGTCGAAAATAAAAGGAAACTAAGTTCAAGATCCATTCCCCAGTGGATTCGCTATTTTGTTGGGTGGATAAATCGTTCTTGCGGACAAGACAAATCTCCCTAGTATTCTGCGATATCTAGAAACAAACAGACATATGTAAACTACTTTCTCTAGATTATATTTGATCTATAATTATCTATAATGATCGTAGTCTTCTTTCCTGCCGCTTTCAATATGTCTCCTTTCGGGACCTGCAGTAAAAAACGTGAAAGAATCAAAAGCACCTGCATAATATAGACTAATTCATAAACCATAAATCTATCTTGATGATCAAGGAATTCAAGAAATAAGACATTTAAATAAACAACTCATTGAGAAAACAGGATCTATTTGTATTATCTTTAATGAAAAAAGGAGCCTTACAACCATGTTCACTCTGATGTCGTACAAGTCCTTTCAAGGTACGGAACAAGTTTCCTCTACTTTTACAAGCCTTTGCACTCTCTCGACTAACATAAACATGAGTGTGTAATCACTCCCATATGATAATCAGTTAAGAGAGTCTGAGTTTCTCCAGCAATTTTCCTCAAAAAATCTCAAAGCCTCAATCACCTTGAGGCTGAACTATGGCCTCAATTTATAGCAAAAGAGAAGAGGTTGTAGCTCGAAATAAGAGGGGATAGAATCCTCTTTCAAAGGGATTAAGTTCCACATACCAAGGGGTAGTCTCCTTTAATGGAGGGATGAATGTACACGAAAGGAGCGAACATTCCACTGGATAATTGTGTCCAAAAGCTTCTAGATTCAACCAGTTGGGCTTCCAAATTTTATTTCTTCCTTCGTTTTACCTTTTATAGGGATCCACACCTTTAATGAAGAAAAAGCGCAACCATTTCCGCATGTTCTAGAGCAAATAGATGTGGCACCGCAGGTAATACTAACAGAAAGTGTGGTACAAGTGTTTTTATGACTTTTATAAGCTTTTCTCTCAATTTCAAGGCTTGGTTTTAGGAACTTGATGTTGTAGAATTATAAGGGAGTATTGTATGATAAATGATGAACCCATATAGACAGTAAAATATCATGGTGACAATTTTTAGTGTAACACCTCCTGTGAGAGATAAGCCTTTGTATGCAGGTAATAGAGCATGGAAAGTCTTGTGGAAAAAATTCAACATTGTTGTCACTCTTGACACAATATTTCACCAACAAGGGAATAATGAGAAAAAATCTTGTTTTTGTAAAGTCCTCAATAACATAAGAAATGAAGAACCTGTTCTTGAGGATTGGGAGTTTCTTATGTCGTGGGCTGATATTAGGTTGCATCCTAGAGAAAAGTATTTATTTAATGCAGCAGTTCAAATGTTCCAACAAATAATTTGGTGTCCTTCCATAATAGGCATATGTTTAAATCATTAAATTCTCTAATTGCACGATGTATTGCTGTGAATTCAAGGCGTTCAGAAATTGGTGGTTCCGATGATGATCAATTCGACCGTGAAGTTTTGTTGTGTCATGGCCAACGTGTTATGTTAACATGTAATTTGTGGGTTGAAGCTGGTTTGGTGAATTGTGTACTTGGGTATGTGAAGGAAATATTTTATATGCCTACCTCTAAGAAACCTGAGCTTCCAATGTTCACAACTGTTGTTTTTCATAAGTATTTTGGTGTTTCGTTTGATGTAAGAAATCCAAACATTGTACCTATCACACCAGTGATAAGAGGAAATCGAAGAAAAAAATCCTTTAAATATGGCATGGTCTCTTACAATCCACAAGTCACAGGGTTTGACTTTAGAACAAGCATCAATTGACATCGGGAATAAAGAGCAACAAGGCTTGACCTTCACAACGATATCAAGAGTGAAATCAGTAGATGGTTTACGCATTGCACCACCTTTCTCTTTTCAGCGTTATGCCAAGATGAAAGAGAGTGTATATGTTACAATTAGGAAGAAAGAAAAGGAGCGATTAAATTCCATATCGTTATGGCATGAAACTATTAATACTTTTAGCTCTTTATAGAATGTTTTTTGAATTCCTTTTATTGTCCTCTTTATTTACTTTTGATATAATAATGATTTTGATATATTAATGAGATGAATACATTCATCAAATTCATAGTAATATTTTGGAAAGTTTTTTACATTGTTTTTCATGTTGTTTAATTTTCTTATTTTTTTAAGTGGTTGTTGTTATTTTGCTTACAATGAACCATTCAGAGATTAAAAAGCCAGTTATATAAGCCAATCATTAAAAATCAAGATTGAATTCCATACCCCTGTGACATGCAACTAACAATTTTTATCAATATGGTTTGCTAAATATGTTGTGGTTTGGTTCAATGAAAACATATTTATATTTGATATTAATATTAATATAAAATTAATATATACATTAACATTAATTTAAAGACAAATATAGAATTACTAACATTATTAATATTTGATTTTAAACATTAAGTTTAAAAATTTGTGATTTATTGTCAATTATTGTAATAAGGGTCATATCACTCATTTAATTTTATCACTCATTTCATGTGTACAATATGTATGTCTAATGAGGTTTATTTTTGTATAAATTTTATATCATTTGGTTCATGTAGTGTTAGATTATTTTATACCATGATGTTTTTAAGATTAAGTTTTTTAACAACAATACAAATGGGTTGTTCTTCTCTCTCTCTCTCTCTCTCTCTCTCTCTCTCTCTCTCTCTCTCTCTCTATATATATATATATATATATATATATATATATATATATATATATATATGCCTAGATGTTTCTATCTCTTTGTGTATTCATATTTATTTTGTCGTTTTCCTTTCAAATGTAGATATGGATAATAATGATGGCATCTATTATAATCAAGCCATGGCAAATATTTCTAGACTCATTAGTTTTCTTTCGTATCTTCAGAACAAGTTCGATAGAAAACATGGCTTCCATCCTACTTTTATTGATGAGCATCTTCATGTGCTAGATGAAATGAAAATGAATATAAAATACTTGTTGCATGTGCACATGAGGGAGGTTGGGAGAAAAATAAGAAGGGATTGGTTGGAAAGTGTTAAGTATCGTGATCATTATCCTGTTGATTTGAATTAGTGTTCCTTTTGTAGCAAGTCTGGTTGTGTTCTCGAAGAGGCTATTTCATAAATGAACTTTGATGGAGAGTTTCGAGTCCATTTTTGTAGTGGGATTTCTTTATGTAAAGACAACAAAAAACATATGTTAATTTCAATGTTATTTTTTTTGTTTCACTAATGGTGGAATTGAAAATCACTTTAGTTTATTAATTCATTCGATTTATAATATTAACAATCAGTAAGGTTGATTGATCACTTGTTGTTTATAATAATAATAATCATGTGACTTTAAAATTCCTCTGTTTTTAAAATACTGGGTCGTATGCTTTATTGAGCTCTTGTGTTTTTACTTTTGTTCCCTTGGCCTTATTGGTCCCTTAGGTTATTAATATTTTCCCCTTGGGTTCACCGATTCCTTTGGTTTATAACAATAAACTCTTGGATTTATTAGTTCTTTTGGTTTGTAATATGAATAATCCCTTGAGTTAATTCTTAGTGTTTATTAATTTCTTTGGTTTTTTTATTTTTTATTAATTTTATTGATCCTTTGAATTTATTAATCACTTGACTTTCATAATAATTTTTATTTCTAATACTAATCTGTTGGGTTTATAATATTAATAATCCCTTCGGTTTATTGATGATTTTTTGTTTATAATATTAATAATCCCTTTGCTTTGTTGATGTTTTATTTTTATAATATTAATATTTCCTTGTATTTGGTGATCCATTGGGTTTATAAGATTGATCCGTTAATACTAATAATTACTTTGCTTTGTTGATGTTTTATGTTTATAATATTAATATTTCCTTGTATTTGTCGATCCATTGGGTTTATAACATTGATCAGTTAATTTTTCCAATTGTTTTGGTTCATAATATTATTCCCTTCAGTTTATTAAATCCAAATATTGGGCTTTAAATATTAGTCCTACTGTTTAATACTAATGCATGGTCCAATGTCACATTATGAAAAACATTGACTCAATATGAAAATCAACCATTGCAAACCATTGTTAATTAGCATTAACCATAGTCGATTAATGTTATCCATGGTCAAATGTCACATTTTGACAAATATTGTTTCAATATGAAAATCAACCATGGGCAACCATGGTCATAGTTGATCCAATGTTGCATTGTGACAACAATTGTCTCAGTGTTTAAATCAAGCATGGTAAACCATGTTTACTCCCCTCCTTTTATAATATTAATAATCATGTGACTTAATCAATCATTTTTATTTAAAAAATTTATTCCTAAGATTTATTAATCTCTTTATTAATCATGTGAGTTTCTCATTCATTTGTATTTAAAATACTTATTCCTAGCCTTTACTAGTCTTTTTTGTTTTTTATATTGATCGCTTGGTCTTGTTCATCTCTTATGTTTTTAATATTTTTCCCTTGGGCTGCCCAATTGCTTTGGTTTATAATATTAAACCCTTGGGTTTATTAGTTATTTTGGTTTATAATATTAACAATCCCTTGTGTTTATTAATTAGTTGATTTTAAAATATTGACTCTTATGCTTTATTAATTTCTTAGGTTTTTGAGTTTAAAATATTTATTCTTAGGGTTTGTTAATCTCTTGTGTTTTTAATATTGATCCCTTGGCCTTATTGATTCCTTAAGCTTTTAATAATTTTCCCCTGAGTTCACCAATTCCTTTGGTTTATAATATTAAACTCTTAGGTTTATTATTTCTTTTGGTTTGTATTATTAATAATTCCTTCGGTTTATTAATCTCTTGAGTTTAAAATATTAAACACTATGGTTTATTAAATTCTTAGGTTTTTGGTTTAAACTATTAATTCTTAGGGTATATTAATCTCTTGAGATTAAAATATTAATTCTTAGGGTATTAATTTTTTGTTTATAATACTAATATTTATCCCTTAGGTTTATAACATTTTTCGGTTGGGTTTACTAATTTCTCGGGTTTATAATATTAAATGTTTGTGTTTATTTGTTCCTTACCTTTATAATTTTACTAATTCCTTTGGTTTATAATATTACTTATTTTGGTTTACAACATTAATAATCCATTGAGTTTATTAATTTCTTAGGTCTTGAGTTTCAAATATTAATTCTTAGCATATATTAATCTCTTGTGTTTTTAATATTGATCTGTTGGCCTTATTAAACCCTTAGGTTTTTTATATTTATCCTTGGGCTCCTCAATTCCTTTGTTTTATAATATTAGACCCTTGGATTTACTAGTTCTTGTGTTATAATATTAATAACCCCTAGGGTTTATTAATATATTGAGTTTAAAATATTATTTCTTAGACTTTATTAATTTCTTAGGTTTTTGAGTTTAGAATATTAATTATTAGGTTTTATTCATCTCTATTGTTTTTAATATTGATCCCTTTGCCTTATTGATCCTTTAGGTTTTTAATATTTATCCCTTGTGTTCACCGATTCCTTTGATTTATAAAGTTAAACGCTTGGGTTTATTAGTTCTTTTGGTTTATAATGTTAATCACCACTTGGTTTGATTAATATCTTGAGTTTAAAATATTAATTCTTAGGGTTTATTAATCTCTATTGTTTTTAAATATTGTCTCAATGTTTAAATCAAGCATGGTAAAACATGTTTATTCCCCTAGTTTTATAATATTAGTAATCATATGACTTAATCAATCATTTTTATTTAAAAAAAAATATTCCTAAGATTTATTAATCTCTTTATTAATCATGTCAGTTTCTCATTCATTTGTATTTAAAATATTTATTCCTAGGGTTTACTAGTCTTTTTTGTTTTTTATATGGATTCCTTGGCCTTGTTGATCTGTTATGTTTTTAATATTTTTCCCTTGGGTTTGGCAATTCCTTTGGTTTATAATATTAAACTCTTGGGTTTCTTAGTTCTTTTGGTTTATAATATTAATAATCCCCTTTGTTTATTAATTAGTTGATTTTAAAATATTGATTCTTACTGTTTATTAATTTCTTAGGTTTTGAGTTTAAAATATTTAATCTTAGGGTTTGTTAATCTCTTGTGTTTTTAATATTGATCCCTTGGCTTTATTGATTCCTTAAGTTTTTAATAATTTTCCCTTGGGTTCATCAATCCCTTTGGTTTGTAATATTAAACCCTTGGGTTTATTATTTCTTTTGGTTTGCATTATTAATAATCCCTTGGATTTATCAATATCTTGAGTTGAAAATATTAAATACTATGGTTTATTAAATTCTCAGGTTTCGGGTTTAAACTATTAATTCTTAGGGTTTATTAATTTTTTAATTTTAAAATATTAATAGGGTTTATTAATTTCTTGGTTTATAATACTAATATTTATCCCTTAGGTTTACTAATTTCTTGGGTTTATAATATTAAATTCTTGTGTTTATTTGTTCCTTACCTTTATAATTTTAATAATTCCTTTGGTTTATAATATAACTTATTTTTGTTTACAACATTAATAATCTGTTGAGTTTATTAAAATCTTGAATTAAAAATATTAATTCTTAGAGTTTATTCATTTCTTAGGTTTTTGAGTTTCAAATATTAATTTTTAGGGTTTATTAATCTCTTGTGTTTTTAATATTGATCGGTTGGACTTATTGAGCCCTTAGGTTTTTTATATTTATCCCTGGGCTTGCCAATTCCTTTGGTTTATAATATTAAACCCTTGGGTTTACTAGTTCTTTTGGGTTATAATATTAATAACCCCTTGGGTTTATTAATATATTGACATTAAAATATTATTTCTTAGGCTTTATTAATTTCTTAGGTTTCTGAGTTTAAAATGTTAATTATTAGGTTTTATTAATCTCTATTGCTTTTAATATTGATCCCTTGGCCTTATTGATCCTTTAGGTTTTTAATATTTATCCCTTGGGTTTGCCGATTACTTTGGTTTATAATATTAAATCCTTGGGTTTATTATTTCTTTTGGTTTATAACATTAATCACCCCTTGGGTTTATTAATCTCTTGAGTTTAAAATATTAATTCTTATGGTTTATTAATATATACTTTATTAATATCGATCCATTGTCCTTATTGATGCCTTAGCTTTATAATATTTATCCATTGGATTCACTGATTCATTTGGTTTATCATATTAAACCCTTGGGTTTAATAGTTATTTTGGTTTATAATGTTAATAATCTCGTTGGTTTATAATATCTTAAGCTTAAAATATTGATTCTTATGGTTTATTAATTTATTAGGTTTTTTAGTTTAAAATAACAATTTTTAGGTTTTATTAATCTCTTGTGTTTTTAATATTGATCTCTTGGCCTTATTGATCACTTATGTTTTTAATATTTATCCCTTGGGTTCACCAATTCCTTTGGTGAACCCAATATTTTAAACTTGGGTTTGTTACCTCTTTTGGTTTGTATTATTAATAATCTCTTGAGTTTAAAATATTAATTGTTAGGGTTTTCTAATTTCTTAGGTTTTTGTGTTTTAAATAATATTTCATAAGCTTTATTAATCTCTTGAGTTTAATATATCAATTCTTAGGGTTTATTACTTTCTTAGGCTTTTGGGTTTTAAATATTATTTCTTAGGGTTTTTTAATCTCTTCAGATTAAATTTATTCTTAGGGTTTTTTTATTTCTTGGGTAATAATATTAATATTTATCCTTTGATTCACTAATTACTTGGTTTATAATATTAAACCCTTGGGTTTATTAGTTATTTTTATTTAAAATATTAACAATCCCTTGGGATATTGGTAAGAGATATAAAGTTATTATAAATATTAATAAAATATTATTATTATGTTATTTTGAATTATATTATAATTCAAGTTAAAACTATTAATAGATTGAAATAATTTAAGAAGATATTTTTATTATATATTTATTATTGAATAATAAAGTATTATATATTCTAATATATTATATTCTTTTGTTTTATATTATTAATAACCCTTACGTTTATTGATCTATTGAGTTTAAAATATTATTTCTTAGGCTTTATTAATTTCTTAGGTTTTTGAGTTTAAAATATTAATTATTAAGTTTTATTAATCTCTATTTTTTTTAACATTGATCCCTAGACCTTATTGATCATTTAGGTTTTTAATATTTATCTCTTGGGTTCGCCAAATCCTTTTGTTTATAATATTAAACCCTTGGGTTTATTAGTTCTTTTGGTTTATAATGTTAATCACCCTTTGGGTTTATTAATCTCTTGAGTTTGAAATATTAATTCTTAGGGTTTATTAATCTCTATTGTTTTTAATATTGATCCCTTAGGTTTATAATATTATCCCTTCGGTTGGTTGATTCCTTTGGTTTATAATATTAAACCCTTGGGTTTATTAGTTATTTCCGGTTATAATGTTAATAATCCCATTGGTTTATTAATACCTTAACTTTAAAATATTGGTTCTTATGGTTTATTAATTTATTAGGTTTTTTAGTTTAAAATATCAATTCTTGGGGTTTATTAATCTCTTGTGTTTTTAATATTGATCCCTTGGCCTTATTGATCTCTTATGTTTTTAATATTTATTCCCTTGGATTCACCAATTAAATATATAGTGTTTTTCATTTAAGTCACTTCAATGTCAATTTCATTAAAAGAATAATATTTGTGAAATAATTTTTAAACAAAATACTTAATGTGTCTTAATTATGTAAATATCAACATTCAATATCATCATGTAAACGAATTAAATTTTGGATAGTTTCACCAAAAGAAAAAATTGTTAATACACAACACCATAAAAAACAGAAACATAATAACATAAGCTTTAAATATTTAAGATTATTTTTTCTTTGAAATTTTTCCAGATGTCATATACCTATCTCATTCCACCTCCACAAATCAAGCTCATTTAGGGACACTTGCATCAAGGCATCCGATGCAGCTAAATATGATTTTTTTTATTGGTTAATGAAGATATCAAATTCTTCATTATGCCCCAAGATATCTAAATCCTCATTCAAATAAAAATTGAAATCTTCTTTATTAGACCATGGAATTTGAGATGTACTAGACCACCCAAAGAACTTTTGGTTAGAAATTTGATTCATTTTAAATACATTTTTTGATATATAATATCTATATAATAAAATCTAAATTAACTGGATATAAATTAATTTCAATTCATCAATTAAAAACATATTACAAAATTAATTTTGCACTAATTTAATAAATTACTAAAAAATCTCATCTTCAAGCAAAGTGCCAATCTCATGGTTTTTTAAAATATTATGGTTAAAATATAAGTTTCACTCAAAAAAAAATTAAAAAAAGAAAAAAAATAACTTAAACACAATGAAAAGAGCCTACAAAAATCAAAGTTTTTAAGAATTCGAATTTAAACCTAGATCATCTATGTCAAAGACCAAATTAACACTATTAAATTATAAATCATAAGAGACTTTAATATATGCGAATTTAAAAGTCTCATTTTGAACTCATTATAATGACTATTATGTTTTACAACTCATTAAAGTGAATATTGAACTTTATATATAATATAGATAAATTTGTATTATTTATAATATTATATTATCAAAGAATATAGATTAAAAATAAATAATCAAATAAATTAAAAAAAAAAAATCATATGAGAGGTTAATAATATTTCAATGAAGAAAATCTTGAAACTAACCTATTCATCATCTTATGAAAATATCTATTTTCCAATCATCTTTTCACAGGTAGAATCAATTCATTTAAATAATGATGACTAAAACAATAAAATTTTCAATATAAATATATAGTAATCCCCAAACTATATTTATTAGCCAAAAAAATATTAAGTTAAATAGTTATTTATGAAAATTTTAATTTAGCAAAAACATTAACAATAAATATAAATATAAATATATATATATTATAAATATTAATATTTAATTAATAAATATTTAATATTTAATATATAATTCATAAATATGTATTATTATTTTTAAAATTGGAATCTCCAAAATTGAAAATCTTTGACTACAAATTACTCATTTCACAAATTACTTATTTCACAAATTTTTAGTTGAGGAATTAAATACTGCATCACAAACACTCCATGTGTCAACATGACTAAACCCATTACTTTGATTACAATATTTGTTATTATTCACCGAAATTCCATAAATTAAATTCAATACAACTCAATCAAGTTAACTTAGGAGTGACACATAAATTCACTAGGCCCAATAAAGTAATTTGTATAATATTTGCCTTGGTTGTAACCTTAAAATTGGATTCTGTAAAATGCATAATTATGGGAATCTTGCAAAGCTAAATAAAATAATATGTAGTTTCAATGTAATAATTAATACTGCAAATTTGGGAAACCTAGAATCTTCCTATACCTTTATAACTACCCAATCATAAAACCAAATGTCAAAATCCAATTTAAAAATTATGCTATTACCATAACTACAGGTGCAAGAAGTTAATGAAAAGCACAACTAAAAGTGAAAATTTGCAAACAAGCACACTCCAATATTTGAAATCCACCATAAACCAATTCTCTAGAAATAAAAATTTTAAATTGATAGAACCTCTTAAAAAAATCAACTTTAAATTTAAAGAACCTGCTAAAAAAATCAATTCATACTACAAGTTTATACAACCTACTAAAGGAATCAGCTGCTAATATAAGTTTGTAAAACCAAGAAAAGATCACTTTTAGAAAAGCAAGCATACTTTTCCCCACCTATTTCAAGTTTTCTCTAAATTTTCTACAACTCAAAATTAAGGCAAGGTGTGTACATGTCCTTTAGAGAAGGGTCTCGTCTCTCACACATAAAGAAGTCTGAACCAGTGTAGTAAATCAAACATCAGTTTAAGTTTGGCTTATCTAGGTTATAACATTAAATTAGATTATGCACATTATCATATTCTCTTCAAGACTATTTGAGAATTTGTTTACTCAATACAACACATGCTCAATACTACCGTGTCCTACACTCTTCAGATGTAGAAGAGCTCGAGGAAGGTTATGAGAGATTTTTGTCAGTGACATAATGTAGTCATTAGATTACATACATAATTTTACAAACAAAGTATTAACCACATTATGAAAAGGGTTTGGTTTTTATGAAGAAACCTTGGAAGTTCTCACACAGCTTACAAAACAAAATGATAAAAACCAAGAATTTGAAGAAATGTATTACTCAATACAACACATGGTCAGTACTACCATGTCCTACACTCTTCAAATGTAGAAGAGCTCGAGGAAGGTTAAGATTTTTGTCAGTGAGATAATGTAGTCATTATATTACATATATCATTTTAGAAACAGAGTATTAACCACATTATCAAAAGGGTTTGGTTTTTATAAGAAACCCTGGAAGTTTTCACACAGCTTACAAAAGAAAATGATGAAAACGAAGAATTTGAAGAAATGAAGGAAAATATGTAAAAACCTCGAAGAAATCAGTTTGTGTTCAATAATAGGTGTATTCAGGTATTCAGGTGTCATGACTCCCAGGCAGCTGCGAATTCGGATTTAACGATTGCAGTTGTGCTTCATTGAAAAAAGGAAAAAAGGGTTCCAAGACATGGTTAATATGTTATGCGGTATGCCACAAATGCATTCAATACATTTACAAAACACAACATTCAATATTTGTCCTCTGCGGGAAACCTTCATTGCAAATTGCACGGTGCAACCAAATTGAAAGTTTTCAATATAGTGTGAATCATGATACTAACTGATCTACTCAGTCTGCTACATCAACTAATATAGTGAACAATAGAGGACTTATGATTTAGATCAGGAGTCAACCTATTTATTCGGCAGCCGTTAATTAAAACTCGTAAAATTTGATGGACATTGGAATTTTGGAAAGAGAAGAGCACTAACATGTACCCAATGCAAACAGGCTAAAGAGTACATTCTCCAGGTGGATTTCGGAAGAACAGTATGGCTTCCTTAATGGCAGATCAATACATGATGCTGTGGCCATAGCACAGGAAGCCATGCACACTATGCATGATCAGAAGCAGGCCGGTATCATTTACAAGGTCGATCTCTACAAAGCCTATGACTCGGTAGACTGGTCTTTCATTAGACTTGCTCTCTACAAAATAGGCCTGCACTTACCTGCCATTCGATGGATCATGGCGTGTATTTTTTCGGTGCATTACAGTGTCATAATCAATGGGATACCTTCTGCCTTCTTCAACGCTGGACGTGGACTGAGACAGGGATGCGCACTGTCTCCGCTCATTTTCCTCCTTGTCATGGATGGCTTCAGCCGTCTGATTAAGAATGCTGCCCAAGAGGACCTCTTCACAGGCATGCTGGTTTCTCCCCAGGTCAGGATTTCTCACTCTCTTTTTGTTGATGATCTACTGGTATTTGGCTGCATCTCTCGCAACAACTGGGCTTACCTCCACATGATGCTAGATAGATTTGGGTAAGCGACGGGGCTAATTACCAATAAACATAAGTCCATGTTGCTGTTTGACCATGATGAGGAGGGTGAAGTCCACCATATTGCTGAGATCCTTGGGGTGTGTGCTGTCAACATATCAGAAGGTATCTCATACCTGGGTTTCCGTTTAAAGCCATGTTCATATGTCAACAAAGATTGGGAATGGATGGTCGATAAATATAGGGGTAAAATATCGAAATGGACAAACAGATGGCTCACACTGGGGGGTAGGTACATCCTCATACAAGCTGTTCTGTCTCAACTCACGGTATATTGGGGCCATCTGTATCTATTTCCTGTACACATATGTGGGAAGATTAACGCGGTTGTGTCTCACTTTTTATGGTCTGGCGTGGGAGCACAAAAAAAATATCATCTTTGTAAATTGTCGGAGGTAACCAGTCCTAAGGTGATGGGTGGTTGGGGCCTGCTCGACCTGCGGACCTTTATGTTTGCCCTCTTATCTAATTCTTTGTGGAGGGCTATGTCGGGAGACGGCATCTGGTCTAACATCATGATGGACAAATACTTGGGCATGAGAACGCTGGAGATCTTCTTTCTGGGCCCTAGTATAGCTTCTAAAAGGGCCTCAATGATATGGCGGAGCATATATAAATGCCGAGAGGTCATCACAAACAGTATGATATGGAAGTTCGGTAATGGGAGGCGTATCCCTATCCTGCACAGCAACATAATGGGTGTTAAAGCTGCCTCAAACATTGACCCGGATTTCTTTCACCGGTTGGCTCATAATGGCCTAATTCTTTTACATGACTTAATAACAGATTTCGAAGTGGGTGCCCCTTTGTGGATGTCCTTTGAGGCATCTGGTTTGCAGGATATGGACAGGGAGAATTGGCAGAATCTCATCAGTTCTTATCAGGCTGCAGGGTTATGTTTTGACCCTTTGGGTGATCGGTTCGTGTGGGGAGGGACACATAGGGGAATAAACATATGTGTCAAGGATCTGTACCTTCAAATAAAATCCGAGGGTCTTACTATCTCTGACTTTCATGGCTTCTCTAAGGTGTGGAAATGGAGGATTCCCCACAAGATTACTCTCTTCAACTGGCTTATCAGAAAAGACAAGATCCTTACTTGGGAGAATCTCCAAAGAAGAGGGAATCATGGACCGGGGCGTTGCATAATGTGCAAAGAGGCGCTGGAAACAGTTAATCACATTTTCATTGAATGCAAGGTGGCCTATGGACTTTGGGATATGTTATCACACTGGGCTGATAATCAGCCTTGGAGGTCGCTGCCCCTGATCCAGGTTTTCGATTTCTGGGCTACGAAGGGTGATGGGAAGAAGGTTCTTCCCCACTATGTTTGTTGGGAGATCTGGTGCCATAGGAACAACATGCTTTTTAATGAGGGACGTTTGGATATCTTTAGGATGTACAGGAGAATTCTGGATTGGATACATGAAAATCCTGGCCCGGATATGGTGAGTAGGGATCTATCCATCAGGATCAGACCTCACTGTATCCAGCTGCCGGCAGTATTCTTCGATGGTGCACAACAGGAAGGCGTTTGTGGATGTGGTGCTTGGATACAAATGGGGGAAGGAGAACGCTATCATATATTTTGGAATGGGGGCCCTGGTACAAACAATAAGGCTGAGGTCATGGCCTTATGGAGCGGGCTCCTTGTGGCTCATATCTTGATGATTCCTAGCATTGATATCTACGGAGATTCCCAGATAGTCATCGATGGAATATCAGGCAGGGCTTCCCTCAGGTGTACAAATCTCGCAGGATGGGTTGAGCGCATTCACCGCTATCTACCTCTCTTTCAGAAAGCTGCTCTCCATCATATATACAGAGAACTTAACGAGAGGGCGGATAGGCTTTCTAAACTGGGGCTGGAACAAGCTTTTGGTTTTATCACAGTCACCTGTTTCAGTGAAAACAAGGAAAGGGAATCCTTCAGAATCTCTTTGTAGGATCAATACAGCGGAGCTGCTGCACTTTTCTCTGGCCAGCCTGTTGTTTACAGGATTTTGATTTTTTATGCGTTACAACAGGGGATCTCGTTCCTTCTGGAACAGAGTATTTTGGGTTTTTATTTGATGTTTTTACAGCTGATCTTCTCCTCGTGCCGGGTCTCTGCTTTGGTACCTTTTTCTGGGTCCTGGGGTGTACACATCTACCAGGGATTCATGTCACTGGGCACTTGGGTAATATGATACAAAGGACTTATTGATCATCTGCAACGACCTGTACAACTCTCGGATGTGACTGGTTCTTTTGGTGTTCCTGTATTGTATACACGCTCATGTGGATTGACACTGGGCGCATATCATGATCCTGATGATGGTTACATTTGGAACAAGAGAGCCTGTCCAACTTTTTGATCCTGGATTGCTGCGGATTGTCATCTTTATTGCGCACATTGGGTTTCCTTTTGGTTAGGCTCCTGCTGGTATGATGACAATTATGCTGGTCATATCCATGGAACATACTTTTCCAGGATTATTGGACACTCTGGAGGTTTTTATTTGGCACCAAGGATCAATCATATATCCACTTCTTTGTTTTGACTTCTCCACTGGGGTCATTTTTCTGTTCTATATGTTGTCTGGGCATACTTGGATGTATCTCAGCACGTTATTTTCAGATGGTTCATATGACTTTTCATCTAGCTCTATTCCCCTGTATGTGAAGTGGGAATTTCTTCATTATGTATGACTTATGGACTGTTTTTATCATATCAATATAAAACAGCGTTTTTTCTCTTTGTGAAAAAAAAACATGTACCCAATGCTGAAGTTTTCCCACGCAAATCAGTTATTTTAAACACAATAAATATATATATATATATTTCGAAACTTTTCATAATTCTATATGCCCGTCATTATGATGGTTTTCTAAATTATTCACAAGTTCACCATGACGTTCTTATTCTAAAATAAACTGTATTTGACGGCTAAAAAGAGGCAAAACGTGTAGACGTGCGTCAATTTTAACCCCTGGCTCTATTACGATACTCTACTTATCCATCTAATACTCTGAGTTACATCTTGTTCTTCATTTTTCTTTCACACTTCATTCTGGATTCACCTTATCCGACAATTTTTTTTTTTCCGTTTTAATAGATAGGAATCGATATTAATGTTTAAGTATCTGCACCATTCTATAATTTCTATAAATAACCCAATACATCATTGATGGAATTATATACAATTCAGAAATCCTATCACAAGTTGATTACGACGCTTATTGCTATGTCTATCTGAGAATGAAAATGAGCAAAGATGTGGTGGAGTAAGGCTTGTGATGCATGATCATCTTTGGGTTCAGGAAATTCTCATAAACCTAAATAACCATTGTTACTCGTACATATTTTGAGTGGCTCACAATCTTATTATGTTAGCTTCTAGCGCACATAACCTAAGCTTAAACCAAAATTAGATGCTTACAAAGACTTAAATTTCTACTTTTTTATTTTATGCTAAATCTATACTATAATTTTAGGACAATCAAAATTATACCTGAAGAGATATTTAAGTCTAATTACGAAGAATATGATCCATATTTTATCCCTTAACTAACTTATTTGAACCATCCGGTTTTCCACCCACCCATATCTAGGGAGAACTTATCCCTGTGGAAGCCTCGAGCTTTAAGAGATCACAAGAAGTACCAAAATATAGCTGTAGAGAGATATAGAAGGAAAGATGAGGAAGATAAGTTTTACTACCTCTCAATACCACTCATGTTCAACTCCATGTGGTAGAATTACTTAGTAATTTAGATTAGCGTTTGGCTACTCCCACAATCTCTCCACCCCGCAATCTTCACATGCACCTCCTCCCCAAGTGAGAAGACATGAGACACATATATAGAAGGAGCAAAAAAATCTTGTCATAAAGGAGGATTAATATGAATTCCTGGAGGAAAAGTAACATATTCCATTTATAAGAGTGTAACTCATGTCATTAAGGAAAGGTAAGCATATGTTAGTTAAAAAGAGTATGACATAGGAATTAAAGAGAGTGTAAAAGGAATATATCTGAATATAATATTATTTTTTTGTTTATGGCATATTTATGATAGTGATTGCATATTGTGGTACTAATGTTATGTATGAAAATAAATTTGTATTTTTATTTCCTCATGAATGTTTGAGTAACTAATTACTGAACAATTATTACCATAAATTAATTTACCAATAATTAAATCTATGAGAATTATTTCCATGTTCTAGAGGTTAATTCTTTATGATTTTTAATCTCTCAACAAAACATGCTCAACACTAAATAATATCATATGTTGAAACCAATTTTGTAGCACAATATTGACCATAAATTGCATTTTAAATCCCAATAATTGTTAAATACATTGTAGTTGGCATTTAGAAACTACGTTTTGCGTGCCAAGATAGAATGGTTTTAGTTTTTTTTTTTTTTTTTTCTGCATTGCATTAATAATTGTCACTAAATTTATATTTAGACTTCATTTATTTTAATTAAAATTATCCTTGCGTAGGAGAAAGAATCCATGTCGTTTATTTGAGCCCTTATTTTAGCCTATTAAAAAGGCTGCCTTATTCAAGTAGCTGCAAGATATGTATGTTTTATTTTTCCTGTTAGCACCAGCAATCGATATCAATCATTAGCAGATAAAAATATAATTATAATTATATTTATGCATTTAGATATGTTTTAGATTATAATAGGAATTTAGCTTAGGCTAGATCTAGGTTGAGCCAACTTAACCTCTAATCGGTCAAAATCAACATTTGAAACATATACTGGTCTAATATCTACACTCACTCCATGGTTTCATTAATGTTGATCATTTTAAATTTTGGCCATCAATATTTTTTTCACTAAAAGGAGGGTCACTGAGAAAATAGAACTTTGTAGCCAATTTTTTTTTTTTTACTTTGTAAGGCGTCTTTATTTGAAAACAAATTTCCTAGCTATTTATCTGTCATAATATATACCATTGGATACTTTGTTAGACGATTGGATCATCATCAACCATCGATTCAAATTGTGGCAATTGACGGTTGCGACAGTTGACAAGCAGTTGCGTCCATCCAGCTATAACACAATACCCCCATCGAGTTTCAGACACAGCCACAACAATTTTCGAAGAGTCTTGAAAATTTGGCAAATACCAGCAGCAGACATTATGCATTCTGAACAAAGCATAAGGGCTTCATTTCGATATTCAAACCCCTGCAAGGTTGCAACCTCAATGATATTGTGGATTAAATGATTGTTGTAGCCTCCTCCATTGAGAAGTGTAGTAGAAGAAGATCGGATATTAGCATCTACATCAACCTCAGAACTATCGGCAAGAATTGGGTATGTTTTTCTTATTATCTCAACTACATTTTCTTTCACGAGAAACAACAATACTTGACGAGATTTGTTAAATTTATTTTTTCAAAGAGAAGATTTTTTAAATTTCATAATCACAGGCAGTGACTATTTCTAAGAAAAAAGGCCAGGAAGATGCAAATCCCTGGTTAAATCTTCCAGAGGTAACCTGAAAATCCACAAAGAGAATAAATTTTCAGTTCTTTAATATTTTCTAGTTATTTTGGATTCAAATATATTTATTTGAGGATTGATAATTTGTGTGTTGTAGGTTGCCTCATTCAAGAGGGATCTTCCTGGGATGTTTGGGAAAAAATGTGTAGGAGACGTTACTGTGCGAGGGATTTAATCGGGAGGTAGAAAAATCATGCCTGATCCTAGATTTGCCTCTGGCTTTATTGGTGTCGACCTTCAAATGGAAATAGACCATATATTTCGGCACATAAATATTTACCGTCGCTGCAAGAAAGAGCTCGTCTCTTTAAAAGAAAAGTTACAAATGATGGAGCCTATCATCTTGCTTATCCAGCAACGCAGAAGGGTATTGAACATGGAAAAATACAATGCATCAGCCATTAAAAGATGGTTTAAAATGTTGGAGGAGCTTCTCAGAGAGGCATCAAAAGTGGCACGAAAATGCACAATACCATCATATAACATTATTCTTCATTATAGAATGAGTAAAAAAATCACAGGTTTGATTTCAAATATCACTTGGCATATAGAATCCTCTGATTTCGTTGTCATTGCCCAAATTCAGGTGCTATTCGCTAATGTCGAGCATATGACAACAACGCTGGAAGCTCACATGGCTTCAGCATCAACAATTTCTACAATATCTGCCTAAGCCATCACTCATGCTCCAATGGGAAGTGTAAGGACCAAACTGATCGACGAGCCCCTTATAGTGGGATAAGACAAAGCCCTTGAAGATCTAGAATTGTTGGTGATAAGTGATCCAGAGGCCAAGAACATTGGAGTTCTTGGAAAGGGTGGATCAGGAAAAAATTTGCTTCTCAAAAACTCTTCAATGCCCAAAAGGTACACAATCATTTGAGCAAGGGTTTATTACTTTGGCTCACTTTCACTCAAACTCTTTTCCTTACAGGTCTTAGGAATGAACTACGTGCACAAATAGGCATACAAAATAATGTAAATTTGGGCGAAAATATGGAGGAAGAAGATTTGAAAATATGGTTGAACGAAATGTTGCAGCATAGTAGCAGTTTTGCATTATTTCTAGATGACGTATAGGGAGAGAACCCCGCTAAATTGTTGGAGGGGTTGGGCATACTCCGACCTGTAATAAACCACTCCAATGCCAAAGTTATTGTGAGTTCCAGGAATTAGAGGGCATTGTTAAAAATGGGAGTTGTAGAGAAGAAAACAATAGCAATGGAGGACTTGATTGAAGATGAGAGCTTGAAGTTATTTATCTATCATGAATTTCCCTATTACAATGGAAATCCGCCCTCCAACATCGATGAGGAAAAGGCAAAGCTTGTCTGCCACAAGTGTGGAGGGCTTCCCCTTGCACTCAAAGTTGTGGGGAGGGAAATGGCGGGCAGTACTCATGAGCAGAAGTGGGAATGGGCTACACAGAGCCTACCAAAAGCAGAGAGAGTCCAAGATTGCCTAAGGTTAATTTACGATGCACTCTGCAACGAGGATGTTCATATGAAATTATTCTTTCTCTACATTGTTGCAACCTTCTTAGAAGATCAAATTATTCACTCCGAGTGGGTGGTTCCTTTGTGGGTAGGAGAAAGACTACTTTCCAAGAAAATGCTGCAAGGTCGCCATCAAATTCCATGCGACCCATTTGAGATGGAAAGGATTTATGTCAACCTTTTGTCAGATCGTTGTTTGATTGAACCCATCAAGCGGGATGTAGTTGACCATGTCTCTTTTTTCAACATCACAATGTGCGGCGTGATATGGGAATCCAAATTGCAGAGGAAGAAGAAATTTTCTACTGTCATGTGGGCTCTGGTTTAACAAAGTTGAACGAAAATGAATGCTCTACATGCACTCATATTTTCTTGACAGCTAACCAAGTGAGTTCGCTTCCCCTGTCACTGAGAGCTACAAAAGTTTGCTCATTGGTAATGTATGCAAATTTCAATTTAACCAAAATTCCAAACAAGGTTATTGGAAGTATCATCTCTCTTAAGGTTTTGGATTTGAGTTGTACCTCAGTGTAGTCAATTCCAGAGTGTGGGTTGTTTGAAACAACTTGTATGCCTCAGGTTAAGAAACATGCCCATCAAAAGAATGCTTGCATCTCTTATAAATCTTATGAACCTAGAGATACTTGATCTTGGTTGTTCTAGCATTATAGAATTACCATTTGATCTTTATACGTTGCGATCCATGAAGTTTCTATGCCTCGACCATTGTGAAGATTTACAGTACCTACCCTGCACTATCTCAAGGCTTACATCCCATAATGAACTTCTGATTTCTACTTCCCCTGGTCAGACATGTGAGAAATATCCACTGCATAGAATATCAAAATGACCTATAAATTATTTATATCATCCAATTAAACCTGTATAAATATTTACTATAGTCAAACTTATTTACTATAGTCAAACTTATCTGGAAGCCCCATTGCACAGGCATCAAAATAACCTTAAGTGACACCCTAATGACACAGAATTTCCAAACTCATCTCTATAATAATATTAAATATCTTTTTCCTAGAAATAAACCACTATCCTATAATTGATGCCTAATTAATATTTACAACAAAGATAACGCAGTGTATTATCAGTTCCAATTTCCATATCATTGCATGATTAGTTTACAAAAAGCAGCTTCTCAAAAGGGGAAATTTGAAGGGATTTTGTATATCTGTTAAGTAAAACACATAACGTAGATGAAACTGCAAAGAGAAGAAAAAGGATAGGCAAAAATCTAGTATACACAAAACAATGAATGAAAAATTGTCCTTCCAGCCTTCTAGTAGTCTACGGTGACATCCCGCATGTAGCCCAAGTAGATAAGGCTGACAACTTCTAAGTTTTTTCAAATTGATAAAGTTAAAATCTTACGTTGGGCTACTCAGCAAGTGGCTGATACTAAACTGAAAGAGGATTCCATGTTATCTATTGTGGGTACTAAAAAAGAAGTAAAAAACCTTCTGAAAGGGTTGAGATGAGAATTTTACTTATGTGGCCCTATTTTTCAGCAATATGAAAGACATCATATCTGGTGTCGTTTTTCTTTGCAAGATTTTTTGGATGTGCAAACTTCAAAAGCTCCTTCAACACATATATAATGGTGTCTCAGCAAGCTCATTGTCTTCATCTACGAAACATGATCGAATCTCACCCATTTCAATATCAACCTGAGGGTTCTGTACGTTGTTTTGGGAATTTAACCCATCTAAAAGCTTCTTCACAGCTTCTAAATATCCCTTCTTGGCTACCAAATGTAGATTAGTATCATTATACCTGCCAGTAACCTGTTTCATATACTGCTTCTTTTTTGTCTGCTCCAATGCTTTACCAGAGTTGGACAACACTAAACTTCGCTGTGCCCTTGTTCTACATCACGGCCCCTTGTCAAATCACACGAAAAATGTTATCACCCAAAGGAAAATAGTCAATTAACAGAACTAATGAATTTATATTATATAATTATTTTCCAGGAAAAAATAACGTAAAAATAAAGGTCAACAAGATTTCAATTCAATTCAATTCATACCTGGTCCACTGATTTTCAACTTACCAGCCAAAAGCTGCAATGGACCAAAAAATGTGTTAAATGG
Organism: Pinus albicaulis; assembly: GCA_034641835.2. NCBI lineage: Eukaryota > Viridiplantae > Streptophyta > Pinopsida > Pinales > Pinaceae > Pinus > Pinus albicaulis. The sequence continues at coordinate 1,168,300,695 of CM076577.1, forward strand.
ATGGATGAATGGTAATACAGAATGAAGTTGAGAGCATACACACTTAGGCATGTGATCCAAAAGCTATCATTAACAAGAGGAAAATACTTATTATAAAGAATTCATCAACTGTTGTTTGAAAATGCTAAGATATCTTTCGAATTCCAACCTTTGCAGCCAGAAAAACAGTGGAACATTCTTTGAATATGTACGAACTCACATGACTCCAGAAGAGAGACTAGTTGGTTAACTATTGCAAAGACATAAATTGGAGATAAGTTATGCTAAGTTTAGGAATCATGTTTACAGGTATGTTTATCACAACTCTACTAATGGGTGGTCCTTCCCAAGTAGGTAATCAGGATGATCACTCTCCACTTCGTGTGGAAAAAGAAATTTGCTAGAAGTTTTGAAGATATTCCCAAAGAAAAAATAACTAGAACAACAAATTTCGGATCTTGGACTCTACCCATTCGATGTTCATCTCATCTAATTGCATTAATAAAATATTAAAAAAAATTAAAAGTAAGGTACACATCTCCTTCACTTACCCTACTGACATAGTTAGATACAGAGAAGGCTATTTTGATGCAAATATGGCTTAGCATATGCTATTTGAAAGGATGACAATAGCATCCCTTTCAACAATTGAAGTTTGGGCTATTATTCCAAAAATAATGATCATAAGTAAATTAGCCGATGTTGTACCGACTAAGGATGCAAAGTGCCAAATCTTTCATCACTTTAGAAATAGTATCCTATTTTGATGCAACTATGGCTTATCATATGCTCTTTGAAAGGATGACAATAGCATCCCTTTCAACAATTGAAGTTTCGGCTGTTATTCCAAAAATAATGATCATAAGTAAATTAGCCAATGTTGTACCCACTAAGGATGAAAAGTGCCAAATATTTCATCACCTTAGAAATAGTATGTATACAAACATTCATATAGTGAATACGTAAATGCCTTTCTTGACATTCTTATTATAGAGATTATTGAAATAGAAAATATTTTTGGAAAAGTTGTATAATACCCATTAAACGATTAATCTTTTTAAGAATCTTACAGCGTTTCCTTTGCAACATTAGTGATGGTGCAATTGCTAGTTAATTTTATTTTCAATGGTTTCTTCTAAACATCCAATTTGGAGTTGCATCTCTTGAAGCACATCTTCCAATGCTCCAATGAAAATTGTAAGACTCTTGTCGAAGATAATTTTTTATGGTAAGGGAAATGTTTTTGCATTTGATCATATTCTTCAATTTATTAAAACTTGTAATGATTATGATATGTACAAAGGTGTGATATCCAGGATATTTACTTTTACTCTCATAGGCTAGGACAGAAAATGGTGTGAATTGTTTGTTGCTACCTATACACATATTCATGATTTACTTACAAGAATTTTCCTTCATGCACTTTAGGAATAGGATTAGGACAAGGTATTTATTGAAGTCGAGAATATAAACAAATTTGAAGGTGAAACTTTATAATATTTTGTCACTATATTCAAACTCATTTGTTTCAAATTTCAATCATCAAGTTCACCTTCTCAAATTGAATTATTAGGATGATTTCGACATATTTTTTCTCTTCGATGTATTTCAAATAATTTTACTGAACCAAATAATTTTCTAATCATATTTGTTGTTATCGACGTGTATGTTGTTTCTAATGACATGGTTGATTATTTTCAAATAGATAATTAAAAAATTGTTAAAAAATTGTTAGTGAACAACTTCAAGAAAACTTGAATAAAATCAATAGAATTAAAGTTGATCCTAAAGTTGATCTAAATCATGATAACTATATTGAAGAAGAAAATAATGAATCAACAATTTAGATTCAAAACATTAGCAATGAGGGTCGTTTTAACAAGTAATTTCCTATAGTTAATTTTATTGATTTTTCTAATGTCACCGATAATGTTCAACCACATATTTATCCAAAGTCCTAATATTCCTGAATTCATTTTCAATAAGGGTGAATCAAAAATCCATATTAAAGAAAACAATGAAGAGATTTTTTTTTTATATTTTTTTGTGAACTTGTTATTACTCCTCTATTCATCATCTATGAAGCAGGTTACAAAAAATATGTTCCCAATGACCTCAACCTGCCTGTAGGAAACCGGGTTTGTTGGCCACAGGTCAACATCATATGCCATCCAAAACTGAAATGTTTTGAGAATGTGCAACCATATTTTCAACACTATTTTTACTACTATCAAACTATATAGACAACTCAATGTAAATGCTATCAAACATCAGTAAAAAAGAATGATAGAAAATGTAGGATCATCAAGATCTCGTGACAGTTAATCATTTGAAGAATCTACTGGTGTCGATTCTTTCACGCTTGATCCTGGTATCTCGTGCTGCCGCATGCTCTAAAGTTGCTTCTCCATTCATCCGAGCCTAACATTTTGGAGGTACAACTATACTTGGACCGACTGGATCTCCTTTTGGATAACTCTAACACTTGATTCTTCTTCCTGATTTTTTTGTTGCCCTAGCTAGTTAGGCTCTTCTACTCGCTAATGATTTTCGGTCATGGCTTTCGCTAATAGTCCCTTCATTATCCAATAAGTTTGGATGATCTGTCTAAACATGGTCATCATTCCTCCTGTATTACCCGATTCCACTACCAGTGGTTCCCATTCTTATTTCTGTATATGTTCTCTTTATGCATTCTCCTTCAGTTCCTTTTCCCATTTGGAAATCTCAGCCTTAACCACTGCTAGTGAACTTGCATTGTAGGCATGCAACATATTTTTCGTGTTTTCTGCACCTATTTTCCTTCCTCTCTTCCTTGGAGGTCGACTCGTAGATGCAATCACCTTCCTTTTCCCCTTACCAGCGTCAATTTGTCTTCCTCGACCCTTTTGGATTTCTGCGACCTCTTTCTTCACCTTAATTCTCGTAGCCTTAGACACCTGCTACACCACCTTCAATGCCTATGCCGAAAAATTCTTCAAAGGAGTTGGGGTCACAGGCGAATACCAATTAATCGGACCTGTGGTCCACGCATTTCCAGTGAACATGTTATTGGTAGTCTCCCTTTTAATGGAAAGTCCCACTTTTTAATTTCCTAGTTTCCCATTCCAAGCCCAGTTGCAAAAATTTTGCTAGAGACAATAGAAAGCACCCCTGGAATCTCAACCAGTGTTTAAATATGATAGACCGAAGCCTCTGCTTAAGGGCCACCCCCAAGGTAACCTTCCAACCCCACAACTTGAATCTCGACTCTGTAGACCTCCCTGTACTGAGATAATGGGCATATGTGATCTTCAAACATGGCCCTACTACTACCCCTCCCTTCTGAATGAGCATATTTCAGAAACCGAGTCCTTTTGATCATATTTTAAATACCATTTATGGATTCTCTTCCCCCTCACTCCCTCCCAACCTAGAGTGGTGGTTTCTAAACCCTCCCTCGGCTCCCCTAACTTACCCAATAGATTCCACGGTTTGCTGAGAAATTCCCCCATACTACCTTCCCCAATTGACACAGTGGGCGATCCTCTCCACCCCTTACAACCCCCCACAACTTCCTCAATCTCTCCTACCCTTTCCCCCTTAAAGCAACAAATGGAACCATGTAGGAATGTGGAAGAAGGATTTCAAACAAAGGAAGGAGGCTCACAACCTTCATGTGAGGTATGCAGGAACCCACATGCAAATATATTGACGAAAATTGAGAGTAAACCCATCCCTTTACCACCATTCAACAACCACCAATTTAACTGATTGCTTCATCTTAATTTTGCTTTCCCTTTTCCCATTACAATCAAAAGGAAGGACCAAATGACATATCATAGCCAATGTTTTGCCAGTGACTAGGAGCATAGATGGTCCCACAGGTTCGACAGCTTGAACCCCCTCATCTTCTTCCATCTTAGTGTTTTCCTTCTACGCACATCATGTTGCATGAAATTCTTGCTACGTTTTAGAAAACATGTGTCAGACCCAGCCCCTGTAGTGTGGCAACTGGCCCGCACCTCACCTATCACCATAATCATTAACTATTTCTTGCGGTGGCGTTGGTTTGCTCTCCCCGTCCCACATTCCTCTTGCCATCTTGTCATCCTCGTGGTTCTCATACGAGCCAATGGTCCCTCTCGCACCCCGATCACGGAATGAAGAGATGTATTTGAAAAGTCAAGGATTATATTAATTTAAATTATTATTCCAAGATGGAAGCATTTTGTTTCATATTTTTAGATAGTCATTTCACATTATATCCTAATCCTTTTGCTGATCAAAATTCATTTGATAATAATTTAAAAATTCCTTGGTTTAAAAATGTTTTTTTAGAAAGCAAAGGATCTACCATTAATCTCATGAATGAAAAATTACTTGTTATTTTCTATCATAGTAATGAATTAATAGTTGATCAAATCTTCAACAACTTTGAGGAGTTTCATGCTTTTGTATTTATTTTTGCTTCTTGTTCTAATTTACCTCTTAAAAAGGAGTATATTAAAGTGATTTATGATGATGATATGGAGATGTTTCACTCATTGCTCAATATATCAAATCTTCTTATTTCCAATCCTCAAGTCAAATTTATTATACAAGATGGAATTTGTTGTCACATTGGTAATGCTAAAATAGACATTCTTCTTGATTCTCCAAATCATCATAATGACTTCATTTTTTTGGAAGAAGAATCCATATCCGTTTACGATTCTGAAGTCATAAATAAAGTTCTTGTTTCTTGTCACGATATTGAACTTCATTCACAATTAGGTAACAATTTTAATTTAGATTTCACTTTTTCAACCAATGATTTTGAGAAGGAAATTTCAACAAATAGATCCCACCCACCTTGTAACATTAATTTAAATAATTATCTAAATTTATTGTGCATTCTTCATTCATTATAGGTTTTTTTAGAATTTTATACAATAATATATTTTTATTTATTGATATTATATGTGGGTATTTCATACTAATTAGTTTCAAATATTGGATTATGAATGTCAAGAATTTAAAAAATTTCAATTGCAAATGATTTTTATGTCTTACCATCTTATTGTATCTTCTGAAATAAATATTCCACAAGCTCTAGGACTTGGGAGTGCAACATTTCCATCTTGTGAGATGTTTTATTTATCTGAAAATCTTCTGAAACATTTAATTAATTTTCATTCTATCTATGATGATGCATTTCAAAATTATTTGGAAATTACAATTACAAAAAATATTTCTAATGCTCTACCTATTATATATACTACTAAAATATCTCTATAGGATGAGCATATTGTTTTTCTAATCATGTTTTATTCCAATGACTTTCGTGATAGTATTGAAATATGGTTGGAGAATTCTTTTTGAACAATTTTTCCAATATTATATATATATATATATATATATATATATATATATATATATATATATATATATATTGATAGTTGCGTCCAATGAGACATATATATATATATATATATATATATATATATATATATATATATATATATATTCTCAATAAATTTTATAATATTAACTAAATTTAAAATACTAATTTTTGGTGCAAATATTGATATATGAATTGAGAAAAATGAAGAGCTAATTTGGAAATATGGCTATACTTAGCCTTGGTTTTTCCTACAAGATAGAGTAGGAGTAGTTTAGTTTAATTTATTTTCGTTTCTTTTACTTACCCAATAATGGAGGTAGGAAATAACCAAGTGGCGAGCCCTTAATTATTTCCTTGCGAAGAATGGTTTAAAGCGATGTGACGAAAACAAGTATTCTCGTGCCCATTAAAATTTTGATTTTAAATTTGTTCTTAGACAAGGTTGAAGAAAGAATTTGTAGATGTTTTAATCTACATTTGTCTTGCCATTCATATTTACAAGATTTGCTATAATGATTTATGCTTGTTCCATTTATCGATTCGCTATAATGATTTATGCTTGTTCCGTTTATGATTTAATCTTCTCTTATGTCTAGCATATGACGAACATAGCTTAAATATGGGTTTACAAAGAGGATTTCCATAGATTTGAACACCAGCATTACAAAGCAACGTCCATTCTGACAAACTTTCATTGTTTTCATTTTAATAAAGTCATTTTTATTTAAGCACAAATCCATAATTTTTGATGATTTTTAAAACTCACTTGGAGTGTTTGATTATACCCATTGGTATTGTTATGAACATGAAACTACTTCTTTTCACGTTAGCAATTTTCCTTGGCTCGATGCTTGCTTTAGCTTATATTTAATAAAATTGATGATACTAAACTTATTAAATTTTGAAGAGCATGCAACTTCTTCCGACCTATCATATACTTTGAAAAATATCGCATGATAAAAAATTGCTTCTATAAAGCATTAACTTTGGAGACTGTATCGACATTTTATGTAAACTACAACGAGATTTTTCTAGGTATGCTTAAATATGTTTATTTTCATCATAGTTTTTAGTTATATGGTTTTTAATATTCACTGCTTATCTCTTTGCACGTTTTCAATGGCTTTATTGGAGATTCTTTTCTTTTTAATTTCATATTTCCATAATCTTAGCTGATTTTATTTTATTGATTTGAATTGAATAAGGCGATTGGGAAGCTTTTGAGCTATGACTGAGCTGCCACCAAAGTAAACATACTATATTTTCTCTAATTCCTTTTTTATCATCTTTCTTTTGATTAAAATTTTCTTTTAAGCTTGCTTTTCACTTCATGTAAGAACATCAACTTCTTCTTTTCCTTCCAACCTCGGTTATAGATTCTAAAGGTTCTTTGCGACAATTATTCAAGAACGTCCTCTATTTCTGGTTACAGTTCTCCGTTTGTAATAATTTCCATCCCTTCTCTCTTTAATAAACAAATCCATTCTCAATTTAATTGGAAACATATATAGACAAATTTTACTTCATGTTTGATCTCTTTCAAACAAGCATACTACTTATGCAATTTTCTCCTATACTTCTATTGATTATGTTATTGCATTCTTCCATTCTTCTTCCCCATCCAAAGATCATGCTTATCCTTTAGATTTTCTTCTCAAGAAAAATCTATTGTACTTCCCTCTTAAAATATAATTCTTTTAAAATAAATCTAGTCTTGTTTCTTTGAGAGCTTAACCTGCAAACATTAATTTATTTTTCAAAGAAAATTAATCATATAAAATCATTTCACCAATAATATTTTACCAAACTTGAACTCATGCAAATTATCCAAGCTCTATCTCTTCATTTTTTCTTGCACAATTATTCTCTCAATTTCTCCTATCTCCAAATTAACATTTAACAATGTCAATCAACCACATATATATTCATTACTAGAATGCATATGATATGCACCAATTCACTTTATCACATTTAGACCCAACTTCTCATGTTGGAACTGTTCTCTTTTCCTGCAAAGTTATTTTATGGTTTTCACAATCCTTCAATTATAAGAAAAAAATAGGATTCTACTCCCAAAGTAGAGAACTCCTTCCACATCATTAAATAACCTTAGTTTTCATTATCAACGTTCCTTTTAGAGCTTAATCCATGCAGTCATTAATAATTTATCAAAATATAAAGTATGCGGTAAAACAAATTTACTTTATTAGATTCTCTAAACTTGAGATTCTGCAAGCTCTGAATCTCCTCCAAATAGTGTATCGTTGCTCTAAGTTCCTTTCCCAAATAACATGCCTCCTCTAATACCACTTAATGCAGGAAAATCCTACTTTTAACGTATCTAATTATAGGATGTGAATCGACACTCACAATAAGGTGAACATACTCCTTTAACCACTTCTTTACCTCATTATCTCATCCTACAATTTAAAAAACGCAGAAAATATTTGTGCACATGCCAAATTCTCCCAAATCCCATAAAATGAATTTCTTCCTTTATTTCATAAATTTCCACTACATACCATTCAGTTTGAATTCATACATTTAATTTTGAATTACACAATCATCCAGAGATAATCATATAATGAAAACTTCATTTCATTAACATATTCTATACATACATCTACTAAGAACCTTTCCTTCCTATCTATTCCATTATTTCACATTCATTTGGTCATCCTCTCTTTTCCTCACACTTACTCTCTTTTTTGTTGTCATAGAATTTAGAAACATCACCGATTTTTTTAGATCCCTAAATCACTCCATAAATAAGATTTTTTCTATATCATAGAATCAATCCATAAATAACTCATAAACCACTCCATAAACAAGATTTACTCCAGAATATGTCACGGTTTAAAAGGAATATTTTCTTTTCAAATATCTACAGAATCTTAGATATCTTAACAAATTCGCTTTCGTAGAATAAATTAGGTTAATATGATATTTACATAGAAAAATGTGGATTCTTCTCAAAATGTCAAGACCCCTTTTTGGAACGTTTTCCTTCAAAATATTGATAGCTTAGAACCTCCAATTCTCCCGCATCAACCTCCACTGCCACATCTGTTGAGCTTCAACATATCCCAAAATGAGGTGTAGATAATCCGATTTTGGGGCATATTCTCCAAATGGGAAAAAATGCCAACATAGTTCGTGAACCTTGTCTAACATCATGATATATGAATTCCATAGGATTATAGTATATATTTTCCATCCTTGATAGACAAATATTGGGATTCCCAACTCACCTATTATGTACCATCATTGAATCCAAAAATTGATATATTAATTCCATAGAATTATAGTATATTTGTGCCATGTTTCATAGAGAAATATTGAGATTCCCAACTCACCTGTTATGTACCATCCTTGAATCCAAAGATTCTTAAAAATAGGAATAGAAATCTATAATTTGTATACCCATACCATTCAGGAATGTCAAAAGTTCCCACGGGAGTCTAGAAACCTTCCCAACACTTAGTCTAGAAACATCCCCTAAACCCAATCAAGGATCCACACCAAATCTAGCTTGATTCCCTTTCCCTAATTTCCAAAAACAATATCATTTTCAATAAGAATGAAAATGCCAAAATTATCTTCCAAATAATAGAAACATTAACATGTGGCCTTTTTGGATTTTTGATCTAGCCCTCACTGTAATATAGGCTTTTTTTACAACAACCATTCCAAGGCTATATGTGGGAGTAACCTCCATCTAGCTTTTTCTACCAAATTCTTTGCACGAAAATATTTTTCAACACCAACCTCTCCACGATTTTTCCAGAATTATATGATTCTAATAAATTAAACCAGCAATTTCCCCAGAAGGTGCAAAGAGAGGCTGATAGGAGTATTATCTTGATGTAATTGTAGTTTGATTAGGAACAATAAACATTATATTAAACCTATATTGTTTTGTGTATTTGAATCTCTTTTTTTTAATTTATAATGTGCAATATCATGAAGAAAGTCAATGATAATTTCATTTCTTACTTAGTAAATGATAGAAAATAAATGGCCATTTGAAAGGAAACATTTGAAAGGTGGGAAAAGGCTTGCATTTTTGCTAATGTAAGCATATAAAGTTAGATTTGAAAAACCTAAAAAAATAACCATTCTCTGTAGCAATTCCAACGTTTTTAAAGGATGAAAACCACTCATTCAAATTTTACAATAAAAGTTTGCGATGTCATATAAATGTATATGATAGTAAATATCTAATCATATATACATGACGATGCACAGAATCGGAAACACCAATTGGTGTCTATTGTGATGCCATGTTCAGAAAGTCGTTCTTGCCATTCAGCACGTATTTTCCAATGTGTATCTCTTTCATGTATGTGGATTGTTTTTTTTAGGATTTTTGGGATCTTTTGTAACAAGGAAATAGTTGTACGTAAACGGTACAAAGGCAATGTATGTGGCGACAGGAATCTCAACAGTATATCCTGTAAAGTAAGTTCCTGTTGTTGAATTTATTGGTAGCATTGATAGAGCATGTATAAATAGTGTGAATCCATATATGTTGGCCATGAAAGGAGAGAAATAGTAATTTTTAGTGTAAACGGTTGATAAAATTGTACTAATTCTAGAGTTAAAAAATGCTTAAAGTAAGCATAAACTTCTTTTGAACATTAAGAGCATAACCAGTATTAGAACAAACGTAAAAGAAATTAATTGTGGATGGAACATCGAAAAGGTTAAGTTTTGTTTACCGTTGGTGAAGATGAAATGAAGATTTTATTGTTGGATAGAGTGTACTCTTCTATATAGATTTTGATGCGAGCAATGAATATTCTTTCTTTCTACGTTGTAGATATGGATTCTCTTTAATTTTTCATATGTGTGAGAATGGAAATGATGGATGGATTTGAAGGTCTAAAAAATATCTTACTCTTGAAATGGCGGTGAATGTTAGACCTTGGCATTCTTTGGGGCCGATGTCAACTGTTTCTTTCTTAAATGTCATTCCTTGTGACTTGTGTATTGTTAAAGCCCATGTCATCCAAAGTGGTATTTTTTGACCTACACCTCTTGTGATAGGGGAAATGGGAACATATGTTGGGTGTGAAATGTCCCATGGTGTTCCTCTATATTGTTTAAAATCGACTACCACGAAAGATGAAAATTCTGGAGGCTTTGAGTCAGGTGCATAAAATATTAAAATCATTGTGCCAAGTGCCCCATTTACAAGCCCTACATGTAACCACAAATTGTAGGTGAGCATAACGTTTTTTTCATTGCATAAGAGAACCTTTGCGTCTAGTTGTTCTTCTTCAGATGTAGTAAAAAAAATTTCCTGATGTTTCTTCGCGGAACACACAACTACTGGCATGTTTAATTTTTTACCCATTGTTTTGTTATGTAAGGCAACTGAACTATTTGTTGCATATAGGTGCATGGAGTCTTCAAATGTTTTTATATCTTCACGTGTAATAGAGGAATATGTCATCGAAAATACAAGGTTCCAATCTTCAATTGTAGGTGTTTCATTCCTAATATTAGTGAGAATCTGGCGGATGGAAACTTGGGAAGGGTCAACACCTTGCTGGCGAAAAATAGTTGTAAGCATTATAAATGTATCAAAGCTACACCAAAGTGCAGTGCCACGTGATGTGCCAACATACAAAGGAATGTCTTTCATAGGTGGAAACTGGCCTAAATCCCCGACAAGGATAATGGGTCGATTGACGAATGGTGTATTTCGATGAAGGGTAAATGCCTCTCATAGGCGATCATGAATATGGGAAATCATTTTTGGTCCGATAAAACTCATTTCATCAATGAGTATGTATTCTACATGGCGGAGCTGTTCTTGTAGGTGTAGGAGTGGTTGTCCTTCGAGAGGATGGACTCTTTGGATAGGGATGCGAAGGGAAGAGTGGATTGTAAAGGAGTTTATGTTTAAAGTTGCAATGCCAGTGGGTGAAAGTAGCAACAATGGGATTCTTCTTGTCCTGGATTTTTCGATAAATCCATGTTGCAGAGATTTTATTGAAGCAGATTTTTCGGTCGGGGTTGTGCCTTGTATGATAGTTCTTGGGGGTTTTGGTAGAGGGTTTTTGAAGTGAGAAATAACATGTGTGAATGAATTTTTTTGGTTAGGAGATAATATGTGATTTTCGGGAAGGGTTGAAAAAGGACGATGATGGTTTTGACTATTTGAGCAGTGGTATTCAATGAAATTGATGGCAGTTTCTTGTAAGTGGAGAGGTAGAAAAGTGTGAGACCAATTATGATTAACATCAAAGTCACGATGGCCAATGATTCCAAGGCTATCAATTTTGATGTTATCGCTTGGGTGAAGGTGAGAGACGATTTCCCATGCATTCATTTGGACGGGGTCAAGGGTGATGTCAGGAGGGGTAGATACAGGAGTATATTCATATTTGGATTGTGGAGATTGTGTGTTTTCATTTTCTCGATGAACATGCCATGATATATATATTCATTTTTTTATTCTTAGTGTGCAATGATTTCCTCATTGTTGGATCCAATATCATTGGGGAGTGCATGGAAAGGGAAATATTATATTAATTCAACCCAATAGAAAGTGGCATAACTTGGATCATTAGGGGAAGGGATTGTGGTGTATCATGGCAATATATGGACAATCATCGGAGGAGAAATGTGCTTCCATTGGTTTTTTTTATGATGAGGAGAAAATGACTAAGAGCGTGCAGCTTCAATGAGGGGAAATGGCTCTAACGAAGAAGGTCTATTCATGTATGCGAGAATAAATGGTGGTGTTGAGGTTGGATTTTCAGAAGCATGTAGAACAAGTCTGAATATAGTTCTATTAACATTTAGAGAAACAAATTTACGACTACGGAATGTGAGTGGTAATTTCTGTAACATATGGCATATTTCATGTGCCCTAATGTCTCTTTATACTATGGTTTCTATAAGGATCTTTCGGAAAACAGTGATAGCAGGTGCTTCTGGAGTTACGTTGTTCGAGAGGCGTGATAACATTTGTCTATAGATTTCTAATTTTTTTCTGCTTTGGCTGCATATTTATAAATATAGGTTAACATGGCATCGCTTGAAAGTACTGGTTGGCAATCAACATTTTCTCTCCAAATGAAAAGTAGATCGGCATTATGGATGTTCAGTCTATCATTGTTACATGGAAGCTTGTAGGTTTTCTGACCTTTTTTGTCTATCAGTAGTGAAGATGTGGGGTTCAACATCCACAGTACTCCGTAGCGACAGCTGAGAACATTATTTTTTTTGCGAAGAAAAGAAGATGCATGACACTTTGTATGGAATTGGACACAGTTGAAAAGCTCTTCATAGTCATCTGTCTGCGTTGACGCGAAAACTGATGATGTGTTGAGAAGACATGGGTTGTGCTCTGCCGATTGGTGGAGTACAAATTCGCAATTTTAGGCTTGTCACAGGTTCTAAGTAGTGACATAATGGTAAAAATATCTTTTAGCAATGAGAACTTCTGGGTCATTGTTCCAATTGAGGGAATCCATGTTTGGTGCATCTTGCAACCAAAGGAATCCATGTATGTGTGCAGATCCTCGATGTTGGCATTTGTACTTGCATGCAACATCGAAAGATATTATTGCTCCATATCTATTCTAATTTAATATTAGGTTTAAAGAGGAATGGTAATTAAAAATAACTGCACCAATAGTCAATTGCATGGAGGCCTTTTTGTAGGACTTCTTCAAGAAAAATTGTAAATCTGCAATACATATATTGGGATATTAATGTGGATTTTTAATTATATTTTAAATTATCCACTTGTAATGATTGTTTGAATTTGAGGGCACATTAGTAGGCATAGTCTTGTGCAGTTTAGGCCATTTGCTATCAGCAGCACTGAGAGCGAGGAAAAATGTTGGTATTCCAAGTTGTGTGATCTGTGAGTTATCTCATTACAAAGTTTGTTCCAGAAAGAGCATGTACCTCGTAGGGCTAAGCCAAAATGCATCACATGTTTGGGAATTCTTGAATTTGGGAAGTCATGAAGACATTGTCGTAAATCTGAAACAGTTGTTGGCAAGTTGTTTTCAATGTGTTTCCTAACAGGAACATTTGCAATTGTTTGACTACAGTGGCACATTATCATGTTATATATGTAGTAACGGAATCTTGGATGTTGGCCGAAGTGATTATCATGGTAGTGTAAAAGGTGCAAGTCATATTCTTGCATCTCAACTTTTGTAATCCTTGGTTGTGTGATCATTGCAATTCCTGTTGGAAAAAAGTGTGGGGAATTCCATAGCAAAGAGGCCCTCGATGGTGTATTTGTTCATAGGTGGTAGAGATATTGTATGCCAATCGATTGAATTTTTTGAGTTTGGATTGGTGGAGCAAAAATAAGCATGAATGTGATCAAGATCACCACATGAGTTTGGGAGACTTGGAACAAATGATAAGGTTGGATATCTAATGGAGTCAGCATGGCATCAAGATGTATACATGATAACATGGTTACATTATGAAGAAGATAAGAAATATATGTAGGTTTATCTAGTAGAGCTGAAATTGTAGATGGGCTAAGTTCAACATCTTTGTAGTAAGGATCATGAGTGATTTTGTATTCAAGTGCTATAAGTACATGTGATTTACAAACGATGAATTCATAAGATGTTTCAGAAGGATTTTTTCTTGTGACAATTAGGATGTCCAATTCAGAAACAAGGCAAGGTAGGTATTTGTTAATAGTAGTGATGTCTTGAGGAAATCTGATTCTATGGCCGCTATATTGTATTGACCACCACAAGCATGCATTACTTGTAGAATGAGATTTACACGTGCGATCAACATTTCCTCAACCTGTGTTAAATTTTGAAGGACATATGGCTTTTTGCTAGCATCCATGTTATTCACATAAGTAAAATTGTTTGTAGATTTAGATGATGCACAATGAGAGAAAGAAAGGGTAGCATGTAAAAGTTTTGTTTTCATACCTAGATATGATTCTTTGCACAGTGTTCAAACATGCAATGTAGAGAGGTTATCTATTCTTTGTCTAAACCGATGGTGTTCTTCATGGGGGGGGGGCGTTATATAGGTTTTGATGAAGGTAGGGTGAAATGGTATGCATATTTGGGAGATAACTTGAAAAGGGAGGTGGTGTAGTGGAAGTGGTAGTGTTTTTTCAATTTCTATGAAGAAGTCGTCGACGTGCATTTATTGTTTCTTTATTTTAAGCATAAAGAAGGTGGTGCTATGCTTTTTTATATGCATCTTGACCGTTTGATTACATATCTAAGAAATTACAAACAGATCTATGTTAGGCATGAGATGTGAGGGATTTAGAGTGAAACAAAATTGAGTAATGAATGAATATGAAATGTATGACATTTTGTAACAAGAAGAACTTTATAATTAACTATTGGTAATCGATAGAAAGATTTTCAATTGATTTTTCCATACATCTTGATACAGATTATTGTAAAAAAAAAAAACGCTTTTGTAGTGCCAAACATCGGTATCTATATTATGTAAAATGTAAAGGTGTAAATATATATATTTTTCATTATTGAAAAAGATTCTTGTAAAAGAAAGTGTTTAGTACAACAACATGGTTGTATTTTACAATGATATGGACAACTGATATATACAGAGATGTTATTTCCTATGTAGAAAAGTAGCATGTTGTGCATTTAAGAAGAGAGCTCAAAGGCGACGAATAACATAGTGTTGTGAAATGCTCAATGTGTCAATATCTTCTAGGACCTCTTTGCATGCAACATCATACTGAATTTCTTTTTAAATTATCAGTATAGGTTGAAAATGCTCGACACCATTGTAGTACTCTGTTTTGATGGAAAGTGACAACAAGATGTGGCGGCCTAAGATACGGCTACAGATTTTTTGAAGATCAGCTAGTTCAATATAGAGGAGGAACAAGTCTTTTGCCGTGATGCCCATTAGATCATTTCCTGCATCATAGAAGGCAGTTATATTTTCATGGTGTCCGATGTTGTCATGTAAGTCGAATTTAAGTTTGTAACGATAGTCACATTCTGGGAATTCACCGTTACACTTTGTACAATGCCGAAGATTGTTAGAATGGTGAATTACTCTTTTCATGCATTGTCTTCCATTGAAATATAATGGAAAAGAAAGAAAGTAGAAGTCGTCCATTCATAGAGAAGTCACTGTGGCATGAACCGAAACCCATATTGCCTTCTCATAGACTTCCATGCAAGATATTTTTTGAATTGTCTTCTGTGGTAAAGCTCGTTTGGAAGCGACATTATAGTTTCTACTCAGATATGGAGATAAAGTTGAGTTGTAGCCCATATCATGGAACCAAGTATGGATTTTTTGAGTTTCTTCAATGTTCGGATTTACAAGAAGAGTGGTAGTGGAGATTTTCCCTATGGTGATTCCATTAAATTCAGTTACCCGACCTCCTTTGACACCAAGGATTGGCGGATTGTCAGAAGAGCATAATTCAACAAGTTCCTTTCCTATAGAGACACATTAATCTCCCCATATTGTTAAATGAATGCTAAAACCTAACTTGTTGTTCAATGTGAGTGTTTTTGTTCCATATCTTCTTCAAATTATTGAAGCAGGAGAGGTGGAGCTAACCACACCAATAACATCTACAATGGTATTTGGGTTTGTGGACTTGATTTCAGCGATTGTTTTGAAATGAAAGTTGTGGTAAGGGAAGCTTGGATCATCTTCTAAACATGGTTTGATAGTCGACACAACAAATAAGTAAATCTCCGATTTACTATTTAGGTGGTTGTAGTTTGGGTTTGTTTTTTTAATTGTTCCATTGGAAACAATATATAGTTTCCCAACTTTAATGATATTATAAAGGGATTCAGCTAATTCAGTGAGTGCAGAAAGGCGAATCTCATGTCTATCACAACCGATGAGGTCAAAGCTGAAGACTTTCCTTGAGCCACGTGCAGTGTTGTAATTCTTCAAGGGTGTTTTTGTTGATGCTCTACCTTGGATTGACCAATATTTTCGGTAGGGATTGAGTGATTTGAAACAAGTGTTGTTGTGGATGTATTTGTCAGATTTACAATAGTTGGCATAATCTCCTATGTTGATGAAGAGCTTGATTGGGATTCGCCTCCCTTTGTGTTTAATAGTGTTGATGAGTCCTTAACCAAAGGTGCGTTATGTTATACAACCTCAAGTTATAGGATTCGAATGGATCTAAAATGAGTGAAGAAATTTAAAAAAAATGAATGTAAAATGCATTGTTATATAAGAAGAATGAAAATAGGATAAAAGAAAGATTTTGATACATAATTTAAACTTAAGAAGAGTTTTGAGATAGTGTGCAAGCTGCATTTTTAAGTAAAATGATCAAGTTGATCTAGATGTCTTCAGATGCAACTTGTGTCCTATAAACAAATGGTAGAAAAGTGTTGTGTTGATACGTCCCATTAGAGAGAGTGATGTGATAGTGTGAAGGGCTAGTTTTTTATGAATAGACAGAGTTGATGTTGATTACATAGAGTAGAATTTGAATATCAGTTGAACCATTCAGCAATATGGGGATGGAATTCTCAGTCAAGGTTTGCTCCATCATGGTAGAAAAGTACAACCTTATTTTTTCTAATGGAAATACCTATATTTCATTTTAATGCATTGGAAGAGATATTAATCCATAAAATAATATGTAAGCGAAGCATAATTAGCACTTCTTTAATCTCTATCTAATAAATAATTTCATAATGAATACTTAGACTTCCAATTGGAGGCAATGCTCTAGAAGAGGGTACAATAAATTAATGAGGGACAAAATTTTGACTACTACTAGATCTATCATACAACAAGCTCAATGGCCAGATACCTCTAGAGGTTGGAGGTCTTGCATATTTAGCTTTATATTTTAACATTTCAAACAACTTATTAGAAGGGCCTCTACCTTTGGAGATAACGAAGATGACTGTCCTCCAAGATATTTATATTTCTATGAATGAATTAAGTGGTTATATTCCAAGTGGGTTTGGAAGTTGCAGAGAATTAGTGTAGATAAAAATTTCTTACATTGCACTTGGAGGTCAGATTCCAATGTCATTAGGTGAACTTCAAATACTTGAGGTCTTGTATTTCTCCTCCAACAATTTGTCAGGTGGAATACCCATGTCTTTGGAAAATCTCAAAATGTTAAGGTCTCAAGACAAAGGGAAATAGGAAATGTGAGTTGGATATGCAGTTCGATGGTTCCGATTATTTGAAAAGGCTAAGGAAGATAAAATATTAGGAATCCATACCAGAGAGGTTGTGGTTTAAGCATATTTACTTTTGTTGCAGTTTAAAAGCAATTTTCAACACTTGGAGGTCTTGCATATTTAGATTTCTATTTTAACATTTCAAACAACTTATTAGAAGCGCCTCTACGTTTGGAGATAACCTAGATGACTATGCTCCAAGCTATTGATATTTCTGTGAATCAATTAAGTGGTTACATTCCAAGTGGGTTTGGCATTATGCCTTTTCATCATGACTTTTAAAACGTGCTGGTCGTGGTCATTTTAAAAGTCATGGACGACTTCATAGTTTCTCAAGCTATAGTCATTTTAAAATAGCCGTTTCATATTTTCTCTTTCATGTTACTCTCATTTCTTATATTTATGTGCGTGAAATGTGGGTTTCACATTAAGTCTTTTCAACATGACTTTTAAAACGTGTTGGTCATGGTCATTTTAAAAGTCATGGACGACTTCATAGTTTCTCAAGCTATAGTCATTTTAAAATAGACTTTTCATAGTTCCTCTTTCATGTTACTCTCATTTCTACTATTGATGTGCGTGAAATAAGCATGTATGAATACATCAATTTAGTTAATCCTCCACCAGTTTACAAATATCAGGTAATATCAAATCTTATTATCTCAAAAGAAGTTATCCATTTTATGATAATATTTTTATTTTTATTTTGTGTTTTGGAAATCATTAATGTGAGATTATATTTTAACTATGCAAATAGATTTAATATTTTTATTTTTTTTCCAAAGATGAATATATCAAATTTGCAACCCATTCATATATAATTTAGAAACTTTAAAAAACACGAAACATGTTTTTTCTGACTCTTTTCTTCCATTGACACACATAATAAGTTTGGACAAACCATTCTTTGCGTAAAATGCAGTGATCAAATATTTGTGAAATAATCATAGGATAATATTACGTGTCTATGATAGCATAGTGTTTTGAACCTAACATATAAAAGTGGGAAACCATTTGAAAATAAAATTTGGGAAGTTTATACAATTGCTTTTGTCGGTTTGTGCGTAAAAAATGGTTTGAAGTCATCCATGACTTTTGAGAAACTATGAAGTCATCCATGACTTTTAAAATGACTGTATCTTTAATTTTAAGCAGCATGTTTCTACTTGCATACTTGGGAATTTATGTGCAGCATCAGAAATTTTTACCAATTTTAAATGGGAACTTGTTTGTTGTGAAACCAGCTCTAAAAAGAGAAGAAAAGAGATATCAACGCCTTAGAAATAAGCCACTTCGAGGGGGAAACCTCCAATACATTACATGAATGAAAAATTCTTGGATGATTCAAATTACAAAATCTCATTTCTATATATAGGAGTCCATGGGGCCACAATGTAATCCTAGTGGGGCTACAATGTAATCCTAGCCGACCTAACAATAATAATTTAAGGGCACAATAATAAAAATATGAGGGTTACAAGGATAGAATAATAACAATAAGGGGGTTACACTAACAACAATAAGGAACTATATTAGTAATATAGGGACCTAACATGCGCCTCTCCTTCAAAAAAGTGTTGTCCTCAATGCTTGAGTAGCTATGGGTGCTTCTGTATAAAATTCTCATCCTCCCATGTAGAATCTTCAGTGGGTAAGTTCTTCCACTTTATGAGATACTTTGAAATTGATCGATTCCGTAGCTGTTGAGTTCTTGTTTCCGTGACTGCTTCAGGTTCCAATATGATTTTTCCTTCCTCAGCAAGTTTTCGAAATATTGTTTGAACTGGAATATTTTCACCTATAACCTTCTTTAAGCAGGACACATGGAAAATTGGATGCACTCGTGAAGAAGTAGGAAGCTCCAATTTGTATGCCATAGTACCAATCTCTTCCACCACCTTGTAAGGACCATAGTACTTTGGCAATAATTTATTATCCTTCTTAGCTTGCTTGAGGGACATTTGTTTGTATTGTTATATTTGTAAGAATACGTAGTCTCCTACATCAAAACTTCTCTCGTTGTGATGTTGATCTGCCTGTTGTTTCATTCTAATTTGTGCCAAATTTAGGTTGTCCTTTAAGAGTTGGATAACTTCTTGTTGATGCTCGATGTGATCTTCCATTGCTTGAACCTTTGAATTTTCTCTTAAATATGATGTGATGGATGGTGGATGATATCCATAAAGTGCCATAAATGGGGTCATTTTTGCTGCAGTATGGACGGAAGTGTTATACCACCATTCAGCGAGAGGTAAGCACTTGACCCATTGATTTTTTTTATCAGATACAAAACAACGAAGATATCCTTCCAAAAATTTATTTAATATCTCAGTTTGACCATCGGATTGAGGATGATAATATGAGATATGAGCTAATTGAGTACCCAAACAAGAAAATTACTCTGTCCAAAATTTTCTAGTAAAAATGGGATCTCTGTTGCTCACAATAACCCTTGGATTTCCATGTAGCTTTTGAATTGTGTCCATAAATGTAGTAGCAACTGTACTTTCTTTAAATGGATGAGATAATGCACAAAATTGTGCATAATTGGTAAGTCTATCAACTACCACCATGATGACACTCTTTCCTTCAAACTTAGGTAAACCTGTGATAAAATCCATTGAAATCTCCTCCTAACGTTGACTTGGAATGGATAAAGGTTGTAGAAGACCCGGGGTCTTAATTGTCTCAACTTTATTCTGCTGGCAAACCAAACATTCTGCCACAAAATTTTGAATATCAGATTTAAAGCCATCCCAAAAAAATTCTTTCTTCACCCTGTGGTAAGTTTTTAAAAATCCTGAGTGTCCTCCTAAAGGAGAAGTGTGCAATTCCAGAAGAATATTTTGTTTTAGTTGGGAATTCTTACAAAGATATAAGCGATCTTTGTACCATAAGGAATCCTTTTTCCAACTAAATGTATCAGATGTACTAGGATCTTGCTGCAACTTTTGAATGAGTGTCCATACATCTTTTTCCTTCTTCCATTCATCTCTTACTTCGGTTATCCAATCTGGTTGGATAATAGAAATGGCACAAAGCAATGCTTCCACCTCTTCATTCTTTCTTGAGAGTGCATCTGCAACAACATTTAGCTTCCCTTTTTTTTATATTATTTCAAAGTCATAACCCAACATCTTTGTGACCCATTTTTGCTGCTCTTCTGAAGATAGTCTTTGTTCCAAAAAGTGTTTAAGACTATCATGATCAATTTTTACCTTGAAGTGTCTTCCCATTAGGTAAGTTCTCCATTTCTTTAGTGCATGCAGTATTGCTAACATTTCATTCTCATAAATATGTTTCTGTAAATACTTTCCTTTGATTGGACGACTTTCAAAAGCAATGGGTCTTCCTTCCTGCATTAAAACAACACCAATTCCATTTCCTGAGGCATCACATTCCACAATAAAGGTTTTTATGAAGTCTGGCGTAGCTAAGACCGGTGCTAGGCACATTGCCTCTTTAAGATGTTCAAAGGCCTTAGTTGCTTCAAGAGTCCATGAAAATGCATCTTTCTTCAATATTGTTGTTAGAGGTGCTGCTATTCTCCCATAATTCTTAACAAACTTGCGATAATACCCTGTTAACCCGAGAAATCCTCGCAACTGCTTTATGGTTGTGGGGACTTTCCATTCCTTAATGGCTTTAATTTTGTTAGGGTCTACCTTTACACCCTCGTGAGATACAATATGACCCAGATATTCCACCTCTTGTACTCCAAAGGAACATTTGGATGTTTTTGCATATAGTTATTTCTCCTGCAATAGTTTGAGCACCCTGTCAACATGTTCAACATGATCCTTCCAAGACTTGTTGTAGATTAGTATATCATCAAAAAATACTAGCACAAATTTTCTAACGAAGGGTTTGAAAATGGAATTCATCAACCCTTGAAATGTAGAAGGTGCATTGGTAAGGCCAAAAGGCATGACCAAAAATTCATAATGACCCTCATGAGTTCGAAATGTTGTTTTTGGAATATCTTCAGTCTTCATTCTAATTTGATGATATCCTGAACAAAGATCCAACTTTGTAAAATAAATTGCTCCATGTAATTCATCCAATAATTCATCAATCACAGGAATGGGAAATTTATCTTTAATGGTGAGCTTATTGAGCTCCCTATAATATGGACACATTCGCCATGATCCATCCTTCTTGTGTACCAATACTACAGGAGCAGAGAAAGAACTTTGACTAGGTTGAATTATACCCGTCTCTAACATTTCTGCAATCATACGTTCAATTTCGCTCTTTTGGAAGTAAGGATATCTATAAGGCCTGATGTTTGGAGGAACACTTCCTGGAATCAAATGAATAGCATGATCATGATCACGAATAGGTGGGAGTCCTTTGGGAGTTTCAAAAACCTTGGAATGGTTGTCCAAGACTTTTTGGAGATCTATAGAAATAGATGATTTTGATGTTGGAACTTCTAGTGAGCATAATTGTGCAATTATGCCTCGTTGTTATTTCTTTAGAAGCTTTGTCATGACATTAGAGCTTATTATCCTTCCCGGCTTCCCTTCAATACCCCGTAATTCGACTTCCTTTCCTTCTGAAAAAAATTTCAATAAAAGTTCTTGAAAATTAAAAGCTACCGTCCCCAAAGATTGTAACCATTGTACTCCTAGTACAACATCAATACCTCCCATAGGAATGGAAAGAATTGGACTATTCAATACATATTCCCCCATGGTTAGCATGATATTATGGCATTTTCCAGAGCAATTTATAGTTCCTCCATTTGCAACCATCACTTGACATTCTGGTGCTGGGTATAGGAAACAATTCAATTCCTTGGCTACCTTACAATGAATAAAATTATGGGTACTACCTGAATCAATCAACACTATTACCTTTTCCTTCTTGATATGTCCTTCTATCTTGAGAGTTTGAGGAGTGGTAATTCCTGCCAATGCATTACACGATATGGTCAGACTCATTTCTTCCTCTTCTAGGGTTGGTTCCTGGTGTATATCCTCTTCTTATTCATTTTCTTCTTCCTCTTCACAATCTATGTAAAATAATTTCTTCTCAACACACTTATGACCTTTAGTGTATTTTCTATCACAACTGTAGCAAAGCCCTTCTGCTCTTTTTTCTTCCAATTTTTGTGGTGTCAACCTTGTAGGTTGTGGAAATCTAGGAGTAGAAATACTTCCCTCTTTATAGAAGTGAGTGGTAGGCTTCCTTGTCGCCATAATTTACATTCAATTTTTCTTTCCAACCTGAATGCCTTCTCCAATGAATTAGGTTCCAAAACGTGAACTTCATGTTTGATGTTATCTTTTAAAGTACCTATGAAGAGATCAATCATCTTTTCCTTTGGAATATCAGTTACCCTTATATTCAATTTTTGGAAGTCCTCAATGTGCTCCCCCACTAAACCCTTCTGTTTGAGATTTATCAATTTGCTAAAGAAGGTGTTGCTCTTTTTATCTTCATAATGTGTTATCATTTCCTCCGTAAAAATTAACTAAGTGACAATTTTTTTATGGGAGCAAAGCCATCGATACCATACAAATGCATTTTTTTCTAAATGTAAAGTTGCAATGCATACCTTTTGTGTGTTTTGCACATTATGGAGATCAAAATTTTTCTCCATATGTAGTATCCATGTTACAGGATCCTTTCCATCAAACTTCCTCATATCCATTTTTGGAATATGGTGGTTCTTCTTGCAAACATTAGATTTTATGAAATCATGATTAACATTTATTTTTTTCTCATCATGAGTTTCCTCTACTATATTTTCACCATTAAGAAAAATTTCTTGTATCAACTTTGTCAAACCTTCCATGTCTGCTTTTAGATCATTTTTCATGTTTTCCATTTTCTCATCGATCTTAGTTTCCATGTCATCCATATTAGATTCCATGCTAGCTTCCATGCCATCTATCTTAGATCCCATGTCATTCTTCAAACCATCCATCTTATATTCCACGCCTTTCTTCAAACCATCCATCTTAGTTTCCATGCCTTTCTTCAAAACATCCATGTCATTTTTTATTGCTCTTTGCGAGAGCGGAATTTGTTGCACTTGCTCTTGTAATTTTGATGTGTCATGTTGCCATTCTTCGTCTTCATGAGTCATAGTAGGGCCTTCTAAAGGCTTAATGGGTGTTGAATTTTTTTTAGGGGCCATTTTGGAATCCAATACTGATATATATTCCACAATATTCCCTTGGAATCAATTCAACTTGATTCTTCAAACAAGACTTATGCAATTCAGGAAAAAAATACACATCTTTTACTTGCTTTTGGGGAGCTCTATATTGAAATTGAATTATCTATATAATTGCGGATCCTCAATATCTAAAATTTGGCCTTGTAGTAGCCCTCTGAAGCTTCTTTCAACAGTCATAGGTTAGACCTAATTTGGATTCTTCAAGGCAAATATATGTCCAATCTCCCACAATGACCCAATTATGTACTAGTTCAGTAGAGATAACTTGTACGACTTGCCACGCTTTCCTGTTTCCTCCTTTGGCTCTAAAATTGATAGACAGGAAACTAAAGTCTGTTTAATAGCGGCCACTTTTTACAGAATTCCAGTCCGATGCTCAGAGAGAGAGTTATGAAGATTTTCCCACGATAACCTCTTTGGACGAAATTCGGGAGCCTGAAAAAGACCTAAATTCCACAGATCATATCTCCGAAAGTATTCCAAACCAAGTTCTAAAATTTTACAACGATGTTCCTCAAGATTTCAGCTTCTCTCTCTAAAAATTTCAACTTCTAAATCGTCGTAGAAAACGAGTTATAGCGAAAATTCCGCGATGACCTATTTAGATTAAATTTAGGAGCCTACAAAAAGCCCTAACTTCCACAGATAATATCTCTGAAAATATTACCAAGCTCTGAAATTTTGTGACAATGTTCCTCAGGAATTCGGCTTCCCGCTCTAGAAATTGTAGCTTCTGAAGCTTCATAGAAAAAAATTTATAGCAAAAATGCCACGATGACTAGTTTGGAGCAACGAAAACCCTAAAATCCAAACCTCTAATATCAAATGTTGTGAAACCAGCTCCAAAAAGAGAATAAAAGAGATATCAACGCCTTAGAAATAAGCCACTTCGAGGGGGCAACCTCCAATATATTACATGAATGAAAAATGCTTGGATGTTTCAAATTACAAAACCTCCTTTCTATATATAGGAGTCCATGGGGCCACAATGTAATCCTAGTCAACCTAACAATAATAATTTAAGGGCACAATAATAAAAATATGGGGGTTGCAAGGGTAGAATAATAACAATAAGGGGGTTACACTAACAACAATAAGGGAGTATACTAGTAATATAGGGACCTAACATTGCTTTACCATATAAAGGATGTTCTTTTGCATATCATATTTAAGCCTAATTTCCCTTGACCTTAATGACTCTTCAACCTGAATTTATCTTAAATTTTATGACTATGGTCTTATGATCTTTCTTCATTATGATCTTCAAAGGTATCTTGTAATCAAATAAATGTTGACTGCAGGATCTAGGTGCCAAATCTTATCAGAGCAGATAGCAAGGTATTGAAACATAATAGCCAAAGACAAAAGTAGCAAAAGACAAAAAAAAAAAATCAGTTTCTGATTGCCTGAGTTTTAACTTGTAATTCAAGTTGGGTTTCATTCAAGTTGGGTTTCAAGAATTGTTCATCTCATACACTCTATGCTACTCTCCAGTTTTGATTTTATGCTAAGTAAATATCTTCTCTCTCTCCTTGTGCAGAGGGTTGAAATTTTATCCATGGCTACTATCATATTTCAAAAATTTCCATGCTAGAATTCAATGCATACTGCAAATTTGGTAAGAAGATAAGGAATTCTCAACATAAAAATCATTTTAATTCAGGAATCAGATGCAAAAGAGGAGAAGAAAACTTTGGAGATAACCTAGATGAATATGCTCCAAGCTATTGATATTTCTGTGAATCATTTAAGTTGTTATATTCCAAGTGGGTTTGGCATTAAGCCTTTTCATCATGAATTTTAAAACGTGCTGGTGGTGGTCATTTTAAAATTCATGGATGACTTCATAATTTCTCAAGCTATATTAGTTTTAAAATAGACATTTCATAGTTTCTCTTTTATGTTACTCTTATTTCTGCTATTGATGTGTGTGAAATGTGGGTTTGGCACTCAGCCTTTTCATCATGACTTTTAAAACGTGCTGGTCGTGGTCATTTTTAAAAGTCATGGACGACTTCATAGTTTATCAAGCTATAGTCGTTTTAAAATAGCCTTTTCATAGTTTCTCTTTCATGTTACTCTCATTTCTGCTATTGATGTGCGTGAAATGAGCATCCTCTAGTAGTTTACAAATATCAGGTAATATCAAATCTTATTATCTCTAAAAAAAAATTATCCATTCCATTATAATATTTGTTTATTTTTTGTTTTGGAAATCAGTAATCTGAGATTATATTTTAACTATGCAAATAGATATAATATTTTCAAATTTATTTTTTCCAAAGATGAATATATCAAATTTGCAACCCATTCATATATAATTTAGAAACTTTAAAAAACACAAGACATGTTTTTTCTGACTCTTTGATTCATTGATATATAGAATCATTTTGTACAAACCATTCTTTGCATAAAATTCAGTCATCAAATATCTGTGAAGTACCCACAGGATAATATTATGTGGGTATGACAACATAGTATTTTGCACCTAACATATAAAAGTGGGAAAACATTTGAAAATAAAATTTGGGAAGTGTTGACAATTGCTTTTATCTGTTTGTGTGTAAAAAACGGTTTGAAATCGTCCATGACTTTTGAGAAACTATGAAGTCCTCCATGACTTTTAAAATGACTATATCTTTAATTTTAAGCAACGTGCTTCTGCTTGCATACTTGGGAATTTCTGTGCAGCATCAGAAATGTTTACCAATTCTTAATGGGAACTTGTTTTACCATATTAAGGATGTTCTTTTGCGTATCCTGAGCATGCTTTAAGCCTAACTTCCCTTGACCTTAATGACTATGGAACCTGAATTTATCTTGAATTTTATGACTATGGTTTTCTAAACTTTCTTGATTGTGATCTTCAAAGGTATCTTGTAATCAAATAAATGTGGATTGTAGGATCTAGACTCCAGATATTATCAGAGCAGACAACAAGATACTAAAACAAAATAGCCAGAGACAAAAATAGCAAAAGACAAAAAAAAAAATCAGTTTCCGATTGCCTAAGTTGTAACTTGTAATTCAAGTTGGGTTCCAAGAACTGTTCATCTCATACACTCTATGCTACTCTCGAGTTCTGATTTTATGCTGAGTACATATCTTCTCTCTCTCCTTGTGCAGAGGGTTCAAATTTATCCATGGGTACTGTCATATCTCAAAATTTTCCGTGCTAGACTTCAATGCAGATTGCAACTTTGGCAAGCAGATAAGGAATGCTCGAGATACTATGGTTTTCTAAACTTTCTTGATTATGATCTTCAAAGGTATCTTGTAATAAAAAAAAATCGGATTGCAGGATCTAGACTCCAGATCTTATCAGAGTAGACAACAAGATACTAAAACAAAATAGCCAGAGACAAAACTAGTGAAAGACAAAAAAAAAAAATCAGTTTCTGATTGCCTGAGTTGTAACTTGTAATTCAAGTTGGGTTGCAAGAATTGTTCATCTCATACACTCTATGCTACTCTCCAGTTCTGATTTTATGCTGAGTACATATATTCTCTCTCTCCTTGTGCAGAGGGTTGAAATTTTATCCATGGGTACTGTCATATTTCAAAAATTTCCGTGCTAGACTTCAATGCATACTACAAATTTGGCAAGCAGGTAAGGAATGATCGAGATACTATGGTTTTCTAAACTTTATTGATTATGATCTTCAAAGGTATCTTGTAATAAAATAAATGCGGATTGCAGGATCTAGACTCCAGCTCTTATCAGAGCAGACAACAAGATACTGAAACAAAATAGCTAGAGAGAAAACTAGTTAAAGACAAAGAAAAAAATCAGTTTCCGATTGCCTAAGTTGTAACTTGTAATTCAAGTTGGGTTCCAAGAATTGTTCATCTCATACACTCTATGCTACTCTCGAGTTCTGATTTTATGCTGAGTACATATCTTCTCCCTCTCCTTGTGCAGAGGGTTGAAATTTTATCCATGGGTACTGTCATATTTCAAAAATTTCCGTGCTAGACTTCAATGCATACTGCAAATTTGGCAAGCAGATAAGGAATGCTCGAGATACAAATCATTTTAATTCAGGAGTCATATGCAAAAGAGGAGAGCAAAACTTTGCAAAGTGTCAACGATCAACAATCACATGAAAATGTAATTTGTTTGAGTGAATGACAAATATTAATTCCCAAACACCTTAAGACTGATTCCCGACAAGAAGGAAAACTTAAAAAGCATATCAATCTTACAAAAGACATCGTTGTTCAAGAAATTCTTAATCCATGAAAAGAAAGGTACTCACCTCCGGCTGCGTGCAAGAAAGTTTGAATTGGGTACTTGCTCCATTGAAATTTGTCACAATTTTTTTACAGGGACAGTCCCATCATCACTTAAAATGTTTCAAAAGTTGAAGATGTTTGATATGGGAGGTAACCGTTTACATGGAAACCTCCCAGCTCAAATTGAGCAGCTTAGAAATTTAGGGCTACTTTCTATAGAGGAAAATAATCTATATGGAAACCTACCAGCTCAAATTGGGCAACTTAGAAGTTTAGGGATACTTTCTATAGAGGAAAATAATCTTTCTAGAAAGATTCCTGATTCTATTGCCAAAGGAATCAGTTATTAGGGAAATTCCTAAAAATTTAGGGAAATGTGTGAACTTACTACTGCTAGACCACTTTTTTGCACATGTATCATTACAAAAATGAATTGATTGACCAAAAAAAAAAGTTTATTCAAAAGAAATAGCTTATCAACCTAATTAAATATTGTTCTATTTAACTACAAAATATACTTTTCAAATATTAAATATTTATTTGTTTTAATTACGATAAAAGACAATGCTTACAATATATTTCAGTTATGGAATATAACTTGAGTAAAAAGATCATTTTCATTATTTAAAATGATATCATTAATAAAGGAAGGTTTTGATTTTTGATTTTTTTAATAGAATGGTAGGCATTCCTGAATGTTAATATAGATTCCTAAAAATGAAGATAAAGATGGAATGCAGAGAAAAGCAGGGCGAGCCATACGTGACAGGGGAATGGCAGAATTTTAGGGGAATGATAGATGAATAGGCCGAATAACGTACGAATGAACAGTAACGACTCCTGCCCAGATGAGAAAACACCGAAATTTTTGCGGCGATAAAAATGAACCAAGGGAACCCTATATTGGAGAGAGACTTCTCCACTGCCAAAGAAAAATTGCTGCGCTGGATTCACGCCACACAAAGAAAATGAAACCAGGAACCCTTAGCTTCGACCATTGACCATTGTGAGTTTGTCACAGTGCGGTCAGCTCAACTAACTATAGAATCGCTTGACATGTTGACAGGAAGTTGCAGTAAAAGAGGTGACTTTGTAATGGGAGTAAGGTTTTCCAAACATTTATTACTATTCGCTATTTGTATTTACTAAAATTTTAAAAGTAATTGTGTATATATATATATTCCACTCAAAAACTTATTCTCCTTCACTGTAATCAACATAATATTATAGGCGATTATATATTCCACTCAAAAACTTATTCTCCTTCACGGTAATCATGATAATATTATAGGTATCATGATAATATTATAGGTGATAACTAAACTTTCAAAGAAGTTGCTTTAAAAACCCCTTTTGGGAAAAATTAAATTAATAACCAAATCATAAATTTTTTATACTAAAACATATTTTTAAAAGAATTCTATAATAAATAGTTTTACGAGTACTTCTTATTTCTAATTTGTAAAAAAGCTTTATCAATAAAATTATTCTTATTTCTAATATTATTAATATATATATGAATGACATTTTTTAAAATATTTTTATATTTTTAATATATGTGTTTAAAATTTAGGAAAAAAAGTTATGAAAAGTATTAAGTTTAATTAATGTTATGAAATATCATGATTATTAATATAAATTATCATTATTTAATTTTTTTATAATATTATGATTTAAAAAAATGATTGATAATTTTATTAATAAAATAGAATTGTTGAATGCATTTTATATTAATAAAAATAAAATTATAATATTATACTTAAATTGAATCATCTTATTATATGTAACATTCTCATTTAACAATCCATGAAAATGTTTGGAGTTAGAATTTTTTTACAGTATTTACTAACATGTAACTTTTATTATTATTATTTCATTTTATTTCAACTGGTCATTAGATGAACAACCATCATTACACAGAGTAATCTTTAGTAAAGAAATAGTAAGTTACATAACCATTAATCATTAATTTGGAAACATTATCATATAAATTGTGATGTTGCCTTGATTTATTTCAATGCTTTTTTAAACTAAGTTAGGTAATCACATACTTGATAATGCAAATATCATATCATGCAAAGAATCAACATCATAAAAATGACACAATATGAAAGCACATCATTAGATTTTAATATACCGTAGAAACTTGGTAGGGTGAAAACCAACAAATGTTTAATTCTATCATTAAACGCTCAGGAGGGTGTTCGCCCCTCACTCAATAGTTATAAAAGAGTTCATCCATTGACCATTCTCATAAAAGCTTACCAAGAAGTAGCATCTTAAACGAAAAATCATTAGCTATAATCTATTACAATCATCATGATGTCATTTACCCACAAGGCCTTTAGCATTAAGTATTTGCAAGTGGGTTTCTCATATCTGTGGATCATTGTGTAACTAACATTTCTTCAATCTGTATAAACCACTAGTTCATCACTTGCCACAATGTTTAAATGAACCCATATTTCACATATGTCACGGTATTTCCTACAATGAGTACTGACAAGAAACTTGATATCATGATTATATAAATAGGTGATCATAAAAATCTTTATTAGTCATGCTTGAATATCTATTCATGTGCATCTACAAAACGTAAACAAATATCAGTACATGCCTTCTTCATATGCATTAATAATAGAATACAACATGTCTACAAATAAATATCGCATTAACCGTAATTCCACTCCCACATACATATATTCTTTCTCTTTTCTAAAGGAAAACCATTACACAGAACAATTTTACTAGTATATGTGGTCTTTGTGCATGTAATTATACATATTAAGAGAAAGTAGCCTGTAATTTATGCCATTATGCGTTCTTTTCCATAGGAATTAATACACTAGATGTTATTCTTATGCATGCGACTGGAATTTTTTGCTAAAAGAAAATAAGTTAATAGATAGATATTATGGTTCTGCATGCAACTACATGTTCTTTGCAAGAACATTTCAACATTTTTCTTCCAAAGGAGAGCTAGCTATTTATAATAACTATAGTACATGAAAATACATGCCCTATTCCAACATAGAGTTAACACACTATTAATTATTTCTTACATGAAACCACTTATTCACTAATATGAAAACTATTCTTCTTGCATGCATACACATCTCCCTTTGCCAAGGGAAACTAACTACATATTGCATGCAATTGTATAATTTTTTCCACAAAATAATTAACACATTCTTTCATGCAATTTAATTCTTTCCCGAATCATACTAACATAATAGTCCATATTATCGTCATGAAAATTAACATCATAACTACACTTTTAAGAAAATCAGCATAATTTCTTTTAAAATAAAGCGTTATTAATCGGGTGCATGCAAAACATGTTTCATCTTCCCAAGAAGTCAAAAGAATCATAGTTATTTTTTCCATGCATGCAAAACATGTTTCATCTTCAAGAAATCGAACACATGGTAGCTATTCTATATTCACGCAAACACACTTTTATCTTTTCAATATGGTGGAAAATAACCACATATTCTTCTAAAACAAATTAACACAATGGTTATTAGTTGTGTATCTCACACATATTCTTTTGAAGAAATCTAGTTAAAAAGTGGTTCTTTCCATGTAATCTAACATGATTTCTTTGTCTTTTATATGAATTCCTTTTTCAAGAGAGTACCATAGTTTTCGTAATATCATAAATTATATGGGCCTTTAATCTCCTTAATCCACCATGGAATGAAATAAATACACTAAATTATCCATGCCTCTCACATGTCAGGGATAAGCATCTTGATAAAGTTTACTCTATGCCTAGACGTTGAAGGAAGGGATGTTGTAAGACTCAAAAAGGAAGATAGATATGCCCCTATTGTTTATTTATTTATAATTGGGTGAATCCATAAAACTTTTCATTGACGAAAGTATTCATTCTTGGAGGAATATTGGAAGTAGAGGCTGCAGGTTCAACGTGAATAAGAGACCAAGAAACATAGAAGTTGAATTCATATATGTGTATAAAAGGAGACAAGGTAGTTGTAAGTTCTCTTTTTTCTAAATAAATGAGAGGGTACTTAACCTTTTTCACAAAAGATTCATGTAAAAGTTCTTTTAAGAAAATATAAGGCTACTTAGCTTTTATGCACAAGATAGCCATTTTTCTTTCTCTTCCATATTACATCCTTCATATTCACAATTATTTACTTTTGTTTTATTTAATATAATGAGGGGTGGTGGTCCTATTGTCAGCATGAAAAATATGATGCCTGCTTGGGCACCACAATCAGGGAAGTAGAATTATGTAGCAAAGTAGATAAACAAAAGACCCAAGAACTAGACAACCATCATTGCTTACAATGAAATTTAGGGTCAAGTTTATCCTCCATTCACATTTTCTCTCTCTACCTAAAGCCTCAAACTACACACACTTCTCTAATAATAATTTTAATGTCGGGCACATAAACATAACATATTGTACATGCACATAGCATCATGTACATGTTTGTCTCTCAATTTAGAAGGTAATACCGTATGTAATGATGTTGGAATTCCAAGTAAATAGTCGAATGGATACCTTGCACCATCACCCATTGACCAAGAAAAATAAAGAAATGGTAAGACAAACCCATGGTGGTTTGTAAAAAATCATAGACCTAACTGCTTCTTGATTTCATCAAATAAATGAATAATATTTTTATTTCGTACTGTATAAACTTTATGAGAGTTATGGTATGGATATTACATACTCCCCCCTTAAAGATAACATCATCCTAAATATTCTCTCAATGGAACTTTAACTTTTACTCATGATATAACAATCCAAACAATCTAAAGGGTATCCTTCCCCTTCAAAATGAAGGGTTTTGTTCCCAATAATTACTAACAAGAAGAAACAATAAAATTTGATCAATAATCATAAGAATTTATAATTGAAAATATATAAGTTATATACTTTCCATAACCTATCCATTATTCAAATTCATAGAAATAAAAAATATATATATCATGCAAAAACAATATTAATTGTTTGATAGACCATCAATACTCCATGGCAGGGACCCTTTAATTTCTAACAAAATCAACATAATCATGTTAATCACAACATTTTTAATCAAATTAAATAACTTTAACTATAAATTATTTATGTCATTCTATGTGATATTTTAATCACAATACTTTGAAAAGTACTCAGAGAGCACTTAGCTCTCCAATAATCAAGATGATCAATAACTACATCAAATGCATATTGTGTTAGTTGTAATTGGGAATTTGAATCATATCATGGTAGTGATTCATCACATGTTTACCCTAGTGGGCCGATTAGCTTGGGTAAATGTAGGGGGAGGTATGTTACAGGGTTGTATCAGAGCATGGCTCAACCCTTGGACTGGACGGGTGGAACATGGTTGTCATGCATGCATGTAGGTTATATATGTGCCTACTATGCATGGATGGCAATGGACATTATTACAGTCGTGTTTTCATGTAGAATTTGATGATGTTATTTTTTCCAATGTGTTCGTCATTACCGTGTCTCAGTGTATATATTTTGTTATGGATGCATTTTCATGGTTATGGTATGCATGAATAGAAGGCCAGCCATCCATTGTGAGGTCACTGTATGTATTTTGTGTTATCGGGATGTTTTTGGTATGTTATGATGCTAATGTATTGGCTGAGATAGATCAAGAGATGCATCTCATCAAAGCGAGGTTACAACACTAGACCTCGGGGTAAGAGCATATCATCATACAAGTTTTTATGGTGGGTGTGCACGTATGCTGTTTAAAGTTTATTATAATAATTAGGGTTATATATATGTATGTTAGTCTATGGTTTTGCAGTTACAGGTATGATACATATTATTTAAACAGTGTGATCAAATGCACATGCGTCAGTTAGTCATGATGGATACTAACCTTGTTGTTATATCCATTTTGGTCACACACATGCTGATTATATGCATAGGTATATTTTGGATTGGCTTATGCATATGGTTACAGTTATGAAACTCATGTATGAGTCGACCTATTTTTATGATATTGTGTTGTAATAAGCTATACTGACTGTGCATATGTGATTTTTATGCATGAATGACAAATGTTTATGAGTTTATGATGTGAAAATTTTAGTTATTGTTATGGAAATAATGGCCTTATTTATATTTTAGTTGATATTTTGTGAAGTTATATTCTGCTAATATGGATTGATTGAGTAGATGAGATAACGTCCCCTGAGATATATTGAGGTATGAGTTTGATTATGTTATCTACTTGGTGATTGAATGTTTAACTATGTTGTATATTTGGTGTTTGAGTGTTTGGTGTATTTTATTTCATCTATATGTTGTTTGAATGTTTGATTAGTTGCATGATATGAGTTTGTATCTATAAGACTGCATGAAGGAATTATCTTGTTTTCATATGGTTGTACTAACATACTATGTGTTGATACAACTTATATGTACTTGAGTGTAATTGGGTGCTAGTTGTACTATTAGGACTAATGGCTATGAGTTGACTGTTCTTTATGATATGGTTGTTAGTCTTTGAAAGGGTTGATTTCAAATTAATAGATATGTTGTCTTGATTTATGGAATATTTGACTGACATGTATGTTCAGTTAGAAGGAAACGTGGTTGTCATGACAATGTAAGCTAACTAGTATATTGTTATATTTGTTTATACACTGACAATTTTGTTTTTATGCAAGTATGATATAGGTAATTGCATGGAAAAGAGACTTCCATAAAATCTTGGAGAAGTCTTAGGTTGATCTCTCCTTTAGAATCTCTGGGAACCGTAGGGATTGATTCTTTGTTTTTGTTTCTAGCCTTGTGCTTTTGGTCTTTTATGATTTGTTTTCACTTGATTTTCATTTTTGTTTACGTATGGTGCAATACCTTACCACCTTATTTGTGGTGTCATATTTCTATTTTTTTCCATGGTTTACTTCTGGTGTGTTTCTTGTTATTGCCTTTTATGTTTTCAGGGTATTGGGAATTTTTTGGGAAAGAAGAAATTTAATGGAAGCTCAGGAAGAGTTGGATGAAACCTGACAAGTACTGAAAGACTCAGATGAAGGTTGATGCATGTAAATGGAAGCTAAAGGAAACAATGTGACAACTAGTTGGATTGGTTTGGTCCATTAGTGTAAATGGATGGTGGCAAGATAGTTATGAGAAAGGTAAAGTTAACATATTTGAGGCATTAGATCCCTTGCCCATGTAGGGAACTATTGTTTTCAATGGTTTGTATCCGTGCACATATAAAAGAGTTATTTTACTTTGAACTTATGCTATCTGTTAAATATGTTTTGATTATGATTATGATGATGTATATATGTATTTACGTATGTTGTTGCCTTGCAGGTTTTCAGGGATCATGATTGTTTTTTGTTAATTCTTATATGTATAATGTATGTATGTATCTATTTTTTTGTGTGATAAGGTCATCAGGAATCATTCTTGTGGGGGAATGATTTCTTATGCAGGTGAATGGCATGAAGAGTTTCGTGGTTTATGAGGAATCAAGTGGGAATAGTAGCCTTGATATATCTACAAGGTCAATAACATGTAGATATGAATTGATATTATATGCTTCTAATATGCCTATGTTTATGTTATGGATAATCTATGTTGAGAAATACATCAACGGAATGAAATCAGAATGATTAGTGACATGCTAGAACATGCACAAATAGTGGAAAGACACTAGAAGCAAGGTTTCTTGGTAGACATAGTGTGTGGTCTATGGATGTGTAGTACTACTATTCTATATATGTTGGACATGTTGTACATGTGATGGTTGTGTACATGCGGTGTTATATATATATGATGCCATATACATGTTGTTTCGGTAATGTTGTGTACCACATTTTGTTTATGTAGTGCTATGTAGAGATGGTGTTGTGCATATGTTTCATATGTGGTGCTATGAACATCTAGTGTTGTGCATATGTTGGATATGCAGTGGTGTGTACATATGGTTTTGTGTGCATGTTAGATATTCAGTGTTGTGTACATATGGTGCTTTGTGCATGTTGCATATGCGGTGTTGTGTACATATGGT
The DNA here is from genome assembly GCA_034641835.2 of Pinus albicaulis. NCBI lineage: Eukaryota > Viridiplantae > Streptophyta > Pinopsida > Pinales > Pinaceae > Pinus > Pinus albicaulis. The sequence goes on from CM076577.1 coordinate 1,168,336,677, forward strand.
GCTATGTGCATGTGGTGTTGTGTGAATTATTGTACATCTTGTGTTGTCTGTACGTGGTGCCATGTAAATGTTGTACAAGGGGTGTTTTGTGTAGGTGATGTTGTTTAAATGTTGTGCATGTGTTTTTGTGTACATGTCATGCATGTGGTGTTATGTACACATTGTGCAGGTGGTGTTGTGTACACTTCGTGTAGGTGGTGTTCTGTACACATTATGCATGTGGTGTTGTCTATAGGTGGTATTGTCTAGATGTTGTACATGTCATATTGTGTGCATTTCATACATGTTGTATTATGAACACATGGTATTTTATGCATGTTGTACATGTTGTTTTTTTCATGTGTGGTATTGTGTGTATGCATTGCATGGGCATGGTACCATGACATATGTATTGTGTTGTACCTCAGATGTAGGTGTATGTATTGTTTTGCATCATACACCAGATGCATGTGTATGTGTTGTGTTGTATTCCAGGTGTAGATGTATGTATATGTATTGTGTTGTATACTAGATATACATGTATGGATTGTGTTGTGTTTTACACCACGTGTAGGTGTATGTGTTGTATCGTACACCAGATGCAGGTGTATGTGTTGTGTTTGTACACCGAGTGTAGGTGTACATGTTGTACGCTAGGTGTAGGTGCATGCATTGTATGATATATCATGCCTTATGTGGTTGTATTTGTGTTCTGTACACTATGTGTATATGTACGTGATCAAATACAAGTGAAGGAAATAGGTGCTTGCCGGATGTGGCAACTGATTTGGTAAGGGTACGAAAAGAAAAAAGGCAGATGGAAAGAACCATTTAAATTATAAGTACAAGTATTTTATTTCAATTTTAATTATGCGTGTATTATGTGATTCTAATTCATGGTTATTACATATGATATATGATTCTAGTTTCTTATGGTTACATGTGTTCTATGATTTCAAATTTGATGGTTGTGTTTTGAGGTAACTAGATGTGATATGTTCATGCATGATTATTTGATAAAACAACTAGTTTGACTTGTTGTGACAAGAAGTGAATAAAATTGTATGTGTACCTTTTTAAAAAGCCACCAATGAGGTATGATGTGAATTTATTTCAATCTATTTTGGTTCTAATGGGAAATATGTGTTTGGTACAGGAAATAATGGAAATTACTAGTTGAGTGGTTGAAAATGAATGCAAGAATAAGCAACAACAAGGAATTGGAACAAGTAGCATTATGTTGGTAAAGCACTTCAAGAGAAATTTCATTATAGGACACTGGTACATAATAGTGTGCATTGATATTGATGAGCATGGTATGAGTTGTGTAATGGTTTTTATGTAGGGATATGCCTTGTTTGTTTGACCTTATAATGCCAGGAAATTTTTCCAAGGGATGGATCACATGAGAAAGGGGATGTGAGGGAACTTCCAAGGTAATTGATTGAATGGAAGGGGGTGACCAGATTCCCTGAGGGACTTCACCGAGAAGAGAAGTGGTACAAAACTATAGTGTTTGACATTGGATGCAGAATTTTGTTTTGATAATGGATTCTAGACTTCCTAGGAAGGAGGTGAATCTTGGTATTTATTTTAGGGTGGAGGTGTGAGCCTTTCGATTCCCTTATTTCAGATGCATGCATCGTATCATTTTATTTGATGCTCACAGAAAATGTTCATATGTGTATATTATTGTAAATATTGTATCGTGTTGTGTTATAAATCTCCACAGACAAAATGATTTTTTCTTGGTTGAATTAAATGTGCATGATTGTATACGTGGTTGGTATTTTAAATACCATAATGAACTATGTTAGAAATCTCCAGTGAGTGGTATGTTGTCATGTTCTCAGTAGTAATCATCCTAAATACCGCAACAAACTGTGTTATAAAGCTCCATGGGAAGTATGTTTTGGTTGAGAGCAGTATTGGTGGTTATAGGTGTCATTGAACATAGAGGATGGTGTTCCCCCAAGGGGGAGGGTTATTTAACAGACCCAATTAAAAATTCATGTAAAAAATATAGGACCATGTTCATGGTACAAGTATTCGAAGATTAATAGTGGGATAAACATACTAGAGGGGTGTTCATTTGGTTTATTATGGCTAAAGAAATTTTGAAAAGTCATTGGAAAAGGATTTGGAAAGGGAAATGTAACTTATTTGATATTTTATTTATGAAATAATGGAAATTAGAAAAAAATGAATGTGAAAGTGTTATAGCATCATTTTTCACCCTCGTGTGATTCATGATTGTCTCTTTGGCCTTGGGCACCCATTCCCACAGACTTGAGTAAAATTTCATAAAAAACAGTGTTTAAAATCTCATAAGCGGGTATGCCCAGAATTTTCCATGTGTATACGCGAGTCCAGAGATACTTTTCCGCGTATGCCATTAAAATCATTAAAAAATACATAAAAATCCCTATTTTCAAGGCTGGGTTGATGGTTATTCTTGTAATTCAACCACCCCAGCCTGTGGCCAGCTATTTCCAACAGATTGAAACTAATTTGAGGGAGTATAAAAGCCCCTCATAGCCTAAGGGAGAGAGAAAATTATAGACATTATACTCTGTTGGAGCCCAGTTCAAGTCTGATTTCCCGTGCCTCCTGCACTTCCCAGATTTTTTTAGGAAACCCTTATTTCCTGGAGATGTTCATCAGCTTATATGTCATCTAGTGTGCACAAGTATTGAAAGAATCCTAGTGAGGCAAGGGCGGGAGGGATCTAGACGATGGTCTGCTCGAAGATCGTGGAAGGATTCAGGTGATCTCTCCACCTTTCTATTATTGTACATGATGTTCGTAATGAAGAAGAACCATCTTGTTCCCGAATTCACGTGTTAATATCTTCTTGCATATGTGAAAAGGCTGTTAATTAAGCATTTGTTATTGTTTATATGATGTTTCACATGGATTACACTGACATTTAGGAAAGATATATGTTGTACAACTAGATTTCCGTGCATGTCTCTTCTTGATTTCTAGGTTGAAGAGGAAGAAGGGTTGCTAGGGGTTTGGACCCTGCGGGATCTACATCAAACGTAGGACCTACGGGTGAGTTCTACAATCGATGTTATCTAGCTTTTAGCATATAGTTTGGTTGTGTGAGTCCTTCTTGAATAGCATGCCCTAATCTGTGAAGGTTTTTGACCCAACGACCTCTAGGGAGTTATTTCCCGGAACAGAATTGGCGACTCCACTGGGGATTGCATTCTTGTGATTCCCCTGTTGGGTGGTTTCAGTGGTTTTAAAGGTTTCCAACAGTTTTAATCATTATTTCTAGTCCAGTTAGTCTTTTCTCAGTCAGACTAAAGACCTGGTTCTTTAACCAGGCTTGATCATTTTTATTTTTCATTTTTTCTTTTCCATACGCTAGTTTTCCTCTACACAGACATGTATACACGCAGGTTTGGTGTAAGGAAGTCACGTATACGTGTTTTTCCTTTGCCATAGTCGCGTATGCACGCTTGTTTCAAAACTGCTAAGTAGCGTATGCCTGGGAAAATTTTGAAATTTTTTATTTCTTGACTTTTTGGTCTTGTCTCCCTGTGGTGACCTGTCTCTGTAGTGTCCTTATGGTCTTTGGATTGTGTTGAAGGTGGTTATTAGGCTTTTTCTCTCTTATTTGGTTAAATACTGGCTCATTTGGAAAATCTTATTTTTTTTAGTGCTTGAATTTCTGGTTCGAGTACCAAGATCTCTTTCTGGAGATTCTTGGCTATTCTGCTTAATCAGGACAGAGAGCTTCAACTCATATGCTCTTTCCTAACTTTGTGTCTTGCTTTGCACTTTAATTTTTGCCTACTTTTCAGTTGGTTTTCTTGATTTCATTTGACTAGGTCTTGTTGCAATTTTTGAGGAATCATTTTTGGGTCTTTGAAGTTTTGTTTGCTGCAAGATTGTGCTATTCTTCTGGGCTGAGTTATTGAGTTTCTTGCCTTCCTTTTTCTCGTATAAATCTTGCTACTAAGTGGCACTATAAGAATTAGAGCATTTTGTTGAATTTTTGCTTGAAATTCAGAGATTGTTTGGCTTTGGAATTGGATAGTTCTTCTTGGTCTCTTTGAAATCTTCTTTTTATAAAATTCAAAAGCTCAAAAACATTTTGTTTTTCCATTGCCTTTGTTTTGCATTTTTGTTTTGGTTTCTTTCCATATTTTGAAGCCTTGTTGAGATTTCTTGCCTTCGATTTCTGACTTGATTTTGGAAGGGAATTTTCATTAGTTTCTTTCTCTTATTTCGAGCATATTTTGGTGTCTTTATACTGAGAGTTTCTGATTTGGGAACTAGCTTTGTGGACATCTGGAAAAGTGATAGAACTGGGGGATTATTGGAAATTTCTCTTTGCTTTGTTAGATTTTTCATCTTAGAATTGGCATGCTCTTAGTAATTTGCATTAAGTGCACTTGAACATTTGTAGTCTTTTTCATAAATTTTGCGAGTGTGAGGTTTGATATCTGAAAAGAAAAAATAGTCTCGTAGAACTCGTGTAGAAATTTATTTTCATCGAAAGGAAATTAATGCATCTGCATGTAGTTTGGTTTTCATTAATTTCTTTTCTGCGTCATAAAACATCACGAGTTTCATTCCCATATTCCCTTGACTTAATATAACAGCCAACTAAAATAAGTGCAATAATTTAAAAACAACTAGCAAGTTTTTTATTAAGTGTCATACATCAACTAGCTAGGTTGTAGGGCCTTGGATTAGTTGAGTGGAGAGTTAAATCTCCAAGGCCGCTCAAACTAAAACATATAAATTTATTAAATGAGCGAAATCCAACACCGTTAGGTGGACCGGGAAAGCTCTCCTCCAGAGAGTCAAGCACGAGGGGAAGTGAAGGTTGAGAAGAGAGATACCCCCTCTCCGATTTACTGGATCTTTCCTTAAGACCATTCCACCCGGCTGCTGACATGGATTGGTGCCCTTAGTTGCCATTCCTAGGTACCACACAGGTGACTACGGGGGGGGAATACCCGTGGTACCTGAGGCAGACGTCGTATCACTTCCAGCAGTACTTCTGGAGGGTGCCCCGGCGAAGCTTGGGTACTTGCACCAGCAAAGGATGTTGTTAGGAGGTCGGCGTAACTATTTATGTTACCTTCGCTAGTAGGCCTGGGCCGTAATTATCCCAGACTACTTTTGTGAGGTCCTATTTTTTGCTTTCTCGTATTTTGGTGTCTGGTCCTAATCACCCGGAGCGGAAATACCTGAAGGCTTCTTTCTTGGTTGCATCTTAGGGATTTTTGCAGTGAGTGCTCTTTGCTCCTAGCTTGCCTATATTTATAATTTTTTGAGTCCAATTAATCTGTTAAGGTGGTTGATCAAGCACCTTGTCGATTGAGGAGAGTTCGGGGGTTATCTCCCGAAAGTGTTGAGCCTTCTTTAAGAAGGCATAGGATTAATATAGCAGGTGAATATCACCCAGTGGTATCTGATGCAACGAAGAGAGATCCTCCACAAGGGCTTGAAGTTTTTGTAGTTAGTTCCGGTGTTGGTTCCGAGAGGAGCGCTTCACTCACCTCGAGAGTCTTATTTCCGCGAGAAGAAGAAGTAGAGGTAGAGGAAGTATCTCAGCTTTCTGAATCACTTCCATCTCTTATTCCTCCTGATTATCCGTTTATTTTTTAGTACATCGGACCTGAGTAAGAAAGACCAGAAAGTCCTTATCCATCCTTTTCATAACTTTCTATGGCTACAACTGGGAACACGACTTCAGCTGTGAGTGCTGCAGGCATTCAGACTCCTGCTTCAGTAGAAGGAGGAGGCACAATTGCTATATCTTCAATTGCTTCTAGTACTGCTATGTTTGGCTCTGGTTTCACCCAAGCACAAGCTTCTCAATCTGGTCCCTTTTGTTTTGGAATGCCCAGTAGTGGGATTCCTTCATTTTCCTTTTCCACTGCTGCAACTGTGTCTGCACCCATGTCTTCCATGGCTAGTGGGTCAGCTTCTTTTCAAGGGTTCCCCTTCGGAAGTGGGCATATTCCTAGTTCAAATCCTTCCTTAGGGTATTTTCCTTTTACTTCTCAGACTCAGATTTTTAACCCTTGGTCTGGAGGTCAGAGTTCAACTACCTTTACAGGTTGGAACCCTGTATTTATAGCAGTGGGGGCAGGGAATCAGTTTTTCACTGGTCAACAAGGGAATGCTTCTTTCCCCTCGTCGAGTGCTTATCATACTTTTTCCCCTCTTTCTAACGCTTGGAACCCCTACCAGGGGGTTTCCTCTTTATTCACTACTTCAGGGGGGAACTGGTCCGGTCTATGGTAAATCTACATTGGGAGGGGGTCCTTCTCCAAATGTTGGGTCCTATGGCCCAACATTTTCTACGAGTTCTTTCTAGCAACCTGATGCCTCATCAAATCCAGTTTATTCTTTTCAGAATATTGGGAATTCATCCCACCAGGGATGGAATCGTCAGGCTCCTCCTTGTTTACCTTTTCTGGCAACGTTGAACTTGCCAGATTTGTCAAAATTGATGAATGATCTGATCCAATATAGTCCGAGGTGGCCTCCAGTTCCTACCAAAATACCTTCAGACATTCCAAAGTTTGAAGGCAAGAATGGAGAGGACCCGGCTGATCATATCACCACTTTCCATTTACGGTGTTCATCTAACTCCCTGATCGAGGATTCGATTAGGTTGAGGTTGTTTCAACGCACCTTGACTGGAAACGCTGCCAAGTGGTACACTGAGTTAACTGGGGGTAGTTTTGCTACTTTTGGAGATCTGGCTACTATATTTCTAAATCATTTCCAGTTGCCTATTCGTTATGATGTCGGGACTGAACTCCTAGCTAATTTTAAGCAGGATGACGCAACCCACATTTCTGATCATATTTAGGAATGGCGGAGAAGGAAGAGGCTCATCAAAGCTTATATTTCGGGAGAATTTCTTTTGGAATGGTTTTTGAAATCTCTGTAGGCAGATATTTCTAAGGATGTATCCCTCCCAGGGGTATTTTATGAGGAGCAGGCTACTTTTAGGTCCCAACAGCTTGAATTTATATATTCTCAGTCTAGTGTCCTTCATAAATATTTGCCTAATGCTCCTCACTCCAAATTAGACATATCCAAGACTAAACCTGGTCCTCATGGTGATGGACTTATTGGGTCGATCAATAGTGGTGCAGCTAACCTGCTTAGTCAATTGCAGTAGTTGTCTATACAATATACTTCTTATAGTGAGGCTGTGCCTACTGAGTCATCGCCTTCTCAATCTTTGTCAGTAAATGCCATCCAAACTTCTAACCCTAAAGAAAATCAACAATCTGAAGGGAAGAAGAAGGGACGGAACAGTAATAAGAAAAAGGGCAAGAATGGGAAGGGTAATGCAAATAAATCCAACGAGCATGTTGGTCAGGGTCCAAAGGATTAAAAGAAAGTGAAGTTTCCATGCAAGTTATGTGCTGGAGACCATCTTACTCACCTTTTCCCTAAACTTTAGGATGCACAGCGCTTGTTAGCTCAGCAGGGTTCTTCTAGTTCCCAGGTTGTGTTGACAAACCCTTTTCCCTAAGGGCAACAGCTAGTTGTTGGCAGAAATCAAAATACTGGAGCTTCCTTTAGGGGCACCCAGGAAGGGGAAACTCCATCAAACATATACATGATGAGTGCTCATGCGGATATCGCCACAAGATCCTGTGATTATGGCAAATATGAGTCTTCGAAAGCCAAGGGTGCTCCCGATGGTACTGATCCGCTTCATATTACAAAGCCTACAGTTGAGCCTATACCTCGGATGCCAAAAGCATCTACCAAGAATACGCCGATTAATCCAAATGCCAGGGTTGCCCGGAACTACTCTATTGTGGAAGATCTAGCGCAAAGTACTTGTGCCATGTCGGCTCTTGAGGTGCTCCAGTCTTGTCCAGCTCAGCGGAGTGCTTTGCTCACTGCTATTGGGGCTGTCGATCCAAAGAACTCTCTTGTGATTACATTCGATATGTCTAATTTTAAAAAGAGACTCCCCTATCATATGGATTTCCATATCAAATCGTCATTTCAGAAATTCAATATATTTCAAATGGTCGTTGATGAGGGCGCTTCCACATGTGTGATGTCTTTCGCATGATGGAAGGGAATTGGATCTCCCACAGCTATTCCATCCACTACTCTTCTGACTGTGTTTGATGGTCATTCTCACAGACCGCATGGTATTGTCCCAGCTTTTCCCATCTATGTTGGGGGAAAAACAGTAAATATAGAGGTTGAGATAGTTGATGCAAGCTTGGACTACAACCTTCTATTGGGGCGAAACTGGATTTATGAAATGGATGCTATTGCATCCTCATTATTTCAGGTTATTTGTTTCGCTCACGAAGGGAGGATTGTTACAGTGGATCAACTGGACTGTTCTCTTGTAGACTCGAATGCATCTATTGACTCAACTATTCCAAAGGTGGATAATGCCAAGCCGCCTGTCGAGAATTTAGGGGTTGGAATGTATTCTTCTTTAATGGGTACTTTCGATATTCCACCTCCTACCATTCATATAAATGTGATTTCATCCTCCAGCGCTCTTATTCGAAGAGAGTTCTTCAGAACTAATTATTTTTCGGACCCTTGGACCTTACCTTCCCCTACCTCCACATTAGTGAAAGGTCAAGTGGGTGGAATGGCACTTCCAATGTCTGCAGCTGAGATTTCTTATCAATCTATTGTTGACTCTGCAGAGACCATTCCAGCTTCTCTTTCTCTAGAGGATTTGGATGGCGATGTGGCTTCGGCTTGGACACTTAGTTCTTCTTCCGCCCAGGATTGCCTTGATACCACTCTTCCATCTGAAGAGGCCATCCTGGAAGCTATGACTGGTATAGATAGACCGTGGGATGATTTTCATCATTGATCTTACTTTTTACCTGATTTGAGCAAAGTTGAATCAAGTTTTCCAAGTCCTTTGTCTCCTGGTCCTGTTCACCCAGTCCTGAGCCCTTTAGCACCAACATAGGTTTATGCTGAAGGGAACATGGCTGTGATTTCTCCAACTATCCCGGTGAACATTTCTATGGATCCCAATGTTATAGAGAATGTCTTCATCGAAGCTGAACGTTCCCCTGAAGAGATTCAAATTTACATCGATATCTTTAAAGAGTTTAGGGATGTGTTCGCTTGGTCTTATGAGGAAATGCCTGGTATATATCCATCTATTGTCCAGCATGAGATCAAGACTCACAAAAATGCAAAGCTTGTGAGGCAAAAGCTTCGTCTGGTTAATCCTAGGAAGGCTGCAGCTGTCAAAGCTGAGGTGGAGAAGCTGCTCAAGGCAGGATTTATTTTCCCTATTCCTTTCATGGAATGGGTTTCGAATCCTATTCTCGTGGATAAAAAACAAGGAAAAATTCAAGTTTTCATTGATTTTAGATACCTTAATAAATCATGTCCAAAAGATAATTACCCCACACCATTTATAGATCAGATTATCGATGAGTGTGCCGGTAATGATATTTTCTCCTTAATGGATGGTTTCTCCGGATACAATCAGATTACTATCCGTCCTGAAGATTAGCATAAGACTGCCTTTATTTGTCCCTGGGTTACTTTTGTTTACAAGAAGATGCCTTTTGGTCTTAAAAATGTTGGGGTTACTTTTCAGCGGGCCATGTCATATGTCTTCCATGACATCAAACATATTATTGAGGTGTATTTGGATGATTTAGCTACTCGTTCTCGAAAGAGAATTGATCATCCTGCTCACCTTTGCCAATTATTTGAACGATGTCGTTTCTAGAAGATTAGGTTGAATCCGAACATGTGTGTTTTCGCGGTTACATCCAGTCGGTTATTGGGATTCATTTTGTCTTCGGAAGGGATTAGGGTAGATCCCTTCAAGGTTGAGGCAATACTTCGGTGGCCTCCACCGTCATCTATTCGTCAAATTCAAAGTCTACAAGGAAAAGCTAATTTTCTTCGGAGATTTGTCGTAAATTATGCTAAAGTTACCAAAGGATTTATGAGATTGTTGAAGAAGGGAGTTCCATTCTTTTGGGATGACTTCGCTCAATGCTCATTCGATGCTTTGAAAAAATAATTGACCTCTGCTCCTTTATTGATTCCACCTTATTATAGCAGGGATTTCCTTTTGTATCTTGCAGCAGTAGAATCTACCATTGGTATGGTTCTAGTTCAAGAGGACGATGCTCTTGCAGAGCATGTTATATACTATCTTAGTCGAGGCTTGGTAGGACCTGAATTCCGATATACTCCAATAGAGAAGCTAGCTTTAGCAGCTGTTCATGCTGTTCAGTGACTTAGACATTATATTCTTCTACGAAAAACTTATGTTTTGGCAGCAGCCAATCCATTTCAGTTTGTTCTCAGTAGGTGAGTGATTGGGGGCAAATACAATATATGGATTGTGATTTTGCGAGAATTTGATCCTGATTTTATGTCTGCTAAGTCCAAGAAATCATTAGTTTTCGCGGAATTAATCTCCAAGTTTCCCTGTGGAGAAGAGGTAGTGTATGATGAATCCTTCCTGGATGAACATTTGTTTCTCATCTCTGCACAGGATCCTTGGTATGGAGATGTCATTTTATATCTTCAGACTACGAAGTTTCCCTCTAATTTTTCGAAAGATGAGCGCCGTAAGTTGCGTCACTTGGCTAAAAATTACTTGATTATTGGTGATGCGTTATACCGTCGAGGGGTTGATTCAATCTTGAGACATTGCTTAACTCTTGAAGAAGTTGAGGCTGTGCTGAATGATTGCCACAGTGGAGCTTGTGGTGGTCATTTATCTGGGCTTGCTACAGCCAAAAAAATCTTGCGTGTTGGATACTTTTGGCCTTCAATTTTCAAAGATTGTATGGAGTCAGTCAAAAAGTTTCATCCATGTCAAGTCTATACTTGAAAAATGAGTGCTCATCTAGCTCCTCTTTTTCCAGTTATTACTGTCACTCCCTTTACAAAGTGGGGTATTGGTTATACTACTTGTAACCCGCCTTCGGCTAAAGATCACTAGTACATTATTGTAGAAGTAGACTACTTTACGAAGTGGGTCGAGGCTATGCCTACTTTTAGGAATGATGGTGAGACAACAACTCTTTTTCTTTTCAACCAGGTTATTGCTTGTTTTGGTATTCCTACAGAGATTTTAACTTATCATGGCAGTCATTTTCAGAATAGCATGATGGCTGAGTTGGCTCTAAAATTAGGTTGTTGACAGGAGCATTCATCTCCGTATTATCCTCAGGCCAATGGACAAGTGGAAGCCGTGAACAAATCCTTGAAGACCATTCTTCAAAGTACAATTAATAAAGCTCGATCCAACTGGAATATCATGCTGTATCCTGCACTTTGGGCATACAGGACGTCAGTAAAAACTGCAACTGGCTTTACTCCGTTTCAACTAGTTTACGGGCTGGAATCCATATTTCCCATTGAATGTGAGATTCCTTCTCTTAAGTTAGCTGTTGAGCTTCTTCCTGACACTTCTAGTCTTGAAGAATGTCTCCTTCATTTGGAACATCTTGATGAGTAGTGTCAGGATGCCGCCACGATGAATGAGGTGCATAAGAAACGAATCAAAGTTCAGTACGATAAGGCGGTCAAGCCTAGGGTTTTCTCGGAAGGCGACCTTGTTTTGTTCTATGCCTAAGAAAAGGATGCCCTGGGCGCAGGAAAGTTTAAGTCTATGTGGTATGGCCACTTCATCGTTAAAAGAGTCCTTAAAAAAGGAGCATATGCCTTGCTTGATTTTGAAGTAAATGAGTTTCTGGAGCCCATAAATGGGCTCTATTTGAAAAGGTATTATTCCTAGGCTTCGGCCTGGCATTTTGCTTTTGTATATACTAGTCTTGTTTTGTACATATCTAGTTTTTGGTCTTTGATGTGATGGTGATGTTTTTGATCTGCTTTGGCAGGTTGTGTTGAACGAAATGAGTCATTATGGTTTTGCCGATGGTGCTAGTAGACACTCCCGGAACTTGGCTTCCGTGGCTTGGGTACTTCATCATCCATCCGGTTAGCTGTTAGTATCAAGAGGAGTCTGCATTGGTCCTACTTCCAATAATATAGCAGAGTACACTGCAGTTATTTATCTACTCTCGGAGGCAATATCTTTAGGTGTTGATTCGTTGGTAGTTTTCTTGGACTCCCAGCTGGTGGTGTCGCATTTGAAGAATACTTATCGGGTTCAAGATCCATTTTTACTTTGGTTGTTTTTTAGGGTACTTTTTGATGAAGTTGAGATTTTTCCGTTTTTTGATCCATGACTTCTGACCTGTCATGGAAGGTATATGATCTTCACTGGAATATAGGTTAGGAAATCCACTTTTTGTTGCATTTTGCATACTAGCCTCCATTCTAATCACTTTCCATAGGGTCGATCTCATCAGGTCATGAGTATTTCACCCATTTCACTCGCCAATTTTTAATCATGACTTGGTGGTAGAGCCTTCCATTACATGGGCTTCCTAGTTAGTTCCTCGCTAGTACTTGTTTCCCATGCTGCGTTTTATGTAGGCTCGAGAGTCCTCTTTAGTCCCACCATGGATTATGTGCTGAAGCTTCATTCTTATTCTTCTTCACTATCATTATTTCTGGCTATTACCCTAGAGGCTCCCGGGTGTCATTGAGTTGTATTACTGCATTGCATATTGGCTACTTGTTTATCCTGGCCTTTAGTCGGCTTCATTTGGACTCGATGTTTAAGCCATCTTTTGACCTTGACTGTCTGTACAAGTTAACCATTGCATGCACTTAGCTATCGCGACTTGACACCCTTTTTTCCCATGGATGGAACATTCCTTTGAGTATCGCTTACTAGTTTCCGCCACCTTGAATTGAGCATATGATCGTTCCTATCCCAGGAACTAGTGCGTATGTTTCATTGATACTCGTTCTATCCATTGTACCATAGCATTATTTTATTCTTTTTCAGGCTTATTATATGAAAAAGACAAAAAATCAAATATAACAAAAAGAGCTGGAACGGGATGTTACTTCGTAATTTGATGGTAGTACAGTATCAGTTTGTCACACTTGAAAAAGCACATACACTTATATATTTCCTTCATTTGGGATGGTTTTAGTTTTAACCTAGGTTCAGCTTTTTCCTTGTTTCACTGGTCAGTTCTCCCCCGGTTGGTTATCTCTTCCAATCATATGGAGAGTTTGTTTTTGCCTCCTGCATAACAGAATTATACAGTGTCATTTTTTACTACCATGGTCATCACGAGTCGTGCTTTTTTTCAAGGGAAGTTAAACCAGAGTCGGCCATTCTGCGGTGTCTCTTGACTCATTATTCAGCTGGCCTTCCCGGTCTTGTCAGTATCTTGTTCTATCATGTCAGATGTTTTGGTCTTCTGCTCGTGCTGGTTTGAGAAGGTCTCCATTGACTTCTTGTTGGCAGGTTTGTCTCTCATCGACTACGACATATTGCTCTGAGAGTAAACCTAGAGCCACACCCTGGCCTTATTTCCATCATTAACAGGTGACCTTGTGCTCAGTATTTGATCGTCATTATGGGTCTTTGACTGAGTGGTTTTCCTTGTGTTCGACTTCAGCATACATTATCACACTTGGGATTCATGCAGTACCTTGATTTCCATTTGACCCTATCGGTGGATATCTCGCCTCTGTGTCAGCTTTCATTATTGGTTGGTTCAGAGGGTTTCTCCCATGCGCTAGCTTAATCTTGTGCATGTCGAAAACGTACTTTGGTTTGGTTCCGTCACTTTGCTTCGTTCGATTCCTTCCAAATCTTGGCCTGCTGGTTACACTCGCGCTGGACTGATGTGGGATGCCTTACTGCCTTCCTTCCAGCAGATCTTTTCCCATCGACTCCGACTCATTGCTCTGGGAATAAGTTCTAGAGTCTTTTGTCAGTACCTTAGGGTTTGCAGTCATCAGTGGCAGACTCTTTGCTATCGACATTGGGGATTCATCATTGCCTCCTGATTGGTAGATTCTTCCAAGTGTTCGACTTCAACTCATTCATTCGCACTTGTTAGATTGTACTAGGGCACCTTGACACTCATTTTCATTATCAGTGGGTTGTCTCGCGTTTGTTAACGGTATACATTATTGACCGGTAATCAAACGATTTCTCACATGGTCGACTGCAGCTCATTTATTCCCATTGTGTAGAATTGTGCCATCAAGATCAGTGAAGACCTCGGGTTGCATCATCATTTTTCGGTTCACTCTTGATAGTCCATTCAGTTTCTGCCAGTGATGTCGTCCACCTTTATATGTTGTAGTATCAGTACAGCAACATCCTATATGTTGGCTCCAGAGTTGCATGATTGTACCATGTGTTCCAACCCTTATGATTTGGTACCTGGAGATTCAGTTACTTTTGTGATCAGACATCCATTTTCAGCACTATTGATCAGTTTGATATATTTGATACTTGGACATTGATTCCGACTTGTACTTCAGGGCCGTGCTCAGATGATTCATTGTGTACTTTCAGTTTAGCTATACTTGTATACATTCTGGATCTATTCTGTACTTTCTATATGGATATATTTTTAACTGAGCATGGGTATGCCCGCCTCAGACATGAGCTGACTCTCTGTTTTCTTTCATTGGTTTTTGGCAGGCAGAAATGTGGTGAAGTCCTCTCTTGTCCTTGCGAAGTTCTTTCTATCCACATAATAAATTTCGGCCATCATGTACCCCTTCTGACCTCATATATTAGGGGGCATCTGTTATAACATCATTTTTCACCCTCATGCGATTCATGATTGTGTCTTTGGCCTTGGGCACCCATTCCCACAGACTTGAGTAAAAGTTCATAAAAAACAATGTTTAAAATCCCATACGTGGGTATGCCTATACTTTTCCGCGTGTATACGCGAGTCCATAGATACTTTTACGCGTATGCCATTAAAATCATTAAAAATATATATATAAATCCATATTTTTGAGGCTGGGTTGATGGTTATTCTTGTAATTCAACCACCCCAGCCCGTGGCCAACTGTTTCCAACAGATTGAAACTACTTTGAGGGAGTATAAAAGCCCCTCATATGAATGGCCTAAGGGAGAGAGAAAATTATAGACATTATACTCTGTTGGAGCCCAATTGAAGTCTGATTTCCCGTGCCTCCTGCACTTCCCAGATTTTTAGAGGAAACCCTTGTTTCCTGGAGATTTTCATCAGCTTATATGTCATCTCGTGTGCACAAGTATTGAAATAATCGTAGTGAGGCAAGGGCGGGATGGATCCAGACGAAGGTCTGTTCGAATATTGTGGAAGGATTCAGGTGATCTCTCCACCTTTCTATTATTGTACATGTTGTTCGTAATGAAGAACCATCTTGTTCCCAAATTCACGTGTTAATATCTGCTTGCATATGTGAAAAGGTTGTTAATTAAGCATTTTTTACTGTTTATATGATGTTTCACATGGATTACACTGAAATTTAGGAAATATATATGCTGTACAACTAGATTTTCGTGCATGTCTCTTCTTGATTTCCAGGTTGAAGAGGAAGAATGGTTGCTGGGGGTTTGGACCTCGCGGGATCTACATCGAACGTAGGACCTACGAGTGAGTTCTACAATCGATGTTATCTAGCTTTTAGCATATAAGTTTGGTTGTGTGAGTCCTTCTTGAATAGCATGCCCTGATCTGTGTAGGTTTTTGACCCAATGACCTCTAGGGAGTTATTTCCCGAAACAGAAAGGTTGTAGGTTTCATGTAAGGAGGAAAATGAAGGAAAATAAGGGAAAATTGAAGAAATTGGAGGCCTCATTGATAAACAAATTTATGTGTATTAGTTCATGTATTTTCTCAGTTTATCTATTGTCAGTTCAGTTTTGGAGCTCTCATTATATTCTCTCTCTCACATTCCTAGACACTTTGAGTTTCTTGGAGAACTCTTCGAGGAGTGTGTCATACTTGGGAATTAGAGAAATAAGGAAATAGAAAAGTAGGAGAGCACGAGAGGACATCAGGATCATTAGCTGCAATGGTTTTTTCTTGCATGTACCAATATACACGTATTATTTCCTTGCTAGCTTTTGCATGCATGGAATATGCACGTGGTTTCTTGGTTATGGTTTTTCATTGCATTGGAGGATTTCCTAGATTGAGAATGGTTTTTCCTAGTCTTTCCATTTTCTGGATATGCATGGTGTTGTGGGTTTTATATTTGTTTTTTGGTTGGTGCTCATGTTCCTTTGGTTTTGGGCTGAGTTATTAGTTCCTGAAAGCCTTGGTTTGAAAAATGCTTTGGAATCCCTGTAGCAACATGGGTTGAGTTACTAGTTCTATAAGCCTTGGTTGCAAAAACGCTATGGAAGCCCTTGGTGGATTGAGTTAGTAGTCCTAGAAGCCCTGGTTGGAAAGATTATCTATAAGCCTGGAGGAAGCTTTGGGTCGAGTTACTGGTCTTAGAAGCCTTGGTTGGAACAAGCACTCTGGAGCCCTAAACAACTTGGGTAGAGACCAATTTGGTAATGGTTAGTGATGTCTAACCGTGAATTGGAATCATTGGTTGAGGGTTGAGGTGGTTTTTCCTCTGGAATATGGCATGAGCGTGATTGGTTGAAAGAAATATTTTTCTTAGCCTAATCTATGGTCGGGTGGTACTTGGATGTCCCATACCTAGTTTCATTTAGCATATGTTAATAAGAGCTCTTTCTCTCTTGTATTTGATGGGTGAATATACTTGTTCATATGTGTTTTTTATGGATTTTATAGCCTTGTTATTTATGTTGGTTATATGTTGGTTATGAGTATGTTTTATGATAGACTTGATTTATTGTTCTCATCATATTTTTATTAGAAAATGAATGAAAATTTAATGTGTCACTTATAATATTATAATGCAACTATTGTGATAAGGCAACAATGCTTCTTATTGATTCTCAGATAAGTATGAGACCCCTATGCTAAGATATATTGTTATGACATGTACATTACTTATTTGTGGCATGTTTCATGAAATTCCTGTCATGGCTAGTAGGGGTCAGATCAAGTCCTTGATGAAAATTTTTCATTAGTAACCTTGTTTTAATGTTATTTATCATTTATGGGAATTTCGTGAAGTTATTGGTAGTGACGTGAGACTTAGCCCTAAAAAAGTGGCTCACAATCTAGCATCGCTAGCTCAGAACTGCATCAAAAATTCCACAGTTGCTGACATGCCTTGCTATGGGAGTGATTGGAAGGCCTCAGTCACATGCATAGCTTTACATGGGAGTGACTAAGGGTCAATATCAGTAAAATTCCAAGTTTTATCAAGGATTCGTCACCTAGAATGGTTGGTTGGCTCTCGAAGGTTCTGTAGCATCTCTGAGAGGTTAGTTTTGTTATGTCATGTTGGTTCCACTTCCTTAAATATACTTGGGAAGTTGAATCATATCGTATTAAATTTTTGTCACATGTTTAGCCCGATGGCCCAGTTAGCTTCGGTAAATGTGGGAGGAGGTGTGTTACACCATTAAGGATTTAGCCCCATTTTGTCATGCAATCCCACCAATGAAAAACCTTTATTATTAAGTGCTTATTCTTATATCCAGATCCAAAGGATTTTTTTTGTGCACTTATACTAATCATTTGAATAATCATATTTCCAAACAATCTATATATAGGCCCACTACTCTAATTTCACTAAATTTATCAAAAAACATTTACAAAAGAAAAGAATTACAAAAGTAAATCCCTAGAATGAATGCCAAAGTCATGCCAAATAAATCATGACACATGGAGTATCACTTCTTATATCATGATGGAATAAATCATGACACATGTAGGATTTAATTGGTGTCATGTGTGACATGGATTTGACCAACTTGGCCATCTAAAATCTCAAAATCTTCCTACCATGTGTAACCTGCATAGAGTGCAACATCATCATATAAAATCTAGTTAGTGCCACGTGTGTACCACTCCATTTTCTTCATAATCTTACCACATCATCAACTACTATGTACAGGAAATCAAAATCCAAGTGATTTTCCCATTTTTCTTTCATAAAGCTCTTTAAGGCTAGATGCTTGGACTGCACTGGAACCATATTGAACATATAATTTTTCCCATAGGTATACATATAGGAAATATCTTTACAAGAACCCGAAAATGTATTGTAAACTCCATATATCTATATGAGTCTAGACTAGTGCAGAGTCCTGCACTTTTACCACCCACCACCTCTTTTTCCCCGAATAGTCCAGACCGTTAGGCCTCTTCTATAACTAACTTCCCAAATTCAAACTATAGTATTTCTTCAACGTTTAGGTGATTTTGAAAGTTACATATACCATTTGAATGGTATTTTATATGTCTACACAACTAAGCACCTTTTAGGGACACCTAAATTGATCTTCCTCACAAAAAATTCCTTAGCGTTATTACTTGCCATTCTCTAAAGACTTGTTCAAGAAAAAAATCAAGGAGAACTTTGACAATTCTTATCAATGTCCTCAACATCTGTAAATCATAGTCATAATCATAGATTTTAAGGATTAATCACTTATCCTACTAATATAATGGTTCTTAAGTAAACACCTCAAATACCAGCTCGATACCCCTGATCTTGATACTCCCTTTGACATAAATAACCATATAGTGACATCAATGATGCATTTTTCTCATTAATCTCCAACATGTATAACAATTTACACTATCAATTAATGACAACATTATATATAACACCAAGTCCAATTTTTGTTTCTTAGTGAGGGAGTTGTACTCCTTGTCCATAGCTACATCCCATAAATGATTCCCTATATTTGCTTCATAGGTTTAAGGGTTGGATGATATAACCATGTAGAAATTAATTAGTGCAACTAGTATTGTAGTTGTTAGCGCATGAGGTATTTTAAAATTGAAATCTTTTTGCACGATCATCCAAGAGGTCACTCATCAGGGACCACTTTTGTGTCAAAAGTGACCAAGAATTGAATTCTTCACATTCATGCTCATAATATTCTTAATAAATTTTGAAATTGATATCTAAAATCTTATCTAAATGACTAGATGCATCATTTCTTAGATATATTATAGGATGAAGCACACAAGTTTATGCATTTTTTTCCTTAAATGTTTATAGGTGACTTTCATCAAAGCAAACACTCCTCTCAATCAAGAGCGTCTCTATTGAGAGATTTAGAAATTTTTAATTTCTTACACCATCTAGATACCCAAAAAATATGCATGATTTTATTTTAGTTTCCAAAGTATTGATTCTTTCGAAAAGGAATGCGATCCCATGTGAAAAATATTAAAATGTGCAACTTCTAATTGCATGAAACACCATGCTTAAAAAATTGTTTTTCTTGTAAAAAATGTATGAGGACATTTATTTTATATATATGAAGTATGAATGATCGCTTTACCCAAAATGTGGAAGGAAGGGAATTTGTATCCAACATGAAATTGGCCATCTCCTTCAAGGATCTCTTCTTCCTCTCGACTACGCTGCTATGCTACAAAATGTAAGGAATCACATGTTGCAACTATATTCCTACTTCATCAAAAAAATGTTGCATATCCTTGATGAAATACTCACTCCCATTATGATCTAGATTTATGTAGGAACACAACAATATATAGAAATAAACATAAACACAGATATGCAGTGGAAATAAAACTCCATTTCATTAAAATCAAATGAGTGAAATATGTTTACAGATATAATGGAAATAAAATAACTAGGGCGATGGTAGCTTATCTCTAAGAAGAGATGTGGTGGATACATGCCTCTGAACTGTGTTGCAATGAGGCTCTAAGGTCTATTTATTAACAAGAAACAATGGAAAATCCTAAACATCTAAAAACCTAACCCTAGAAGACGAAGCGCGAAAACTATGGGCCCCGTTTGGGTTAATTAGTACATCAAACTTCTCGAAGATGTAAGTTTGGCATACGATCTCTGTTTAACCCGATCAATACGTCGTTAGAAACATATATCTAAGGAATACAACTTTTGAGTCAGAAAAATTACTCTATGACCCATTTTTCTTTGCATTTTCCCAAAAAACATCGTTTGGGACCTCAAAACGACTCAGGAAGTTCAAGACCCGAAAAAATGATAAAAATAGTAAGTTGTGATAAAATTGAAAAGATGAAATAACCGATAGTGGGGGTCCAAATGGAATAGGTGGGTGTCGAAAAATATCCACCTATATCATTCCTCTCCCCTCAGGAAGAAATGGTCCCCATTGCGTTAAGTTCCTCCATGGGATGAGGAAAATTCTGCTGAACTTGGTATTGGATTTGTTGAATATGTCATGGACCTGCAAGAAATGTGTTGGATGCATTCAGTAAATTTGGTTTGTTTATCAGCCTCAAGCAGTACATGTGTGGATCCTATCTATGTGGTCGTGTGATGTATGTCAATATCAGGCAGGGGTGCACTTGGGGTCAGATCAATGGAGTGCTTGACCTGAGAGTGTAAAGGAACCTCTACGAGTGAGGAGAAAATGTCATCATATTCCTCCATGAATTTTCCCATTTGTTTCTACCATGTATGGGAGCCCTATTTCGAGGCTGTGCACACAATATTATTCTTTCCTAGTGGGTGAATGGTAATGCAAATAAATTTCCTGGTTTGGGAAAAAAGCTTACTGCATTGTTTTGTAGTAGTCAAAGAAATGGCAGGAGGTGGTACTACCTCCGGTATCATGTATAATTTCTTTCCAAAAGTAATAAAAATTGCACAAGGCCTAGACTCATACACACCATGTTTCTTCCACAAGTACAGTTGGCCCAATAATACATCAGACACATCAAGAGGTGCAACATCATATAGTACCTCATCTGTGAATGGCTTGATGTTGTACATAAGGCGGCACTGCTGGCAGGAGTGGAGATTTCTTCCTTCGTGAAACCACCCAATGGTATATGTCTATAGGTGCTATGGTTGATAGGGTGAGACGCTTCACAAAATCGGCTGAAATTAGGTTTTTCTGGCTTCCCCTATCAACAAGGAATTGCAATGGAGAACCCCTCACCCAAATATGTGAATGGAAGAGGCACTCCCCCTCCTCTGGATCCTTGAGATCCTCCTCCTGGAGCTTGGTGGTGGCAACAATGACGCTAGGATCTCCATCAATGATCCGCTTCCCTTTGTCACTGCCCTTGTCTGGTTCTGACTCAAGATCAAAACATGCATCTGATTTGGGTGCCTTTAGTTCAGCCACCAGTGACTATTTTTCCCGAAAATAATTTGTGTTGTGAGTGGGGATGTTATGAAATTCACACCACTTCCTTGTTTCCTTATTTGGAATTCTCGTGTTGTTCTAAGTTGCCTCGGTTTGGCTTCGCCCCTTTTTCTATGGTTCGTGGGGGCCTTTCCTTGGCTTCTTTCACGGATCCAAAGTCTCACTTCTTTGGCTTAAATTTCTACTCGATCTTGGTGGGATAGCGATATCTCGTGCCAAAAGAGGTAATGTCTAGGAAATCCATTTCCTCCTGAATGTATTGGTGCAAATAGTCACGGTAATTGAGCAGTAAATTTCTCTCTGAATCTTTAATACCCAGCTTTGTGCATAGGGTAGGGAACAGATTCGTCAGTTTCTACACATCTTGATGCCTTTGTTGCCATAGCGTGGTCCATTGTATGTACTTTTCCTCATAGCTCCCGACAGGGTAATATTGTTCCTTGATGTTGTCTCAAAATGAATTCCAAGTGGGTGTGGTCAAGAACAGAGAGGGTTCCCTCTCGCCCTTTTGGTCACAGTAGGTTTCCCACTAGTCCTTGACATGGGGGGTGGATTTGAGGAGTCCAAAAATAAATTTTTCTCGGTCTAATAAATCATGGACTGAGAAATACCCTTATAGAAAATCCAACCATCTATCTACATTGTCTACATATATCTGGCCTTTAAATATAGGAATCTAAAAGTTGACTTGTACCTTGAAAGGAGAGGCGCCTCCAGAGTGGCTGCTGGATGTAGATGCATCGTTGGTGGGTGGCCATTGAAGGATCTGGGCAAAGTTATCCATCATCACGTTCCTTTTTTTCTCTAGGGCTTCCTCAAGAAATGTTTTAATATGATCTCCTACTCCCTCGTCTTTCTTTTCGTCCTCCATGGGAGGTCATCGAGGTTTGTCAGGCTAATCTTGTAATGGTTGAACCATATCAAGCCCTAACTCCTTGCACCATAACCTCGTTGGGGACATGCAAAGAAAAATAGAGAAAGAAAAGACTGCTTTAATACCACTGGTCCAGATTTATGTAGGAACACAATGATATATAGAAATAAACATAAACACGGATATGCAATGGAAATAAAACTCCATTTTATTAAAATCAAATGACTGAAATATGTTTACATACATAATGGAAATAAACTAGCTAGGGCGATGGTAGCTTATCTCTGAGAAGATATTTGGCGGATACATTCCTCTAAACTGTGTTACAATTAGGCTCGAAGGCCTATTTATTGTTTAGAAATAATGGAAAATCCTAAAAATCCAAAAACCTAACCCTAGAAGATGAAGCGCCAAAACGATGGGCCCCGTATGGGTAAATTGGTACATCAATATTACCGGAGACGTAACTTTGGCATACAATCTTCATTTGATGCACTCAATACCTCCTTACAAATATCTATACAAGGAATACAACTTTTGAGTGAGAAAATTTTCTCTAAAACAATTTTTTCTCCCGATTTTTCCAAAAAATGTCTTTTAGGGCCTCAAAATAGCGCCAGAAGTTCAGGACCCAAAAGATTGCTAAAAAATAGTAAATTGTGTTGAAACTAAAAAGATGAAAGAACCGATGGTGTGGGTCTAAATGGAATAGGTGGGTGGCCACCAATATCCACCTGGATCAATTTATTTGTATGGATTATCTTGATCATCTTTCTATACTACATTTTTGCATGTGCTTTGAAAATCTCAAGATGTTGAAACATTTTAGTTGGATTTTTAGAAATTACACCCATGTATATCTTGTGAAATCATATATTAATGTGAGTACACATATGGATTTCCTATAGAAGGATATTGAAATGGCCCCATAAAATTACTATGAAAAAGCTCCAATGGAGGGGAGGCCCTTCATGCATGCTGCTTCCAAAACATTTCTTGTGGATTGTTTCTAGGAACACATCCTTCACAAAATTTATGAAAAAATCTATGGCAAGTATGCTTCTCGCCATCCCATCTTTTCTAAGTTTTTGTAGTATCAAAGTGTCCAAGTTTCATGCAAAATTCCACTTTCATCATGTGCATGTGTCAATAGTAAAGTGGAATCTAAGTTAGGAAAAAAATAGAAAAAACTTATAGATGAGATTAATGACTTACTTTAGCTACAATCTCGGTGCTTACATATCCTATATGATTACCCAATCCAAGAAGAATTTAACTCTCCTTTTGGTGTTAATATGTGTCACTTTATCCATATAAAAAATATTTACTCAAAGCTTTGGAATATGCGGGACATTCTAGAAACTTCCTTGTCTAAGACCTTCCCTCCCTTTTTTAGTTACCTGTACTGTAGGATCATTTCCCATGAGAATAAGAGGACGAACATATGATTTTAAAGATGAGAGAACATATTTTATCATTGTAATGTGATGTGAAGATTCAAAATATATGATCCATTCATCAAGAGAAGAAAAAATAGCAATTAATGTGTGTCCCTTACCCAGGTTGCATGTGTTATTTCTCCCTGTGTCTTCCTGGGAATCTCTCAAATATAGTCACCAAGGTTGTTTTGTTCAAGACTGTGTTCTATGATAAAATGCCTTCTTCATGCATGATGATTCTGAATGGTGACCATGATCACAATAATTACATTTTAATTGGCCCTTCTTGCACTTATTTTATTCTGATCTCGTATGTTTATTTGTAGGCTTGTGATATTCTCCCTTTCTTTGGATTAGGTACTTCTTCCTTTCCTTTGCCATTAGATTGCTAATTGGATTTCAATTCGGTGTTTCTTCATTCAAGCACAATAGGCGCATGGGATCTCTATTAATGATCTGAAACCCTTCTCTTAAAATTCTTCATTCTAAAGTCCTGATGATGGATCCCAGTTGGGATTCGAAACGTCAGCACATGTTCCTTAATACTGTGGATAATCCAGGAAGCTCTTTAATTTTTTTTTTTGATATTTATGAGGTTATCTTGCTCATGTATTAGGTAATCAATATATCCTTCAAGTGTGGGCATCTTCCATGTTTCTCCTATCCCAAGCGTGACAATGCAAATAGTGGAGACAAATATAGCATGCTCTCGATCAAATTTTGATAATATGGTAGGAATTAAATGACTTTGTTGCTTTGGTTGGTGGATTCCACATTCTTTCAACTCGAGTAACAACTCTTTAAACCTTGTGAAAAAATCTTAAATGTTTTCGATACTATTTCAACCTAATGATTTAACCTCACTTTCAAGGATGTGACATTACATCCAATCCTGGTTTCCAAAAAGTGTGTCCAATATGGTCCAAACTTGATTTGGAGTGGTGCATGGTACAAAATGAACCTATAGTTCTGGAGAAATTTATAAGCATATAAGATCGAAGGCCTCATTCCTGCGATTGAAATATTTATGTTTTTCAACTGCAATATTTGGTTCAATCTCTATTTCCATGGCTATGGAACATAAACCTATAATTCTGAGTTGAAGTGAAATCGTTGGCTTCCACTCAAAATAGTTTTATGGAAATATATTTGTGAAAGGCAGAAAATCCATCCTTTTTGATAGCTCTAGTCTTCAGTCCATGCAAACATATTGTTTATGTTCCTTCTTCCTAGCTAGAGTACAATTTGATATCATGTGAAATTGTAATTAAACCTAAACATATTGAATCTAGCTAGAAAAATATGATCATAATTTACCAAAAAGAACAAAAAAATTGCAGTAATGAAGAAAATTAATAAATTCTATGAGAGAATTGAATATTATCTATCCCCACAATTCAATACTATATATTCTACATCACTCAACTAATATGGTAGTGATTTCAATAGTGAATTAGAAAAATATGAACATGCAATGAATAAAACTAAAACCTACTCCTAGTTAACTCCATTTATTAATTTTCTCATAACGGTGGAGATTAGTAAAACACTTGTCTCATACCAGTGGAAATTAGTAAAACACAGACTTGTACATTTTTATCCAATAATAATAACGAACATGCAATGCCTGCACTCCACAACATATTTGACTCAGTAATCATAATCACTCATAATAACAGTAATCATAATCACTCATAATAAGATCAAGTTTTTTGCGTTGGATATAATTTCTGCAATGCTGTATTGAGCTATTTATAGAAATTATAGAATGGTATAGATTCGTAAACATTAATGCAGATGCCTATGCATTAAGTAAAGGAACCTTAAAAGGACACGGAAATGACAGGATTGTAGGCATATTACAAATGGATAAGCCGTGTTTGCAAAATTGTAGGGCAATTGCATCTCAGCGCCGTGATTGGGGAAACGATGAAGAATTCTCCAGGATAATTATGTCTGGCTCATTCAAAGTGAATTTGATATGAAAAGGCGAATTCATCTACCGACAGTCCACTGTATGGGGTAACAAGACTCAGTCGGCGAATTTTTTAAAATAGGATCTACAATTTCCATGCTTTACGTCAATGAATTCTTTAATCGAAAGTGTCAAAGACAAATACAAGTGGACTGATCAGCTCCACGCGCTCTGTATATGAACAATACTGCAGTTAACTTACTAAACCTAAAGAAAGAATTAACCACGACAACAACAATTATCTGATTTGTCGATAATAGATGGCTTTCCTATGATAATGTTCTGTGGCAATGAATAAATTGTCTTCCTTAGAAATAAGATAATAAAAAATAAAATAAAATAAAATCAAGTAGACTTGACGAAGAAAGAGTTAAAGACAAAGAGAAAATATCATTTATCACGATTTGCAAGCATCGAAAAATCCGCTGGTGCCAGGTCTCAAGAGTCCATTGTTTCAATTTCCAAAAGACTGACACAGTCCTAGGCCATATTTTTCTTTTCCGTTAAACGCTGCCCTTTCATATAAGAATTGAGAGATTCGAAGCCGTTGCCTGAATGTAACAAAAAAATATGGGTGAGCAAGAAATTGGACAGAGAATTCTCGAATGCCAGAGAGAAATTGCTGTGCTTGCATCATAGGTCCTGGACCACTGTGAGGTTGTGACAGTCCAATCCGGTCAGATAATTATAGAGTCACTTGATATGTTAACAAATCAAATGTTTGTTTCTTTCTTATCGATTTAACAAATTCAAAATATGTTTCTTTCTTTTCGATTGAACAGATTCAATGCATGTTTCTTTCATTTCGATTCAACGAATTCAATGTAGGCTTCTTTCTTTTTGATTCAACGCATACAATATATATTTCCTTCTTTTCGATTAAGAAATTCAATCCGTGTTTCCCTCTTTTCGATCCACACATTCAATGTATTTCTCTTTGTTTTCGATTCATGGAAAAGAGAATCAGTTTGTTTCAACTTTTTTAATATATGGATGGTCAAAAGTTGTTGGAATCTTTTTTAAAAAATACAAAAATTAGCCATACAAGTGTTTGGATGATGCTTTTGATTTTGAAAATGGATTTAGCATTATCAAATTTTTGGGAGTCACCCAAAATCTTCAAGTTTGACAACTATACCCTAGATTTACTAAAATCAGTGCAGATTTTATGAAAAATTTACCAAAATTTCCATAATTTTCATAGAAAATTTACAAACTAAATATGAAAATAAATTATTTTCACAGATTTATCATTATTATTACATATTTTTATTTATTAAAATTATTATTATTTTATCTATTAAAATTATAAAATCTCATTATAACAGTATTTTAAATAATATTTTGAAAAAATATTCTTCCAAAAATACAATTTAAAATATTTATAAAAATATATTAATTTTCAAAATCTAACTTAAATTAATATTTATCTCTGATAGGCTCCACCCTGCAAAGCAATTGCAAATCATATTTCGAGAATTTAGATTGTCTGTCTTACCTCAAAATTCAAAACAGCTTTGAGTAGACACAAGTGGACTCATGTGCATGAATGTTAAAGACGAAAAGAAGAAGTATTTCTTATTAAAACAATTGCCAAAATCGAAAATCTTTAAATTTATTATTATTATTTTTTATTTTTTATATTTAATTAATTAATTTATTTTATTTTTATTTAATTAATTAATTAATATAATTTATTTATTCTATTTTCTTTATTTATAAAATATTTACCTTTCTTTATTACCTATTATATTTATTTTAATTACATAATAATTTATAAACTTATTTTTAATAAAATTTTATTTAATTAATTAATTTATTATTTAACTTTATTTATTTATTAATTTTATTTATTTATAAAAAAATTACCCCTCCCTATTATCTATTTAGGTAATTTGTATATTTATTTATGTTTTTTTTTATATTTTTATATATCATTGATTAATTAATTAATTTATTGATTTATTTTTATTTTTATCTAATTAATTAATTTAGTTACCTTATTTTAAATTAAAAAAATTTCCCCTCCATATTACCTATTATATTTCTTTTAATTACATAATAATTTATAAACCTTTTTTAATAAAATTTTACTTAATTAATTAATTTATTACTTAATTTTAATTTTTAACTAACTAATTTTCAGAACGTCCACCTAATCCTAATAATGCGATTAATCCTAAAGACATTTATCCACCTTATGAATCACAAAAATATTAAATATAACATATAAAGATATATTAACTTTATAGAAATTATGTAATTATTGGAAACGAGTGTGAGAGACTAAAAGAAAAAGTATTTCTTATCAAAACCATTGCCAAAACGGAAAATGGTTAAAGTTATTAATTTTATTTGTATTATATTAATTTTATAGAAAGTAGGTAATTATTTCTCAAATTATGAGTGAAATTGTTAACCATTTTTTTTTTGAATTTAATTTATAATTAGTATATATTTTTGTTAATATAGTGTATAAATAATGTTATGGAATGTCGAAAAACATATGCATATAATTTTTTTTATAATTTAATAAGCTAACAAAAAAGCCAATTAATTGGATTGATTATACGATATTAAAATAATTTAGAATTATCTTAATTTTACATTTATTAAGTATTAGAGAGATCAACTCCCTATTTGCTCTAAAAGAGGTTTGCATGTAAAGAGATTTGATCCTTCGAGGAGCTTTCTAAATCTAGAGTTAAGATGAATCAAAGTAATTTAATTATTAATTGTAATTATAATACTAATATTAATTTTATTTTATTTGATATTTAAATTAATTTTTATTGTTGTTTTTATTTTAGCATTGGCACTTGGTGAAATTATATTTAACAACCTAATAAATCTAAGAGAAATATATTCATATAAAAAACAATTGTACCTCACAACCATCAATAATAATAACAAAAAAAACTTTAGTCTAATCAACTATAACCATATAAGAGAAATAGCTACTAGTCACTCCACCTTAATGAGTACTGGTGTCAATCTCTATCCACTCAACTCTTCCTATTATTAGTTAATAATTCAATGCATCAAATTGTCCACCATAAATTAAGACACTTATGATGAAAAAGGTCCTTATCCAACATGACAAACATCTCATACATGTACATGTTAGTGCTCCTCCCTTTCCAAAATTCTAATGTCCGTCAAATTTTACGAGTTTTATATAACGACTACACGAATAACTAGGCTGACTCCTGATCTGAATCGTGAGTGCTTATTGTTAACTAAATTATTTAATGTAGGAGTCTGAGTAGATCAATTATTATCACGATTCACACTATATTGAAAACTTTCCAGTTGGCTGCACTGTGATGATGGTTGCCTGGACAACTAATTAATGTTGTATTTGTATTTGGTAAAGAAATTGAATGCATTTGTGGCATGCCGCATAACAAATTAACCCTTGCTCGGAACCCTTTTTTCCTTTGTTTTCATTGAATCACAACTGCAATCGTTAAACCCGAATTCGCAGCTACCAGTGAGTGGCGACCCCTTGAATACCTGAAAACACCTATTATTGAACACAGACCTATTTCTTCCCTGCTTTTATATATTTTCCTTCATTTCTTCAGATTCTTGGTTTTTATCATTTGTTATCATTTTGTTTTGCAAGTTGTGTGAGAACTTCCAGGGTTTCGTCATCAAAACCAAATCCTTTTGATAATGTGGTTAATACTCTGTTTGTAAAATGATTAATGTAATCTAATGACTACATTATCTCACTCACAAAAATATCTCTTAGCCTTCCTCGAACTCTCCTACATTTGCAGATTCTAGGACATGGTAGCACTGACCATGTGTTGTCTTGAGTAAACAGATACTCAAATAAACTTGAAGAGAATATGATAATGTGCATAATTTAATTTAATGTTATAGCCTAGATAGGCCAACCTCAAATATATGTTTGATGTACTAGACTGGTTGAGATTTCTTTATGTGTGAGAGAAGACCTTTCTCTTAGAAAAAACATGTACACATCTCGCCTTAATTTTGAGTGTGCCAAATTTAAAAAACAAGTTGAAATAAGTTGTGCTGAAACGCATGCTTGGTTTTTCTAAAATTGATGTTCTTTTGGATTTATAAACTTATATTAGCAACTGATTCTTTTACTAGGTTATATAAAGTTATATTAGCAATTGATTTTTTTACCTGATTTTATAAATATAAAATTGTTATTGCTAGAGAATTGGTTTATGGTGGATTTTAAAATTGGGATTTTGTTTATTTGTAAATTTTCACTTTTAATTGTGCTTGGCATTTCTTGCTTGCACCTATAGTTGTGGTAATAGCATAATTTTGCAAATTGGATTTTGACATTTGGTTTTATGTTTGGGTAGTTATAGAGGTATTGGAAGATTTTAGGTTTGCTAAATTTGCAGTTTTATCTATTACATTGGAAGTGCATATTAATATGTTCAGCTTTGTCAGATTCTCATAATTATGTATTTTGGATCTTTTGAATTTTACAAATCCAATTTTAAAGTCACAACCAAGCTAAATATTATACAAATTTCTTTATTTGGCTGCAGCGAATTTATGTATCACTCCTAAGTTAACTTGATTGAGTTATATTAAATTTAATTTCTGGAATTTGGGTGAATAATAACAAAAATTGTAATCAAAGTAAGAGGTTTAGTCATGTTCACACATTGGAATGTTTGTGATGGATTATTTAATTCTTCAACTAGGAATTTGTGAAATGAGGAATTTGTGAAGCCAATTTTGTACCCCTGAGGTTTTCAATTTTGGACATTCCAATTTTAAAAATAATTATATATATTTATAAATAATACATTAAACATTAAATAATTTTTAATTAAATATCAATATTGATAATATTTATTTATATGTTATATATATATTTTATGTTGTTAATGTTTTTGTTAAATTAAAATTTTCATAAATAAATATTTAACATAATATTGTTTTGGCTAATAAATATTATTTGGATTTTACTGATATATTTATATTGAAAAATTTGTTTATTATTTAATCATTATCATTTAAGTGTATCAATTCTATACAAGTGAAACGATCATAGAAAAATATATATTTTCTTCAGATAATGAATATGTTGCTTTCAAGATTTTTTTCATCGAAGTATTATTAACCTCTTATATGATTTAAAAAAAATTATTTAATTATTTATTTTTTAATTTCAAATCTTCGATCCTATAATATTATAATTATTACACATTTCTCTATATATATATATAAAGTTCAATATTCACCTTAACAAATTTCAAAACATAATAGTCATTATAATAAGTTCAAAATGACACTTTTAAATTTGCATATTTTAAAGTCTCTTATGATTTATAATTTAATAGTGTTAATTTTAAAACATTGATTTTTGTAGGCTCTTTTCATTGTGTTTAAGTTATTTTTCTTTTATCCTTATTTTTTAAGTGAAACTTATATTTAACCATGAGATTGGCACCTTTGTTTGAAGATGGGATTTTTTTAGTAATTTTTATTAAATTAATTCCAGACTAATTTCTTGAAATTTTTTTATTGATTAATAAAAATTAATGTATATCGAATTAATTTATTTTTATCATATAGATATTATATATCAAAAAATGTCTTTGAAAATGAATCAAATTTCCATTCAAAAGTTATTTGGATGGTCTACTACATCTCAAATATCGCCTAATAAAAAATGTTTTATTTTTTATTTGAATCAAATATCGCCTAATAAAGAGTATTTGAGTTTTGATTTGAATAAAGAAAACATACCTTGGGGCATAATAAAGAATTTGATATCTTTCATTAATGAACAACAAAACCATGCTTAGCTGCATTGGATGCCTTGATGCACGTGTACCTAAATCCACTTGATTCATGGATGATGAAATAGGACATGGTATATGGCATGTGGAAAAATGTCTAAAATAAAAATCTTAAATACTTAAATCTTATATTGTTATGTTTATATTTGTAATAGTGTTGTGTTTTGACAATTATTTTTTTTGGTGAAACTATCCAAAATTTAATTAGTTTACATTATAATATTGAATAACACGCAAACTTTCAAGGCTATTGCACGTCAACCACGCGATTGCTGTAGCCGATGCAGGATAGTCCATGACAATTGTGTTTGGTTCATTGAACGTGAATTTATCATTAAATGGCGAATTGATCTACCAAATGTTGACCACAAAAAAGACTCTATTTGAGCACACAATTGGGCGACTTTTTCAATGGAGTATTCACCAATTAATTCTTAAAATTAAAGTGTCACAAGGAAAATACAAGTAGTTGTGATCCGAGAGATTCTTCTATGTGGTTGCAGGTTGTGCTTTAAAATGGGTGTAACATCTATACACCTCAAACTTTACACATGTAAAAAAAAAATTAATATTCATCTAGCATCAACCTAATGAACTACAAATCAATTACGATATTGCCCAACTGTGCATACATTTCATCGTGTATTGAATAGATTATACATTCGTCGATTATAACCAAAGTTTGAAATGCAACTATATTTGATTTATTTCTACGTACCAACACAATTAGCTATTCCCTGACATACCATTAGTTGATAGGATATTAATTATTGCTACTTTATGAAATCCATGGCATATCACTCCGCATAGTGTTTCATTTAACAAGGAAGATAGTACCACTATATAATTTAGACCTTTTGAAGAGTGATTAATAAAATTTGTATACCTTTAATATGATCTTCTTGTCAAACAATGGAATTCGTAAATGTTTTAAATGGTACACTTGTCTGTCATCTGTACTCTCACCATCCTAGCCATTCAAACCTTATTCAGTGATCGACGGTGTGGATGGAAGGAGTGAGGATTAGGGTAACTATCCACCCCACCGCCCGGCTAGACTTGCATTTGCTTCTGTGCTTGGAATCCACCTCCAGCTCTGCAACTAACCTTGGCCATTCCGCGACGGCACTCACAGGCGATGCACTAGCTCAACATACTGTTTCTGTGAAACTTACGAAATTTGTGTTTTATTTTAAAAAAAACTCTGCCCCTACAACTCTTTGATTACTATTACAGTTTTTAACATTATTTATTTTTTCTTTTCTTGGTGATTGTTTTCATTGAGAGATTCTTTCAGAGAGAGGGTTTTCTAATTTCATTATCCCTGATGTGTTATACAAGCCTCACCTGAAGGATGCGGAATGCTCCATTTTGAAATAATGAAGCCTTCAATAGTTAACTCTATTTTCACCTCTGACTTTTGTCTCCATGTATCCCATGGAATCCTCTATTCATAAGTTTTCCTATATTCTTATGTATTTAACACCAGTTTCCACATCAAGGTTTAATGATTCACCCCTCCTATTTTTTATTCCTACAGGTGAGTTATCCCGCCATAGCCCATAACCAAAGCCGGCTGGGGTTTCATCTCTTACCTTCACTTCCATGGTATGCTCCACAAACTTTCATGGAAGAGGGTTTTTTCTACAAGTTTTCTTTCTCCATTGAGGGTTTCAATATGTGTTCTTGCCTTTATAGGTTTTCGTCTGGCCAGAGATTTCTTCTCTGAACTATGCTATAAGTCTGCTCTTTTTGTATAGGGTTAAGGGTTGAGCGAGGCTCACCCCCTTTACAGTTGTTCCGTTTGAAACCTATCTTTGCATGCTTGTTCATAAGTTATTTAGTCTTGACCGGTTTGGTCTTCCACTGTGTATTTATCTTTATTTAATTGCAAGATAGAAATAAAAGGTTTGAACTTCGTTCTTTGGTAATATTTACATAGACATGATGTTTTTGAATCCATCATTACCGCATGCAATAATTATTTTTTCTATGGTGGAATTACGAGACTGTATTAGATGTACTGTCAACTATTCCAAATTGTTAACTCTGTAATTTCTATTCCCAATTCGCATTCAATATTCAGAACTATCTCTTCTTCCCAATATATGTATACATACTATTAACTTAGTAATTCAATACTCTGTTTCTCATTTAATTCTTCAGAAGATTGTGTTTATCTCCTCTTTCCTTCAAATCTGTAACTATAAGTGCGTTTTCAATCCTATGTTCTCGGTGGAAATACTTCTGTTGAAATTTGTCAGGGATTACCTGCTTGGGTATCTTTCGTTTCTGTTTCTCCTCTTTCTGGGTAAACTACCCTTGGGGACATGAGTCCAAACCCTCACCTCAGGGTCTAGATTCTAAGGCCTTCGATGAACCCCAGAATTTATTTAAGTAATATTCATCACTCCCCACAGAGTAATTCATATGCATGTCTCGACCTCCAGTTTTCCGTTCTTATATATATGCAAGGGAAATCTACATTTTCTTTTATTAGCAGTAGGTTGAATGTGTTCTCTGTTTCTTGTTCTATATTTATGTATACTTGTTGTACTCCTATTTCTATCTACAGGAAACTCTTCAGTACTGTTTTTTTGTGTATGTTCTCGTAGAATTAAATTCCTTAGGAAAAAAATTATTATTTGAATAAAATCCTATGCATCTTAACACAATTTATCTGGTTTCTTTATTCTAGCACAAGTCTCTAATCCATATTTCGTTTATTATAAAATAATTAACAATAAACAATATATTTCCTACTTATAAACAGAATACATACACTAGAACTTTAAGATACATTACTACCTAATTCCGGATGAAATTCTTTCTTCATCTAATGGTCCTCCCAACCATGAGCGAGGTGATTATGTCCTCTGCTCCCCCCTTGCTCCTCACCAGGGTTTAGGTATTTAATAAGACCAGAAGTTATACCTCAGGAGTAATTCCAGTCTAATATTCTTCTGGGTATTTCTTGAGCTCCACTGGTTGTCTTACCAGCTTTGGATTACTCATAGCAATCACCTATTTCTTCACCCTTCATGCCTTCTGCACAGAACCCCACTCCTCCCCATGATTTTCCCATAAATCCTTTTCTTGGAATGGTAACTGTCAGAACTGTCTCCACCTTTTTACCTTGGTATCTTGGAATCAATTTACCAATCAGTTACTTCTTTCTTTTACTCAAGATAAATTATTCATTAACTTTCTTTGAAAATACCAAAGATAATTTATTGAATACTATTAATGAATACTCATATTCCTTACTCTTTCAAAATATATCATAACAAGTATTTATGTTCAAAATTAAATTAAATAGGGTGTTACATCTTCCCCCGCTGAAGCAAACATCCTCCTCGATGTTATTTAATCTAGATGAACAACTCTGGATAAGCTTGTTGAATAACATGTTCGTCCTCCCAAGTAGCCTCCTCTGGGCCACATTTCTTCCACTGCACTTTAACTTGGGGGATGTCTCACCTCTAGAGCATTATTTCTCTCTGATCTATAATATGTTGCGGTTCTATTAGGAACTCGTCGTCCGGTTCTATCTGCATATCACAATTCATTAGTTTAACTCA
Organism: Pinus albicaulis; assembly: GCA_034641835.2. Lineage (NCBI taxonomy): Eukaryota > Viridiplantae > Streptophyta > Pinopsida > Pinales > Pinaceae > Pinus > Pinus albicaulis. The sequence continues at coordinate 1,168,371,460 of CM076577.1, forward strand.
AAAAATTTATTTTTATCACAATTGTAATACATTATTAACTTACATGAATACCCTTCCATTGTATCACATGTTTGGGGTCATGTACATAGAATTTCAGTAATGATACATGAAACACGTTATGTACCAATATATGGCTTGGTAGAGCCAGTCGGTAAGCCATTGGTTCTATCCTTTCCAAAACTTCGAATGGCCCACAATATCTGGGGGCCAACTTAGCGCAAGTGTTCCATCGCAGTGTGCTTTTCATCTATTGTATTATCACATACACGTGATACCCTACCATGAATTCCTAAAATGTTATTTTGTTATCAGCATACACCTTTTTTTGGGTCTTGAGCAGCCTTCAAGTTTTGCCTGATTTTATTCACCTCTAGTTCCATTTCTTCTAGCATGTCCATCTAAAACATCATTTTATTTTTTGGACTGCTCCAGTTCATAGGAGTCAGACATTGTCTTCCATACAATTCCTCAAAGGGGCTCATCTTAAGGGATTCCTGATCACCATTGTTGTAAGAAAACTCGACCAAATGACAATACTCCTCCCACTTCGTTGGCTGTTGCATTACATAAATGCACAACATGTCTTCCATAATCTGATTAACCCTTTCTGTTTACCCATCTGCTTGCAGATGATAAGCAGTACTAAATTTTATTTGTGTCCCCAAGCCACTAAGTAGCATCTTCCAGAATGTTGAAGTGAATTTCACATCGCGATCTGAAATCAAAACTCGGGGAATACCATTCAACCTAAAATTGTCTCTCATAAAGATATCAACAATTTGTATTGTCTTATAAGTTGATTGGAGAGGAATAAAATGTGCCACCTTACTAATTCTATCAACTACCACCATAATCGAATCTTTATGCTTTCTATTCTTTGGTAGCCCAGTGATGAATTCAAGGGAGATGACCTCCCACTTCCACTTTGGTACAGGAATAAGCTGAAAAAATCTTGTGGGATGTTAATTTTCAACCTTAATTTTCTAACATTCTAAACAATTAGTCAAATGCTCCGCAATTTCCTTCCGCATTCCAAGCCAGGAATAATCCTTTCTAATTGCAGTTAGCATTTTTTGGTATCCAGGATGTCTGGCATAGGAAATATGGTGATATTCATCCATAAACTATTCTTTTCAAATAGTTTTTATTTGGAATATATATTTCTTTTTGGTAAACCAATAACTGCTTATTATTGAGTTCAAATTTAGACTGCTTCCCTTTCTCTTTGTCTTCTGTCATAGAAACTGGTATTCAAGGTCCTTGCTAGATGCTTCTAATATCTGCTCTTGGAACTTGAATTCAATATAATTAAAGTAGAATTCATAGATGCCATGAGGTTTTCTTCTTTGTGGATATACCACTCGGTTCTCTTTACCCTTCACATAATGGATGTCAAAATAGAACTCACTTAGGAAATAATTCCACCTAGGTTGGCACACATTCATATCATCTTGTTTAAAATAGCTAGTTAGACTGTTGTGGTCAGTTCTTAACACTAACCTTTTTCCCAATAGGTAATGTATCGATATTGATAATGCATGTACCACTGTAGTTAGTTCCAAATCATAGGCTGAATACCTCTACTTATTCTCCTTAAACTTTTTGGATTCATAAGCTATGACTCACCCTTCTTGAGTCAAAACTACTCCTACACCCTCCTTACAAGCATCGGTACAAACCTAAAACTCTTTACTTGGGTCTGCTACCCCCAGAACGAGAGCAGTAGTTAACAACTCCTTCAATACTTCAAAACTGTGCTGACATTCCTGAGTCCCTTTAAATACTTGTCCCTTTCACTGCAAGGAGGTGATGGAAAAGGCTATTTTATAGAATCCATTGATGAATCGTCAATAATAACCAGCCAAACCCATGAATGAATGTATGTCTACTACGTTCTTTGGAACCCTCCATTCCATGATGGTCCTTATCCTTTCCAAGTCCACCACAATCCCTTCAGCAGAAATCATGTGCCATAAGTATGAATCTTTTCTTTGAAGAAATCACACTTACTAAACTTAGCATATAGTTGATGTTCTCTTAACATTTTCATCACAATGCACAGATGCTCCTTGTGCTCTTCCATGTTCTTGGATTAAATTTGTATGTCATCGATAAAAATCAAAACTAATTTATCCAGTTACGTGCGAGAATCCCATGCCTTAAGCTGATAAAGGTAGCTGGTGCGTTGGTTAACCCAAAATGTAAGGTCCCACCTTACCCACCATAAATAATATAGAGAAGTAGAGGTCACATTAATCACTAATACTCAATTCTTTTGATGTAACATTACTTACTAAGTTATAATGTAATCATGTTCCTTCATCTATTTGAATATAAGAATATCACATAATAAGTGAGGGATAAATTTCCCTTAAAACCAAATTCTCAATTGTCAATCAAACGCTTCAATCATGAGAATTACATAATGAATGCTGCAGCAAGAGACACTACTGTTACCAATTCTGAAGAATATTATTATTCAAAAAGTGCCAAGTAAAACAATGGACCTGCATAAATTGGGCACAAGTAGTTGTTTTCTATAGATATTGAATCACAATAATGCAGCCATGCATACATGCATCTCAAGAAAAACTTATTATGATCATTTGCACAAAATCGTATAGAATTAGTCATTGTAATATTGTTTCCAACAACAAACCCCCCCTTTTTTTTGAAATCTTTAGATAATACAAGGAACAATTTTCTTATTCTCTATTCACACCTCAACAAATTATTAAATTAATTTTCATATTCATACCAAAGACTTGCAGATAGAGGAAGCTACACCCATTAAATAATCTATTTATAATTTCTAGTACATGAAAACGACAGTCACTAATACTTTTACACCAACAACTTATATGGACCAAAGCTACAACCATTTAGGACTTTTGAAAAAAACTTTGTAAACATGCAATCTACAGACATTGAGGCCTTATGACAAACACTTTTCAAGAATGCAATAAAAATCCATTGAGGCATTTTGTCAAACACTTGGAAACAATGAATTTAAGATTATTCTTCAACATATATATCTCATAAAATTCATAAATTGAAACTTCAAATTTTGACATCTTAAAATAGGAATAAATAATCTTATTCTTTCATCAAAGACTCAACAACAAGCGCACATAACTCACAGCAGCAGTTTGTAAAATCCCCCAGATTTCCAATCTGGGTTCTGCAAAGTATTTTTTTGGAATCAAAGAACATATTAAAGGTCCATTATGCATGGATACCCCCTGATTTTGGGCTGAATCGAATTCAAAACACCCAAGAATTTGATTTTTAAAACAACAAAAAATTATATCCTTAATGTTTCATTTATAACTTTTGTCAAAAACATGGAATGAAAACTTTCAACTACAACACTACATGAGTAAAAACAACCTAGAGTTATGCTACTAAGATATGTTCATTGAATTCACACAGTTATAAATCCACCATACGAGTTCTTGAAACATTTTACAACCCACAAGCTAATTCATTTGACATGATTTGACAAGCTTATTTCACCCATTTCTATAATTTGACAAACACATGGGAGCCCTCAATGCTACAGCCATTAAGGCTTTCTGTCAAAATTCTGATAGTACAATTACAACAGCTTGAATAACAAAACATTGAGTTCTTGATAAGAATATGAAACATAAGCCATAACTGAAATTTATCTCAAACTCACCTCAAGCATTTAATCTTCCAAAAAATATTTTAGTTGCCATTATTTTTGCATTTTCTTTTAAGTGATGATTATGTAATTCCTCTAGTTATATTTTGGGTACATGTCCATTTTCTTACTTCTTGAGTAAGTTGCAAGTTAGCACTTTTTAATGCATAAATAAATTGACAGCATTACCCATTCCCGGATTTTGTCAAACACTTTGCAAAATATCTGGAAACCCTTTCTAAAACATGCATCTTATTACTTGAAACAAAACCATAAATCATGAAACACTTACCCAAGTCCTTTAGAATTTATTTATTGCAATCACCTTCAATAATATTTTGCTTTCCTTTCTCAAATTCTACAATACCAAGATTAGTACCACAAACGGCACAAATAATAACTCCAATATTGAGATCTAAACATCCATACATATAGACTGGTCTAGTCTTAATTTTATAAGTAATCAATAATATTCTAGATAACATAAGATTGAATAAAAATTAGATGCTTACAAAAATTTAAATTTCTAATATTATTTTATGCTAAAGCTATACTATAATTTTAGGACAATGGAAATTATACCTAAAGAGGTATTAAACTCCAATTGTTGAGAATATGATCCACCTTTGATCCCTTAACCAACTCATTTGACCCATCCAACTTTCCACCCAACCATAGCCAGGGAGAAATCCTTCCCCTAGAACAACCGAGATGTAAAATCTCACAAACAGTACAAAAATATGGCGTTAGAGAGAAATCCAAGGCAAGTCGAGGAATATTAGTTTCAATTCCTCTAAATACGACTCATGGTCAACTGCACCATGTATAGTTACCTAGTAGTTTAGTTTAGGTATTTCGAATTTATTTTAAAATAATTTGGCTACTCTTTAAGTCTCTCCCTCTCATACTTTTTTTTTTCAAATCTCTCCAACTCTTGGCATCACCATGCACCTCCCAAGTGAGAATACATGAGACACATATATAGGAGGAGCAACAAATTCTTGTCATAAAGGAGGAGTAATATGCATGCCTTGTATTCCATTTAGATGACTGTAACTCATGCCATTAAGGAGAGGTATGCATGACTTAGTTAAGGAGAGTGCAACATATGCATTAAAGAGAGTGTAAGAGGAATATTTTATGACATGTCGTTAATGAGTGTAAGAGGAATATGCCATTCTTTGATGAGTGCCTAAAATAGTGTAATGTATTATTGAAAGAGAGAGAGAGAGTTACATAGAGACATGATAATCATCAAGGAGAGAGGTCTGAAGTGATTGAGGAGATATAATTTCCTTTTAATAATATTATCATAGTCTCATAAAATATAATAATAATATTAATAATATTGAGGATTAAGTCAAGATTGAACTATTACGATTGATTAATCATAATTTAAGTGATTTTCCTTCAAGTATACTTGTTTTCCCATTGATTGGAGGTGATTTACTATTTTCGTAAAGTCATACTTGAAATGGTAGACATGACTTTCTATTTTTAGAAAGTCACTCCAAAATTGTTAGGAATGAGATTTTATTAAGGAAATTCATCCGTGAGCTACCCATGAGTAGTATTTTTCTTTCGGATAGTAGGGATTACGCACCCCTATTGTATGCATCTCTGTGCCTTAGTAGATTGAGGACTTCGCTCCCTAATCTACTCTAAAGATCCAAGATTCCACACCCTGATCTTTTTAAATATTCAGGACTCCGCGCCCCAAACATTTCATTATAAATCCAAGACTCCATGTCGTTATATTTCATGGATTTAGGACTCCGGCCCTAATCCTTTTATTATATATCCAAGACTCCACGCCTTTATATTTCATGGATTTAGGACTCAGCGCCCTAATTTTCATGGCTTCTCATCTACTCTGCTTTGAAACTCTGCGCCCTAATTTTCATGGCTTCTCATATACCCTGCTTTGAAACTTTGTGCTTCACCTTATGGTATTTATTTTCAGATCATACCCATCTGATGGTTTGTTGGTAGGGTCTTCTTCCAATATATCCATTGATGACAGTCTCATAGATCAAATAAATCAAATGAATTTCATAATTAACTTATTCACATTTTACTAAAGATTGTGCATAGCTTCCATAGTCATTTTGGTTTTGGTGAAATGACTTCCACATTCATTGAGCCGACAGGCTCATTCTATAAAATAGTAATAGGGACATGCCATTCTACAATCTAGTATGAGGGAAATGTGTAAGTATGTCACGTTCTCAAAAACATAATAAAAATAATTTTCATTCATGTCTCCCAAAGTAAAAAACAAAAAATAAATAACCATATAAATAAACAATTAAACATCTATTAACAAAACAATGTGTAAGTATGTCACATTCTCAAAAACATAATAAAAAAAAAAATTTCTTTCATGTAGGTCAAATTAAAAAACAAAAAATAAATAACCATATAAATAAACAATTAAACATCTATTAACAAAATAATTAACTTAGTTATTGATATTTCACTTTCACTCTTCAAGTAATAAATACAGTATTTGGATATCTATCTTAAATAATATAATTTTAGATAAAATAATTAAAAATATGTCTATATTGCCTTATAAATATCTCAATATAGAACTTGAATAAATTGTTTGAATATTTATATTAACTAATATATTTCAATATGAACCTTCTCTCTATACGAAAAATGTGTGTATAAATTTTAACTTTATCTCAAAAGGAAAAAGTAATTAAAAGTAAATTAGAGTAGTTAATTCTTAATAAGAGGAATATGCGTAACTTATTCAATTTTTAATATAAAATATTAATAATGATAAAATAAGAAAATATACAATTTAAACAATAAAAAATTACCACTATAGATTTATATTAATAACATATTTACCAAGCACTAAAATGGATCAATTGAGGTGTAAGAGTTTGATATTTGATCCCGTAGACTATGTGTAAGCTTGTTTGTCTGTCTTAAAATAAAAATAAAATAGAAAATCTATGTGGGATATATATATATATATTCTATGCATTTTTAGTTAGTTGTCCATATGAACTAATATCATGTAAATTAATTAAAAGTAAAAGAAATATGTGAGAAATATGTTTAAACTTATGCTTTTCAAAAATATTTTAGAACATGATATCAAATTTATATATGTATATATAGACAAAAATTTAAAAGAAATTTTTTTAATGTGGTATATGATCAAATATCCAATGGAGAGCTATGAATGAAATAATTTCATATGAATTAATATTAAATGACTCAATACATTTGTTATGTAATCTCTATAAAAAAAAATGTAATTTAAACACCAAAAGATTACACATTATTTTTTTCACTCTAAAATAAGTTTGTAACAAAAGAAATGTGATCTCTCTCGGCTCGCGTTAGATTTGTGCTTTAGATGGATCTATGTTGGTTTATAAATTAAGCGTCATTTTTGGAAATGACCAAGTCCCATGGCACATCATGCTTATTACGATATTACGCACATATACTCATACAATTCATGTATCATCCATAGATCATAATTAACCATATGTTCCACATAACCATGATCATCCATGGATCTGTTTCTCAATCCTGAATCACCATTCATGCCATTTATCATTTTTGCGATTCAACTACTTTAAGTAAGTCATTTATCTATGACCATTTCCATGAGAGGTATTCATAACTGACTAATTTCTCATGATTTTTGAATATCTCACTTAGCACTCACTACATCGGGTGATGGTCATAGGGGTGCAAAAGTGGGATTGAAACTAGTGAAATGAATTACATAGCATCAATCATCACTTATGGGGCTTGAACCTCGGAACTAGGACTTCCCGGGAGGTCACACATCCCCTGGCTCAAGCGCACTTGAGCCAGAGAAATTATGGGATAGGAGACCTCTCGGGAAGTCTTGGTTATCGGGTGCTAGCTCGGTATGTGATGATTGACGCTATATGATTCATTTCACTAGTTTCAATCCCACTTCATCACCTTTGTGAGCATCATCACCCAATGCAATGAGTGCTAAGTGGACTATTCAAAAATCATGAGAAATTAGTCACTTAAGACTACTTCTCATGGAAATGGTCATAGATGAATGACTTACTTAAAGCAATTGAATCCCAAAAATGATATCTAATATAATGCACTGCAGAAACCCCTCATACCTAAATATTATATTCAAACAAATAACAGTGTATAAATTTAAATATAATCATCAACTTCTCAATCTCAAAATTTATCTCTTACAAACAATTTTTCAAAAATATTCCCAAGATAGCTAGGTTTGTTGACAAAGAACATATTCATAGTAGCATGAATTCTTCCCCAACAAGAGATGTAATATTAGAAATAAAATCCCCAAGATAATATCTGATTCTTAAAACTAATCCTATAAGAAAAAAACCCCTTACAATAGTGAAAAGAGGTTTTTTCTCATTGAGACTTGGAACCGAGGAACATTATCAAATCTAATATTTATAATTTTACAAATCAAATAATAATTTTGAGACTTAATTTCTTTATTTTCATTGAACAAACTGTACAAAGTCATCATAGAAATATATCAAAATTGCAAACAAAACCTAAATTTTAAAAATATTAAAAATAAATACTCAAATTAAAATTTAATTCAATTAATTTACTAAACTAAATTTAAATTATCAATACGTCGTTCTTATGATATTCTCTGAATTTGGGAAATCTGAAAACAAATTTCAAACCGCATTCAAACCACCTCGCAAATGAAATTCCTCCAAAATCTCACTCAAACAGTTAGGTTGTTTGCAAATACAACCCTATTTTCTAAAAACTAGGTGGGTTGCAAATACAAACCTATTTTCTACTAATATTTTAGGCAGTAAATACATGGACCTCACAAATGCTTCCCTTTAAATTACCTTTCAAACAAGCCCTCTTGGCCATGATTTAGTGCCCTATATCTCGATATTAAACTTCCCAAAGTTAGAGTCCTATAATCTCTTAAACTTTTTTTAACAAATAATTCTCGGCATGTTATTTTATTATTTTTTGGTTTTTTAATTTAAAATTTAAAAAAATTAAAACAAATCCCAAATCTAGGTAAAGGTCAACATGAATGTTATAAGGGTGGAGACTAATTTGAATGGAGGAGTGTTTCACGTGATTCAAGGAAGCACCCACATGGATGATGGAAAGTTATATATACTGATGACGGAAGGGTATACATGGATTGAAATGTGAAACAAAATATTCTAAAACATCACCAAATTTGTGCATATTCTCGAGTTTAATACATACCTTGTCCTAATCATACCTCTAAAGTGCATGAAGGAACATTCTCGTAAGTAAATCAGGACTAGGACTATGTGTAGAGGTAGTAGCAAATAATTCGCACCAATTTTTGTCTAGCGTATGAGAGTAAAAGTAAATATCTCACCTATCACACTTTTTTCCATATCATAATCATTATAATTTTTAATAAATTTAAGAAGATGATTAAATTCAGAAAAAAAAATTTAGAGTTTTATAATTTCTATTGGAGTATTGGAAAATGTCTTTCAAAAGATGCAGCTTCGAATTAAAAGTTTAGAAGAAATCATTGAAAATAAAATAAAAAAATAAAAAAAATGGCTATAAAATTTTAACTTTTCAGTAGCTCTCTTTCTAGTGCCAAAAATGTTAATGAACAAAATTTATCATGATCAACATTAAGGAACCGACCTTGTAAATATACAAATTACACCATTATATGTTTGAAATGTTGATTTTAACTAATTATAAACACAATTGGCTCTTAAATCTAACCTAAACTAAATTCCTATTCTAATCTAAAACTTATCTAAATGCATAAATATAATTCTAATTCTATCTTTACCCACTTGTGAATGCTGGTTCTAACAGAAAAAAGAAAAATATGCCTTTCTTGTTGCTACTTTAAGAAAGTGGCCTTTTTAATAGGTTAAAATAAGGGCTAGGCTAAATCACATGGATTTTTTCTCCTACTTAAGAATAAATTTAATTAAAATAAATGAAGTCTAAATCTAATTGTAGTGATAATTATTAATGCAGAAAAACAAATAAAACTATTCTATCTTGGCACATAGAACATAGTTGGATGTTTTCTCCTGCTTAAGGATAATTTTAATTAAAATAAATGAAGTCTAAATCTAATTGTAGTGATAATTATTAATGCAGAAAAACAAATAAAGCTATTCTATCTTGACACATAGAACATAGTTCCTAAAGGCCAAGTGCAATGTATTTAACAATAATTGGGATTTAAAATACAATTTATGGACAATATTGTGTTACAAAAGTGGTTTTAACATATGATATTATTTAGTGCTCTGCATGTTTTTTTAGAGAGTAAAAATAATATAGAATTCACTACTAAAACATGGAAATAATTTTGATAGATTTAATTATTGTTAAATAAATTTATGATAATATTTTTTGAGTAATTAGTTATTGATACATTCATGAGGAAATCCAACTTCAAATGGAAGATCTATCAAATTATAAGATGATCATATAAACATAGATTTGCATATATAACATTAGTACCACAATATACAGTCACTAACATAAATATGCAACAAACAAAAAAAATATTATATTCAAACAAATAATAATATATGAATTTAAATATATTCATAAACTTCCCAATCTCAAAATTTATCTCTTACAAACAATTCTCCAACAATATTCCCGAGATAGCTAGGTTTGTTGAAAAAGAATATATTCATAGTAATATGAATATTAGAAATAAAATCCCCAAGATCTTATATGACTCTTAAAACCAATCTTATAAGAAAAATACCCATTGCAATAATGAAAAAGATTTTTTCTCATAGAGATTTGGAACCCGGGAACATTTTCAATTCTCATATTTATAATCTTATAAATCAAATAAAAAAAATAAAAGTTTGTTTCCATGATAATTGAATAAAGATTTTGATATTATTTTCGAGTTAAAAAATCCTTTTTTCTTCATTGTTGTTTCAATCCCAAATTGCAAACAAAACCTAAATTCATTTTTTTTTAAAAATAAATACTCAAATTAAAATTCAATTCAATTAATTTATTAAAACTAAATTTAAACTATCACCACCTCGTTCTTATGACATTCTTTGAAATTACAAAAGCTAAATACAAAATTCAAACAACATTTAAACAATTTAGCAAATGAAATTCCTGCAAAATCTCGCTAAAATATTAGGTGAATTGCAAATGCAACCTTATTTTATATTAATGTTTTAGGCAGTAACTACATAGACCTCAAAAATGTTCCCCTCTAAATTACCTTACAAACCAGTCCTCAAGTCCTCTTGGCCCTGATTTAGTGCCCTGGATCTCGATATTAAACTTCCCAAAGTTAGAGTCCTATAATCGCTTAAACTTTGTTTAACTAATAATTTTCGGCATGTTCTTTTTATTAGTTTTTGGTTTTTTAATTTAAAATTTTAAAATGTTAAACAAAATGCCAAATATAGGTAAAGGTCAACATGAATGTTATAAGGGTGGAGACTATTGTGCATGGAGGAGAGGATTTCACGTGATTCAAGGAAGCATCCATACATACATACATATAGTATGAAAGATTTTATGCTCTTTAATATGTCATCCCAGCCCTTTGAAGCCATAGGAGTTTAAGAATGGCTTCCATAAGAAATCCCGGAGAGTTATGTATGCGAGGGTTACATCATCTCAAAGATTTATAAAAATGCCCAACAAATTGCACTACGATTTGAGGTGGGAGAGGTACGGTGGTGGTTTTATAATATGCTTTATTATATAGTGTATGGGTTGGTCACAGTTGTTTGTTTATTTTTTTTTATATTACATTAGTTTTTGTTTTATTATACATGTTGAAAGGGGTTATATTATTTTTGTAAATTTGATTTTTATATTTTTGTAAATTTTAAAATGATTTTAAAAAATTTGTGAAAGTTTTGAAAAATAAATAAATATTAAATTAAATATTTTGAAAATCAAAAATAAATTTTTATTTTTTTGAAATTAGAATTTATATTTTTGATGAGTTTATTTACTGAAATGAATTATTTCATAGTGTTTAAAATTGAATTTTTAGAAAAAAAAAATATTTAAAAAAAAAAAAACTTATATGTAACTAATTGTTAATAATATATTTAATAAAGAATACACTCATCAAATTTAAATATTTATAAAAATGAATTTTTTTTTTCATGAAATACCAAACTAAGTGTCACTTATTAAATCAAAATATTTATGCTTAATAATTTATTTTTACATCTTACTTTTTTAATATTTATTTTTACTATATAGTTTTACTAATAAAAACGTATAAGACAATAAATATAGTTATTCATATATTATATTATATTTAATTTGATAATTTTTTTAAAATTTTTTAATTAATAATTAAGTACTAAATTCAATATAAAATAAATAACAACATATTTTTTTACTATTCATTTAAATTAATTTATTTACATAAAAAATTATATTTCTTTTTAAATATAATTTATTTATTTAGATATATTTAATTGATTTCTTTTTTATGTTTTTTATATGAAAATTATTCATGCAGTATTTTAAAATTTACATATTTATATTTTTTAATACAATTTTTACATAATAATAACAATAATTTAATTTTAAAAGATATAAATGTGCTATTATATGATATTATATGTAAAACTATTTTAAATTGGGTTTATGATTAGTATGTAGCATACTTTATATATACATGATTTTTGGAGATTTTGAAGGTTTTTAACTCTAAACATTTAGATTAATTTAAATTAACTATCAATTAATTTTTACATTAAAAAACAGGTACTAAGTAACAACCCTGCATATTACACTTGCTTAGAATTAATAATATATTTACAATATAATTTTTAATATACATAATTACATATTGTAATTAACATTATTTTTTTAAATAAAAAAATAAGTAATCAATAGCTAAATTAAAATTATATTTATATATTAAAATAAAAAACTACCTAACTTAAATTAATTAATTAAATTATTTTTACTTATTTTTATTAATTTTAACTATACAATTTTATAAAATAAATTATAAAGTATATATATATATGTATGAATGATGTCATAATGTGAAAGTGATGAAAATGACTCGAGCATTAATTCATCATAATTTTCAAACCATGAATCAGGATCATTGAATTTTTTCTTTTATCTAAAAGATATCATGAAAACCAAAGAAATGGAACCATCAAAACAGGAAAATAATTAAATTCAAAATCGCTCGAAATAAAACAAGCTAAAGCAATCCAAATACATAAAACAAGCTAAAGAAATCCAAATACGACATTATCGAAATTTATATATAAACCCATAATTTGAAAAAAAGAAGTTGTTGAGTCTCTCATGCATTTATAAGTGAACATTACTAAATAAATAATAAACAAACTTGTATGTGCCTTTACAAAAAAACTCATGAAACAAAACCGAAGATCATTTGTATTTCTCTGCACTTTTTCTCCCAACGGGCCTTTCTGAAATACATTCTATACAATACGTAGAATAGATGTTCGAACATGCCTCGTTGCAATGCATGGTCCAACGTAAAATTGATACATCTACTTTTTGGTCCCTTCTTGGGGAAAATTTTGAGGCAATATGATACTAAAAGGTGTGACTCTGATATTGGTTTTTATTTTTTATTTTTTTAATTATAATTCTGTAAATGGATGCTCCATTGCTAGAGGAATCACCAATTCTGAATTTATTTTTTGATTATAATTCTACAAGTGAATGCTCCATTACTAGAGGAAAAATCCAAAATTAAAAAAATCGTATTCGTTTCGACAATTTTGACAACCACCGACCTTCCAGATTGTTGAAGACCGGGTGTCCAGCGAAAAGCCAAAAGCAAGAATCTTAGTTTCTTGGATAGCTACCTCTTGCAAATATTGCTTCATTGGTGTCCCCATATCTCATTTTATAATCTGTCAGAATGTGGGAAAATAAAAAGCTACACTGACTCATCTTTTGACGTTTAATAATAATTATGTAAAATTGACCATTTATACATTTCCTTCAGTGTCAATTTGCTGAGTTTTTTATTAAACATTAATATGAGGGTTTTTAAGGTTTCTGAAAGCATCGGGCAACGTCACATTGACACAGTAACTTGAAACGTTAATAAATCTATACTTTTGACTACGCAATATCCTTAATAAAATATAATGGTTCAAAAGGGAAAAAAAATTTCAATGCAGGGACATGAATTAGGTCATGGCCATGCTAATATTGCACAAAACGTTTTGCAGGATTTGCTCAAATGGTAAGCCAACACTATGAAATTTAATATATTGTCTCTTGGCCGAATTTAGGGGTGGGAACTAATGACCGGTGGTTGTGGCTTCAGCTTGATCTTTAGGATTGACATAAAATAATATAATTTAACAAACACACAATATAATTATTTGACCAGAATTCTTCCCCACGCTGCAAACTGATAAATTCTTCAGGTTGTTTTATAACTTTATATCTAGAAAACAATAACATCGTTCATATCTCTTTGCACTTTTTCTCCCAATTGGATTTACTGCATTGAAATACAGTCTGTATAGACAAAGGTTAAGATAGACTGGACATTCAATGGTATCATTGTAATGCATTGTCCAATGTAAAATCAATACATCCTTTTCCTTGTGTTTTCTTTTTTATTTTCTTGTTTTCCTTGACCAATAAGACATTTTTTTTACCCACGAGATGGAGGGAGATGGAGGGATGTCTGGCAGACTAATCATATAATTATTTAGGTGGAATCATATAATTATTTAGGTGGGTATATAATTAATGTAGAGAAGTAACACAAATGTTATTTTAAATTCAAAACAAATCCAACATTATAACCCAATGTTATTTTAAATTCAGGATTCATCTCACATTATAATGACAAATTATGAACGGTTAGATCACTATAGATATCTTATCATTTAATCATAAATTATTCATTTATACATAAATTAATAATTCAAATGTTGAAAGGAGTACCGACAAATATTGGAGTAGTGGTATTTTTTAGTTAGGCACTATTAATTAAAATTGAAATGGCAGTCATTGCACACTGAAAATACATCAATAATATATATCTATTACTCTATATCTCATCACACGTATAGATCACAATATTTATAGTGTTGTTGAGATCCAACCACTTCTAAATATGAACAGGGATGTTGAGATATTCACTCAACATCCATTTACAGATCTGCAACTAATTCTAATATGAGTATGGAAGAATTGTCTTCCAATAGTCCCCTTTAATTCTTACATACATATCATAACAATAAAAATTATCTTCGTCTCACTGCTCTTCATCAACAACTCTACCCACTCCGCAATCCTCTGGATTTCGCTCTTTCTTTCTTCACATCTTAAAGCCTACCTTCCAACTCATTTAAAGTACACCTGCTTCTGACTAGCAATGCTGAATTTGTAAGATTAAGAATTTTTGACACCTCCGAAGAAGAGTCTCGACACTGAACTACCCTATTGAAATATTTCCATCTCTGAAATAACCCTGAAGGATAAATTTCAACAGTCATATAGGAAAATATTCTAGGTACAGAATATGATTAGCGATCAATCCTACAAAGTGATCTTTACACAAATTTAAACTTAAACCCCACACTATAATGATATATTCTACACCACACCACACACTTGCACATCACATCACAAAACGTTCTTTAGAAAAGTTTGATAGATGGTTCAGAAGGTTCATTGTAACTTGAAGAGTCTTCAAATATAGCATCAGGTGAATCTTCTAAAAATGTTGCATAGGCTAACTTTTTCAATCTTCTATTCAAAAGATCTTGGGCCCGAATTTTGCAATTTAATGTTGTATGTCCATATTTATGACAATAGAAGCATTCAACCTTATTTTTATTCACCCTTCCCTTGGAGAATAGTGCAATTTCATTGTATGAACCAGCCTCTGTGTCACCTATCCTCTTTTCTTCTGCCATAAGAGCTGCTATCATTTCATCAAGTGATTGAAGTGACATTTGACTTAGAGTAAATATGGAATTATCACATTTTGAATACAAGATATTTAATAAAATTTCCTTTGCATCATCATAATCTACTTTAGAATTAATTTATGTCAAATGTCTCATCAAATTTTTTAACTCATTTATGTGTGTTCACAAGGATGTCTCACTATGCATTTGGAGTTTAAACAATTTTAACTTTAATAAAAAAAATTCATTAACAGCTTTTGCCCCAGATACCTTATTCAATTAATCCCATATTGTTGTAGAAGATCTATGTAAGTCAATAAGATGTAGCTGGGAATCTTCAAGTGATAGTCCAAGGATAGACTTCACTCTTTCCTCTCTTTTTTTCCATTCAATTAACTGTTTAGCATCTATAGGTGCTTTATCGGTGCCTTGTTCAATATTCCACAAACTCCTACTCATCATTTGCAGCTGAATTTTTACCTTACAAGTGTGGAAATTAAAACCATTAAACTTTTCCAATGCCATAGGCTCCATGTTGGAAATAAAATCTTTACCTTTTTTTTTAAATCTCTCACAAACTTATTTAACATAACACAGAGAAATTATACATGAGAACTATATCCGTGAAGCATCATATTCCAAATATTAACATCACCTTTAATAGGAATATTTTGTAAACCTCCTAAAACGGATTTCAAATTAGCAAATTCCAATCCAAAAAGTTTTCTAAGATGTGTTGAGTTACAAAAAATAGATATGAAAGTCAACCCACTAAAAAACTAGATCGAACTACCTGTTGTATAGAGGGTTTGGGCCGGAATGAACTTTACGCTTTTCTTGTTCATATATGTTGCTCAAAGATTTGGGGATTCGGTGCTATAGATCGAAATAAGCTCTAGCAAATGAGGAGGACTGCAAAGTTGGAGAAAGCTTTCCCCTGATTTTCTGTGGCTAAAATAAGGCCAAACTAGATGCATCGATGCATAAGCCTCAAATCAGGACCAGTAAGATGCATATAGATGCGACACTATGCCTTCAAAATACAATGTGGCACATCTCTGAGAATTGTGTTTCATGCAGGACAGTATAAGGGATTATTTTAGCAAAGATCATAGCAGCGTTAAGGTTGTTTAATTCACATGGTGGAGGTTATTAAAAGTGGAAAACTTGAACCTAAAAATTTGGGCCCTCTTAACATTCATAAAGGAATTGATGGTTGGCTTAGGTGAGAGAACAACCGAAGGCTGTATGGCTCTGATACCAAATTAAAATTCAAATGGCAGCCATTGCACACAGAAAACACACGAATAATGTATAACTATTACTCTATATTTCATCACACAAATACATCACAATATTTATAGTGCTTCTGAGATCTAACCACTTCTAAATATGAATAGGGAGGTTGAGATATTCTCTCAACATCCACCTACAGATCTGCAACTAATTCTAATATGAGTATGGAAGAATTGTCTTCCAGTAATTGGCATAAAATTTTATAAAAAGTTTTCCGGTGTAATATAGTTAAACTCGTGAATTATTATGCATTATTAAAGGATAAATACCTCCCATTTGTTATAAAAAATTACATAAAACAAAAACAAAAAATATGTCATTCAAGAATCTGAATAAAACATGAATTGATGGGCATCAATATTAAATGGAAATCATCAAATTTCCACTTGACACGCAAGATAAATTTGAAATTCCAAATCTTCTTGCCACTATAGTGCCTCCTATGAGGGATTCGGACCAAGGGTGACATAACAAATTAACTTTGAAGAACACACTTTAATTATTGAAATAATTTTACAAATATTAATATGAAAAACATAGTCTCAATATAGGAGAACTATCATGAACCCAATCACATTATTAGGAAAATATCTCAACCACACTTCAAATTAGGAGGCTAACTATTTGGAGAGTATCTCCCATCTAACTAGGCCTCAAAAACCTCCTAATTGATAGGAGGAAATTCATTCACTACCAATGATGACCAATATATCTAACAATAATGATCACGCATACATATAATAATTACCTATTCCAACAAAAATATCAAATAGTCACTAGGACGCT
Source organism: Pinus albicaulis (assembly GCA_034641835.2). NCBI lineage: Eukaryota > Viridiplantae > Streptophyta > Pinopsida > Pinales > Pinaceae > Pinus > Pinus albicaulis. The sequence goes on from CM076577.1 coordinate 1,168,389,148, forward strand.
TTGTATGTATTCTTTAATATTTGAGGCATTAAATTAGCATAAATTATTGATCTTAAAGCTAATATTTTTAACAAAAACAACACATGATCATAGTGGGGTATGTTGGATATTATTGAAACTTTGAAATACTAAATAATTTTAAAGCATTGACCTTGAAGCTAAAATCCAAGAGGGATATTTTGTTTCCCACCCAAAAATAATGATTTTTTTGTATTTATTGAATGAATTGAATATTTATAGTGACAATAATACTCATTCAGAAAATGGGCATTTCGATTGATTATTTTCATGCTAAGTATTATATAATCCATGTGATTCTAGGTTCAAATCCCCTATAGGTCAAATCAACAAAAAAAGTAAAAATAAATCATCCCTCTCAAACCCCAAAATAAATTGAATCAAAATATATATATATAATTTCTACATTTTATTGTTTTAAACTTTAAATTTATGTAGTGCAATTTCTATATAAAAAAAAAATTATGGGTAAATTGTTATATTTATTGATGGGGACGAGGAAATGTTTTAGTGAAACATTAGATAAAAACTTAATAAAACATAATATTGAATCAATTAAAAATGTAATATAAAGTATTGCATTGATTTGTTATTGAAATTTAATTCTGAAATTTATAACTGCAATCTCGAGATTAAAGAAAATACTACTTACCTTATCCTCTTCGTTGAAGATATCCTTTCCTCCATTGAAAGAATAACTATGAATAGGTATCTCATGTTTAAAAATATTTTATACAACATGGAAGCCAAGAGGTTTCATGGAATTGCTTATAACTCTAGCCAAACCCTCACATTTGGCTCAAGCAAGGTTGGCATAAGGATGTTGATTCTTGGCTAGACCACTGGGTGGTAAAGGAATAGACCAACTTAAAGAACAAGGATAATATCAGAAATATTATTACTTCCAAATTTAAGGATCAAATTGTCCGACGATAAGGAGTTAGAGGGGAAAAGGAAGCTAAGGTATTATGAGGAGATGATCTACCCCAACCTTGAAAACTAAGTTATCTTTCTTTATTGGCCAGTCTTTAGAAGAAACTAAACATTACCAAGATAATAACAAATTCTCATGAGCTTCAAAGTGGATAAAAGAGTTTGTCACCTCTGTCACCTTTGTCATATTAGGAGATGATAATAAGAGGGTTGAACATGAAAAACACTTTCTCCTGGATTTCACTATTCTTACTCACATTTGTTTTCATTTATATATCCCAATGTATCCTTTTCTTCAATCATTGAAATAAAACGTTAACAAATTTTAATTCGTCTATTACTTTCTTAAGGTGTGTTAGTATGGGGATTTTATAATGAAGCAATAAATTAAAAAATAATAATAAAATATAATATTAACTTAATTAAAAATAAAAATAATAAATTCATTCAATTCCCTTTATTATATAACAACTTCAATTCTATCAATAAAATTATAGGAATGATGATGAGGAAAAAAATCATAATATGTATATCATGTTAAAAAAAATGAATAATAATAGTTTATATTCTTAACTATACTATTTAATAAATTCATTTTTAAATTTAATTAATAGTTATATAAAAAAAATTAATATTGGAGTATTGAGCGACTTTTAACAGTGCATTATATTAAATGAATGACTATTTCTTATAGAAATAAATGGTCCTAGATTAATGGCATACTTAAAATTTTACTATAAAATTATAATTATATATGTATTGACCAAACTATCTATTTAAAAAAAACTAAAAGTAATATTTTTTACAATTAATTTAATTTAAATTAAAAATATAATATATATTTTTAAAACAAAGTCGTATTTTTACCTTAAGATTAACAAAAATAAGTGTGTTAAAGATGAAAATGAATCTTTAATAATTAAATAATGATAATAAATGTTCATAAATACGAAGCTGTTGTCTCAAAAATCCAAATACTAAATAATAATAAATGTGCTCCCACTACATATAGAATTGAAACAAGCTGAGTCTCTTTTCCTATGAATTAAAGAAAAAGTACATTCAATTTGTCATCCTCTCAAGTGACTTCAAGGTTAATTGATCTGATTGGGCTGTCACAACATCGGAGTGGCACACCATATCTAATTGACGCTGAGTGTTTCCGGGTTTCATTTCATCGTGATGTATGAGTCCAGTTGAGTAATTTTGTAGTTGTTTTTAGTCTGAATTTTTAGATAATTTGGTATTAGAATTTTGTAAAAAGTTGGTAAAATTTTGAGTTGTATTATTTAAATTGTGTTTTTTAATTTTATATATTGATTCAACATGTTTTTTTGGGAACATTTTTATTATATAAGAGTTTCCAAATTTCAATAAATTTTTATAAAATTTATCTAAACATAATTGAAAAACTTCAAAAAAAAAAAATACAACTAAAAAGAATTCGATTTTTTTATAATCAGGGAACAATTCTCTGTCCAATTTCTGCTGTCCCGTATTTTATAAAGTACAAGCCGGAAACCATGTAGAAGAATCTGTCATATAACATATAGAGGGGCGGTATTTAATGCTGGTTATTTCTTTAGTTTAAATCAGTCAACAGCCGGCTTGTTCATATATATATATATATCTCGCGCGTGGAGCTGATAACCACTTGTATTTCCCTTGTGACACTTTAATTTTAAGAATTAATTAGCGAATACTCTATTGAAAAAGTCGCCGAATTGTGTGCTCAAATAGAATCTTTTTTGTGGTCAACGTTTGGTAGATCAATTCGCCATTGAATGAGAAATTCACGTTCAATGAACCAAACGCAATGGTTGTGGACTATCCTTCATCTGCGACACCAATGGCGTGGTTGACGTGCAATCGCCTTGAAAGTTTGCGTGTTTATTACTCATGTGAGCATTAGTAGTTAGCTCTATTGAGGGGTTAAATTTGACGGGGTTAAATTGCCGTTCGCATCACTTTTACTTTTTATTATGATTGGTTCTATGTAAATTTTGCGAATTATATTTATAATTGTTCCCATATGAAAATAGTAAATGTCAATATTGTTGCAACTAAATTAAACTTCACACAAATTGAAATATACATATCATGTTTTTTAGTTAAGTCACTTCAATGTTAATCTCATTAAAAGAATAATATTTGTGAAATAATTTTTAAACAAAATATTTAATGTGTCTCAATTATGTAAATATCAACATTCAATATCATCATGTAAGTGAACTAAATTTTTGTAGTTTCAAAAAAGAAGTAATTGTCAATACACAACACCATTACAAACATAAACATAATAACATAACCTTTAAATATTTAAGATTTTCTTTGACATTTTTCCAAACATCATACACCTATCCCTTCCACCTCCAAGAATCAGACCCGTTTAGGGACACTTGTCATATACCTATCCCATTCCACCTCCACTAATCAAGCTCGTTTAGGGACACTTGCATCAAGGCATCCAATGCAGTTAAGTATGGTTTTTTTTGGTTAATGAAGATATCAAATTCTTCATTATGCCCCACGATATCTAAATCCTCATTCAAATCAAAATTGAAATCTTTTTTATTAGGCCATGGAATTTGAGATGTACTAAACCATCCAAAGAAATTTTGGATAGAAAGTTGGTTCATTTTTAAGTACATTTTTTGATATATAATATCTATATAATAAAAACTAAATTAATTGGATATACATTAATTTCAATTCATCAATTAAAAACATATCACAAAATTAATCTAGCACTAATTTAATAAATTACTAAAAATTCCCATCTTCAAACAAAGTGCCAATCCCATGGTTTTTTAAAATATCATGGCTAAAATATAAGTTTCACTTTAAAAATTTAAAAAAAGAAAAGAAAAAATAACTTAAACACAATGAAAAGAGCCTACAAAATCAATGTTTTTAAAAATTCAAGTTTAAACCCAGATCATCTATGTCAAAGACCAAATTAACACTATTAAATTGTAAATAATAATATACTTTAAAATATGAAAATTGAAAAGTGTCATTTTGAACTTATTATAATGACTATTATGTTTTACAACTCGTTAAAGTGAATATTAAACTTTATATATATAATATAGAGAAATGTGTATTATTTATCATATTATATGATTAAAGAATATAAATTTAAAATAAATAATCAAATAAATTTTAAAAAAATCATATAAGAAGTTAATAATATTTCAATGAAGAAAATCTTGAAACTAGCTTATTCGTCTTCTCAGGAAAATATTTATTTTCCTATCATATTTTCACGGGTAGAATCAATTCATTTAAATGATTATAACTAAATAAACAAAATTTTCAATATAAATATATCAGTAAACCCCAAACTATATTTATTAGCCCAAACAATATTAAGTTAAATAGTTATTTATGACCATTTTTATTTAACAAAAACATTAATAATATATATATCTATATATATATTTAAACTTGGAATCTCCAAAATAGAAAACCTCTACAAAATTTGTTTCACAAATTACTCATTTCAGAAATTCCTAGTTGAAGAATTAAATAATACATCACAAACACTCCATGTGTCAACATGACTAAATCCGTTACTTTGATTACAATATTTGTTATTATTCACCGAAATTCCATAAATTAAATTCAATACAACTCAATAAGTTAACTTAGGAGTGATACATAAATTCACTGCTGCCCAATAAAGTAATTTGTATAATATTTTCCTTGGTTGTGACTTTAATATGGGATTCTGTAAAATTCAAAAGATCCAAAATGCATAATTATGGAAATCTTGCAAAGCTAAACAGAGTAAGATCTACTTTCAATGTAATAAATAAAAATGCAAATATGGGAAACCTAGAATCTTCTTATACCTCTATAACTACCCAAGCATAAAACCAAATGTCAAAATCCAATTTAAAAATTATGTTATTACCACAACTACAGATGCAAGTAGGTAATGTCAAGCACAACTAAAGGTGAAAATTTGCAAACAAGCAAACTCAATTTTTTGAAATCCACCATAAACCAATTCACTAGTAATAGAATTTAAATTTATAGAACCTCCTAAAAAATCAACTTTAAATTTAAAGAACCTGCTAAAAAAATCATTGATAATACAAGTTTATAGAACCTACTAAAGGAATCAGTTGCTAATATAAGTTTGTAAAACCAAGAAAACATCAATTTTAGAAAACCAAACATGCTTTTCACAACTTATTTCAAGTTTGGTCTAAAATTACTAGAAATCAAAATTAAGGCAAGGTGTGTACATGTCCTTTAGAGAAGAGTCTCGTCTCTCACATATAAAGAAGTCTCAACCAGTGTAGTACATCACACATTAATTGAGGTTGGCCTATCTAGGTTATAACATTAAATTAGATTATGCACATTATCATATTCCCTTCAAGTTTATTTGAGAATTTGTTTACACAATACAACACATGGTCAGTAGTACCGTGTCCTACACTCTTCAAATGTAGAAGAGCTCGAGGAAGGTTAAGAGATATTTTTGTCGGTGAGATAATGTAGTCATTAGATTACATACATCATTTTACAAACAGAGTATTAACCACATTATGAAAAGGGTTTGGTTTTTATTAAGAAACCATGGAAGTTCTCACACAGCTTACAAAACAAAATGATAAAATCCAAGAATTTGAAGAAATGAATTACTCAATATAACACATGGCCAGTACCACCATGTCCTAGACTCTTCAAATGTAGAAGATCTCGAGGAAGGTTAAGAGAGATTTTTGTCAGTGAGATAATATAGTCATTAAATTACATACATCATTTTACAAACAAATTATTAACCACATTGTCAAAAGGGTTTGGTCTTTATGAAGAAACCCTGGAAGTTCTCACACAACTTACAAAACAAAATGATAAAAACCAAGAATTTGAAGAAATGAAGGAAAATATATAAAAACCTAGAAGAAATGAGTTTGTGTTCAATAATAGGTGTATTAAGGTATTTAGGGGTCGTGACTCATAGGCGCGAATTTGGATTTAACGATTGCAGTTGTGCTTCATTGAAAAAAGGAAAAAATGGTTCCAAGACATGGTTAATATTTATGCAGTATGCATTTCACAAATACATTCAATTTATTTACAAAATACAACATTGAGTATTTGTCCTCTACGGAAAACCTTCATTGCAAATTTCATGGTGCCACCAACATGAAAGTTTTTAATACAGTGTGAATCCTGATACTAATTGATGTTGAGATTTTTTATTTTATCTTTGGCTAAAAATATCATAGATAATGCCAACAATAGGTTTTGTTGCAAAACTGATGGCATCAAATCTTGAAGAGGAGATAATTAATCCTATTTTGTTGTGATAGGATGGAATTGAATTTATTATTCAATTTCTTCTCTACATCTATAAATTGTAATCATGTACAGGAAAAATATATTAGATATGAGAGTGAGGAAGAGGAAGTGCAAATGTGAAAATCTTCTGTTGTAATCTCCTATTGATTGATAAGAATGCTGATACCTCTTTTTGGTGGATGTAGCCCAGATTGGTTGGGTGAACCACGTTAAATTCGCTATCTTTATTTATGCTGTGTGTGTGAATTTACTTTTCTTATGTTGTGCATACTCCTAACAATTGATTTACTCAGTCAGTTACATTAACTAATTTAGTGAACAATAAAGGACTCACGATTTAGATCAAGAGTCAGCCTAGTTATTAAGAAGCCATTAAATAAAACTCACGAAATTTTATGGAAATTGGAATTTTGGAAATAGAAGAGCACTAACATGTACCCAATGTTGAAGTTTTCCCACGCAAATAAGTTATTCTAAACACAATATATATATATATATATATATATATATATATTTAAACTTTTCATAATTCTATATACCCGCCATTATGATAGTTTTCTAACTTGGTGTAAACGTGCTTCAAATTTAACCCCTGGCTCTATTACGATACTCGACTTAAGCATCTAATACTTTGAGTTACATCTCCCTCTTCATTTTTCTTTCACACTTCATTCTCGATTCACCTTATCCAATATTTTTTTTTTTTTTAATAGATAGGAATCTATATTAATGTTTAAGAATTTGCACCATTCTATAATTTCTATAAATAACCCATACATCATTGATGGAATTATATACAATTCAGAAATCCTATCACAAGTTGATTACGACACTTATTGCTATGTCTATCTGAGAATGAAAATGAGCAAAGATGTGGTGGAGTAAGGCTTGTGATGCATGATCATCTCTAGGTTCAGGAAATTATCCTCAACCTAAATAACCATTTTTACTCCTATATATTTTGAGTCGCTCACAATCTTATTATGTTAGCTTCTAGCACACATAACCTAATCTTAAACCAAAATTAGAAGCTTACAACAACTTAAATCTCTACTTTTTTATTTTATGCTAAAGCTATACTATAATTTTAGGACGATAAAAATTATACCTGAAGAGATATTCAACTTCAATTACCAATAATATGATCCATCTTTGATCCCTTAACTAACTTATTTGAACCATCTGGTTTTCCACCCACCCATATCCAGGGAGAACTTATCCCCGTGGAACCCCTGAGCTATAAGAGCTAAAAAGAAGTACCAAAATATAGTTGTAGAGAGATATAGAAGGAAATATGAGGAATATAAGTTTTACTGTCTCTCAATACCACTCATGTGTTCGACTCCATGTGGTAGAGTTACTTAGTAATTTAGATTAGCATTTGGCTACTCCCACAATATCTCCACCCTCCAGTCTTCTTCAAATCACTCAAAATTTTGGTATCACTGCACACATATTAATATTAATTCCTTGAGGAAAAGTAACATATTCCATTTATAAGAGTGTAACTCGTGCCATTAAGGAGAGGTATTGGTATCTTAGTTAAGGAGAGTGTAACATATGAATTAAAGAGAGCGTAAGATGAATATCTTATGACATGATTTTAATTATTGTAAGAGGAATATATCATATATTTTATGAGTGCATAAAAGAGAGTGAAATGTATTATTAAAAAGGAGATAGAGTTGCATATAGCCATGAGAATCATCAAGGAGAGAAGTGTGAAGTGATTGAGGAGATATAATTCCCTTTTAATAATAATATCGTAGTCTCATTAAAGATAATAACAATAATATGAATATGAATAATAATGACGTTCAATGAATATTAAACTATTGTGATTGGTTAATTATAAGTTAAGTGATTTTCTTTCAACTCTGCTTGATTACCAATTCATGAAAGGTGATTTACTATTTTTGGAAGGTCATAATTGAAATGTTAGACATTACATTCTATTTTCACAAATTCTCTCTATAATTGTGGGAAATTGTATTTTATTAAGGAAATTCATCATTGAGTTTCCCATGAGTGGTATTTTTCTTTCGGATAATAGGTATTTCACACCTCTATTCTAGGCATCTTAGTGTCATTGTAGATTCAGGACTTTTTTCCCTCATCTACTTTAAATATCGAAGATTCCAGACCTTGATATTTTTAAATATTTAATACTTTGTGCCCTAAACATTTTATTATTGTTATGAAACCAGCTCCAAAAATAGAATAAAATAGAGATCAGCGCCTTAGAAATCAACCACTTCCAACGAGCAACCTCCTTTACATTACATAAATAAACAACTCTTAGATGATTTAAATGGGAAAACCTCCTTTCTATATATAGGAGTCCATGGGGTCACAATATAATCCTAGACGACCTAAAAATAATAATGTAAGGGCACAACAATAATAATATAGGGCTATTATGGGGAACAATAATAATAATATGGGGACTATAGGAGTTCAAGAATAAAAATAAGGGGGATAAACTAACAAAAATAAGGGACTACACTAGTAATATAGGGCCCTAGCATGCCTTTCTCCTTGAAAAAAGTGTTATCCTGAAAACTTGAGTAGTTTTGGATGCTTCTATATAAAATTCTCATCCTCCCATGTGGAATATTTAGTGGGTAAGTTCTTTCACTTGATGAGATACTCTGAAATTGATCGATTTCATAGCTGTAAATTTCTTGTTTACGTGACTGCTTCAAGTTCCAATATGATTTTTCCTTCCTCATCAAGTTCTGGCAATATTGTTTGAACTAGAAGTTTGTCACGTATAACCTTCTTTAAGCATGAAACATGGAAAATTGGTTGCACTCGAGAAGATGCAGGAAGCTCCAATTTGTATGCCATAGTACAAAACTTTTGTAACACCTTGTAAGGACCATAGTAATTCAGTGATGATTTATTATCCTTCTTCATCTACTTGAGGGAGATTTTTTTGTATGGTTGTAACAGTAAAAATACCTAGTTACCTACATTAAAAATTCTCTCATTGTGATGTCAATCTGCCTGTTGTTTCATTCGATTATGTGCCAAATTTAGGTTATACTTTAAGAGTTGGAGAAATTTTTGTTGATGGTCAATGTCATATTCCACTACATGAAGCTTAGAATGTTTTCCTAGAGATGTTTTTATGGACGATAGATGATATCCAAAAAGTGCCATAAATGGGGTCATTTTTTCTTCAGTTTGGAAGGAAGTGTTATACCACCATTTAAACAGAGGTAAATAATTGAACCACTGTGTTTGTTTACCAAATAAAAAGCAACGAAGATATCCTTCCAAACATTTGTTCACTATCTTAGTTTTCCCATCGCATTGAGGATGATAAGATGAGATATGACCTAGTTGTGTAGCCAAACAAGAAAATAATTCCGTCCAAAAATATCTAGTGAAAATGGGATCTCCATCGCTTACAATAATATTTGGGTTTCCATCTAAATTTTGAATTGTTTCCATAAATGCAGTAGCAACTGTACTCGTTTTAAATGGATGAGATAGTGCACAAAAGTTTGAATACTTAGTAAGTCTATCAACTACCACCACGATGACACTTTTTATTTCGGACTTATGTAAATTTGTTTTAAAATACATCGAACCCTCCTCCCAACATTGATTTGGAATGGATAAAGGTTCTATCAGAGCCTAGGTCTTAATTGTCCCAACTTTATTTTGCTGGAAAACCAAACATTCTACCAAAAAAATTTGAATATTATATTTAAGGCCATCCAAAAAAAATTCTTTATTCAACCTATGGTAAGCTTTTAAAAATATCGAGTGTCCTCCTAAGGGAGAGGTGTGTAATTCCAAAATAATATTTTGTTTTAGTTGGTAATTATTACAACGATATAAATGATATTTGTACCATAAGGAATCATTTTTTCAACTAAATGTATCGAATGTACCGGGATGTTGTTGCAACCTTTGAATTAGTGTCCATACTTCTTCGTCATTCTTCCATTCCTACCTTTCTTCGGTTATCCAATTTGGTTGGATGATAGAAAAGGAGAAAAAAAAGTCTTCCATGTCCTCATCCTTTCTTGAGAGTCCATCTCCAAAAACATTTAGCTTCACTTTTTTGGTAGATGATTTCAAAGTCATAACCAAAAATCTTTTTGACCCATTGTTGTTGCTATTTTGAAGATATTATTTTTTCCAAAAATTATTGAAAATTATCATGATCAGTTTTTACCTTGAAGTGTCTTCCCATTAGGTAAGGTCGCCATTTCTTTAGTGCATGTAGTATTGCCAATAGTTTCCTTCTCATAAGTAGCTTTCTATAAATAATTTCCTTTTATTGGACGACTTTCAAAATAAATGAGTCTTCCTTCTTGCATTAAAACAACACCAATTCCATTTCATGAGGCATCACATTCCACAATAAAGGTTTTTGTTAAGTATGGCGTAGCTAAGGCCGGTGCTTGGCAAATTTCCTCTTTAATATGTTCAAAGGCATTTGTTTCTTTAGGAATCCACGAAAATTCATATTTATTCAATAATTTAGTTAGAGGTGCTGCTACTATCCCATAATTCTTAAAAAACTTGCTATAATACCCTGTTAACTCGAGAAATCCTCACAACTACTTAATGGTTTTGGGGACTTTCCATTCCTTAATGGATTTGATTTTGTTAGTGTCTACCTTAACATCATCCTGAGATACCATATGACCCATATATTCCACCTCTTGTACTCCAAAGAAACATTTGGAGGTTTTTTCATATAATTGTGTCTCCTCCAATAGTTTAAGCACCCTTTCAACATGTTGAACACGATCCTTCCAAGACCTATTGTAGATTATTATATCATCAAAATATACAAACAAAAATTTTCTAAGGAAGGGCTTGAAAATGGAATGATCAACCCTAGAAATGTAGAAGGTGCATTGGTAAGGCCAAAACACATGACCAAAAATTCATAATGACCCTCATGAGTTTGAAATGTTTTCTTTTAAATTTCTTCATCCTTCATTCTAATTTGATGATATCCTGAATGGAGATTTAACTTGGTGAAATAAATTGATACATGTAATTCATCCAATAAGTCATAAATTGTAGGAATGGTAAATTTACCTTTAATAGTGAGCTTATTGAGCTCCCTATAATCTGGACACATGTGCCATGATCCATCCTTCTTTTGCACCAATACTACTGGGGAAAAAAATAACTTTGACTAGGTTGAATTATACTAGCCTCCAATATTTCTACAATCATACATTCAATTTCTCTCTTTTTGACATAAGGATATCTACAAGGCCTGATGTTTGGAGAAACACTTTCTGGAATCAAATGAATAACATGATAATGATCACAAATAGGTAGGATTACTTTGAGAGTTTCAAACACCTTGGAATGATTGTCCAAGAATTTTTGGAGATCTGGAAAAATAAATGATTTTGATGTTGGAACATTTACTGAACATAATTGTGCAATGGCGCCTCATATTTATTTATCCAGAATCTTTGCCATGACATTAGAGCTTATTATATTTCTCGGCTTCTCTGTGATACCTAGTAGTTCAACTTACTTTCCTTTCGAAAATAATTTCAAGAAAATTTCTTGAAGATAGAAAGATACCATCAACAAACATTGTAACCATTGTATGCATGGTACAACATCAGCACCACCCATTGTAATGGAAAGCATTGGACTATTCAATATATATTCCCTCATGGTTAGCTTGATATTATGGCACTTTCCAAATCAATTTATAGTTCCTGCATTTTCCAAGATCACTTGATACTCTGGCCCTTGGTATAATAATCAATTCAATTCTTTGGCTACATTACAATGAATAAAATTATGGGTACTACCTGAATCAATAAGCACTATTACATTTTTCTTCTTGATATTTCCTTCTATATAGAGACTTTTAGGAGTAGTAATTCTCCAATGCATTACAATATATTATCGGATTCATTTCTTCTTCCTCCAGGGTTGGTTCCTAGCATATATCCTCTTCTTTTCAATTTTCTTGTTCCTTTTCTTCCTCCTCTACACAATCTAAGTAAAATAATTTGTTCTCAGCACACTTATGACCTTTAGGGTATTTGATATCCATACTATAGAACATCCCTTTCTTCTTTTTTCTTCCAATTATTGTGGTTTCAACCTTGTATGTTGTGTAAGTCTAGGAGTAGCAACACTTCCATCTTTATAGATATGAGTGGTAGGCTCCCTTGTCGCCATATTTTTTCTTTCTATTTTTCTTGCCAACTTTAATGCCTTTTGTAATGTATCAGGTTCCCAAAGGCGAACCTCATGTTGGATGTTATCCTTTACATTCCCTATGAAGACATCAATCCTACGTTCCTCTGGAATATTATTTACCCTTGTATTCAATTTTGCGAAGTCCTCAATGTGCTCCATCATTAAACCATTTTGTTTGAGATTTATCAATTGGCTAAAGAAGGTGTTTCTATTAGTATCCTCATAATGTGCTATCATTTCCTCCGTAAAATTTGACTAACTGACAAGTGATTTATGAGAACAAATACATCAATACCATTCCAAATGATTTTGTTCTAAATATAAAGTTGCAATGTGTACCTTTTTTTTGTTTTTCATATTGTGGAGCTCAAAGTAATGCTCCATCTTTAGTATCCAAGTTATCATATCCTTGCCATCAAAATTCCTCATATATATATTGGAATATGGCGGGTCTTAAATCCAAAATTAGAGTCTATGAGATCATGATTAAAATTTATTTTGTTCTCATCATGATTTTCCACTCCAATTTTTTTTCCCATTAGGAAGCTTTTCTTGTAGCAACTTTCCCAAACCTTCCTTCAAACCTTCCATGTATTTCTTCAAATGTTACATGTTTCCTTCTATACCATCCATATTATCTTCCATTCCATTATTCAAAACATCCATCTCAGATTCCACACCTTCCTTCAAACCATCCATCTTATCTTCCATGACTTTCTTCAAAACATCCATTTCTTTTTTTGTTACTCTTTGCGAGAGAAAAATTTGTTGCACTTGGTCTTGTAATTTTGATATATCATATTGCACTTCTTCCTATTCATGAGTCATAGTAGAGACATTTGAGGGCCTAATGGGTGTTGAATTCCTTTTTTGGGGGAATTTTAGAACCCAATACTAATATCTATGCTTCAATATACCCTTGGAATCCCTTCAAATTTATTTTTGAAAAAAAAATACACAACTTTTTATTTCTTTTGAGGAGCTAGATATTGAAAATGATGTATCTCTGTAATATCGGATCTCTAATATTTTATCTTCAATCTGTCAGTAGCCCTCGAAATATACTTTACTATGCCACAGTTCTGAATTTCTTTGGATTCTTCAAGACAAATTTATGCCCACTCTCCCAGAATGACCTATTTATGGACTCGTTTAGTAGAGAAAACTTGTACGACGTGCCACGTGTCACTATTTCCTCCTTCGGCTATGAAACCAATACATAGGAAACCAAATTCTATCTAATTTCGACCATTATTTACAAATTTTCAATCCAATGCTCAAAGAGAGAGTTATGATGATTTTCCCAAGGTAACCTCTTTGAGATGAAATTTGGGAGCCTCTAAAAACCATAACTTCCAAATATCATATCTCTCAAAATATTGTGAACCAAGATATGAAATATTTACAACAATTTCCTCAAGATTGCATCGCAAATGTGTTGTTTCTTTAGCTTTTGAAAAGTCGTAGAAAAAATGTTCTAGCGAAAATTACACGATGACCTATTTGAAGAAGCAAAACCCTAGAATCCAAAGCTCTGATACCAAATTTTATGAAAAAAACTCCCAAAATAGAAGAAAAGAGATATCAACGTCTTAGAAATCAACCACTTCGTGGGGGAAACCTCCTTTACATTACATAAATGAACAATTATTGGATGATTCAAATGAAAAAACCTCATTTCTATATATAGGAGTCCACGAGGTCACAATATAATCCTAGCTGGCCTAGCAATAATAATGTAAGGGCACAAAAATAAAAATAGTGGGCTATGATGGGGCACAATAATATCAATATGGGGACTAAAGGGGTACAATAATAACAATAAGGGGGCTACACTAAAAAAAATAAGGGACTACACTAGTAATATTGGGCCCTAACAATTAAGACTCCTTGCATTTATCGTTCATGGATTTAGGTCCCAGTGCCCTTATCCTTTTATTATAGATCGAAAAATCCATTTCTTTATCCTTCATGGATTTAGGACTTCGTGCCTTAATTTCCATGGCTTCTCATATACTCTAATTTGAAACTCCATGCTTCACCTTAACATACTAATTTTGAGCGCATACCCATATGATGGTTCATTGGTAAGGTCCAGTTATAATACCAACAATTTTACATGACTTCCATAGTAATTTTGGTTTTGTAGAAATGACTGACACTGTCATTTATAATTTGAACATCCTTTTTTCCAAATGACCACTTCCATTATCACATCTTTCTCAACAAAATTAAGCATATATAATAGTAAAAATCATGTATCATGACTTCCACAGTGATTTATAATTTAAACATCCATGTTTGGAAATAACTAGGTCGCCTACCACATCCTTCTTAGTACAAGATTAAGTATATATAATCATACAAATCATGTATCATCCATAAATCAAAATTAACCATCTGTTGCACATAACCATGATCATCCCTCGATCTATGTGTCTAAATCTTGGATCACCATTCATGTCATACACTTATGTCAAAAATATGATACCAAAAGAGAAAAAAACAATAATATGAACTTAACCAAAATTAATCTTTATCATAAGCACATAAACCATGTAACCTAAAATATGCCTACAACATACTAGAATATACATAATTCCAACATGCATAATATTTACTGCTTCAAAATCACCCTCTCCAAGTGTCATCAAAGCTATCTCATTGATCTAAACTTATGTAGGAACCTAATAGAATAAAAATATAAACAGGAAGACACAAATGAAGAAGAAATAAAACTTCATTTCATTAATATCAAAGAACTAAAATATGCTTATAAACAGAATGGAAATAAACTAGCTCAGGTGATGGTAGCTTATCTTTGAGAAGACATGTGGCATATACATGACTCTGGAATATCTTACAATGAGGCTCAAGAAACAAGGGAAAAAAATAAACAACCAAAAACCTAACCCCGTGAGATGGAACACCAATAGTGTGTGGGCCCTGTCGGGGTTAGCTAGGCATCTAACTACCCAGGGTCGTAACTTGGTCATATTATCTCTATTTTCCACGTATGATACCTTGTCAAAAATATCTCTTTGAGTACTCAAATGTTTTCTTTAGGCCCTTTCCTATGGCTATGGGCTTGCTGCATACTTCAAAAAAATGTTTTTTAGGAGGTAAAAACTGCTCCGACGTTCATAACTCGAAAACTGCTAAAAATAGTAAATGCCGCTATGAACATGGAAACTGATGAAACTTACTAGGATATAGGTGGAATAGGTGGGTAGACACAAATATCCACCTAGATCAGTCCACCCCCCTTAGGAAGAAATGGTCCCCATTGCATGCAGGGCCTCCATGAGATGAGGAAATGCGTGTTGAACTTGGTCCCTAGTGAACTACTTTCCCTAGGGAAGGAGTTGAATTGCTTTGATAGCTCAATACAGTTGGATCCTCTGTTGGTGGTTGTTCTTGATCTATGTTTCCATTATCCGATTGGTTGTGTCTTGTTCCATGCAATGCATGTTTAACTACATGGTTGTGATTTGTTCAGCTATGTCAGATGTGTCCAGTAATGGTGGAAAGTATAGTTGGAGGTGATGCACATTGAAAAATAGGTGCAGAAAAAGGATTGGTGTAGTTTTGATCTTGAAGGAATTGTCTCGTACGACCTTGGTCATGGTGTATGACCCATATCAGAGCGGGTGAAGCTTTCAGTGGTGTCCAACAAGGCAGTTCTTTTGCAAATGTATCTAAACTATGTGACCCACCTTTAACATGTGTGGCACCCGATGTTGATCATATCACTACTTGTACATAGCATTGGCTCTATACAATATGTCATGGACCTGTTGGTGGATGTGTTGATTTCGCTCAATGAAATTTTTTGTCGTGTCAGCTTCATATTGGACATGAGCCAAATTTTGCTGAGTAGCTACAAATGGTATGACGAAATCAATGGGGCATAATTGTTGGAATCCAAACCTCACCTAAAAGGGGAAATTTCCAGTTTTGCTATGGAGAGATCGGTTTTAGTTGGGTTGGACATAAGAGAGGATTTCATCCCATTTTCAAGGATGATTTGAGTGGTATATCTATAGAATGTGCACGATCATCTTGTTGGTGACCTATTTTTGGCTATGAGTTTGGGGGAAATCTATGGACTTAGTGGGATTGGTATCTAGCATCGACCAAATAATTGAACAAAATGTACATAGGAACCTACTATCCCAATCTTATATAATGGATTGTGGGATCCCAAATTTTACCCACACATGTTGAAATAAGAGTTTATTATTGGATTCTGCTATGATACTGTTCTTACAGGCCACCATAATGGCCATCTTAGAGAATCTGTCAACAACCATGAAAACACAATAGTCTCCAAGCTTAGCAGAAGGAATTCCCAACATATAATCCATGGAGATGGATTCCAAAGGTTGGCTAGAAGTAGGTAGAGGAGTATAGAGGAGTATATATGCCTTCCTTATTGATGGTTGGTTTGGAAATGGCCTAGAGAGTGCATGATCTGATGTACTTCCTAACATCTTGTCGAAGGTTCGACCAATAAAAATACTTCTATATTATTGACATTGTTTTATCTACCCCAAAATGTCAAGCAAACTGACTGTAGTGTGCTTCCCAAATCATCTTGTCATGCTCGATTGAAGGAATACATAGGTTTCCCTGCTAGCATAACAGTGCATCCTAGAGATGATAATTTTGAACTTGCTTTCCAAACATGAGCATCTGGTATGTGTTGCCTAATTCAGAATCACTCTTGTAAAGACTTGGGCACCATAAATTATTGTGCCTACAAGATTCAAGCATAATGGTCAGCGCCATAACCATCGGTCAGCTAAGGTCGTCTGCAACATGTTTGATGTTTCCCTTCTTTTACTTAATTTTCATATTGAACTATTGCAAGTTTGTGGACCACTTCTGAAGGCAGTCATTCTGCAACTTCCATTATGTCTGTATGAAATGCAAGGATCGGCGGTCTGTGTGGATGACCATTTCCTTCCCAATAATGTAATTCTTCCATTGTCGGCAAACTTGCACCATGGAATACATCTGGTTTTCATAGGTCAAATACTTTTGGACTTTTTCTGAAATTTTCTCATTGTGGTATGCCATTGGATGGCCCTGTTGAGTAATAACTGCACCAATAGCATAGTTGGAGGAATTTGTCTCGATATAAAATGGTTTTTGTAGGTCTCGTAATGTGAGTGTCGGTGCAGAGAATATTCGATGCTTTAACTCTGCCAATGAATTCTATTGTGATTCATACCAAAATAACTTTTCTTTCACCCCTCTCTTAGCAACTTCACTCAAAGGCCAAGTGATATGAGAGAATCCCAACACGAACCTATAGTAGAAGTTGGAAAGACCCGAAAAGATGTGAAGCTATGTTATAGAGGTTGTGGCTGGCCAATCCCGAATGACTTATAACTTGGCTAGGTGCACATTCACACCCCAATCATCGGTGATGTATTCGAGATATTGAATCTATATCATTCCAAAAGTGAATTTCTCCAAATTGGCACATACATTGCATTGTTGTAGTGTTCGAAGGACTTGTCGAATGTGGTGGAGGTGTTGTTCCCAAATCTTGCTAAATATCAGGATGTCATCTAGATAAACCACCACGAATGAGTTGGTGAAGGGTCACAAGTTGTCTTCCATCAGTCTCATTAAGGCTGTGGGGGAATTTGTTAACTCAAAAGGCATGAAAAACTATTCGAAAAGGCCCTCCTTAGATTTTAAGGTAGTCTTCCACACATCAGACAGTTCAATTAGTACTTGCGGATAGCTGAACTTCAAGTCAATATGGCTAAAATATTTGTCACCCTTGAGTTGGTTGAGGAGGTTGTCAATCCACAAAATGTGATACCTATTCCAGGTAGTGAATTTTTTTAGTTCCCGATAGTCAATACAAAGTGTTCAGGTCCCATCCTTATTCTTTACCAACATGATTGGGCTACTGAAATTTCCTCTCGATTTCACCGTTATTTAGAATATAAAGATAATGTATTGTTCCATTGGGTAGTGACGCACCTGGGATGACATCTATGGAGTCTTTGAATTGACAGTGTAGAAGTACTCCTGCAGGAGAGGGGAATATGTTCCCATACTCGTAAATGACCTTTTCCATCTATTTTTGTCGTGCGGAGGATCCCTTTTTGGAGGCCGTGGCCACAATATTCTTCGACCCCGAGGGCGAATCAAAAAGAAAAAAACTTCCCAGTCTGGGAGATGATCTTACCGCATTGCTTCATAGTGATTAGAGGGATGATAGTAGGCGATGCTACCTCTGGTATCCTATAAAACTTATTGCCAAAATTAATTATAACAATGTGAGGTCTAGATTCATACACAACATGTCACTTCCAAAAGTATTGTTGGCCTAATAATACATCATAAATTTAAAGAGGAGAAACATCACATAGTACCTCATACGGGAAGGGCTTGATGTTGTATGGGAGTCAAAACTGTTGGCTAACATGAATATATCATTTTTGGTGAAGCCACCTAATGGTGTACGGTTGTGGGTTTGTTATGCTCAATAGGCCTAGCCACTTCACAACCTCTCCTTAAATCAGTTTATTTTGTCTCTGACTATCAACAATGAACTGCAGCAAGGAACCCTTCACCCACTTTTGTGATTGGAATATGCACTCCTCCTCTGGATATTTGGGATGATCCTTCTGGATCTTGGTGGTGGAAACAATGTCACTCATTTCTACATCAATAATCGGGTTCCCTTTTTCATTCCCCTTATCAGGTTCTGACTCAAAGTCAAAGCATGCATATGACTTGGAAGCCTTCAGATCAACCACCGGTGACTGATTAGCTGAGCACTCACTCATGTTGTGAGTGGAGATCTTATGTAAATCACATCACTTTCTTGTGTCCTTATTTGTCTTCATCGTGTTGTTCTTTGCTTGAGGCTTCGATGGGTTTTCATGGGTCACCCCGACTTGGATTTGTCCTTTATTATGTGGTTTTTGGGTGCCTTTCCCTTGCTTCAGATTCATAGATCCAAAGTCATATGTGTTCTCTTTAAACGTTTTCTCGATCTTGATTCTGTATCAATAGGAGACACATAGAGAGGATATGTCTGAGAAATCCATTTAGTACTATATTTAATTTTTCAAACAATCACGGTACTTGACTACAAAATTATGCTTGAAATCCTCGATACCAAGCTTCATGCGAAGGGCGTGAAAACCATTTGTGAACTCCAACACATATTTGTCCATTCTTAGCTGCAGCATTGTCCACTTTATGTATTTATCTTCATATCTACTGATAGGGTAATACTATTCCCTGATGGCATCTTATAAATAATTCCATGTGGTAGCGGATGAGAATAGTGAGGGTCCCCCCTCATCCTTTTGCTCACAGTAGGTTTCCCACTAGTCCTTGACATGGGGGGTGAATTTCAGGAGTGCAAAAGTAATATTTTCTTGGTCGGAAAGGTCATGAACTTAAAAATATCCTTCCAATATACTTAACCATTTATCTACAACATCTGCATATCTCTGGACTTCAAATATGGGAATGTCAATGTTAACTTGTCACTTAAAAGGAGTGGCACCTCCAGAGTGGCTTCTAGGTGAATATGCGTTGCTTGGGGGTAGCCATCGAAGGATCTGGGCAAAGTTATCCACCATCGTGTTTCTATTTTTCTTGAGGCCCTCCTCGAACAAAATTTTGAAAGGATCTCCTACCCCCTCATCTTTATTTTATTCTTCCATGGGAGGTTGTCGGGGTTGGTGAGACTCGTCTTGCAAAGGTTCAACCAGATCAAGCCCTATCTCCTTATACCCTGATCTCATTGGGGACATGAAAAGTAAAACCAAGAAAGAAAATATCACTCTAATACCATTGATCCAAAATTATGCAGCAACGTAGTAAAATACAAATACAAATATAATTTTAGAAGTGTAGCAAAAGTAAAACTTCATTTCATTAATATCAAAGAACTGAAATATGCTTACAAAAAAAATGGAAGCAGGGGTAGCTTATCTCTGTGAAGAGGTGTGGCGGCTACATGCCTATGCACTGTGTTACAAAGAGGCTCAAGTGCCTTTTTATTATCCAAAAAAAAGGAAAGCCTTAAACAACCAAAACACTAATGCCACAAGAGGGAACACCAAGTGTTTTTGGGTCCCATTCGGGTTAGTTGAGCAACCAAATTCCTATGGTCGTAACTTGGTCATATTATCTCCGTTAGGTGCATACGATACTTTGTCGGAAATATCTCTCTAAGTACTATAATATTTGTCACATTCCCTTTGTTATTTCTATGGGTCTGCTGCGGACCTCAAAAAAACTCCATTTAGGCAGTCAAAACTGCTTCAAAAGTTTAGGACCTGAAAAAATGATAAAAATAGTATATGCTCTTATAAAAAAGGAAAATGATGAAACCGACTCGGCATATATGTGAATAGGTGGGTGGAAAACAATATCTGCCTAGATCACTCACCAAGAAGGGACATTACAAATCCGTAGTTGAGGTTTAGAGTTGGCACATTATTTTATTAGTCATTGACGATCTCTGAGAACTTTCAAGAAGTAGTTTGTATAAAAAAAATTAGGAGAAAGGGTTGGATATAGAAACCACTTAGAATGAAGATAACTATAGTGAATTTTTTCATATTACACCTTTTCTTTGTAAAAGTGTTTCCTTATGGGTTACATCTATAGTCGAGCACAAATAATTTAGTGGTTGAGATGGAAACTTGGAATTACTGTTATTCCTAATTATATGGGGTTAAATGGTTTTGTAGTAGCTTCCCTTACATTTTATGTGCCATTTGCACATCCTATTAGAGTTCCAAGTGATTATTTGTTACTTAAAAATTTGTTTCATCCAAAAAATGGCACTGAACCTGATTTTAGTTTTGATATTAAAGAGGACGTATATGATGAATGATCCAAATTTGGTGCAGTGAACCACATTTTTTTTTGCACAAGCGTAATGTTATGCATGTCGAGTTGAATTTTGATAGTGAAACATCTATTATTGTTCAAAACATCCTCTTCATGGATGATGTTTTTCTTGAAAAATGAATACAACAATATTCATTATGTCTTATACCTATGAGGAAAAATATCCCTACAACAATGAGATGGTACTAAACAAATTATTTGGGATGAAATGTATTTTCAATGTGCATATTTAAATAAGTTTTCAAAAAATTAAAGATGAAATTATGGAGTCTCTTGTGGTATTGAAAAATGACAACCACATATGTCTACACATTTATTTTTTTGTCATGGGGTTTCTATTTTCAAGGAGCATGTAGGAACCAATGAATTAATTCTAGATGTACAATCAAGACTAGCTTTGCCAAATGTTGGTTTTGGCTCTTAATGCAGCTATTACAAATGTTGAAATTATTTTAGGAATTTTTTTTATAAGGAAGGATATAATGTTGGTCATTGATATCTTAGTTGGGTTTATTCCCAAAAGGATTTGGATGTCAAACTTAAGTGAATTTATTCACAAAATGATTTGGATGTCGGACTTCAGAGTATTTATGGTCTATTTCATGAATTTTTCCTTAGCCATATTTTCGAAAGATTAAAAGTATCTTCTTGAAATTCCATTCATTTTATGTTACCATTTCCAGAGAAACCAAAGAATAAGAGATCTGAATCAAAGGAAAACTAGATCGAGGTCACTTGAGAGGTATATATATTTAAAGTCACCTTCATGGGAATTTACAGTTTGTGTCAAAAACGAGAAAAAGTTTTGAGTTCAAGCTTAGATATGTGAGAGTTTCTCAAGATCTTGGGAATTATTTATTTATAATCAATGCAATTTTTTTTTGTACAATTTGATATGGAAATATTACTCCCAAAAGTAAAATATTGTATAAGTTGGTTATGTTTATTGTATTTCGGAATTTTTCAATTTTAGAAGCACTACATTTTTGGGCATTCAACTTAAAAACAATTGTAACTTGAAAATTTTATTGTTTGTAAGTATTCTAACGAAATTGCAACATAAATGGGTGCATTTTCAGTAGAAATAAAAAGTCTCCTTGAGTATTCTACATGGAGGATCATGGATTTTGATCTTCATCCATGTGAAAACCTTTAGAAACTTATTGATCCTCTCATTTTGTATGATATAAGAGTCGATTTATTGTGACGATTCTAGTTTTGAAGCCCTATCTGTTGGAACACCTAATCCTACATGGGTAGGTGTGGAATGCGAAAAGTCACAATGGAGTCCAAGTGACCTTGGAATATGAAACCAAGAGTCACACCATTGTATTATAAATGTACATCATGTATAATGGAAAAATGAGAAATCCTCACGCTTATCCTTCATTGTGTGTTGAGTCTCTTGTGTGTGTGTGTTCATCTTCCTCATACACCATGTGTGTGCTTAACATGGTGTTTAACATGGTATCAGAGCGGGTGATTGCTGGCCCTGCTCCAAATTGAGTGAGCCATTTGTGTTTATGGCATGTGCATATCTGCAAAAATTCTTGACATTTTTGCGGCACTCAGAGTTTCTACAACAGAGATTTTACCGCATTCAGAAAGTGGTTTTGGAGAAGGAGAAGCATTCAGAAATTGGCAGCGTTGCGGCATTGGTTTTGAAAAAAAAAGAGCAGCATTGTGCATCTGAAGGTTTTCATTCTAATTTTTCTCTACAATTTCTGCTTATTAAATCTACAATTTGAAGAGCTGCTGGATACTATTTATATTGGGTTTTTGAAGAAATTTCTGAGTTTTTCCATTGAAAATTTCTGCAATTCTGGCTTTTTCTGCTACTGGAAAATATTCTCTGCTGCTGGGCTATTAGAAAAATTTATGGGTTTTATTTGCAAGTTCTGCAAACTACTATTGTGTTTCAGCGCTTGATATTTTCACTGTTGCCCTCATTTCTGCAATGTTTTCCTACTGTTTTAAAGTCAAACTCCTCTGCTCTCTGCTGTTTTAAAACAAAAATTAAATAAATAGATAAATAAATATATAAATAAATAAATAAATAAAATAAAAAATCAACTCGGCCCTTCGGCCCCCCTGCAACTCCATTCCTCTACCTCACAACTCCATACACTCTCCCTGCGGCCTCATCACTCATTGCCCAAACCCCATTCCACATCTCAATCTTATTTTTAATTTTATTTTAATATACAAATCTCCCTACCCACTACACCCTACCCACTCAGCCGCTGTTCGGCCCCTCACCGTCCCTCCTACCTTACAACACTGCCCCACACTTGCTCTACTCTCTAACACCCGATCTACGTCGCCCTCTCCCTTAATGCTCTTCCTACTGGCGCTCCCGCTCACTCGCTCTACGCATCACTCCACGACTCACTCCAAAACGCACCTGCAAATGCTAACCCTGGGCAGCCCATTAATAAAACCCCACTGCCCTCTCATGGCCCTCTCCTACGACTTTACTCCCTCTCTTTGCGTTAACCTCCGCCCCCTACCACTCAACCTACGACTATCCCTTACTCATCTCAACGCTCCCCACGCTATCACTCCAAAACTCCGCCTCCGCTCACACTCCACGCCTTCCCCTTCCCACCTACCCGACCATACCACTCCAACTCATCTCTGCATTTCAAATCACTCCCATATAAATATAATGCCCCTCCTTTTAAATTTACTCCCTTCCCTAATTTTTTAATTGTCACTATTTTTAATTAATTCCCATATCTTTTTAATCCTCTTTTTTAAATGTCCCTACCCTTTTAAATTCCCTTCCCATTATGACAATTCCTCCTCACATTTTTTTAAATTAATTCCCTTTTAAATTAATATTTTCTAATTAATTTTTAATTAAAAAAAAAAAATTCCCATTTCATTTTAATATTTTCCCTTCCCTATTTAAATTTTTAGACTCCCTTTTAATTAATTCTCATTAATTCATTTTTTAATTATTTTTTTTTTAATTTATTTTAATTAATTAAAAAAAAAAAAACAACAGAGAGAGAGAGGAAGGAGAGAGAAATGAACAGCAAAATTGAAGGAAATGGAATATGAAGAAGATGGACTGAATACATAGAGAAAATTGCAGATTTGCATTGTGATTTATGGCATTGATTTGAAGGGTGATTTTCTGAAGAAATTGACATTTGAAGACAAGTTTTCCATCGTTGAAAACAACTATTTGAAGAAGAGAATTCAGCTACCTCAAAGGATTCTTGCACGTTTTTGCTACACTTTTTTGCAAAAATATTGTATTGCATTGACATTGTATTGTGAGTAGACATTGCTTCTTCATAGTTGCAATTAGTACTTGAGTTGTTGAAAAATTGTTGATTGTCCTCCATCATTTGAGGAGCACATTTTGTATCTTGAGAATTCCATAGTTGGAAGTTCTCTTGAGTCATTTGTATTTATTGAAAGCAAGTTGCATCTCATTGTAAACGGGTGCATTTTCGGTTGAAGCGGACACCCTTTCATTTTTTGAGCCTAAGTTGTTGAAATGGCTAAAATCAATGAGGCATTAGTGTTGTTGAATAACCTCATTCATTCAAATGTTGATGATATGATAAGAATGAGAAAGAATGCTCTTTGTAACATTCAAAATTGTTTGCTAGATGCACAAGAAAAGATTGAGTTTTTAGTTGACAAGCTTAAATGAGATGAACTTGGCAAAGGTCACCATTTACAGACACAACACACATCAGGAAGATTGTGAGTTCACACAAAAGAAAGATAAAGTTGCATTTGATTCCCATTTTAGTTCCTTCTACTAGAGCGGATCTTGCATCTGGATAAAGCATTTCAGCCACCACTTCCCATTCCATCGTGGAATCCTTGGGAAGGCATACAGCAAACCTGACCAGATCTTGAATCATGATAAGATAATGTCTGCTATGTTGGACCACCAAAGCTCATGTATTTAGGTCAGGATTCTGTATAAACAGATTCACTTTGTGACCATTCGAGGATCTGCTCCACAATAACAAATCACAGATAGAAAAAGTACCAACACTGTGATTGAGTTGGCCATATGAAAGATCACTGTTTTGATCTTCATCCATGCAAGCATTGTGGTCGGCACACTCATTCTTTAGACAGATACTTCAGAAACAAGCCTCCTGCAAGAACCAAGATTCATCTTGGATGGATCGCTTCTTGGCAATGGGCATGAGCAACCAAAGGTCTTCCTTTGCTTCATTGTTTGTTCCACTGCGGATGTCATTCATTCCATGGTTTGATTTCGCCATCATCTCACCTTGTCCCTAACAGGGGGGAAAATGGTGGTCATGTACAAACTTCGACGACAGATCAAGCGAGCCTGAGCCACAATCTCTCATTCCATGTTCAGAGTTGTATGCTGTTTCATGAGGCCACAGGCCACAATTCTGATGATGCGGATTGGAGATGTGGCAGGGAGACCATAGTCTTATGAGCATGCTTTGTTGGTGGACAACCTTAAACCATCATCTTTGGTTGGTGGATAACCTAAAACCATCACAGGTAGTAGACCTCCCTTCTTTTAGGTTGAAGGTCTCCCTTTCATATATGAGAACACTTCCTCTCATGAAAGCAATCAAACAGCGACCTTGACCTTTTTGACTTGGTTAGGACCACAGGAGGCCATTGCAGCATTTCTAGAGTTGTGACAGAAATGCTAAAACCATCTGATCATTGGTCTCCTTTTTTGAGTTGAAGGAGTCCTTTTTTATGAGGGAAAATTCCTCTAGCGAAGCTTTGACTTCTTGCTAGTTTCAGAAAGTTGGGAGGCTGTAACCAGGTGCATTGGAGTCATTGGTGATCTGTCATAATATCTTTTTTTCCAACATTTCAAAGAGTTGATTCAGCCCAAGTGCTGCCAGGTATACTTTGCAGATTTGTATTACAACTCTTTGCTTGGACTCACACATACCCCTTCGAATTAAGGGGGGATGTTGGAACACCTAATCCTACATGGGTAGGTGTGGAATGTGAAAAGTCACAATGGAGTCCAAGTGACCTTGGAATATGAAACCAAGAGTCACACCATTGTATTATAAATGTACATCATGTATAATGGAAAAATGAGAAAGCCTCATGCTTATCCTTCATTGTGTGTTGAGTCTCTTGTGTCTGTGTGTTCATCTTCCTCATACACCATGTGTGTGCTTAACATGTACAAACGATCTTTAGAAAAAACACTATCATCTTCTCACCTTGTATCTTACAAAGGGGAATTAGTAACCAACTACAAGTTTCAAAGGTCCTAGGCGACAACCTAAGCAACAACTAAAACTGACTACTCAAGCCTAAACTTGAATCAAAATTTTAGCCATAATGAATCTTATGAGAGTGATTCAATTTATGCTAATATTTTAAACTAATTTTAGGGAGCATATCCACTAGCATAAGACTTCAACTTCTTCCCATATTTGGAAGTGATCTATCAACTACAACTGAGCATTTTGAAGGTGTTGGTCAACCTTAAACCACCTCCATTTCTCACCTTAAGTGGTACCATTTTCTAAGAATTAGGGAGCACTTACACAAGAAGAATAATTCAACGTCTTTCCAAATTCAAAACATTTCCAGGTAGTGCATTAAGTTTTATAAATTTGGTTAAGACCTCAATGGTCTCCTACCTCTTTTTTGCTTGTGGCATTCCTTGAAAAAATAAAATTGAAAGCATTATGGAGCACTTCCACAAGTAGAAGAATTTAAGTTGTAGCCAGATTTAAAATCATTCCTGAAACTACAAGTAGAGTAAATTTAAGCCTAAAAGTGGTCTGTTAAGGAAAAATAAATAAAATAAATTTAAAAAAAATAAAATAAGAGTTATGAATTATGAAAGGAAAAGAAGAAAAATAATAATTGGTTTATCTCCTTATATATTTACTAAAATTTAAAGTATATACACTCGTTGGATGGGAAATTAAACTCCTCATTCAACTATTACCCATTACGTATGCTCCTCAGTAGCCTAGCATTAATAAAAATTGAAGACACATTAAAAAAATATTTTTAACATGCTTTTTCAATGTATTTGTAATTTTAATCAATGTGGGTCTTCTGAAGAGCATGAATAATGGGTACTTATTTAATGTAGAATTTAATTCTGCATCCAACAAGCATGTACACATGAAATTTGAGTAAACATATAAGGGGATAGGCCAAAAATACAATTGAAAAAATATTATTTTTTATTTTCCCCCCAAAATATTTGCATTTATCTCTTTTTAAATTTAAATGATTTTGATTAGTTTACATATTATGTACATGAAAATTTTACGGGAACTTTTAGGTTGAAATTTCCTCTAATGATAAAACACTCCATAGCTAGTGGTCATCCTTAAACTACCACCATTTGAGACCTCGATTTCACCCACCTTATATCATCATTTTAGACAAGACATTCACCTAATTTTTTGCATGCATTTTTTTTGCATTTTTGTAATACTGCTCTCTTCTTGTACCCATATACACCCCTTTGTATTAAGACAAGGAAATTTGGACACCTAATCCACTAGAGGTTGTGACGTGAAAATTAAAAAATTATGGGGAGAACAAGAGACCATGGAATATGCATTCAACGGTCACACAATTTATGTATATGTAACAACTTTGTGAATAATAAAAAAGTTTGTGCTTATCTTTCATATCTAGTTGCACATTCCAACAATAATATTTATAATCCCTTCAGTTTATAATACTAATCCCTTTGGTTTATTAATCCCTTAGGCTTATAACATTAATAATCACTTAGGTTTATCAATCCCTTTGTTTTGTAGTATTAATCCTTTAGGTTTTTAAAATTAATCTTTGGTTGATTAATCACTTGAGTTTATAATATTAATAATCCCTTGGGTTTATTGTTCCCCTAGCTTTATAATATCAATAATCTATTGGGTTTTTCCAGGAGGTCTTGGATAGATGGTGATCTGGTGTTATGTTAAGGAAATCCTTGCTAGGAAGTTATCAGTTCAATTCCTTGCCTTGATCGGGGTGATATATTGGACATGATGAAGATGTTGTCCTCCCAATATTATGAAAAAATTATCTCTTGGGTTTTTTAATCCATTAGGGTGATAATATTAATCCCAAAGTTTATTAATCCATTGGTTTTATAATATTAGTAAACCTTTGGATTTATAATATTAATCCACTGAGTTTATTAGCTTTGTGGGTTTATAATATTAATATCATGAGTTTATTAATCCCTTGGGTTTATAATATTAGTCACATTGGCTTTTAATATTAATGTCTTGGGTTCATAATTTTAATCCATTAGGTTTTAAATATTAATTCCTTGGGTTTCTAATATCAATTATTTGGGTTTATTAATACCTTGGACTTATAATATTAATAATCCTTTGTGTTTATGATATCAATCCCTAGGGTTTATAATATTAGACCCTTTGGTTTTTTAATGCCCACACTTATACAATTAATAATCCCTTGAATTTATAATAATAATCCAATGGGTTTATAATATTAATAATCCCTTGTTTTTAGATTATTATTCCCACTACTTTATAATATGAATCCTTTGGGATTATAATGTTAGTCCTTTGGTTTTATTAATCCCTTATTATTATTATTATTATATAGAAATCAATATTATTATTAATCATTTTTTACTATTATTATAAGTATATTATAGTTTGAAATATAACTATTAATATATTAATATAATGCTTGATTTTAGAGTTTTCTGATCCACACTAAAATTGATAGTCTTTCGGATTAATCACATAATATTTTTTTGCCAATGTTTAGAACTGTCTAATGTGGTTCATATTGAGGAAAAATGTGAAAAAATCAATCAATGAGAATTCTTAAATAGAACGGATGCATCCAGTTCGAGAGTTAGCCATTAGGAAATAACTGTAATTAGTCGTTAAAAATTACTTGTTTAATACATGTATATATTTATAATTATCATTTTGTTTTATTATTATTATTCATTAAAATACCATTCAATTGAAATGAGTTAAATTAAATTATTAATAATAGAATAAGACATGAATAATCATAATTAAAAATAAGTTTAATAAATTAATAATATTCAAAAATAAGTTTCAAGATTGGAATATCATGTTATATAATAACAAAATATTATATTAATATATAATTATTAATAATCATGAACATTCATTAGAAACTCCGCAGCTCTAGAGCTCGTGAGACATGACTGCCTATGGTTTCTGTCAGACTCTTCAATGGAGAGATTCACACTGCACAACACTAGTCTATAACATTCCAAGCCCTCTAGAGACAGAATCAAACAACAAACAGCTCCTTCGCAATGGAAACCCCTCTGGAGGGGTCTCAGCGCCTCCCCCAATAGCAATAGTGAGATCCAATCTCCTAATGTGACCGTAATTGCTTCTGAAAAGGTTCAAACTGATACAGCTGCATATCAGCCTGACCAAGATGTACAAGAAAAATAAAAAGGACCACAGGAAGATGATGTATCGCATCAGGTTGGGAAGCAAGATTCTACAGCAAATAAGGAGATCCCCAAAGCGACCTCTGCCACTTGCAGACCCATTGCAGCAGAGAGACCCAAAATAGATTTACCAAGTCATCAGATTAACACTGAAATCTAGTTCATGAAGGACCACGCTCTCATAGGGAAATTTATTAGCTTCTGGCCAACAGAGAAGGCCCCGCAGGGATGGATTGCAGCTAAATGGAAACCAACGAGACATGTCACCCTGCAGCTAGGACCAAAATGTTTCTTCACAATTGTTTTCAACTGTATAGAAGATGGAAACAAAGTCTTAGACAGTGGCCCCTACTTCTTCAACTTAGCAGGCCTGTATTTTCAAGACTGGATCAAAAGATTCAATCCAGACAAAGAGGATTTCAGTTGGGCACCGGTCTGGATCCGGATGTATTCCCTACTGCTGGAGTACTGGGATGAAGAATCGCTGAAAGACATAGGAAATATTATATGCGAGTTCGTAAAGATCTCCAAAGAAACGAAGCTCAGAAGATACACCTCTTATGCCTGCATTTGTGTCTATATGCACCTATACAAAGCTATCTTGGACTCGGTAAGTCTATATCATGGTGATTTTGAATCGATTCAGCTCATATATTATGAACATGTGCCCTTCAGATGTAGAAAATTCCATGCCCATGGCCATATTTTTCGTGCTTTCCCTTTAAATGTTACCCCGAAAGCCAATGTTGCATCGGATAAATTTGATTCCAAAGGATTTACCAAAGTATCCAACCATAAAAGGCACCACAAAAAGCCCGCATTGGGTCCTAAAATTCCCACAGCCAACTCCTCCATGCCCTCTACTAGCAATAGCTTTGATATTTTGGCACAACCAACCACGAATGACACTGAGCCCCCAAAACAAACTGCTGATACACCCAAGCCATCTTCGATAATCCACTCCTTAGACACAATGAATGCATCGAAGACATCTCATGATACAGAAATCCAAAAATCCACCCTCAATAAAGAATATGATACAGTCTTATGGCAGCCAAATGGAATGGAAATTGATATCTTTCTTCAAGCACCTATCCATTCAAATGAATCCATGGCGGAAAGAAGTCAGCCCAAAAATATGGAAGAGGAACCTGAAAGTATTGACATTGGGGATCTGGACATATTCAACCTTGAGCAAGCATGTAGGAAGAAAGAGTTTGATAAAATCTCGGCCAGATAGCTAGAAATTTTGGAGGTAATTCTTTCTAGAGCACATCAACAACGAACTTTAGGAATAAAACCAGGTAGTCAATGGGATGGGAAAAAACTTCCCAAAGATACCAAGAAATGAGGGAGAAATATAGATTTGCAAAGAACCATCATCATTGTGGAAATGGTGGTGGAGTCAGGCAGATATTCTAGGTTAATGAAGTACCACAGGCTGCTACCCAATATTGAACCATGAAGGTCACATTATGGAACTTAAGAGGGTTAAACAACCCGGTGAAACACATAATGATAAAAAACATGATACATCAGGAGAGACCTCAAATATTCTTTATGTAAGAAGAAAAATGTAACAGTAATACACTTGGCTCCATTCTCTCGAGAGCTTGGCTAGGAAGCCACTCAGTCACAGTGGATGCCTCAAGAGCTTCAGGTGAACTTGCAATAGCATGGGATACACAGGCTATTTTTCTCACTGATATCCATGCATCTCATCATCTCATCCAAGCTACTTTTCATATTATAGGAACCAATATTCATGGACATCTTACCAATGTCTTTTTCTCCCAGGATGCAGCGAACAAGATGGCATTTGTAAATATGATAGCAGCTCTCAATTCTACCAGAGTACATCCTCTTTGGATAACAGGTGGCAACTTCAATATGATTACTATACTTGAGGAAAAGAGAGGAGGCCAAGTAAAGTTAGATATTTAAAGCAGCCACTTCAAGCATTTTATAAAAAGAAATTGGCTGATTGATCTTCCATTTAATAATGGAATGTATACCTGGAACAATAGAAGATCAGGTTCCCAGCAAATTTCCTCTAGGTTGGATCGTTTCCTCATATCAAACAAAGCCATTCATTTAGGAGGAGATATCACAGCCTTCATATTTCCTTTATCAGGATCAGACCATTGGCCCATGTCTCTTCAATAGAAATACCCGGAAAATCCACACGAATACCTTTCCATTTTGAAGCATTCTGGCTGACGCATCAAGAATTCAAAATTATGGTCATCTCAATCTAGAAAAGCTTCATTCCCCCCAAAGGAACCAAAATGTATCAATTTCAACATAGGCTCAAATATCTCAAAAGGAACATCAAGCAGTCGAATCAATCAAACTTCGGAAACATCTTTTAGGCCCAAAAAGTGCTAGCACAAGATATGGCAAAACTTCAGCAGAAAATAATTAATGAAGGAAGAACATAAGAACTATTGGAGCAGGAACAGAACCTACATAATTAGCTGGAAGAAAGAAGAAAAGAAGAGGAGATTCTTTGGAAGCAAAAATCCATAGTAATATGCCTAAAAGATGGAGAGAGAAATACGAAATTCTTTCATCACACCACAATACAGAGAAAAATGCATAATAACATTATTCAAATCCAAAATCAGCAAAGAGAAAGGTTGGAAGCACATGATGATATTGAAAGAGAGCTCCTCAATCATTTCAAAAATGATTATCAGGAACCACAAATCAACAGATAGCTAGCCATAGATCGAATCCTCCACCATATCCCTAAAATCATAATGGATGAACAAAGTCAATTTCTCCTTCGTCCGGTTACTCTACAGGAAGTCAAATTAGAAATAAATCAGTTCAAGGAGGGTAAAGCACCTAGTCCTGATGGTTTTACCTCCAACTCTTTCATAAATTTTTGGATCTCATCAAATTGGAGGTATGGCAGGTTGTGGAAGAATCCAGAACTCTACACTGGCTGCTTCCATCTCTAAATGCGACTTTCATTGCCCTCATACCTAAAGAAGAGCAGTCTACTACTCCAGAAAAATTCAGGCCAATAGCATTCTGCAATGTTATATACAAGGTCATCTCCAAAGTCATTGTTTCTCGACTGAAATCGCTACTTCCCATACTCATATTTCCAGAACAATCGGGATATGTAGAAGGACGAAAAAACATCGATGGAATCATTCTCACCAATGAGATCATTCATTCACTAAAGCAGCACAAGAAAGAAGGTATGTTTCTCAAAATTGATCTCTCTAAAGCTTTTGACAAGTTAAGTTGGATGTACATTCAAAAAATGCTTACAGCCTTTGGCTTCTCTACTCCATGGGTCAAATGGATAATCAATCTTGTCTCTTCTATGTTTTTTACCATTCTCGTCAATGGCATTCCTTCTCATCCTTTCCATCCCTCTAGAGGCATTCGTCAAGGAGATCCCCTCTCTCCCATTATTTTTTTCCTAATGGCCCAAGGGTTAGGTCATCTCATCAAGAATGCTCTTCATAGTAATCAGCTCAGAGGCATCTCATTCCATAACTCCCCAGCTATCACTCATCAATAATTCGTGGATGAAAACATGTTGTTTGGGCATCCATCTGTTCAAGAAGCACAAGCATTTAAATCCCTGCTTGATGATTTCTTGGAAGCATCTATAGCTAACATTAATACTGTTGAATCCCAAAGCTTATTTTTTCACACTCCCTTTATGACTCAGACATCTATAGCCCGCATTCTCGGTTTCTCTGTAGCTTCTCTACTCTCCAAGTATTCGGGGGCCCCTTTGACTGATTTTGCACTAAAACACGCCTC
This sequence comes from Pinus albicaulis, assembly GCA_034641835.2. Taxonomy (NCBI): domain Eukaryota; kingdom Viridiplantae; phylum Streptophyta; class Pinopsida; order Pinales; family Pinaceae; genus Pinus; species Pinus albicaulis. Next base: position 1,168,422,758 of record CM076577.1, read on the forward strand.
CTGGCACATGCTCCTTGAAAAATTTGAATCCCACCTTTCCTCCTAGACCTACAGAGCACTCAATATGGCTAGTCAGATGGTGTTGGTCAAGGCCATGTTGCAATCAATGCCTCTATATCTTTTCTCTGTTTTTCCCGCACCAAAATGGGTGCTCAAGAAAATCAGAAATTTACAACGCAACTTTCTATGGGGATGCTCTGGGAAAAATCATAAATGGGCATTGGTGAAATGGACGACAGTTTGCCTTCCAAAAAAGAATGTAGGCATTGGTCTCTGAGACCCTCAAACAACAATGCAGTTATGGGAGCAAGGATATGGTCGCAATGGCTCTCAGCTCCACACACATCGTGGGCTATACTCTGGACTTCCAAATATGCAAATAACAGACCGCCAAAAGATTTAATCAGGCTCACATCCAATGAAAAGGGCTCCTTAATTTGGAATGAAGCCAAATAACACAACGACATGATCCAACAACACATTTTTTGGGAAATTAGAGATGGAAGCACTGTTCGTTTTTGGGCCAACTCATGGCAACAAAGACCCAAGTTAAGCAACATTTTCAGACCTCTGCAGATAGATGAATGGGGCATACAATAGACGGAAAAAATAAATTAGCAGTGGGCTCCCGCCCTCAACCAGGGGTACAAATAATGTTTAAATGCGCCACAAATTATCAGTCAAGGAACAGAGAAATTCCACAACGAGATTGACACAGAAATTATGAACTGGAAAATTAGATATTTTGATAAGAAGGATATTCTAAGATGGGGGTATACTCCTCCTGGGATTTTTACCACTAAGGAGGCGTACAACCTTTTGATCGGCAATCAGGAACCCAAAGACCCTCTTTGGGATAGAATATGGTCACCCGGAATTTGGCCCAAGGTATCAACATTTCTCTGGATGCTATGTCAAAAAAGGATACTCACTTGGGACAACTTCAGGCAAAAAAGCTTTCATGGCCCTTCAATATGTCCCAATTGCAATCAATAGGAAGAGACCATACAACATCTTATGGATTCATACAATTTAGCCAATAAATTATGGGAAAAAACTAGTTTCAGATGTCAAAAAGGATGCAAAGTTTCAGGGGATATTACAAACACCATTCGCAACTTGGAAATCAATCCTTACAAGTGCAGGTTGCTAAAATCTCTGTGGAAAATCATTCCAGGTCTTCTCTTCTGGACAATATGGAAGGAAAGGAATAGGCGCATTTTCAAGAATCAATGCACACCTTTAGATACCATATGGACTAATTTTTTCCACAATCTTCAGGAAACCTTGGCTCTTCAAAAGTGGCAGGAAGATGATTTTCCCACCCTTCCTCAGGAACAAAACATTTGGGAGAATTGGCATCTTCTGATTACCAAGAAACATGAGGATCTCCGCAACTCTTCCAATAATCCAAAAGCATCAAGAAAATGGTTTCCTCCTCCAAAAGGAATGATACAAGTAAATGTTGATGGGGCTTCCAAAAGCAACCCAGGCATGGCAGGCTACGGAGGCATCTTCAGGGATCATGGAGGCAAACCCCTTCTTCTCTTCCTTGGTTCATTGGGATGGGACATGAACAATTGAGCTGAGCTAGAAGGATTGTGGTAGCGACTTTGTCTAGCTCAACAACAGTTCTTCCACCATATTGTCATCGAAGGAGACTCACAGATCCTTATCAACATGGCTAACCAAATTCTTCGGGGGACCCCTACTCACAAAGTGGCCAATAGCTAGAGATTATCAGCTTGATTAGAGTTCATTGAAAAATGGCTCAAAACCAATAGAGAAATCACCTTCAAACATGTTAAGAGGGAAGGCAATAAAGTGGCTGATATTTTCGAAAATTTGGGGGTGGACAGTGATCAAGTTCTACACTCAAGATCACTTGACATTCTAAATGATAGCTCTCATCTACAGGAACGCACTGATTTGGTGCACAATGATGTAGAATTCCCAGATGTGGGTGTTTAATGCAATGAGTATGTTGAGGCAGCTGTGGGTTGGCAAGTGGATTTGTCACATGGCCACCCACGCCCTCATCGTGTTACACTAAATCAAGTCACCGCCACTCCTAATTGTGCATTAATGCAGCTCGCTAGTCGAGGCTTCGTCGTTTCGCTCCTTAACATGGCTTCCTTAGGCAGTTTTACCTCTATTCTGATTCCTTTGAGATGCAATTGTCTCCCTGCTACTGCGGAGCTGAGCTCGGGCACGACCACAGGGACATGGTGCCAGATTTTGTGTTGTATAGAGGTGGGGGTTGGTGCCCATTTCTCGCAGAGTGTTTTCTGCAGCCTGCGGTCTGATTTTCCTGTCTTTGATTTCTCTACCCATCGAGAACACCCCTTGAATCCTCGTCGTAAGCCTCTGATTGCTGAGTCTTTTGCTCCCATTGCCCACGCTTTCTTTGAATTAGCACCTTCTTGCCAGCTCAATTTAGCCCCAATGAATATGCCCCATTTACGCCAGAGGAGGCGCTGCAGGAGGGGCAGTAGTAGAGGAAAAATTTTACACCCTCCATCCTCGTCCCTCTCTGACTCGTCCTCCCCTTATTCAGCTCAATTTACTAGTCGCTATCTAGCTTCTCGAAGCGGTTGGGGGCGGGTTCACATTGCGAGTACTCGGCTAGATGATGTTGCTCCCCAGTCACCTGCTACCTTTGCTTCTTCTACGCATCCCAATCAGTTTGCCCAATTTCAATTTCGGTGCACCCTTGACCGTCCATTTATAATTGTGACTATCTCCATCGTGTTTAGAGAAGAGTCTCCAAACTTTGAAGAATTCACCCAGAGTGATATGAAGAAAAAAGGTTTTGCTCAGGAAACGAATATCGCCAGCAAACAAGGTAGTCTGGGCACTATTCGTGGCAGAACTCAGGAAGCAACGATGAAACGGAAGGCACCAGGAAGCAAAAATGAACAGGACAACCAAAGTAGTGATGAACATGGCAACACCACATACGGATGTTTCAAGAAGAAGGAAGACAGTATTGGTGACAAGTAGGATGCGGAAGATGAAATGGATGCTTACAGGTGCCCGATAGTTGAAGAACCTCCATCTACTCCTAATGACACCTAGCATGTCAAGTTTTATCAGGTTTTATGTTCCCTTTTCCCATTCTTTCGGTCTACTTCTGGGATTTTATGTAATGTTGTTAATTTTGTTGAACTTTCAAACCCTGTTCCTCTCTGATATAACTAGCTGGTTTCCCTGCACGGGCAACAAACTTTTATTGTGTCTGGACTGGTTTCTCCTGTGCGGGAAGTCCATCTCCAACTTTTGTTGTGGATTATGGGATAATTTTGGGCTAGCACTGCAGAGGCCGGCCTCCATGTAATATTTTTGTTACATTAATAGAATTTAGACTATTTTAGAAAGAAAAAAAATCATACTTTTAACTTGTACACATAATAATTATTAATGTGGTTGTAAATATAGAGTTTGAATGGGCTTAATGGTTAAAAGGGTGTGTTTCCTTATAAGAGTCCATAGATTCAACACTAGAGAGAAATAAAATATAACTAAAGTATTTATGTCTTCTTAGATTCGACATTCAAAATCAAAATTATGTGTCTTTTAGTAATAACCCTAAAAATTACATTATAATAATATTATAACTATCTTATAGTTAAAACAAACACTCTTTTCTTTTCCGTGGAAATCCTTGTTCAACACAAAAGAAGAAAACAATTTTCGTGGAAATCCTAGTTCAACCAAAAAAAAAAAAAAAAAATATTAAAACAATACCATGAATTTGTCAACCTGTCAAGTGACTCCGTTAATCGATCTGATTGGACCGTCCAGTATCTGTAAGGGTTCCCGGGTTTCATTTTCATAGTGAGGCGTGACTCCAGCTCATATTTTCGTTTGTAAGTAGAATAATGATAGCGTTTACTAGAAAAATATTCCCGATGAAACTGTCAGCTTTTTGGAAATTGAAACAGTGGGCTACGTGAGAGCTGGTCTCCAGTGGAGTTTCCGATGCTCGTAAATCATCTCAATGCGATTTTCTCTGTCCGTTTATAAATCTTTCTTGGTTAAATCTTTATTTATTTATTTTAAGTTCCTTAATTGCCACGAAAGATTATTATGAGAAAACATTGCATGAGAAAGCATTGTATTATCGTTAAGTTAGAGAGTTGTCGTGGTTATTTCTTTTGATTTAATAAGTTAACTGCCGGATGGTGTATACATATAGCTCACGGAATTGATCAATCCATTTGTATCTGTCTCCTGACATTTTCAATTAAAGAATTCATTGGCGTATAGGGAGGCAGTTGCCGTTCCTTATATTTTGAAAAAAAACGCCTATCTGTGCACTCTTGTAGACTCGTGTTACCCCGTAGACGTTCCCTACATTTCTGCCATTAGCCTTTCAGGTAAGGTGCGCCGTACGCTACTCTATGTTCATCTCCTTAAGATTTTTTCTTCTATTTAAATGGCTAAAAACTTATATTAACTTTTAGGAATCCGCATTAACGACTGTCATTGTCCATTTATTTGCCTCAAATCGCCCCTCCGCCAAAGGAAAACCGAAGATTGTGGTGTTGTGACCCATCCAGCGTCTAGGGATCAAATTGGCCCATATATTAATTTGAAGGGGTTTTATATATTTTATGCTTTTATAATGAAGAGTTCAAATGAATAATAAATAAATATTATTTTTCATTGAAAGACAAAACCAGGAAATTTCATCACATCATACAATGCATGTATCTTGAAAACGATATATTATGTATCTTTTTAATTTTATACAATTCAAATATTTTGAAACGTAAGTAATAATATAAATTTCGAGTAAATTATATATATATTATTTTATAAAATAGTTTATATATAAACAAAGTCAAAACATTCTGAACATTAATTAAAAATAATAATAATATTTTTTATTTAAACAACATTATATAAATTCAATAAGATTGGAAGTATTGTCTTTATGAATTTTTAAAAGAAATAAAAATCCAACATTTGAAATATATATTGGGTTATTAAATAAATTTATTTTATTTATAAATATTTAGAAATATAAATAAATGGTGGTTAAATGTTTTGAATTTTGAAAAAGGGTAATGATCATTATAATGGTGAAAGATAAGAATGATTATTTTTTTTATATTTAAATTTTAGAATACTTATTTAAAAAAAAATTACTAACATATATATATATATATATATATATATATATTCTTGAGCGGGTCAAATGGTTAAGAATATGTGTTTCTTCTTAAGAGGTCACAGGTTCAAAATCACAGGGGGTAGAGTATGTATGTCTTTGTAGACTTAGTAGTCAAATCGTTGTGCGGAGGTGGGTCGCTTCTCCCACAAACAAGAGGGTCTCATACAACAATTTGGTGTCTTGCTTGGTTGTGACCTTAAAATTGGATTATTATTACTATTATATAAAAAATGAGCATATATTGGTGATTGGTGTGTCAACTAGACTAGAAGCATCGACATAACACAAAAAATATAAAAAATGCTACATATGAAACATAAATTACATTAGAAGTCACAGTAAAACTAATGAAATTAAATTGTTGGTATCGGATGGTACTTTGTAGAATTTTATTATGTAGGGTTATTATCTAGGCATAATGGATGAGGCACTCCATTTGAGTCTCAGGCAGAGGGATACATGTTGATCATCCTTTTTTTTAGGAGTGTGTTTGTCATCTTAATTATGTCCACCTTGTCCATGACTTCTTCCACACATATGATCATTTGATTCAAGGTATCTGCATTTTGAATGAGGATTATTTCCATTAGATTCATTATATTCCAATATAGGTTGACAATTTACATGTAGGAGGATGCTATGGCTCTAGTAGAGTTTCCCAACGTTTAGGATTGAGTATCTATTTTCATAATTCAGATGTGTGTGAGTGTACCTACGAGATTGTTTTATTGGTTCTTCCACATTTGATATTTCTCTCTAGACAATTGCAGAAATGATATCCATGTATCTTTTCATAGCTAATCTCGTCGATGACCTTGCATATGTTCCTTGAATATATGGGGGATTAAAGTTTGGTAAAAAGGTGGGGCCATGTTGTCCCCTGCTACCTTGCCGAGTCGATCAAGCCAAGTGATGCTTGGATAGATATGGAGAGTAGTTGACCACAATTTGGGAAGAAATAAGGACAACACCATAAAAAAAATGAAATATGAGGATGGGGAAAAGGGAGAAAAGGGAGACTTAAGAGAGGGAGGTGAAGAAATAATGGAATAAGTAAAGAATTTGAAATAAAAGGATAAGCATATAGACAAGCAACGAGGTCAATATGGAAGCCACAAGGGAGGCAAGTGATAAGAAAAATTTAGGTGGGAGGGGGAGGGGTGACTATAACAAGAATAGGCCATCCATAATTACAAATCCCAATGAGGGGAGAGAGATACAAATACCAATAAAGCTCAAAAATGATAGAGAAATAAATATGATGAAATTCATAATCAAGGCAAGAATGAAGATATGTAGAATGCAGAAACCAAATATGAAATTTTGAATGCACAATGGGAGTACGATCAAAATAGAGAGAAGGCCAAAGAAATTGGAATTTTCTCTCAAGATCAGATACTGTAGCCTTAGTTTCTCCATGAATTAGTTATATTCAACTAAAGGCTCCTACTTTATTTTCCTCCTACCATGGATGGTTACTTATAAGCAAGGGAAGGTGATCTCTTCTCATAAGTTCGTCTCTTTCTCATCACTTCTTAGATTTATTAGCTTACTTTGCTCCATCATGTTCTATAATGAACAACCTTCTACCCTGAATGTACAAAACCATATGTAATTTTACCTTCCATGAGCTCCACACACACAAGCTCTGCATCACATGAGTGACCATTAAATTTCCATATTGCTCTACTTTATTAACATTAATTATTTTTAGACATTGAAATATTATTGGATTTAATGGTGATGGAAGCCATGATGGAGCCTAAGTGATGATCTAATTATTTTAGTATTATTGAGTTAATAAATTTTTTTTTGAAACAATTGATGAAAGAGCACTACAGATTAGAATAGTTCTTGCTAGCTTAGAAAAAACTGTTGGTGGTTAAGTCCACATGATTGACTTTCCCTAAAAGTCTCCTAAAAATACCTAGTATAACACAATTAAAATAAATAAGATTAACATAATGAGGGAGAAATATTATATTAATCAGTTAGGTGGAGAGAAATTGTAAGTGGGGTGAAATAAAGCATAACGGGAGAGAATGGTTTCCTTTAAAGAAAAGGAAAAAACTAATTTTCGAAAAAAAAAACTAAAACAAAAGGCCTAGCCAAAAGCTTCATAGACATTAAAGCAGGACGCTTCTAAAATTTGTTGGAATGAAATCTGTAAAAGAAACCACCCAGGATTCAAAGGCATTGATGATTCTTATGGGAAACAAATCTTAGTTCGGGGGGAACTCGCAGAGGTATTTCATGGTCAGGAGGAACGTTTTCGGTTTCCGAGTATTTTTTTCCAAGCATAAACTACAATTCAAATTTTGGTTATGTTCTTTTACTAATGATGAATTTTAATTGATACATGTTGTCGGTATGTTGATCTATGGTTGTTGAATGGTAATAGATATGTATATGTAGTACGGTAGAAGAGATGCATGCCAAATATATTTGTATTATATTCCTGAATACATACGTAATGTATATACATATGTAGTATAGATAATGTTAGATTGTGTTTGGCCTACATGAAAATAAATTATACGAATGATGAATTACAAAGGATCTTTCCCTTTTATATGAGAGAAAAACTACTCAAAGATAATTATTTTTCCATCGAAGAAAAAAGTAACCAACAAGTATATGCATGATTCCTCTAGATGCATATTATAGAATTGCAAAATCGGTACTCTACATATCGGGTGAGAAACTGACATAGAGACTATGTTTCATGCAGGTTTAATTCATTTTTCATTTAATTTTAAGTTTGTATCAATGAAAATTTTAAGGATGGAAATTTATTTTAAAGTTTAGAAACCATGGTGAACCTTACTAGTCTCAAACATACAAACTATAAAATGTTTGGTGATATTCTTGTAAAAATATTCAATTTTTTTATGATTGTATATAGTCTTTACAAAATTTTGGCGAATTTTAAGGTAATATAATTTTATACTATAAAATTTGGGCGAATCATTTTTAGAAAAAATGGAAATTGGCGAATCATTTTTTTTTTGAAAAATAACTGAAAATTAGCCCACTTACTAATATTAGCCCCTAAAATTTTCTGTGGGCCCTGTATCAATAGAATAATCGAACCAAGTTAAGTTGTTTTTTTTCTTTAGCTATAAACCTAAGAGATCGCTCTAGAAGGTAATAGCAAAAGAGTATTTCTCATAATAGATAACAAGTAATATAAAACCCTGTTCCCTTCCTCTCTTACAAATTAAAATATTTTCTCTAATATGTGTAGGTCTGATACATGAAGAAAAACATATGTAAGCGAATGAGTTAATAAACTTCCTCAATGGATAGCCCATACCGAGAGTATGAAGAAGTATTGTAATATAATTATATATAAGCTATGTATATTACAATGAATTTCATATAATATATCTTAATTGGATTTCTAAATTGTACAAAACTGTAATTGATATATTGAACTCAGACTCCTTTATAAGTAGAGTGACTATCCATAGACTACAATAGTTGTGTCAAAAGGGATACCGATATACATAAATATGATTTCGCCTTGTTAGAACAATAACTACTATGAAAATCGAGATTAACATACTAAATAATACTCATACAGAGATTTGATCAGTATATAAACAAGAGTTCCACGCTCTCGATAAGAGCTATCCATATTCTTTAAAATAATAATAATATTAAGAAATTAATTTGGAAAATAAAAATCCCATAACCGGGTAAATCAATGAAAATCAACTACAATTAGATGACTATTATTCCATAACAAATGATGGCATAGTAACAGAATAAATCTTTCTTGAAGGAGTTAGACCTACAAAATAAAGAACTAAATATTGAATCCGGTTATTAGGGTAGAGAAGAATGATGACGACTGCAGTCAATTGTGCTTATCAACCAACCAAAATGTCAAATCACAGTTTAGCATCTCATTGAACTTAGCAAATACTAAAAAAAATTGAATTTCTAACTGTTTCATAAAAATAAATGTGTGCACATATATCGTTGAAGAGTACGCCTCGACCACATATTTTCAAGATTTTAAGAACCCACGGTTCCACTGAAATATGTTAAAAACTAATTGAATCGTTCATGTACAACTAAGCTAACAAGCTAGTAGTGTATTTCATATATGGGTCCAAAGAATGGATTCAAAATCTATTAGGGTTAGGCTCAATAAAGGTCGTGAAGAGATTAACCAGAATGAAGGAAATAGCCCACAAGACATCAGAGTGGAAGAAAGGATCCCAACATTGAAAAAAGGAACTCGATTTGTCTTTAAGGGTTTTTTGGAAAGAGATATGAAGTTGCGATGAAACCAAATATCGATTCTGTTGTGGTACCTACCATGAAAACCGCAAGAACTTAGAATGAACCAGAGAAAATATTGACAAAACCACACAGAATCAATATGAGTTATGTAAGTACTGATTACCTTGAGGAGTTTGTCTCTTTAACTTCCTCGATGCCTAAATGGTATACCAAAAGATAAAAAGTTAAATATAACGCAAAGTCTCGAAATAGGAAAAATCCAACAAACCAAAACGATGGTTAGGACATTAAAATCAACACTATTCAAAATAACTAGAGGACTAGCCATAAGACTCATGCTCAATGGAATTGAGGGCGCGAGGAGCCGGTTTTGTAAAAGGGTTTAACCCTTAGTATCGATTTTGTTTACGAATCTCAGAATTTAAAATCAATCCGAGCTAAATCTTTGGTAGAAGAAATAAGGTTTACCATAGACATCCTGAATAGAAAATACTAATTACAAATATCCGCAGCTAACATTAGCTTAATCCCTCCATCCAAAGGAAAAGGAGAAAAATTGAACCCAAATAAGGACACTCGTTCATTATAACGATATGAAAAAAACAATGCTCAACCATATATAACCATATTAAAGTTCGAGGTACCATAATTATGAGGAAAGGTCAGGAAATAAGCTAGGTTATCAAATGAAAAGTGATTCCAACTACCCCTTTCCGTATCCTTTGCATATCAAGGGAAACAAGGAGGTTAAATAGAGTAAATATATCAAAAAAACAAAAAAACTTGTAAGGGGAAATAACTAAGAGAGAAACCAAGGTAAACTCAATCTTACTTATAAAACACTTCGAGTACATACAGACTCAAATGAAATTCCTTTCCAAAAATGAAGAGGGTTCGACCTACACAAAAAAAAAATCAAACTATAAATTAACTCTTCGATAGGGTATGTAAGCAGAGGAAATGGGACATACATACCAGACCTGTGATGTGTAACAAAAATCATACCGGTATGTGGAAGAGACCTAAAATATTCCATATCTTGTTATGGTTGTTGAATGTCTAGCCAAAACAATCAATCACGATGTGAAATGCAATGGTAGAGTTCAATGTTAGAACAAGGTCTCCTACTAAATTGCAGAGTAGAGCCTAGTTTCCTCCATGAAACCAAATGAGAATCAAAGTTTGAGAGGAGGTAGTTAAAATGCCTTAGGGTTAGCCCAAGTGTCATCACCATTGTCTCATAACGTTCAAATAAATTGTGATCATTCTCCACTTCAGTATAATTGGAGTGTGAAGTTCACATGGGTTAGGTCATGTGGCAAATCCCCATTAGGAAGGGTGGGCCAAGAACATATATAACCATTATCAATGACAATTTTATCCCACATTGATAATGCCATGTGCACCTAACCACCATATAAGAACTATAATTCAATTAAGAAAAATAGCGGAATAAAATGTATAGTATGTATAACTTTGAAATTTTTTCTGTAAGATTTGGAAATCAATATAGAGTGGTGAAAACTTAATTAAGTTGTCTATGAGTGGGCCTTGAGGGTAGTCCCCCCCTTTTTTTATAAATTGAACCTGGTATTGAAAACTGAATATAGTCATACCTCCAATGTAAAATATATACTCTTTATTGAATGTATGTAAGGTTAATGCTTGCTAACTCAACATAGAAGGTTAACAATAACATGGAAAAAAAAAAGATACGTAATTCCAATAAATTATTAAATAGATATTACTAAAATAAACTATGGAAATAGGGTCCCTGACAAATGGTATCAGAGCACAAGTTAAAAAATTGGGCCTATGAGAAACTACCACAGTGAATAAACTAAGATAGAACTATGTATATGTCTAATATGTGTAAACTAATTATGTTTTTTGTTAACTATAAGGTACTCAACTAAATCAACATTACAAAACATAATGGCAGATGCCCTAAACCTACCTTCAGTAGGGGGCGAAGGAATTGATGTAGATTTGGGGGAAGAAGATACCTTAGGTTCATTTTTTAGGCCTATGGGGTAGCCAATAGCTGTAAAATGGTGAAGAGAGATATTAGTAATATGACATTTTGTATCACTACAAATAGGATGTTGTGAGAATTTTAATAAGTTCTTATACTTTAAAACACATCGTATTAAGAGTTCAAGTTTATATATTCAAAACAGACACATAGTTGGGTAAGATGCGGTAAAAAAATAAAAATATATAAAAATATTGATGAAAAAAAACTAACAAACTGCCCCACTAAATAGCTCTAAAGAGGATGAAATACTATTACATAGTAGATGAGAGATGGAATTAGTATACAGAGATTGTCTATAACACCCCTATGAGTCTGTTTTTTAAAAATTACTAATTTTAGACGTTGAACTTTTATTGGAGTGAATGGATATGGAATCCATGACGAGACTTATGTGATGATGTAACTATTATTTAATTTTAATTAGGATAATAAAATTCTTGGAATAGCGGTAGAATTATAATACTTCTTGCTAGCTGAGGAAATGTTTTGGTGTTCAAGTCCATATGATGGACCTAAAAAGTATCCTAAAAATCCCTAAGAGAAAATATCTAAAAAGAAAATGAAATTAACATAATGGGAGAGAAATATTATGTTAATCACTTAGTTGGAGATAAACACTAAGTGGGGTGGAATAAAGCATCGTGAGAGAAAAAGACAAATTTTATAGAAGAAGAAAAAAAAATCGTAAAAAAAAAATTAAAGAAAAAAGGCCCAGGAAAAAGGTTGGAAGACCTTAAAGAAGGGCACTGCTATAATCTGCTAAGAACAACTCTAAAAAATAAAATTACCTAGGAATCAAAGTGTTGTTGATTCCGAAAGAAAATAGGATCTTAGCTCGGAGGGGGAACTCTTAGAGCTAGTTCATTGTCAAGTGGAACATGCGTTCTTCCTGAGTATTTCACAATCATATTTAATGGTTACATAATTTTTTTTTAAAGTTTTGTAGCTAATTAGAATCGTTAGGGTTTTATTCTGATTAACCATTACCATTGATTTTTTTTCAGGACTTGGTTCTGTTTAACCATTATCATTTATTTTGAAGTGCTTACCGATAATTAACAATAGAATAGTTGAGAGGTTGTTGGATTATATTAAGTATATCTATTATATGCATTATATTCATGGTTATATACTTTGTGTTATGCTACTGACATGAAAAAATGTGGCGGAATGCATAAATGAAATTATATATGCTAGTATTTGCGACATGACCAACTAAATTTGTTGCAGGTAAAAGGAATTAGTTATTGAGAAATTTTGGTTATAATAGTTATATATACAATACATTTCATGCATTAACGAATTATAGTTGAAAGGACATTGAAAAAAAGGGGATATTGTCTATCAAATAAAATGGTGTATTTGACAATAAGTAGGCATGAAAAATCACAAAGCATCAAGAACTTAATTAAATAATAATATAACTAAGAATAGAGGAAGAACGAATAAATGCATTTATTAAATGGGGGAACTTGAGCAGGAGATTTCATGTAATTATCAGTGGTTAAATTTTCTAATTAAAGGAAAATTGATTACGGAATATCTTAGAGAAATATATACATATATTTATAAAAATTTATTCTCGGATTTAAGTTAAGCGTAAAAATAATTTTATAACAGGTAATGCAAATGAATTAATCAATGAAATCAAATTGTAGATGTCAGAGGTTTTTGAAATGAAAGACGTCGGAAGTTGACATTATTTTCTAGGTCTAGAAGTATGGAGAGACTCTCGACAAAATTTCCTTACTCAAGGGAAGTATGTCAGAGGGCTTCTCAAAAAGTTCAGAATGGAACAATGTAAGACATCATCAACACCTTTGCAGAAGAACCAGAAATTGTGCAGTGACGATGGCTCTAAGGAGGTGGATGCTACTTTGAATAGGAATCTAATTGGTAGTCTAATATATCTAACTACAACTAGACCATACATAGCATATTCTATCAGTGTGTTGAGCCAGTGCATGTCTAAAACTCTTGAAAGTCATTGGGTGGAAGCGAAAAGTGTGCTGAGGTATCTTCATGGTACTAGTATTATGGTATTTTACACACTGATACGTCTGATGTTACTTTAGCATATTTTTTGGACTCCAATTGGGTAGGTAACCTGGTTGATCGACGATCTATCAGAGGTTCTCCATTTAGTGTTGGATTTGGAGTCATAGCATGGAGTAGTATAAAGCATAGAATTATGTCTTTATCTTCAGCTGAAGTCTAGTTCCAAGCATTATGCGAAGAAACATGTGAAGCTACCTGGTTGAGGAGGCTTCTCCATGATGCAGGAGAAGAGAAGAAAGAGGCAACTGTCATCAAATGTGACAACCTGAGCTCCATTAAGCTAGCAAATAAACCTGTGTTTCATAAGAACACGAAACACATTGATACTGAGTTTCACTTTATTAGAGAAAAGGTCCAATCAAAAGAAATTTTTATTGAATATTGTAAAAAATGTGACAATGTGGCTGATATTTTTACCAAGCCTCTTGGGAAAGTGGAGTTTAATTTTTTTAGACAAATGTTAGGACTATGGGACAATCCTTATTATTATTATTATTTTTCACCTCCTTATTACTGTATGAATTTATTTAGCTATGAAATTAAATTATTTAATATATATTTTTTTTATTTTATTTGTTTTTTACTTATTCTATTTAATTTGGTTTATTAAATTTATTTTTCTTTTAGATTTTTAATTTTTGCTTTTGTTTTATTTTTATTTTTATTTTATATATTTATTTATTTGTTTTTCATTTATTTATCTATTTATTTATTTTTATTTTATTATATATATATATATATATATATATATATATATATATATATATATTTTGTTTTTTTTTTTTTAATTTTTTAGTTTTTTAATTTTTAATTAATTTATTTATTTATTTTAATTTTTTATTCCTATATATTTTTATATATTTTTATTTTTATTTTATTCTATTTTATTTATTTATTTATTTTGTGATGTTGTTTTATTTTATTTTATTTCACATATATATATATATATTAAATAAAAATAAAAAAACTATTTTAACATTATATTTATTGGAAATCATTAATATTGAATTGAATTTAAATTAAAAACTTTTAATATAATTTTATCATACATAATAAGATATAGTTTTATTGATGCAATTTAATTTATTTTATTAAATTAGTCAAACTAGCCGTTATATTACTAACCGCTAGTTGGAGCATTCATGTCTATTTAATCTGATTTTTTGGTTCAGATTTCTCATCTTGTCCTGATGATGAGCCACACTAGCTGGTTCGAAACGCGTCGGCAAAAATTCCCTACGTGTGATTTTCACCGAAAGAATTTCTTACACAATAAATAATTAATGTTATATTGTATTAATGGAGAAATGGTTACATAGTTGTAACATAAATCCTTAAGTTAGGATTAGTTCCTAGGTTGTAGGAGTTTGTTCTCAACTCCCTATTCTTTTGAGATGTATTTATTGATGTATCTTTGATTAATTGAGTGAGGGTACACCCCAGTTGGTGCAATCTCCAGGTGTTATTCCATTTATTTATTTTCTTCGGAGTATTTATCAAAATTTTGGCAAGATTATGATAAAATCTTGCAATTTTTTTTGAAAATATAAGTTATAGATGTCAAACTTCTAGATTTTGGGTGCCAAAAATTCTCAACCTTAATAATCCATAAATTTCTAAAAATTTCGACTAGATTTTTATCAAATTCTTATTAAAATTTCCATTAGTTTCTAGCACCAAAACATCTCCTCCTCAAACTATTCTAGTTCTAAATTGTCCTAACCCTAACGAAGAGTCAAAATTCGAAATAGATTAAAACCCTAATTTTAATTTTAGGTCTACCAAATTCTATGTTGACCCCAGCCCTACCAAAGTGTCAAAATTCCATACAAAGTCTAAATTGTCCCATGCCCGAACAAAGAATGAAAATTCCAAATAGATTGAAACCCTACTTTTAGGTTTACCGGTTCAGAAAAAGTTGGGAATTTAATAGGAGATTAAAAATCTGCCACTCGTTACATCAACTTTTGCTGTCCAACTCGATGTACGCGTGTCTGCCGGTGATTCCACCTCCTCCTACTTTCTCCAACGCTAGATTAAAATGCTAACTCAATTTCTGCTGCAGACCTGGATGTGCGCGTGCTCTTCCTGCGAGTGCGCGTGCTCTTCTCGTGTCTAGCACGAACTTTTGCACAATGCCACTAGTTCTATGGACGCATATGGCGTGGGCCAGCACGCCTGCGCGCCCTCTAAACTTTTTTAATCACCTGCTTGTCCGGGTCAGCATTCTTAAAAAGTCTTGTTGAATTTTGAAATGATAAAGAAGTGGAAGGCATTATAATTGCCTCGTTGGTTATCAGATTGATGGACGTGACGGGCTTGAATCTTTTGTCAAATATTACAATATTCCACAGCAAAATGTATAGGGTTGCACCGCATAATATGATATTAAATTTGAGGCATATTCTTGGTATTTTGGCCGGGCCTATGCTAATGAATCCATGGGAGTTTTGAGTGGCAGTTGAACGCAAGCTCAATTCCACCGATAGGTCATTTGAATGCTGACAGAGTCAAGCCGGCGTTTAGCGATGATAGATGTCAATCTCTTGAAGCCGTTAGAATACGTTTTTTTAGGTTCTGCTTTGATGTAGCACGTTGAATTTGGTGTATATAACCCTGAGAGAGATTCAGGGACATTCACATAGAATCATTTCAATTTGGCCCTATCCCTGCTGAAGAAAGTTACGTTATCTGTCATCTCTCCAATTACGTATCATTCCACTTCCTTTTTGGGTTTTAATGATTTGTATTTGGCGCTTCATTTCTATTTCCATCGAGGGAAATATCGATAGCTAAGCGCTTCTTTAGAATTGTTACATACATATATAAAATTACCATATAAAAAAAAAAAAAAAAAATACACGGTATGTCCTAAATATACAATGTCATGCATTATGATAATTTTAAGCTCACATATATAAAGTTTAATCATTGGAGATCTGATGTGCATTATTATACATTTAGTATATAAGGTTCAGAATTATTTTGGTTTGATTTGATTTAAGGTACATGGATCTGTCCTTTGGGATTTTTATTTTAAATTCCCACATATGATTACTAATCACACCAACCCATCTTTCCAGTCTCATCTGGTAACCATCCTTTGGGTGGCAAGAACACTTACCACAAGCTCAGAAGAGACATCTGTCGGTTCATGCGTTCATCTAGATATTTGTGCTGACTGTTGATCCTTCAGGTCTTAGATCCGACGGTGGACATGGAACGGGAGATGGTTCGGGTAACTGACCCTACCCCGAATGCTACACTCTATCAGTCATAGCTTTTCTCTTGTGTTTGGGTTGCTCTGCAACTGTAGTGGCGATTTTCCTTCGGCAGTGTGGATTCTTGCCGCCTTTGTCTCGTTTGGAGAGCTCGACTGCGGTCCAATGCTCCGCTGGTCTGTTCTCTGATTAAGACTTGTTTTTTGTTTAAATCCATCTCTCGGTGGGGTTCTTCATGATTTCTGTGTCATTTCACCGTGCAGAAAAGGGTTGGATTCGTTTTCTTCTCAGCACTGATGTCCCACTATGCTTCAAGGGTTTGTTTCTTCGTAAATGTAGGTAACTCTTTTTTCTATTTTTCAGGTGTTGTCATCCTTTAATGAATAGGTTTTAATATATCCTTGTTGATATGATTTTACCATTCACAAGTTTGATTAATCACTTTTCCTGGTTTAATCCTTTGTCCAGGTTGGGTTGCAGTTACAGGAAGAACTCTTCAGCTAGTACGTGAAGCTTTTCCTTAGGTAATAACTTCGATGCGGCTTTCAATACTTCGTTTTCTTATTTTCCTTCTGTGATAGGGTATTCCTACCCTTCACCATCTCTTATTCTTCTTTTCCAGGGTTTGCATGTAGAATTCTGGGCAGTTCGAGGGCATCACAACACTTCTCTGATGGTCGCCACCTCTGTGTCCAAGTAAGTCATGAGCTTATGTTGCAATGGATTTCTTTTTATTTGCTCTACATTTTTCTTTAGGATATAACTCTGAGGGTCGAACCCTTGGTTGTACAGGCACAAAATCTCCATTGGTTCTTACCCTCTTTACATATGGCTGGGTCAAAATCGACGGTTAGGTTCCAGGTTTTTATTTGCTTACTGAAGTATGTAGTCTAGTTTATAAAATTTGGAACAATTTCAGTTTACTTTCTCGGCCTCGAAGGCGTATCATGATAGTTTCATTTTGATATCTGAACATTGTTCCTTTCTCTATGTAATATTCTTTTAATGATTCATACCTTAGAATTCTCACCAATATGCGGCCTGATCTCTCCTTGAGACTGAAACTAATTTATGTATTATGTATAAGTTATTACCCTTATATACATGTATATCGTTATTGTTGTCCTCTATCATGATGTAAGGAAATTCTGTTTACTTGTAAGAACATGCAGGTTCATGTACTGTTCAGGATGTGATATGCATTATTATCTTTTGGTGTTTAATCCACCTTACTGTTTTACTGGTTTATATGGTTTTCGGTGTTTTTTTAAATTCTTTTAGTATTTTATTTAAAACACAACAAAGTTGTATTTTTGCAATTAACAATTTTCCATACTCGTATAATACTTGGATACTAATTTTTATGCTTAGAAGGCGAGAGGACAAGGGATTTAGTTCCATTAGCCATGGAACCCGAATCCTAAACCTCAGTTCCTGTAGTTATATTTTCCACTGAATGTTTATGGGCTACTAATAATGCAATTCACATTCCTACACCACCCACGGACTATCTATTTCTTGGTAGGATGGTACACAAAAGTTTGTTTTCTCATATACATGCATGTAATAGTTTGATTTTGGCTCTTCTCTTGCTTACATAGAGAATCAATCATTATTCCTTTTACTTCTTATGACTCACATTGTAGCTTTCTTTATACTGGAACTCTACTGCTTTAGCAATCTTCTATTTTTTGGCTATTAAAGATTTTATTCATAATGACTCTATCCTTCTTGAGGAAGAAAATTACTAGTACATTCTGCGCATCATAATCTTGGTATGTTTTAGTAAAACTTCATGCTTTTCAAAAATTATTCTAGGAAGGAAATTCTCTCTATGATTGCATTGACCTATGAGATATTTATCTATTCTATGAAAAGAGTTAAACAAAAAATTTAAACACAGTTATTAATTATTTTCCACAAATAAATAAGGTAATACAAATACTTATCTAAGCTATTGTTAAACTGACTATGCCACCCTACCATGAGAGATGCAATCACGTCCACAACTCCCCCTGTGCTCTGCACCAGAGTCTAAGGTAGCAGTATTATCCAGAAGGTAGACCTCAGGGCCTCGGTCCAACCTAATCTTCCTTTGGGTTACAGAGCTCCACTGGCTCCAAGCCAGCTCTAGACAACTCTCTCCTGCAACATTTCTGTTGTTAACCCTCTTTCTTCTTTTTTCACAGAACCCCTTTCCCTTCCTAGGATTTCCTTTTTATCATTTTTGGGGAAGGTAACTGTCAAAAGTTCCTCTTCCTTTTTATTTTGGAATCTTTGAATTAATTACCAAACAGTTAACCAACCGCTGAATTATAAGTTTTATTCATAAAATAGAACTCAAGTTTTATTAACGAAAAATCATATTCGTTAATCCATTTTCTCCATTAAAGTTTTAAATGTATTTTGCAAAAGTTATTTTAATATAAAATATTAAGAAATAAGTGTGGTGTTACATCTTCCCCTGCTTAAGGTAAACACTGCCCTCGGTGTTTATTTCATTACATCAAACAATTTAGGATACGCTTCTCGTACCGATTTTTCGTCTTCCCAAGTAGCCTCCTCTGGGATAAAGTGCTTCCACTGCGCTTTGACTTGGGGGATGGTTTGCCTTTGGAGCGTTATCTCTATCTGATTGAGAATACGCTAAGGTTATACCAAAAATTTGTCGTCCAGTTCTACCTACAAGCAACAAAATTCAGAATTAATTTAATGAAGGATCCTCGTTTTTCTGGAAGTCATAACTGAAACATAACTTACATGTATGTTATGCCAGTGTATAACATGTTTGGGGTCATGCATGTATCATTTCAGTAATGATACATGAAACACCTTGTGTACCAATATGTGGCTGGGCACTGTGACCTAGTAGGCCTCCAACCCATCTCGTTCCAAAATTTGGAAGGGTCTACAGTATCTGGGAGCCAATTTGGCACAAGTAGTCCATCTTAAGGTGATTTTCTTAGGTTTGATCCTTACATAAACATGGTCACCTAATTCGAATTCTCAAAAATTTATTTTCCTGTCAGCATATACCTTTTTCCTATCCTAGGCAAGTTTTAAATTTTCCCTGATTTTTCTTACCTCATGCTCCATTTCATCCATCTTCTCTGGTCGAAGCATCAGTTTGGTTTCCAGACTACTCCATTTTATGGGTGTCCAACATTTTCTTCCATATAATGCCACAAAGGGACTCATCTTGAGTGATTATTGGTACCCATTATTATAGGCGAATTCTACAAGATGCAAATAATATTCCCACTTCATGGGTTGATGCATCACCTACATGTCTTCTGAATTCCATTCACCCTTTCGATCTGTCTATCTATATGAGGAAGATAGGTTGTACTAAATTGAATATGTGTACGCAATCCAGTGAATAGTGCATTCCAGAAAGATGAGGTGAATTTCACATCTCGATTTGAGATAATGATTCTTGGAATACTGTCCAGTCTAAATATTTCCCTCATAAAAATGTTAGTAATCTGTAAAGTTTTGTAAGTTTATTAGAAAGGTATGAAATAAGTGGCCTTGCTGAGTCTATCCATAACTACCGTAATTGAGTCATTGTTTCTTTTAGTTTTCGGTGAAACCGTGATGAAATCAAGTGAGATAACTTCCCACTTCCATTCTGGTACCGAAATAGGTTGAGGTAATCCTGCAGGGTGTTGGTGCTCCACTTTAACCTGCTGACACTCTAGGCATTTGGTTAGGTATTCAACATTTTTTTACACATTCCAGGCCAGAAATAATATTTCCTAATTGCAGTTAGCATATTTTGATATCCAGGATTTCCAGCAGAAGTACTTTGATTATATTTATCCAAAATTAGTTCCTACAAGCTCATCTAGTTTGGATGTATATTTTCCCTTGAAATATCAATATTTGTTTGGCGTTGATCCCATAATCTGTCTGTTTTCCTTTTTTTTCTGCCTCTTGTGCTTGCTGCCACAAGAACTGGTATTCAAGATCTTTCTAAGTTGCCCCCATTACTTGTTCCTGGAACTTACATTCTGTTCGATTAAAGTATAGTTCATAAATGAAATGTAGTTTTCTACTTAAAGCATCAACCATACGATTCTCCTTACCTTTTACGTGATGAATGTGGAAATAAAATTCACTTAGGAACACATTCCATCTAGCTTGGCAGTCGTTCAAGTTATAGTACTTAAAGTAGCTAGTTAGACTATTGTGGTTAGTTCTTAGCACAAAATTTCTCCCCAATAAGTAATGTCTCCAAACCCGAAGAGTATGTAGTACCACAGATAGTTCTAAGTCATACATAGAGTATCATTTCTAATGATATTTTAAATTTCTCGACTCATACACTATTACATTGTCATCTTGAGTCAATACGGCTCCCACCCCTTCCTTAGAAGCCTTGGTGCAGAGTCCAAACTCTCTACTTTGGTCTACTACATTCAATACAAGGGATGTGGTTAAAAAAAATTTCAACCGTTTAAAAAAGGCTTGAGATTCATTAGTCCATTTAAAAATTTTCCCCTTCCACTGCAAGGAAGTAATAGGAAAAGCTACCTTAGAGAAGCCTTCAATGAAGTGTCGGTAGTAGCCAGCTAGGCCCATGAAAGAACGAATGTATGCTACATTTCGGGGTTCCCTCCATTCCATATTCATTTTTATCTTTACGGGGTCCACTAAAATTCCTTCAGCATATATTACGTGGTCCAAATATTTAATTTGTTCTTTGTAAAAATCACATTTGCTAAATTTGACATAGATCTGATTTTCCCTCAGCATTTCCAGCACTAAGCGCAAATTTTCCTTATGTTCTTCCATATTTTTAGACTAGATTAATATATCATCAATCAAAATTAAAATAAATTTATCTAAAAATGAGTGGAATATGTCATGGATAAGACTCTGAAAGTGGTTGGTGCGTTGGCTAATCAAAATGGTAACACCACAAATTCATAATGTCTGTATCTGATACGAAATATTTTTTTAGATATATCCTCATCCTTAATCCGTAACTAGTTATACCCAGATCTTAAGTCTATCTTTGAAAAGAAAGTTGCACCTTTTACTTTACCCAAAAGATCATATATTCTGGGTAGAGGGTATTCCTTTTTTACCATTAATTTATTAAGCTGCATGTAATCCACACACATACGCATCGCACCGTCCTTTTTTTTAACGAACAACACCGGTGCTCCCAAAGGGGACACACTGGGATGGATGTACCCCTTATCCAATAATTATTGCAACTGCGTTTTTAATTTTGTTAACTCGAGCAGACTCATTCTTTACAATGCTCGAGGTACATGTTCTACCCCAGGTATTAACTCGATAATAAAATCAAGATCTTTCTTTGGGGGTAATCCTAGAATATTTTTAGGAAACACATCCATAAATTCCTGAACAACTAGGATATTTTCCATAATGATACTCTTGTCCTTAGATTTAGTAAACCCCACTTGGATAGCATGCAGTTGACACCATTTTTTGATGCATTTACCCAGCTGGGATGCAGTGATGGCGCACAACTGGAGTGGTTTGTTTATTCCTTGTATCTCTTGACGCATACCATCTTCCACCTTAAAGTGGATGATTTTCTCATTGCAATCTAGCAATGACCAATGTATTTCCAACCAGTCCATTCCTAGCAATATGTCACAGGAAGCCAAAGGTAAAATATTCAGTTCAACAATTAATTGTTGTTTTCCTACTTCCAGACTGCAATTTGAGATTTTTGCATTAACTATTCTCTTTGCTCTAGTAGCCAGTTGTACCAACCAGGGGCTTTTAAATTTATGGCTTTGCAAATTACATTTTTCAACTAACCGAGGACTTATATAACTTAAACTGGCACCTGGATCAACCAATATAGAAATAGTTTGGGAGTATAACTTACCTTCCAATTCTATCATGGTTTGTTAGAAATTTGCTTGCCAGTCCTGAAGTGCGGCATTGATCCTTGGTATGTTTTGTGAAACATCCCCAACTGTGGATGCCTCCTGTAGATTTTTTGTAGTTTCATTTCTTCGATGGTGAGGAAAGTTCTTATACTAATGTGCCTCACCACATCCCCAACATTGTAATTTTAGTTTCTAGGTTTGTCCATGGTTTGGTTTGCTAGATGCTTAAGTAGGCCTCTCTTCTGTTGGCCATTTATATCTCTTCTAGTTTTTCCATACTGCCCATTTGTTGTGTTTCTTGCAGCATTTTTATAATTTCCTGGTCTTCTTCTTCTAAAATTCGAAGTACTTTTCTGCCCCTTCTTTGGTGGCCAAATATTGTTAGCATCCCCTTTCACCTTGGACTGTTGATAGAAAATCCATGCCTTACGATTCACCTCATCCATATTTTTTGGATTCACAAACTCAATTCTCTCCTTCATATGTGTAGGTAACTAATCAAGAATCATTGTAATTTAGCTTTTTCATCTCTCAAATACGGTACATGCCTTAGTAAGGAGGTAAATTTAGTTACAAACGCATCTATAGTTAGTTGTTCCAACTTCAAGTCATGAAATTCTCGAGATTTCTCATCGTAAAATTGCTGTGTTAGATAATTTTATTTAAGGTATTGCTCAAACTCATCCCAAGTCACACATTGGTCTTGAATTCCTCATACATTTATAACTTCCTCCCACGATAATGTATCATTTTCCTGCAATTGGTAAATAGCCAAGAAAGCTTTGAGCTTGTTGCTATACTCATATACTTGAAAATATTTGTTCATATTAATTATCCATGCTTCTGCTAGTTGTTCAACTTCTCCATCAAATGTAGGAGGTTTAATTTTCTGGAACTCACCTTGCAGCTCTACTTTTCACTTTTTCAGCTCTTGCTGATCTGAAACATTCCCAGATTTTTCTTCATTGGGAGTTCTACTCTTATTACTTCGCTGGGTCCAACTTCCTTCTATATTTTCATTAACTTGTTTTTATTGGTCTCCTTATTCATGGGTGTCCCTCTCGGAACTAGGTTGTGATGTAGGATGATTCTATGTATCCTAGAGGATTCTGAGTATCCTCTCTTATTCCCTCATTATACTTTCATTGTCACTTCATACTTGAGTCATCTCTTTCTGGAGATGTTGGACTGTATCCAACAATCTTTTGGTCTGACGTGTTCTTCCAACAATCTACTAGTTTGTTGGTGTTGGTCCACACTCAGTTGTACCCACATTTCTAGGTTAATCTCTATATTAGACAGAGGATGGAATTCCACTATAGCTCTTGGTGTTCGATGAATAGATCCTCTCATTAGAAGTTATCAACAATCTTCTTGTCACTATGGACATTTAAAAAAAAATGAAAAAACCAAATTTATTTAAATGGCCCATCTAGCCCCAACATGTAACCATGCTCTAATACCACTTGTCACATATCACTATATGTCCTAAATATAAAATTTCATGCATTATAATATTTTTAATCGCACATACTTATGGATATAATTTTTAATCATCGAAGATCTATTGTGCATCATTATACATTTAAATTACATGGATGTATCATTCGTTACTTTTATTTTAAATTCCCACATGGATCTGTCCTAGTCCCATCTGGTAGCCATCCTCTAGTAAGACCACTTACCATGAATTGAGAGGAGACATTTGTCGTTTCATGTGTTCATCTAGATGTTTGTGTGGACCATCAATCCTTCAAGCCTTAGATCCAGTGGTGGACATGATGTAGAAATAATACAAACAATATGTGTACCAATGGATTCAATTCGATCATGCGATATACTAAACGAAGATACTAAATCCTTCTATAAATCGCACAATCACATCGAGTAAAAGAAATAAAAAAATAAATCCACAACACATATATTTTTCCTGGGGAAATATTACTGTTGAAAACCCCTCTATCTTCTATTGTATATTCAACTAAGGAATCATGAAACAATACAATGCACTCTTCTCACAAGAGTCTGTTGCACTCTACCAAATGTCTCACACTGATCCAAACAAAATCGACCATCACTTAGCCAATTTCCTACCTCTGCTCATCCTACCTTGATTGTGAAATTCTAAGAGAATGAAATCCCTATTATTCACAAATTTCAGCCTTCCAAAACTGCGCAATGGTCATGGGAAATCCTATGGATGTATGACTATATGTGGGAAGTTTGCTAATAATACAACTAATAGTTAACATCCCTTTAACCTCTGTCGCAACTAGGCCTTCATCAGAACTGACATGAATGCAACTATTAATAGTAAATCATGAGTTACTTGACACATCATTGCATGTGAATTAAATCTGATTTAATTGACTTGAGCTCTCACTAGTGCAACAATCACTTACAAACAGTTAAACTGATTTTAACTCAATTAATTGAGTTAAGTGATTTCTCATGCATTTAACTAATACAGTAACTGCAATTTGGACTATAAAACAAAAAAATGAATCTACATGCCTCACCAACCATCCTCAACTCGAATTTCATTATCTAATTAAGTCTATCACACTCAGTTAACTATTAAAGTGATTATGAGATAAGATTTCAATTTATTGTCCAGTTTAATTGAGGTAAAATTAAATTAGACACACATTTCTTGTTGACTTTTCAACACTCCCTCTCAACAAAAATGGGATTATCAGCTACCCCGATCCTACCTCTGTGGTATTTGAATTTTCTCTTAGTGAGCACCTTCGTCCGAATATCTACATCGTGATCCTCCATGGGAATGTACTAAAGTAACTTAATGTTTCTTTTAACACAATCTCTGAGATGGTGGTACTAGATGTCAATATGCTTGGACTTGTCATGGAATATTGGATTAAACGAGAGTTTTATGCAACAATGGTTATCAAAATGTATCACCGTCGGATCCATCTGATGACCAAAAAAGCCAACAAGTATCTTCCTCATCCATATGGCCTCACATGCCACCTGACTGGTTGCCATGTACTCTACCTTCACTGAACTGAGTGCCAATAATCTCTTTTTCCTGTTGTACCAAGAAACTATTGTCGATCCTATGTTGAAGATCCCTCTTGATGTTCTCTTCCTATTTGATGGTGCCCAATCTGTATTGGTGAATCCTTGAAGATTCACTCCCTCTTTCTGTCTGTACCATAATCCATATTTTGTAGTTCCCCTGAGATATCTCAAGACATGCTTCCCTGCCTTCCAAAAGAGCTTGGTTAGCTTAACCATAGCTTGACTAAGCTGGTTAACTTCGTAACATATGTCTGGTCATGTGTTCACCAAGTACATGAGTGAACCCACAAGCTGCCTGAAACAGTAACGTCCACTAGCTCACCTGAAGTAGCATCCTCCTTCCTCTAGTTTCCTGCAAGAGGAGTCTCAATGAGTTTACAGCTCTCCATGTGGAACTTCCTCGGAATCTCTTTGGAATACTTTCATTGAGAAACAAATATCTCCCCACCACGCTATCATATCTCCAAACCAAGGAAATAGTGGAGTTCCATGTCCTTAACCTCAAACTTTCTTGAAAGCTTTGCAAGAAGTTATGAGATGATCATCACTTGTCAGACTAAGATCATCAACATAAAGTACGATAATCAAAATCTTACCATCAACCACAATCTGGTATAGTTTTGCATCTGCTTCACTCTTTCTGAAGCCCAACCTATTGAAATAGTTGTCGATCCTGGTGTGCCAAGCATGAGGTGCTTGCTTTAGCCCATACAGTGCTCGATTGAGTCTGCACACATGTGACTCACTATCAAATGTCTCAAAACCTTCTGGCTACTTAATGTACACTTATTCCTCAATAACTCCACTGAGAAATGAGGTCTTCACATCCATCTGATGTATCTGCCACCCGATCGGCGCTGAGAGTG
Organism: Pinus albicaulis; assembly: GCA_034641835.2. NCBI lineage: Eukaryota > Viridiplantae > Streptophyta > Pinopsida > Pinales > Pinaceae > Pinus > Pinus albicaulis. The sequence goes on from CM076577.1 coordinate 1,168,449,292, forward strand.
CAAGGATAGATATAATCGATTAGTACCTTGCAACTGGTGAAAAATTCTCCTCATAGTCAATCCCCTCAACTTGTGAGAATCCTCGGGCTACAAATCTAGCCTTATACTTATTCACACTCACATATATTGCTTGGTTCACCTTATAGATCAATTTAAATCCAACAACTGAGTTCCCAACTGGTCTTGGGACAACTTCTCATGCACTGTTCCTGACGATGGAGTCATACTCCTTAACCATGGTGTCAAAACAATTTGGTTGCTGCACTGCTTCCTAAAAAGAGGATGGTTCTGTCACAATACACTTGCTCATAAGGGCCATGTATCTAGTAAACCTGTCTAGTGACTGTATTTTTATGTGCAGTGATGTAGGTGCTCCTACATGTTCTGCCACATGAAGTCTGAATCTATCAGATTTTGTGGTGTGCCTCCTACGATGTCTGGTCGATGGCTCTGCATGAGTGGTTTCTACCACTCTATGATCCTCCGCATGTGGCTTCTACAAATCTTGAGGTTCATCCTTTGGAACCAAGAGTTCCTCATATACATGCAAATCAATCTCCCTCTCAAGGGACAATCACATGGCTTTATCCTCATCAAATTTTACATCTCATCTGACAAAAGTCATCCTGCTATTCGGAAAATACAGCTGATAGTTGTGGGGAGTATCAGTGTACCTCACAGATATCCCAATCTCAATTGTTGGTTCTAGCTTCTTTTTGGAATATTTGGTCACATGGAATAGACATATGAGCCAAAAATTTTAAAATATGAAACATCATATTTCTTACCAAAAAAAAGCCTCCTCTAGTGTACTCATGCCAAGTATCCGATGAGGAATATGGTTTTGCACAAATACAACTGTGTTTCATTCCTCTGCCCACAGATGAAATGATAGGCACTGATCATGTAACATCGCTCGTGCCACACCCACAATTGTTCTATTCTTTCTTTCTGCAACCCCATTCTGTTGTGGTTTATGAGGTGCAATCAAATATCTTCCAATTCTTTCTTTGGCACAAAGTTCTTGACTTCATTGGCGATGCACTGACCACCATTTTCTCTCCTTAGATCCTTCAAATGCTTCCCTGTATCTTTCTGAACCAGTGATTTGAAGTCACAGAGTTTTGAGAGCATCTGATACTTCTTCTGCATGAAGATCCAACACTTTCTAGAAAAATCATCAACAAAAATCACATAATACATGTGCTTTGCTGTAGAAGCTGTAGAGACTGGTCCACACACATTTGAGTGAACTCTCTCAAGAATTTATGCTGCTCAGTTCTCCCTCTCGTGAAAAGTGGCCTTTGTATACTTCCCCATGGTACATCCCTTGCATGTTCTTATTTGCGCAAGAGTACCATTTGGGAGCCCGTAGAAATATGTTGTATAAACTTAAAATAGCCGTGGTGTAGATGGCCAAATTTCTTGTGGCATAACTCACCCTTTTCCACGCTCACCAGTCTCTCTTCTCTACTCATAAATCCTACTTAGACATCTACATCAAGTTTGTAGACGTTATTCTCATGAACCCCAATCTTCTTAACTTGTCTTGTCGCTTTGTGATGAAGGAATGGTTTCCCTTCATAGAAAAGAACATCATATCCTCTATCCTCCAACATAGCAACTAAAAATAAATTATTTTTCAAGCCTGGTACATGCATGACATCCCTTAATAAGAAAGGTTTATCAGAATATCTCTGGAAAATAACTGTACCAATCTCGGTAGTGCTATACCTCCTGTCATCACCCATCTCGATGTGCATCTGAAGATCATTCTTCTCCAACCTAATAAAGAGTTCTCTATCTCTTTTTATGTGGAAATATGAACCAATATCCATGTACCACACTGATCCCATCGCACTAGACACCATGCATGTGATGAATGAGAATTCTGACTTAAACTGTGAAGCTAAAGGTTCACCCACTAAAGATCCTAAAGCGTTCTCACTGTTCTTCTTCTTCTGTAGAAAATTAGTGGCATAATTTCCATTCTCGTGATAGTGAAAACATTTCACTCTAGACATGTCACGCTTCTTTCCCCCTTTTGTGGTCTCAAATTTGGAATATGATTTCTTTTGCTTCCCCTTCTTTTCCTTACTAGCCAAGGCGCAATTTTACACATCATCCACCTTAGATGAGGATCCATCCCTGATATTTCACCTGAATTCTTCTTGTACCAAATCCGACCAAAGTCGCTCACAATCCGGTAGCTCCTCCCCCCCATTGATAGAGTCCTGATAACTATGCCAACTCTTGGCAAGGCCTAGAAGTGATAGGGTCACCAAGTCATCATATGCTACAATAATCCCGACACTTCCAAGCTCATCTCGAAATTGGATGAACTTAGTCAAATATTTTGGAATAGTGTCGCCTTTCTCCATTTTTATTTTCCTGACCTTGTCCTTCAGTGTCAGTTTTCTGTGGTCACTGTTATTCTGACAAAGATCTGTTAAAACCTTCCACATTGCATATGGAGTTGAATTCCCTCTAATAAGATCCTCCTCACCTTTGCAACCTTCTTTTTCCAAGCATCAATAAGAGCGGCGTCTGCTGCTGCGAGCTTGGGAATATCATCATTAATGAAATCTTTCAACCTGTTTTCCTCCAGAACTACATCCATTCTATACTTCCATGCAATATAATTAGAAATTCCCTCCAAAGAATATTCCAATCTTAATCCATTAAAAGCCATCTTGATCTACCTGTCACACAAAAGAATAATTTTGCAAATTCGAATGTTATTCAACACAAACTCAATTTCTTCTCCACTATAGTAATTTCCTGCACTCTGATACTATGTAGAAATTATACAAAAAATATGTATACCAATGGATTCAATCCTATCATGCGACATGCTAAATCAAGATACTGAATCCTTCTACAAATTAATTATGGAAAATAAACATGATCTCACAATCACACCAAGTAAAAGAAACAAGCAAATCAATCCACAACATAGATATTTTTCCTAGGGAAATATTGTTTCTAAAAACCCCTCTATCTTCTATTGTATATTTATCTAATGAATCATGAAACAATATAATGCACTCTTCTCACAAGAGTCCGTGGCACTCTACCAACTGTCTCACACTAATCCAGAAAAAATCGACCAAAACTTAGCTAATTTCCTGCATCTACTTAGCCTACCTTGCTTGCTCAATTCTAACAGAATTAAATTCCTATTATTTAGGAATTTTAGCCTTCCAAAATTGCACAATGCTCATGGGAAATCCTATGGGTGTACTACTACATGCGGGCAATTTGCTAATAATACAACTAATATTTAACATCCCTTTAACCTCCGTCTTAACTCGGTCTTCATTAGAACTGACTTGCATGCAACTTTTAATATTAAATCATCATCTACTTGAAAAATCACTGTATTTGAATTAAATCTAATTTAATTCACTTGACCTCTCACTTGTGCAATAATTAGTTACAACTAGTTAAATTGATTTCAACTGAATTAATTGAGTTAATTGATTTCTCATGCATTAAAATAATACATTAACTGCAACTTGGACTCTAAAACAAATAGAATCACTCTCCATACCTCACCAACGAACCTCAACTTTAATTTCATGAGCTAAGTGAGTCTAGCACACTCAGTTAACTATTACAAGATATTATGAGATAAGATTATAGTTTATTTCCCAATTTAATTAAGGGAAAATTAAATTAAACACAGATTTATTGTTGACTTTTCAACACGAGGAATGGGAGGGGTTAGGGTAACTGACCATACCCCGAATGCCACACCCTATCATTCATTTCTTTTCTCTTGTGTTTGGGTTTCTCTGCAACTGTTGTGGCAATTTTCCTTCGGTAGTGTAGATTCTTGCTGCGCCTGTCTCGTGTGGAGAGCTCAGCCCTGGTCCAATGCTCCGTTGGTTCACTCTTTGATTAAGACCTTTTTTTTTTAATCCATCTATCGGTGACATTCTTCGTTACTCTTGTGTCATTTCACCGTGTGGAAAAGGGTTGGATTCATTTTCTTCTCAACACTAATGTCCCACCATGCCTCACTAGGTGTGTTTCTCCATTAACACAGGTAAATCTTTTTCCTATTTTTCACGTGTTGTCCTCATTTAGTGAACATGTTTTAATATGTTGTTGTTGGTAGGATTTTACGGATTGCAGGTTTGATTAATCACTTCTCTTGGTTTACTCCTTTTTCCAGGTTGGGTTGCAGATATAGGAGGAACCCTTCAGCTACTATGTGAAACTTTTCCTCAGGTAATAACTTCAATGCCAGTTTTAATTAATTTTTTCTTATTTTCTTTCCATGATAAGGTATTCCTACCCTTACCCACCTCCTCTTATTTTCTAGTGTATCATGCAAAATTATGGGAAGTTCAAGGGAATCGCAACACTTCTCTGATCGCCACCACCTCCGTTTCCAGGTAAGATGTGACCTTGTCTTGCAATGCATTTTTTTTTATTTGCTCTATGTTTTCCTTTGGGATATAAATCTAAGGGTCAAAACCTTGGCTATACAGGTATTGAACGTCAGTTGTTTCTTACGCTCTTTAGATATGGTTGGGTCAAAATCGAGGGTTAAGTTTTGGGTTTTTATTTGCTTACTGAAGCATGTAGTGTGGTGTATAAAATTTGGAACAGCTTCATTTTACTTTCTTGGCCTCGAAGGCATATTAGGATAGTTTCATTTTGATATCTAAATATTGTTCCTTTCTCTGTGTAAGATTGTTTTTAGGGTTTATAGCATGGAATTTTTAGCCATATGTGGCCTTATCTCTCCTTGAGACTGAAACTAATTTGCGTATTATGTATAAGTTATTACCCTTATATACATGTATACTATTATTGATGTCCTCTATCATGATGTAGGATAATTATGTTTACTTTTAATAACAGGCAGGTTCGGGTACTGTTCAAGACATGATATGCATTATTACCTTTCGGTGTTTAATACACCTTAAAAAATTTCTGGGTTATATGGTTTTCAATGTTTTTTTAAATTATTTTAGTATTTTATTTCAAACACGACAAAGTTTTATTTTTCGCAGTTAACATTTTTACACACTTGTATAATACTTAGACACTGATGTTTATTCTCAGAAGGTGAGAGGAAAAGGGATTTAGTTCCGTTAGCCATGGAACTCGAATCCTAAACCTTCATGCCTATATCTATATTTTCCACTGAATGCTTAAGGGCTACTAATAATGCAATTTACTTTCATACACCATCCACTCACAATCTATTTCTTGGTAGGTTGGTACATGAAAGTTTGTTTTCTTTTGTTTTTCTCATATACATGAATGCACTATTTTGATTTTGGCTCTTCTCTTGCTTACATAGAGAACAAATCATTATTCCTTTTACTTCTTATGGCTCACACTATTGTTTTCAGTATGCCAGAACCCTACTATCTTAGCAATCTTCTGTTTTTTTGGTATTAATTATTTTATTCAAAATGACTGTATCCTTCTTGATAAAGGAAATTACTAGTACATTCTAAACAACATAACCTTGGTATGTTTTAGCAAAAAATTCTGCTTTTCAAAAATTATTCTAGCAAGGGAATTCTCTCTATGATTGCATTGATATATTAGATAATTCTATATTCTATGAGAAGAGTTAAACTAAAAATTTAAACACATGTTTATCATTTATTTTCCACAAATAAATCAGGTAATATAGATACTTATCACAACTGTTTTTAAATTGATTCTGCCACCCTACCATGAGAGAGGAAATCACGTCTTGAACTCCCCCTATTCTCTGCACGATAGTCTAAGGTAGTAGTGTTATTCAGAAGTTTAGCCCTCTGGACCTCAGTCCACCCTAATATTCCTTTGGGTTACAGAGCTCCACTGGCTCCAAGCCAACTTTTGACAACTCTTTCGTGCAAAATTTCTGTTGTTAACCCTCTTTCTTGTTTTTTTACAGAACCCCTTCCCCTTCCTAGGATTTCAGCTTTATCCTTTTTGGGAAAGTTAACTGTCAAAACCACCTCTTCCTTTTTACTCTGTAATATTGGAGTTAATTACCAATTAGTTAAATAATTATTGAATTATAAGTTTTATTCATAAAATATAACTCAAGTTTTATTAACAAATAATCATATTCGTTAATCCCTTTTCTCCATTAAAGTTTTAAATGTATTTTGTAAACCTCTTTTAACATAGAATATTAATAAATACACTTTGTGTTCCAAGAGTCATTGAGGGATATATGTTTTCATTTATCTTCTTTGTTGCCTAAGGTTTTTTATTTCAACTGAAGGTGGATGAAGATTTGTTGATTTTTTTTTTAATTGATGGGCTAGATTGATTATCAAGGGAATATGCTTAGTATATGCTTAGTATGAATGCTTACCAACTAGTGTAGTGTGTTGAAATTTTTTTTAGGTTGCATTGAATTTTAATAAATTAAAAAAACTAGATTGGTGTCTTTGTTATTTAACTTGTCAACAATATCAACAATGCCTAAGAATGTTTCATGTTAAGTATTATATGTTTCAATAAGAGCTCTTCCCATAATTGTTTATATATACTAATATTTAATTTTATGCATGCTGTTGAGATCGGGTTGAGGTGCCAGTGTCAAGCATCCAACTCGAAGGATTTGTGGCACTCTAATTCAGAGAACTTCATCTTCCACCATAGAGATGGTATTTTTAAATATCCCATGAATTACTTCCATATAATGATCCATTGAGAAATGAGAAATAACTTGAACACTAGTATGGGAAGTAGAAAGGCTAGGGGCATGAGAATTTTTAAATGAGGAAACCTTACCCCCTATCGCTCTTTTACTTCTCATGAAAAATTTGCAATCGACCTTTGAGAGGGGAGAGAAAAGAGAAATAAGACTTCAAACATGGGGTGTGTTGGAATTTAGGGGAAACAAAAAATTTAGAAGGGCTAACATAGGAAGAAGAAATGACCATGTTAGTAAGGAGGGGAGGATTAGCCCATAAGGAGTTTAGAGACCATTCATGATGAAACGAATTAGAAACCAGAAAATACATGTAGAAGAATGAAATGTTAAGCACGGGGAGGGTGGATGGGAGTTACATAGAAACAATCCCCTAGATAAATACAAAATATCAAATAAGAGAAACATACAACTTACTAACCCAACCTTGAATATACAAAAGGTAAAATAAAAACTATAGAAGGAGAAGCCAAAAGAAACAAAGAGTACAACCAAACTTAGTTGCACATGAAGCCCAAGCTTGGGGCTCATGAGGTAGCATCCTAAAAAACATAGCATTAGAATTTAGGCTGCAATAAAGTATTTTTCTTGGTTTTTTTTAGTGGAGGAATTGAAAAGTGGGCCAGTTTGGTACTTGTCTTAGATGGCTACCATTACAAATTGAACCCGCACAACTTGAGAGATTTGAACCTTGAATCTCTTAGTACATAGCACTTCATTTTCACAACACTTGCTACAGGATTTTGAGTATAAAGGTTAATAAGTATATAAGTAGTACATTAAATTATACTATTGTTTATAATATTTACAAAATATGCATTAATTCAAATATGTAAGAAGATTAATTTTAATTTTTTTGATGTCGTTGTTATTAGTTTTTCCTCCAATGTGATATATATATATGATGATGATGATGATGATGGTTAACGTCCACTGAGACCAAAATTTGGTCTATCAAACCTATAATTTTCTTAGTTCTTAATTGTGTGGCTTCTCGTCATTCTTGGCAAGATTGGTGTTGTAGCTTTCTTTTTCTTCTCTACGGTCTTCCAACTTCCTTTATCTTGAACCTCCTTCATCTCTTCAGATTCTTGGGACACTGGTGTCTTATCTTCGAGATCTGGGAGATCTGATTTGCTGCTAAATGAATATTTCTTTTGCGCGGTATTCGAATCCTAATAATTTTTAATGCTTGAGGGGTTGTCGAGATCGTTTTTATGTTGTTGGGTGCGGCTTTCCCCCTACTTGTCTTGAGGGTTATTTATTTCTTTCCTGATTTCTTACGATTCATAGTTTTTTGGAGAGTATTCTTCCTTGATGAGAGTGTAATATATCTTTTGTGCTCCTTCCCACCATGTAGATCTATGGTGATTCTTTCTAGCAGAATTTTTCTGGGAGACTTTTGGGAAATTTTTGGCTAAATGGTTTGTCTCAAAGCAAGATGGACATCTGAAGAGCACACTTTCATAGTCGAGTTTCTGGTTCCATACATAGTCTTTTCTTGCTAGGATTATTTCAGCTGGGAATTTGGTGCTGAAATCCATTTCTACACAGATGTGTGCATATGTGGTTCTGACATATTCCTCTGTTTCTGGGCACTTGCAGTAAAATTTCCCAATTGCATTCCCAATGGCTTTTAGTGACGAGATATTCCAGAGATGCAAAGGTAGGTTTGGAAATTTGACCCAAAATGGTACTGAGGTTATGACTTTTATTGACGGATCGAATGATGGGTTTCATGGCTTCATGAATAGGCCCAAGTTTTCCCAACACCAAGGGTCTGAATCTAAAATGCATTGTCTTCTTTCAGATTTTTCAAAATCTACTATAAAGAAACCCTTAGCACAGGGGTAGATACTGATTTCATCAGAAATGAAAATCCTCCATACATCCAAGATCCAACTGTGGAGAGGTGTCGGTCGTGGCCAAAATCCATTAAACCGATAGATTAAGGCACTTTCAGAAAACTTCAAGGCGTCATCCAGTGAGGCCTTGACCACCTGCACAGTGGGAGTTGGGGCTTCAATGAAAATATCGATAGGATATTGACGTTCATAGGTGGACGGAATTGGGCCGACAATTATCTTCGCGAAGCTGGGAGCCATACTAGACCCAAAGGTGAGGAACCATAGGTCTATAAGGCCGCAGAGCTTGGAAAAAAATTGCGGAAGTAAACCTACGAAAGTAAATTAGGATTGGGGAAATCAAACCCTGCGAACCCTGCGGAAGATATGAAAACCTTGCAAAGATTATACTCGCAAAAATACTCGGAATATTATACCCTACAGAAGACTATATTATGCGGAAGAGTATACTCTACGGAAGATTATACTCGCAAAAACACTCGGAATATTATAGCCTAGCTCGGAAGATATGCGAACCATGTTCGATGCAGCAAAATATATATTTTTTTAATCTCCACGCATGCGAAAGGGATTTTAGTTCTTTGTGAACCAGGATTGTGAACCCTGCGGAAGAGATGCAAACCTGCGAAAGAGATTGCAAACCTTGTAGAAGAGATTACACACACACACACACACACACACACACACACACACATATACCGTATTTGGGTGGTCCATTTCCACCACTATTATTATTTATATAGACCGATGTTAACCACTCATTAAGCACACTGATGGATCAAATCTCTTGTGGTGTAAATCTAGAGAACCTAAAAATAGGTTTGGACCTCAATATATTTTATCCCTCTAATAACTTGATAGATGGTTGGTTTAGAAGAATATACACACCATCTACATTTTTTTATTATTTAAATTTTATTTTAGATATATAAATGGATTAAACACCTTAAAAATCTTTTGGTCTCTTGAATTGTGTAGACTATATATCTTAATTTTAGAATTTCCACAATCTTTTATTGAATTTTAGGAAAAATATACTTTAAAATAGTCAAAATGTAAAGTATTTTTTCCCAAATAATTTATATAATATATATACATGTTTAGGATTAAAACATTTTAGCTAACATAAGAATGTAAATATTTAATTTGAAAACCATATTCACAATAATTTTTTATTTTTTATTAATACATTTTAAATATACATAAAAATAACATATTATTTTTACTTTATATAATATATATATTATATTTTTTTTAACCATATATAACATATACATAATTGACATTTGAATATTTTAATTAACATACTCATTGAAATATTTTATTTGTAAATCATATTTTTTTTATTACAATGCTTTTTTTTGTGATTGATATGTTTTTAAGCACAAGTAAATATTACTTAATTTTCATATTAAATTTCATTATTTATTACACACATTGAAATATTATTAATAGTAATATTAAATGATATATAGAAATTTTATTTAAAAAATTAAATGAAAAACATATTTATTTTTTATCAATCTTATTAAAAAAAAATTATTTTTTCTCTATATAGTATTTTTAAACCATATATAATAGTATTTTCTTAAACCATATATACTATATACATAATAGAAGTTCATATATTTTACCTAATATGGATATTGCAATATTTTGCAATGTCTAATTTAAAATGAATTTTAGTTATTAATATATATTTATAGATATCATTACTTAATCTTTCATATATAATTATATTATTTATGATTTACATTATATAATTAACATTAATTTTTTTTTGTTATTTCTATAAATTTAAGTACAAGTCAATATTACATAATCTTTTATATTGAATTATATTATTTATCATCTACATTGGATTTATTATCATTATCACATAACCTTGCATACTAAATTATATTATTTATTACTCATTATAATATTATTATTATTAATATTTTTTAAATGTTGTATATTAATTTTAGATTAAGAACTAAAAATTTTCACATCTATCTATTAATTTTAGTGGATGCTAATCATCATCATTATAAACCATTTTTTTTTAAAATAAAAGTTGTCCTTAGAAACCTCATTTATTTGAAGTCTTCATCCTTGCACACACACACACACACACACACACATATATATATATATATGAGAGGTGTTAATATTAAAACAAATTAGTGAATATGGACATTCAAATAGTTTATTTAAATTATGTAGTGATATATTTAAAAGTATAAGAATTATATATTTTTCTTTCACTGAAAATAAAATAAAAGTAAAATATTTTTACGATATATCATTTTGGATAGTGACAGAGGAATTATTTATGTTTTTTAATGTTGTTAGACTCATCACATTAGAGAAAAAAAAAATTCTTTACCTATGTAATTTTATTAACCCGTAACCATTGTCGCATATTTGGCTTAGCCATATTAACATAAAATAATCTAGTTATCGTTCTCCACGCATTCCACATTATCTTATGAGTTAAAATAATTTCTTTTGTGGTTATGTATTATAAATGTTGTACATAAATCTAACCCCAAGGTCGATAAAATGACCCTATATAGATGTTATGAGCAAGATCTCTGTCGTTGGTGATTACCATTATAGTTTTTCGTCTTTGATTACATCAGTCGTATTCTGCCTCTCTCACATTTGGATCTATTTTCAATGTTTAGCACATGGATACATTCACTTTAGAATATAAAGAGGATTATTATCATTATGGAGTTTTAAAGTTATCCCTAGTCCTATAATCCCTCTCGGAAATCGAGGGTGGCCAGGTGGGGATCCAACATCTGTCGATCGACTCTACATCCAACGATCCATGCTGAAGAGAGGTTCGTTAGGTTTTACCCCTACCCGAACCTTTCTCAAAGTTCTCATTTGGCATCTCCTGCGTCGCGTTCCAACTCAGCAACCTTTGGTCCTTTTGGCAACCATTCTTCTTAACATCCGAGCAACGATTCATTGTTGTTGTGCGTCTAAATGTTTCCAAGCCCTCCGTCTGGTTTTTAAGAGTGTTCTTTCTGCACAAACCTTTACGTTACCATCGACGTTAATGGTTTCTCTGTTTGAGGGTTTAGGAAAGGAATTGTTTGCTGGATTTCGCCGAGCTGGAAGCCACTCCAACCGGAAAATTCCATCAACACAGGTAAATGTTGGAATGTAATTCCAACTGCAACATAAAACAGCTGGACAGAAAATCTGATTGTTGTAGATATTTCAGCAAGGTGGATGCCTGAAGGTCATGCAATAAATTTGCAGAAGTTATTGAGCCTGCAGATAGCCGTTTTTGTTTTCCAAAATCCATGACGTTAACTCCCACTACTTGCAGCATTCAATACGCTGATAAGCTTGAAATATATTTGTATTTTTTAATGCTTTAAATTCAAATATGTTTTTAACATATAAATGTAATGAACAACAGTTCTTTTTACGTTAGAGAGTTTGAGAAATAGAAAAAGACAGAGAAGAAGACAGAGCAGGAAAAACAGAGGAAAAACAGAGTCGCTGTGTTTTGGAGCAGCAATGCATTCTACAGGCAGTTTCAGCAACTGTTTGTGTGTTTCAGCAACTGGCTGTGTGGATTTTCAGCAATTGTCTGTCTGTTGTTGAAACACCAATCTGTGCAGAAACAGAATTTGTAAAAACAGAGTATGGAGTTTTTGATTATTCCAGAACTATAGTTCTGAAGAAGTTTGTAATTTTTATTGTCATTTTTATGGTTAATAAAAACATAGCTTTTCTCCATGTCTTCTTTGTCCAGATTTCTCTCATTTCTTTGTGTTCAGTTGAGGAACTTTGCTTCCTCTGTTTTGTTCGAAATTTTCAGAAATTTTCATCATGGTATCAGAGCTGGTCTAGGCACTCAGTGAGACAAAAACAGAGTTTTTTTTTTCCACTATAGGAGCTGTAAGAAGCTCACTAAACAGATTTCTCCAGTAGAGAAATTTCTTGCTTGTTTTATTATACAGTCAATATCTTTTCTTTACTTATACAGGTTAAGATGGCAGATGCTAGAACTAGTTTGAAAAATTCCCAACTGCCATAGTTTAATGGGAAAAATCACAGTTATTGGTCGATAAATATGAGAGCATTGTTTGCTTCTGAGGGATTATGGGAGCTAGTTGAAACTGGCTATGCTGAACCTGCAGATGCAACAACATTGGCTGCTTTAACAGTAGCAGAGAGAGACCAATTGAAGAGCGACAGGAAGAAGGATGCCAAAGCCCTCTTTTTTCTCTTTCAATCAGTACAAGAGAGTGTTTTCCCATGGATTGCAGCAACAACAAAATCCAAAGAGGCATGGGATATTCTCAAAACTACCTATCAAGGCATGGAGAAGGTGAAGACTGCAAAGTTGCAGATGTTGAGGAGAGACTTTGAAACACTCAGCATGAAGGAATCTGATACAATAGATTCTTTCTTCACTCAGGTTATTGGGTTGATAACCCAGATTAGATCTCATGGTGAAATTCTTGAAGAAAGAAGGATTGTAGAGAAGATCTTGAGAAGTTTACCCTCAAGGTTTGAAGCTGTTGTGGTAGCAATAGAAGAAACAAAGGATCTCTCACAGTTCACAGTAGATGAACTCAGTGCTTCTCTTATGTCTCATGAACATAGACTGAGTAGAGGAACAGATTCCTCTTTTGAGCAAGCATTCAAGACTCAGATGTCTTTTGGCCAAGGAAAAGGTCGAGGCAGAGCAAATAACAGAGGTTGTGGAAGAAGCCAAAACAAAGGCAGAAATAATCCTGCAAGCACAAGCGGAAGGAGCTGCAATCAGAACCAAGATGAAGGTTCAAGCAAACAGCAAGCTCATGGACAAAGGTATGACAAATCCCAAGTCCAATGTCATTATTGTAAGAAATATGGCCATTATGCCAATGAATGTAGGAAAAAGAAAAATGACATGAATAATAGGCAAAATGCTAATTTTGCAAATGAAGAAGATAAGAATCCAAATATTGTGCTGTTAACATGTAACATTGCACAAGGCAAACAAGAAGATTTTTGGTTCTTAGACTCAGGTTGTAGTAATCACATGAGTGGAAATATTGCAATGTTTGCCAATCTCGATGAAAATGTGAAATCTGAGGTAACAACAGGAACTGATAGTAAGATATATGTCAAGGGTAAAGGCAGAGTCAGTATCCGAGCAAGAAGTGGAGAAAAGATGATTGTGATAGAGGTATACTATGTACCTGGTTTGAAATGTAATCTTTTGAGCATTGGAAAGCTCATTGACAAAGGTTACAATGTTTTCTTCAAAAATGATGTGTGTACAATCAGAGACATACCTCCAAGTAAGAAGATCATTGCACAGGTGCAGATGATCAGCAATAGAATGTTTCCTCTCAAACTCAGGGCAGATTTGAAGGAAGGAAGAACTATTGTAGCTGTAACACAAGAAGTCTTTCAAGAACAAGTGAAAGATGAGAATTGGTTGTGGCACTTGAGATTTGGACATCTCAATTTCGAAGGCTTGAATCTGTTGCACAGAAAGGGCATGGTAAAAGGATTGTCGTTGATTAAGAAACTGGACAGCCTTTGTGAAGGCTGCATCTTGGGCAAACAACACAAAGAAAGATTTCCAGCAGGAAAGAGTATAAGGGAAAAAGCACCCTTGGAAATTGTTCACTCTGATGTGTGTGGACCAATGCAAATACCATCATTTGCTGGAAATAAATATGTTTTAACTTTCATTGATGATTACACCAGAAAGACATGGGTGTATGTGTTGAAACAGAAGAGTGAAGTGTTTGAGAAATTCCGCCACTTCAAAACTCTTGTTGAGAAGTAGTGTGGGCATTATATCAAAGTGCTCAGAATAGATAGAGGTGGAGAGTACATCTCCAAAGACTTTCTGCGTTTTTGTAGAGAGAATGGCATACAAAAGCAGTTCACCGCGAGGTATACACCTCAGCAAAACGGTGTTGCAGAAAGGAAGAATAGGACCATTCTGGACATGGTCAGGAGTATGCTGAAGGAAAAACACTTGCCGCATGAGTATTGGGCAGAAGATGTCACTTGCACAGTTTACATCTTGAATAGATGCCCAACTAAAGCTGTCATGAAAAAAATACCAGAAGAAGCATGGAGTGGACAAAAGCAAACTGTCACTCACATGAGAGTATTCGGCTGTGTAGCATATGCACATGTACCGGATCAGCTAAGGAAGAAGCTTGACAGTAAGGGGGAGAAGTGTGTCTTTATTGGCTATTGTGATGAGTCAAAAGCATACAAACTCTATAATCCATCCACCAAGAAATTGATAATAAGCAGAGATGTGCAGTTCACTCTAGATGAAGCTTGGGATGGAAGCTTAGAGAAGACAGTGAATGTGAAGACAATTGTGTCTCACGAAGAAGAAGAGGAAGGGACAACAGTAAATAATCCTTCCTTGGTGGGTCCTCCTCCAGCACAGAAAGCACAACAAACCACACCACAAGCTGGAATTCGAACAACCTTGAGAAGTCAAGGTAGTGCTTCTCCAAGCACACCACAGGGATCAGAAATATCCTCAAGTTCGAATGGAACTCCAAGCACACTAAGAAGACCAAGATTTAGAAATTTGAATGAGATTTAGGAATAAGGAGAGGTAAGTAACAATACCGGTCTGAATTCATTATTTGCTTTATATTGTCATGTTGATGACCCAGTTCATTTTGAAGATGCTGTAAATGAAGATAAATGGATTGAAGCAATTAATGAAGAAATTGGTGCAATTGAGAAGAGTAAAACATGGGAGTTAGTGGACCTCCCTGAAGGAAAAGATGCCATTGGAGTTAAGTGGGTCTATAAGACCAAAAGAAATGCTGAAGGCAAGATCGATAGGCATAAAGAAAGACTTGTTGTGAAAGGCTACAAGCAACAACAAGGCAGAGACTATGACGAAACCTTTGCACCAGTAGAAAGGATGGAAACAGTCAGAACAGTGTTGTCTATTGCGGCACAACACAAATGGAAGATTTATCAGATGGATGTTAAATCTGCATTCCTGAATGGAGTGTTAAAAGAAGAGGTTTATGTTGAACAACGTCCAGGATATGAAGTTGAAGGCCAAGAGCATAAAGTCTGCAGACTGAAGAAGGCTCTTTATGGAATGAAGCAAGCTCCAAGAGCATGGTATTGCAGAATATATGCTTATCTGATTGAGAATGGGTTTGAGAAGTGTGATGGTGAACCCACACTCTACATAAAGGAGAATGACAATAAGATACTTATTGTTGTTTTATATGTAGATGATTTAATCTTTACTAGAAATGATGCTTCTCTCATTGCTGATTTTAAAGCAGTCATGAAAAGTGAATTTTAAATGACTGACTTGGGCTTCTTAAGATATTTTCTTGGAATTGAAGTAGACCAAAGTGAAAACAGTGTTTTCATTTCCCAAGGTAAATATGTAGAAGCAGTGTTGAAGATATTTAACATGCAGAATAGCAAGGCGACTGTGACTCCAACTGTAATGGGGTTGAAATTGAGCAAAGAAGACAACAACAAGGATTTTGATCCAAAGTTGTACAAGAGCATAGTTGGCAACCTCATGTACTTGACTGCAACTAGGCCAGACATTATGCACGCTGTGAGTTTAATCTCCAGATTTATGGAAAGACCGAAAGAGACTCATTGGCAGGCAGCCAAGAGGATTCTAAGGTATGTGAATGGAATGAAGGGGTTTGGTATTTTATACTCCTCTTCTGAAAGTTTCATGTTGACAGGTTACACTGACAGTGATTGGGCTGGAAGTGTTGATGATAGGAAGAGCACATCGGGATATGTGTTTCATATGGGATCGGGAGCCATCTAATGGGCTTCCAAGAAGCAACCAATTGTGGCTTTGTCAACAGCAGAGGCAGAGTATGTGGCAGCAACAACAGCAACATGCCAAGCAGTGTGGCTGAGAAGAGTTCTCAGAGATTTGTGTCATGAACAAGAACAAGGCACAACCATTTACTGTGACAATAGCTCAGCAATAGCATTATCTAAAAATTCTGTTTTTCATAAAAGGACAAAGCACATTGACACCAAGTTTCACTTCATACGTGAATTGGTTAATAATGGTGAGATTTTTTTGCAGCACTGCAGAACAGAGGATCAGTTAGCTGACATCTTGACAAAACCATTGGGAAAGAAAAGTTTTGATCATTTCAGAGAATGCCTGGGTATGCAGAAAAACCCAGCAGTTGAAATTAAGGGGGAGTGTTGGAATTTAATTCCAACTGCAACATAAAACAGCTGGATAGAAACTCCGATTGCTGTAGATATTTCAGCAAGGTGGATGCCTAAAAGTCATGCAATAAATTTGTAGAAGTTATTGAGCCTGCAGACAACCGTTTTTGTTTTCCAAAAGCCATCACGTTAACTCCCACCGCTTGCAGCATTCAATACGCTGATAAGCTTGAAAGATATTTGTATTTTTTAATGCTTTAAAGTCAAATATGTTTTTAACATATAAATGTAATGTACAACAGTTCTTTTTACGTTAGAGAGTTTGAGAAATAGAAAAAGACAGAGAAGAAGACAGAGTAGGAAAAACAGAGTCGCTGTGTTTTGGAGCAGTAATGCATTCTACAGGCAGTTTCAGCAACTGGCTGTGTGGAGTTTCAACAACTTTCTGTCTGTTGCTGAAACACTAATCTGTGCAGAAACAGAATTTGTAAAACCAGAGTATGGAGTTTTTGATTATTCCAGAACTGTAGTTCTGAAGATGTTTTTAATTTTTATTGTCATTTTTATGGTTAATAAAAACAGAGCTTTTCTCGATATCTTCTTTGTCCAGATTTCTCTCATTTCTTTGTGTTGAGTTGAGGAACTTTGCTTCCTTTGTTTTGTTCGAAATTTTCAGAAATTTTCATCAGTAAAAATATCCTCCCTTAGCCTAGGATTTTCTTGCTAATTTATTTTCTATCGAATATGTTTAATAACATTGTAACCATTCAATTGTTATTGTTCTAAGGATCATGGTTTAGGACTTTAACTGAAAAGAAAAGGACGAAAAAGAAAACTAGGTCTCTATACAGTATGGGGGAAGAAAACTTCATTTATCATTGTAGAATAATATAAAAAATGGTAAACATTATTAATAGGATAACATATTTGATTCCATCTCCACATTATTTTCAAAGGCATGGTGATTTTGTATCTAGTAAACAATCTACACTTTTCTTCATTTGAAATTAAATTACAACGTGCCATTAACATTCATATACATATTTTTTTTGTGTGAGTATACTTAAGAGAAGTATCATTTTTAGTTTCTATACAATGGTTACGGAAATTGAATTAATACACTAGAGAGTATAGGAGTTGAGGAAAAAAAAAAAGAGAAACTAAAGAAAACTAAAAGGGGTTTCCAATACTCAATCTACTGTCAAGAATTTAGATGGTCCTCGATGCAATTTCAATATATAAAAAAGTAACAATGATAAAAAGGAATAACTCATTTAAAGAGTTAAGGTATACTAATCCCTAGAAAGTGATAGAAAGTGATAGTAATCATAGTAGTAAACATAAAGAATAGGAATGCACTATAAATTATCAAGATTTTTACCCCAACAAGAAACAACATGCAGGGATAGACATTATATGCGACACAAAAGATAAGTTGTACCATAGCCATTGAGGTATTACATTTCACCATGGTAGAAAAAAAAGGAACAATGATAATAAGTTTGTCCTATATTATTGTATGCAATAGGTGCAATAAGAAGTGAAGAGTAAAGGAATGAAATTATCAATCAACCAAAAATTATGTCATGGTAATTCGAAATGGAGCAGTTCAAACATGATGTCTCTGTTATAAATATTTAATGATAAACTGGTAAGCCATTATTGGTTTCATAACTCACTCACATAAAAAATATAAAACCCCTAACCAAGTTGAAACAACAGAATCCCTTGAGTGAGCAACCAAGTATAAGAACATTCGACAAACCCTAAGGCCTTAGGGTGAAGAAATAAAGTACCAACCTACATAGAATACTGTTGTAGTTCTTTAAGCGGCCATGCCACATAAACTAATAATGAATTGTAGGATAAATCAAACACTAAAACCTGACTTGTCATCTAACCTGCGAGGAATTAATTATATTATAAATATTGAGCATTGGAAGTTAATTACTAGGAAACTAAAAGATGTCATCCTCGAATTCCTGGATGGCCCCCTTGGGAGGTCGTCGCGAACCTAAAATAATTTTGACATAGAGATATGAAAAAACATCTTAACATAATGAGACAGGGCCTTAGTGTAAAGAAAGTAATTTCAGAAGATTTTGACCGTCACTTGAATAATTAAATGAAATAATGACCATTGTATTTTTCCGCAAAAGGACTCCTTTCATGCAAAAATAAGGATTATGAAAAAAAATGAGATTATACATTGCTAAGAATGAATTTTTTGATGAAGAAAATTGGGTTTAGAACTAGAGGGTTTAACCTTGGTTAGATACAAAGTCGACATAGCTAAACCACCAGTTCGATATATGGAAGAAAATACAAAAGAAACTAGTAGCAACCCTTACAAGTCTCTCCAACGAGAATTAAAGAGAACGTTGTCTCAACGGGAGTAAGAAATTATATACCTGAATATTTACTCGTGCTACTCATACTTTTCTCCACAATCACCTTCTAAAAATGAGAATGTGGTCATACATTAAAAAAAAAAAAATGCCCCAATGTCGAGAGGCATGATATTTTGGTTCCTAAAAAATAAAAATTGAGAAGCATAACAACGAAAATAGAATTTGGAATTACAAAATAAATGTCATAAAGGAATAAAATAAAATAATAAGATACCTCGTTACACTTTAAGGTATGTTCTAGAAACCTAGAGCATAAATTAATCTGAAAACACTTAAAATTGAACCAAGAGACATGATGACATTTAGGTCACTAGAGGAAACAACTATAAGGTTAGGGTAATCAAGATGATAACCCAAACCAATCTCTGTTGTTGGATCCACAGATTTAATTGACATCATTGAATGAGAAAGGAAATAATTTGATTTGAGGATCACATGGTTTCCTCGGTTGTGGTATCATTCCAAAAATGAAAAGTGTATAATAGAGTGTACGTGGAGTGATTTTTTCCCACACGCATTCAAAATTCAACAAAATCAAGAATATCATGCTATACAAATTCCGTGAATGTGAGATATGAGGTACATATGCCTTCATGTAAAGGGGATGGGTTCATACAAACTTGGACATGATTTTTATGATATCGTACATGTTATGCATATATTTAAAATCATGTAAAGTTTAATAAAGTGGATACAAAGCATGGGTTTCTAAACTACAGAGTTTTAAAGGATGGAGTTTGTCATAAGTGATTGTAGTCTCGGTGTGACGCAGTTGGATATTGGTGGCCACCTGCCTATTCAACTTGGACCTCCACTTGGTTTCATCCTTTTCCTTGTTTATAGCACAATTCAATATTTTTATAAGTTTATTGGGTCCCTAACTTTCAGAGCTGTTTTGAAACCCTAAATATAATTTTTTTGAGGTCTACACCACGCCAATGCTTAGGTTCCCATCACAAATGTTGTGGTACTCGTAGCGATATTTTTAACAAGGTATTGTACTTGCAATTCAAATATCATATGACCAAGTTACGACCCTTAGAAGTTGGCTATCCAACTAACCCCAATGGGTCCCACAAGCTCTTAGAGTTCCATATCCTAGGGTTAGGGTTTTGGTTGTTTAGGGTATCCCCCTCTTGTTCAATAATAAAAGGGACCTTGATCCTAACTATAACACAATTCATAGGCATGTAGCCACTACATCTCTTCTAAAATATAAACTACCATTTCTTATGATAGTTTACTTCCATTATGTTTACAAGCATATTTCAGTTCCTTGATATTAATGAAATGAAAATTTATTTCTTTTTCATCTATGTGTTTTTTTTGTTTGTTATGTTCCTTCATAATTCTAGATCAGTTGTATAAAAGTGCTCTACTATTTCTTTCTTTCTTTTTTCTATGCATGTTCCCAACAAGGACGAGGTATAAAGAGTTAGGGCTCAAACTAGTTGAACCTTTGCAAGACCAGCCTCACTAAAACCGATGGCCTCCCATGGTGGAAGAAAATAAAGATGAGGGATTAGGATATGCTTTCAAAATATTTTTCGAAGAGGCCCTCGAACGACAAAGGAATGTGATCATCGAAACATTTTCCAAGATCCTTTGGCGGTTGCCCACAAGTGACACATATTTATGCGATAGCCACTCTTGAGGTTCCCCTACCTTTAAGATACAAGTAAAATTTGAAATCCCTATATTTGAAGCAAAAATAGATGCAATTGGCATAGACAAATGGACAAATCTATTTCAAGGATATTTTCCAGTTCATGATTTTTCTTATAGGGAGATATTACTATTTCACTCCCCAAAGTCGCCCCCACATCAAGAAATGGTAGGAAACCTACTATGATTAGAGGGATGAGAGGGCACCCTCACTATTTTCAATTGCACCCATTTGGAATTATTTCCAAGACTTCATTAAAGAATCATATTACCCTGTTGGGAGCTATGAATATAAGTACATACAATGAACTATGCTTCGGAAGCAAAGGGACAAAGATGTGCATGAGATGAAAAATATTTTCCATACGCTACGCACAAATCTGGGTATCAAATATTCCAAGAAACATATAGTGCTGAAGTACTGTGACTTTTTGCAAAAATACATTCAAGAGGAAATGGAGTTACTAGATATCTCCTCGTTGGGTGCACCATACCGATATTCTTCCAATATTGAGTATAATTTCAAGAAGAGAAGCAAGACTTTGAATCTGCAAACCTAAAGCAAAGCAAAATCACCCCCAAGCCATAGAGAACAGGGAAAATCCAATTCCTCACTGTGCAGGACAACAACTCGAAGTCCCAAACCAAGAATAATGGGAAAGTGAAGAAGGAGACAGAAAATTTGTGTGAGTTCCACAAAACTCCCACTCACAAGATGAATGAATGTCATGCAAAGTAGACATTGGTGTCCGAGCTAAAATAATCAAAGATAGATGCATGCTTAGATTCTGATCCAAAACCAAACAAGGGAATCGACGAGGGAAAGTATATCATTAACGCATAATCCACTGCAATGGTAGCCACCACAAGGATCTAAAGGGAACAACCTAAGGATACAGAGGAGGGGGAGCACTTCTTCCACTCGTGGATGTGGGTAAAGGGTTCAATTGTGAAGTTCATCATTGATAATTGAATAAAGAATAAAATAATCTCATTCGAGTTCATTAAGAGATTGAATCTTCGAACAAAATCACACCCACAATCATACACCATCGGGTGTCTAAACCAAGGGCGAGATCTATGTTTCAACCAACATTGTCACCTACCTTATAGCATGAAGCCATTTGTAGAGGAGGCATTATGTGATGTTTCCCCTCCGAAATTTTGTGATGTTTTGTTAGGTCATCCATACCTATTGAAGCATAATTTTGTATGTTATCACTCTAGTAATTCTTTAAGTTGTGTAACTTTGGTTCTTAGTCTATGAACTCTAGAGATAACCACATACCTACTTCAAACTCTAGGATCTATCCTTCCTAGGGTTCAGAGAGGGCTCTCTCTTTAAATTTTAACTTTTTTTAAATTTTTGAATATTAGGCTAGCTATGAAAGTGTAGCTTTGGTTTGGTTTTGTTGGATTTGGTGGGAAAAAATCACTTGAAAGGATGGATAGTGCGAAATATATTTGTCCCTTGGGCTATGGAGTCAAAATCAAGCTAACATGACTAAGATCAAATGGCAAAAAGTTCAAATGTATTCAGGGCAAGATACACAACCCTTGGAGATCTTGGAAAATTGGTTTTGTGAGATGGTATGATCGGGATAAATGGCACTTAAGAACCCTTAAATACTTAAAAGGGAAGTATTAAGAGAGGTCAACCGAAAGAGGGAGTAGTTAAAGGTTCCCTACACTGGAAATTAGAGGAAAACATATAAATGATAACTAGTTAAAAATAGGGTGATATTAACATATCATGTATTAATACTCCTAGATATACATTCATATTTAGCATAAAAATGAATGGATGCATGTAACACAGAAAAGAAACAATGACAAGTGAAGAAAATACTTCACTCCAAATAGCTCATCACAGGGATCCTGAAGTATGATGCCAATTTGCTTTGATCTTGTCTGCTACTCAAAGTTTTGACACAAAAAAGCTTTAAAGTCCAAGAAGAAATGACTGTAACAATCCCAACAATTTTATTCCACCAAAATACATCAAAGAATGAAGCATTTATACAAATTCTAAACTAGAATATCATGAAAAAATATCAAGATTGGTTTACAAATATCTCCAACTGTTTTACATAAATAGAACTTAAGTAAAGGACACTCAAAAATAATGCGTAGATTTGGCACTATTTTTTATGGATAGGTTATGAGAAATAGGAGAATTCGAATTTGGTCTCAACTCTTAGTTGATGATGAGGCATCCAAGTCACTAACTGTCTCCTTTCTTTGTGCATTTCGCTCCAGCAACTCTACAAACTTGGGGTCCAATGATAAATTTGTATTTATCAATACAAAATTGATATGTAAAAATTGAAAGAGGTTATTGTAGATAAATATTTTTTTGAGATAAACCTCTCTCAGTTCCCTAAAATTCCACTCCAGCTGTTCATAATAGGCTCTGCAAAAGGATGTGTAAAACAGAGCTTTGCACAGTTTGAACAATAGGTTGTAAATATGTGCATGTATCTCTCATTCTATAATACCTGTGAAACAATTGAGATATTTTTTGGTATATGGGTATCTTAAGATCAAAAACCTCCTTCAATTTTGTAATATGTATTTCTATTTTTCCACAATCTTCTCTGCAAACTGATGACTTAATAGAAATGTTCTGTAAAAAGTTCTTTCAAATATTGTTTAATATTTCCAAATCCATAATGGCTGTTAGAAACGTGAGACAGGTTTTTCTATATGGAAATATTAGGAACATAAACCTCATTCATTTTTTTAAAATTCATCATGGAGTGGTCACAATAGTTTCTACAAAACAATGACACAAACAGGAAATTTCTGCAAAAATGTCCCTTCTTGCTCTGTTTTCATCTTTTAACCTTACTGTTATTTTAACTATTTTTACTTTCACTTGAGATAAACTTCATTGTTGTTGGTGAAAGTATTTTCATCTTTGTTTAACCATTATTGTCTATGTTTTTACTTTTACTGTTTTACCTTGACTGCTCTGTTACATTTTCACTTTTACCTTGTCTCAGTAATTTTCATCATCTGAATCTTTCTCTGACTTTTGTCTGATACACTTTAACTCTAATGCTCTTTGACTGTTATTTTTTCACTGTCACTGTGAATTCTTACTATAATTTTACCATTCACTGTGAAAATTTATCTTTCTCTATGTAAATGACTTATTTATGTTCTGCTGCCTAGAATATTTTGTTAGAAACATCATTAAAATCCATTTCCTTGTAAATTGTTGGAGTAAACAGGTCTTAACTAGTATTAGACTGCTTATCCAAATTATTTTTTTGATAATAACCTACAAAAGTCAAACAATTTGTTAATGAAACAGAGGTTTGCAAGAAGGGATAATGGCTTTGATGAATTGGGAAGACTTGTGAAATGAATTTTGACTTTGGAGGTTTAACTTTTTTCGCACTGAGTAATTGAGTGTAACAATTCGGGATTCTGAGCATTGGTAAAAGAGTTTGAATCTTTAAAAGGGTTTCAAAAGGTCTGAAAAAGGTTAAATTTATTCAACTTTGATTAAAACAGGTTAAAGTATTTGAAACTGTGGTTTTATCAGGGTTTCTACAACAAATACACTCTTTAAAGGAAATTAAGGTCTTTCTCTACACAAATAGGCTTCCCAAGGTTCAATATTGACAGAAATAGCTCTTTTTGATGAAGAGAAGGTTAATTTCTTGAACAATACCTTTTTTCAGGTATTAGGTCTTGAAACAGGGTTTCTCAGGCATCAGAAGATTTCTGATGGCTTTGGAGGTTTCTGGAAATGAACTGAAGCTTCCAGTGGTCTTGAATGGTTTGTAGGGAAAATTATGCAGGATTTTGGGCATAAAAATGGCAAAAAAAGGATGATTTACAGTGAGGGAGGCTTGAGCAATAGGTTAATGTAGAATATAAAGGGATGAATGCATTTCTATGGTTTAATATGCATTTTGGTAATATTACCTAGGCATTGAATGATTGGTCGCATCGGGCATGAGCATCGGTTTGGGAATTCAAACGGATTAAAAACTAGTGGTTTTCACGCTGTAATTGGGTGGTAGGCGGTATTGAGCTCAACCCACGTGATCAAATGAAGAAAGGCCATGTGGAGGAGAGAGGTTAATGGGAAACCACCCATTTCGCACAACTTTGGCATTTGGAGGAATGCACATCTATTCTGCGTGATATTGAATGTCGATCGTTGGATCTAGAGGTTGAATGTGAACGGTTGAGATTAGTTCAGGAGTTGCACTAGAATGATAGGTGGGGCTGGGTCTTTTATATGAGTGGAGTGGTTTTGAACTTTAGAAATAGACATTTATTTAATTCAAAAACCTTGGGTTATAAAAAATATAGGCGGAAGTGTAATGCATTGTATTTCTATTTAAAACATTTGTGAAATGTTTTAATAAAACATATGCGTGAGCCGGTGTATTATATAGTTTTAAACCTTTTGAATAGTTTAAAAACTATAGGGGCGGGCTATTTAATTAATGATAAGTTTAGGCCAAAGGGTTTATAGGCGGTATCTTTATTTTATGCACGTGGAATATTTAGCTATGGTATAAACTTTATAATAGTGGGTTTTGGGGGGTTATTTAGTTATTTTAGGGATTTAATAAAAATAGGTTAAAAGTTAATATGAAAAAGGAAAAAAAAAACACATATTATCTCTAAGTAAAGTATAAAATAACGCATTGCTCATTTTAAAATGTACTTGACTAATACTTAGGGCAAATGTAATTTGAGGGTTTTATGAATGCTTTTGAAAGGATGAAGTTAATTATTTGGGTTTTATCTCTAATAAGTAAGAATGTGTCTTTAATTAGGAAAAAAAGGGTTTTAATGTATGAATGAAGGGTAAATGATGATAAATGTGGGCTTAACATAAGAATTCAATATTTTTAACTAGCCAGTCATTGAGCCTTGGGTCTGGTCCCAACAAAAATCAGAGAAATGCTCTGAGCTTGTTTGATTGATAGCTTAGACTACTGAGTACTTATAGGGGAGGGTAAATTAGTGATTTTTCCCGTTGATGCTTTATTACATGATTTCCCAACTGCTTTCTACCTACCCAACGTTATTTCTAACATTTTTTCTTCATTTTGTAGGTGCATTTAGACTTGCAACCTTAAAGAATTTTTCTTTCAGAGCATAAAAACATCTAGATCTACCTTATTTCATTCGAGGGATCAGATTAAACTATTGAGATACTTTGACAAATCTTTATTCACTATCTAAAACATGAAAAGTTAAGATTAAGTTTTTTAACTAATCATGGATTATGGAATTTATTGACACTCTGCATATAATCATTATTCTTGCAGTAAAAATAAAAGTAGTGGCATCTGGACTCGCTCACTTGCAGGTCTTATTTTCATCTCTTTTTTCTTTTGGGGTCTATATTTTTCTAAGTCCTTTGATCTTTCTTTTAGGACTTTTTACCGTCTTTTTGGCATTTTTATTATTTTTCATTTTTTCAAAATATGGGAAAACAACTTGCAGAAAGAAAGGTATGTACATATTTGCAAGAATATCAAAGTCAATTAAAATTTATGAATCCTATATTTATAGGACCCTAACATTGTATATGAGTCCAAGTGACATTCTGTTATTATTACTTTTGTTTAGAAATTTTACAATATTCCAAAGGTAGCGTTGCTTTCCATTTTTTATTTAATATATGATAAATAATGCAGTAAGATAATTTCCAAGGCTGGGAAATTTTTATTCCTTATGATTTTCCCGCATAGAAAGCGTAATATTATGTCCACATCCACAACCTTTAGACCGATTTAGCCTTCACAATAGCATCAGATGGATAAGGATATGGAGGTGTACAAGGAAATCTTCACTTCACTAAGACGGACACCCTGACATAGTCAGGACAAGCACTCCATTGAATTGACTCCAGGTGTGCCACTACCTAATGGACTTACCTACCAAAGCTTTATTATGGAGAACTATGAAATTAAGAGGAAAATTCAAGATTTTTTGTATAAAGGGCACCTCAGGTGAATCTTATCACCTTGTGGGAGCTCGATCATGTTGTTACAAAAGAAGTATGAAGCCTGGAGGCTTTGTATATACTATCGGGCACTAAGTAAGATCAATTTCCAGAATAGGTATCTAATCCCACATATTGATGACCTTCTGGACCAGCTCAAAGAGGCCAAATATTTCAGCAATGTTGACTTGAAGTCCGGATATTACCAGGTACTAATCGAACCCTCCGATATCTTGTATATTTCCTTAAAATGAAAGGAGGTCCTCTTCAAACGTTAGTATTTGAGGATAATATCTTCTAGCCCTTCACCAAATTTTTCATGGTATTTTATTTAGATGAAATCCTGATCTTGAACCATAGTTGGGAAGATTACCTACACCATATTTAATAGGTCCTCTAAACATTGAGACAATAGAAATTGTGTGTTAATTTGGACAAATGCACTTTTGGTATGAGCCAGGTTCAATATATGGAATAAATTATTATTGATAAGGTGTGCATGTGGATCTATCCAAGATACAAGCTATTCATGATTAGCTAGCCCCAACCACTCTAACAGAGCTCCACATATTTCTAGGACATGCAAATTTCTATCGTATGTTCATGTTGGGATTCTGTCATATCACTTGGCCTTTGAGTAAACTTACCAAGGGTAGAGAAAAATATTTTTGTTTCTGGTCTAAATCCATTTAAAATATGTTTGTTGAGTTGAAGCATCACCACTACTCCACATCAGTGCTTGTATTACCAAACCTGCAACAACCATTAGAAATTTTGATAGACACCTTAGACTATTCTATTGGTGCAATTCTTACCTAGTATGGGCATCCTGTGGCATATCACAATGAGACACTTTCACATACAATAACAAAGTATCCCACTTATGAAAAATAGATATATTCCATCGTGAAGGCCTTCCAAAAATAGAAGCGTTACATTATGGGGAAGGAAACGGTCATCCAAACATACCACCAACCACTGCAGTTCATATAGACACAAGGAAAGTTGCAAAATGATTGCCATTATAAATGGTCCACATATCTGCAAGATTTCAATTATAAAATCAAGTACAAGAAGGGAAACACCAAAAATATTGTAGACTGGCTCAACCAACCACCGGTTATGGTTCTGATCACTATGCTCAACGCTTGTGGACACAAGACTTCAAGATGATCGCATATTTACAAGAGAAATCCAAAACTCGAGACCATACACTCTATTCTCCTAGAAGGAAAGCAAGTTCCAGAATTTCACCTCCAGGGCACATTGTTATGCCCCCTGGGACACCTCTGTGTTCCTTCAAGCAAGCATGAAAAGATGATTTATGAGTGAAACTACAAGAGGATCACTCGAAATTTTTGGGTAGAGAAAATAGTGGCAGTGTTGGAGAAGTATTTCTATTGGTCGAACCATCGATAAGATGTTGGGAATTACATAAGATCCTGCACGCCATGTTTCATTTCTAAACCTACAATGAAGAAGAAAGGCATGTATACTCATATGCCTAGTCCTAACTGGTCGTAGGAATCCATTTCCATTGATTACATGTTGATCCTTCTTTCTACCAAGTGTGGAAATGACTGTTTTTTCGTGGTCGGTGAAAAATTCTCCAAGGTGGATATTGTAGTGGCCTACAAGAAGAGTAACATAGCAGAATCCACTACCAAAATATTCTTTGAAAGAGTGTGGGTACACTTTGGGATTCCACAGCCCATTATTTTAGATCTAGATAGAAAGTTCCTAATTACATTCTGGTGAAGCCTCTAGACATTGTTGGATACCAAGCTCACTAAGTCCACAACCTTCCACCCTGAAATTCATGGCCAAAGAGAGGTCATCAATAGGATAATCCTGCACATTTTTCATATGTAAAGCTCAAAGAATCTGTGCACATGGGATGAAATCCTCTCTTATGTGCAACACATCTACAACAAAGCTCTCCATAGATCAACTGGCCACAACCCATTTTAGGTGGGCTTGGGATTCCAACCACTATATCCCATTAATGTTTCCATACAACTTGAAATTACTTATATATATTCAGATCATATAAAGTATGAAGCTGATAGAGCTACAAAATTCATAGAATACATTCATCACACCTGCCATCAGGTCGATGAAATGTTGGACATAGCATTTTCCAAGTATAAAAAACCTCATGATCAACATCGGGTGCCACACAAGTTCCAGATAGGCGACGTAGTTTAGTAAAATTTGTAGAAGAAGAGCCTCGCTAAGCCCTACCAAAATATTCTCCCACTCCGATATGGACCTTACACCATCACAAAGGAAATAGGAGACAATGTTTTTGAGCGGAGCATTCCATATTTCCTTCGTCTACGTCTACTATTCAATGTGGACTAACTACGACCATAATTTCCCCCTTTGTTAGACATATCAAACATTGTTGAGTAGCTGCCACCAACAAATCTCAACCGAAGTGTTAGGTGCCAGATTTGTACTTATTTCCTACATCTGTTTCCCCTATTTTACCTTTTGAATACAACCATTAGGACTATCTTTGCCTCTTTTGCCTGCCTTTCTATCGTAAACAGTGTTGTTTCACCTTATTTTCATTATCTTTCCATTTCATTGATTATTATGATGTATCGTGTCTTTTTTATGACTAATTGGGGATGAATTTTTGGAGAATTTCTGTAGTCTTTTGTTTTCCTTCCAGATGTTATTTTTAGCAAAAAATATGTGGATCATGAGGCGTACAAGAGCAGTTAAAGGTGTGTTGTTACAGTGTGCTGTTACACCACGACGTTGTTACATCATGGTGCTTTTACAGACCCGCTAGATAAACTGTTGTTACAACTGTACTGCTGACTGGATATCATCAACTTCTGGATGCCGACCTGTCCTCTATTTTCTGTTACGCTACAACTATGATTTTTCACAACAGTTGTAGAAGTTATTATGCATTTTATTTTAGGATAATAACTTTTAGGAAGTTTTGATTGTAATCTATATTATTCTAGTCAAGATTTTTATTAAGAAGTGGTTGAAACTATATGTACCCTATTTTGATCAGCATGAGAATCATAATATTCTCATGACTGACCCATTCCTCGTTTTTCTGAATATGTAACCACTATATTATTCTTGACCTTTGAGGTCAAAAGTTTAGTGGAGAACAATATTACTTTGGCTCTATAATTTTATTCACATTAATACAAGTTATCTGCTTGTTGTTGTTACATGCATTGTCTGGTTTAGTTTCTATTTCAGTTATTTCTCGTCATGTGCCCTGCTGTGGAGGAAGAACCCTCCTCTTTAGCAGGGATTGCAGCAGTTAAGGTAGTTGTACATATTTCTTATTTTCTTTATGTATCAGCGAAAGTTTTGTTGCTATTTTTCTAGTTGTGAGTAGATTTGCTTCAATTCCAATATTATGTATGTTGTTACACATGTGTGATTAGAGATACCAGGTGGGTAATTATTGTCTGGTGCGCTAGGTACAGATTAATTGAGGCATTATCACAATCCTGTAGATCGCTTTATATATGTATGATTGATTCCTTCCAGCATTTAATTCAGTAACGATTTCCATTATTTGGATTTGCTTCTAGCTTGATGTATCAGCACAGACAATGCGACTGTCATTGAAACAAATGACATCCCTGTATTGATAATTTATGTGTACTGTTTTAGTCATTTAACAGTGATTAATATAGTCCAATAGTTTAGCGTCATTTTCGGGGATGGCAGTGACAATCCAATCAACCATAGTTGTTTCGTAGATGATAGAGTGTACCTAGTCTACAACTTCTGGGCAGTAATAGGAGATGTAAGAACCTGCACATCGCTTTAACATACCCGGGTGGGCTCACCATTCATACACTAGGGCACTTAGAGGTGCAATTTCCGGGTGTTATTTTAGTGTGTCTTCAACAACACAATTGCCGGGTGGTAAAAAGAGAGGTAAGAACTTGTGCATCACTTTAACATACCTTGAAGGGCTCACCAATGTCTTGGTTAAACACTTATAAGTGTGAATTTTCAGGTGTTTTCTTTAGTGTGTCTTCAACTATATAGTTGTTCGGTGATAAAACAAGAGGTAAGAACCTACACATCACTCTAACATACTTGGGCGTACTCACCGTTGTAGAAACGAAAGCACTTTTAGGATGAATTGATACACATAGGGTCCATGTGTGCCAGTAGGACAATACAAAAATCCACAACCACCACACCACTCTACTAAAGATAGGAAATATAGGTTGTAAAAGGAAAAGAAGAGTGTAGAATTCAGACGAAAGACATTCTTTGGAGATCTGATCTCGAAAGCAAGAAAGGTACATTATACTTCATATAGAGATAATAGGAAGGCGAGACCACATAAAGTTGCTACTATATCTAAGCCTGAGGCATTGGTGCCTTTCGTGTCTGGGCCTCACCACCCTTAAAACAACATATCCACTCCTAATATCAAGACTCCAGATCTGAAACAACAGTGGAAAATCATTGATCAAGATCTAAAATTGAAGGAAAAGGGGAGACTAGTGGGGAACATTAGGGACTAGAGGAACAACATTTAGTTGGTCATCATTTCGATGTCGGTAGGGCAGTGAAACAAATGGTCCTGAAACATCCTGATCATTTATTTATTTCTCAATCTCCTGAATACTCTGAGGTCAGTTCATCCCATCAGGAAGGATCAGCCATGGGGGGAAATAATGTCAATATAGATAGTTCTGTTACTTTTCAATTCTTGATAGTCGCGACACGGGATGAATATCCTATGAAAAAAATTCCTTTATCATCCCTACTATCCTTTCAAGGGATGGTTTTTGAATATCCTGATACATTTTTGTTTGAATTCGATGTGCTTTGCAGAGGTTATGATTACACTTCAAACGCCTAGAAGCTAAAATTATTTCCTGGTACTCTGAAAAGGGAAGCATTAAGATGGTTCATGAGACTGGGTGCTGGCATGATTCAAACTTGGAATGACATGAGGGAGGCCCTTATCTTTAAGTATCAGGATTACTGTCGAACTAGGGATTTGAAGGAAGAGATCTTCAAAATTGTATAGAAGGAGGAGGAGAGATTGGGAGACTATATGGAATGATTCCATTACAATTTACAAAGGTCTAAGTTTAGTAAATTAGCCCCGAAAATTCTAAAACCAATATTCTTAAGAGGTATAAGAAATGACTATTTGGAGCATTTGAATCTGTTGGGAAAATGATACATATCCCAAGAACCGCTTGAAGAAATAATGAAGCTCTATCTGTGGAGTTCAAGAGGATCAGTCAAGGGGAAAATTTCAGTTTGGGAATTTTCACTTCGGATACAGAAGTCCAGAAGTGGAGGAGTAACCAGAGCAGAGATTAGAAATATATTTGAGGATTTTAAAACTGACCTCTTTAGCACTCTCTCTGCCTAGATCACTACAGTACAAGTTAAGAAATCACAAGCAGAAGCAGAAGTAGCCTTAGTGATCTTTCATCCTAGATGCAAAAGGAAAAATTTAGAAATATAATGTGGACTGAATAGAATAAGCCTGTGCAACATCTATGAGTTTTCACATTCTACGAGTCAATGTCCTGAACTTCCCAGACTGAAGGTTGTACATAAAGAATCAAGCAAGGACGTCCAATATTCCTAATTCATTGGATCAAAAATACCGTTGCAGCCACGACCTACACCTCCAGATTTTTCCTCTTTTAATCCTTAGAATAATGTTTATAATAGTCATCAATTTCTATGGAAGTATCCTACTCGTTCTTCAAAATAATCTCATTCACCATAGGACTAGTGGCCTTCCCCTCCACCAATGCAATATCCTCCATTGAAATCTCATCCTTGGAGCCATAATTGGATAGGTAATGGCCAAGGTGCAACACCCCCTACACTACCAATGCAGCAGTAGTTACAACTACCTTCTCTTCAAAATCCTACACCTCCTGTCTGACCCCATTTACATGTGCAACCTAATCCCAATCTGAATAATAAGGCAGCTCAGAGCATAGACACCCCGGTTACCTTCCAGACTTATCTTATTAATCCTATTGGGCTTAACGAGGTTCAACTTCGATCGGGAAATGTAACCATACCTGAACACACTCCCATTATTATAGAAGAAGAATGAGAGCCACCTAGAAAGGATATAGTTGATTCTGAGACAATTGTTACACATGTAACATATGATACAACACCTGTTGTTACCCTTGTAGCAGCTAGCTTGGGAAGGCCTTATGTTTCTACATCGACCAATCTGAGCAAGGCTGGTGCATTTGTGACAGCTGACTCAACTGTTAAGTTTTAGGATCCTCCATACCCTGAATGATTAATTGAAACTAGGCTAGCCTCACAAACTAAATTTGAGCTCCTTAAGGTATTGAAAAATTTGTATGTGTGGATTCTGATGTTATAAGCTCCTAAGGAAGTACCTATCTATGCCAAAACAGTGAGAGAACTGTGTCAAAAATCCTGGAAGAAAACCAAAAGACCCTCCTACTATCCATGTTATGGAGAAACGGTCTGAACTTATGATTGATCAACATTTGTTGACTAAATATAATGACCCAGGGAATCCTACAGTGACTGCCCATATTGTTGACCAACCCATAACCAATACTTTGATTGATTTGGGGGCAACTATTAATGTAATGAACAAAGATATTTTTATCTCCCTAGGACTTCATGGACTTAGACCTACATCCACAGTGCTTGAATTAGAAAATAGGTCCCATGTTAAGCCCGAGGGAATGATAGAATATGTGGTTATCACTGTGCCTTCTTGGAATTATCCAGCTGATTTTCTCATTTTACAAATGAAATCCAACCTGGGGGGTCATCCTTTAATCCTGGGAAGACCGTGGCTAGCCATTTCAGATGCATATATCGGATGTAGGTACAAATCTATGGTGATCTCAGATGGGCAGGCCACTTAGAACTTGAACCTTTACCCCCCAATGAAACCTCATATGGATTTGAATAGTCCTTGGTGGTATGAATTTGAAGCTGAATCAAATCTTTCCCTACCTCTCCTTATGCTTGGGAAAGCATAATACTTTAAGGATGAAACAGAGGATGATATAATTAATGGTTTTATTAGCAATTCACTCTATGTTTCCTCCATTAGAGATCCGGGGGAAGAATATGAGGTAGATGATGCAATTATTGAAAAATTGAAAACTAATCCACATACTGCCAGCAATCCTATTGGAATTGAGCATTGGAAATATTTAAACATTAATCCTAACTTGGCTGTTGAAGAAAACAGATTTCTGGTACAACTGTTATAGAAATATAAAAAGACATTTGCATGGGACCATACTGATATGAAAAGAATCCACCCTGGCCTATGCAGTCACCGTATTTACCTTAAAGAGGACTGAAAACTAGTTAGACAACCGCAATGCCGAATGAATCTTGCACTTAAGGAGATAGTGAAAGAGGAATTCCAGAAACTCCTTAATGCTAATTTCATCTACCCCATTTCTGATAGCTAGTGGGTGTCGACATTTGTCATAGTTCTGAAAAATAACGGCAAGTGGAGAGTATGTGTAGACTATAGAGAGCTTAACAAGGCCACGCAAAAGGACCATTTCCCTTTATCATTCATTGACCAGGTCATGGATACTCTCTCTGGGAATTTTTTTTTTCATTCCTAGATGGGTTCAGTGGACATAATCAAATACATATTTCCCCGCAAGACCAAGACAAGACAAACTTCACTTGCTCGTGAGGTACTTTTGCATACAGAGTCCTTTGTTTTGGCCTCTACAATGTGCTAGCAACTTTTCAGAGGGAAATATTGGGTATTTTTTCTGATCTCTTGAATGACTGTCTTGAATTATTTATGGATGATTTTACACCCTATGGGGATACCTTCAAAAAATAATTAGTTAATTTGGAAGAGGTGATGGAACGTTGTGAACATACTAATGTTTCTGTGAGCACGGAGAAATGCCACATGATGATGACCGAGGGAATTGTGTTGGTACATTTCATTTTGGTAGATGGAATTGAGGCAGACACTGAAAAAATTGAGGTAATCTCGAAAATCCCAACTCCTAGAACTTCAAAATAAGTTCGTAGTTTTTTGGGACATGTAGGGTACTACAGGAGATTTATAGAAATTTTTTTAAAGATTGCATCTCCTCTATTTTATTTGCTCATGAAAGATGCAGAATTTGTGTGGACAAGAAAGTGTGAGCAAGCCTTTCTAAAGTTAAATAAATTTGTAACAACAACACCTGTTTCACGAGGACAAAACTGGAGATTTCCATTCTGTGTCGCTACGGATGCATCTGACATAGATGTGGGCGGTGTTTTGGGGTAGCTGGAGCAAAAGAAACCTTATGCCATTTATTACATCAACAATAATTGAACTCCAGCTTAACTCAACTATACAGTGATTGAGAAGGAATTCCTAGTAGTAGTGCATACTATCAACAAATTCGGCACTACATCATCGAGTATCAATTATTTGTATAGACTAAGCATGCTACAGTTAGATTTTTAATGAATAAAGCTATTACTAATGGTAAACTTACACGATGGTTATTGTTGTTACATGAATCTGATATCACTATTTTAGATAAAATCGGAAAAGATAATGTGGTTTCTGATTTTCATTCTAGACTAAATATAACTGATGACTTCACTCCTACTAAGGATTATTTTCTAGATGAATATCTCTTTTCCATATCTACTCACTCACCATGGTATGTAGATATAGCCAATTATCTTGTTGTAGGAAAATTCCCACACCATTTATCTGTCAAGGAAAAGAGGAAGATAATACAACATAGTGCTACCTACTCCTTGATAGAGGACAATCTCTATCACATCGGGCCAGACTTTCAGATTAGGCAATGTTTTAGAGGAGATGAGGTTTTCGAGATCTTGAAAGCTTGTCATGAGGAACCCTGTGGAGGGCACTTCCCTGACAAAAGGAAAGGATATAAAGTACTATCAATAGGGTAATACTGACCATCTATACTCCAGGATGCTAATAATTTTGTGAAGGGATGTGATAGCTGCCAAAGGATGGGTCAGCCTCTGAAATCAGATGAGATGTGATTGCAGCCTCACATAGTGATAGAACCATTTGAAAAATGGGCCCTAGACTTTGTAGCACCAATTAATCCTTCATCAAAACAAATATCATGCATATTGGTCTACACCGACTATGTTACAAAGTGGGTTGACGCAAAGGCACTAATTAGAGCTACAAAGCAGGCTGTTTCAGACTTCCTGTTCGAAGATATTTTTATTCGCTTCAAGATACCCAGGGAGATAGTGACAGATGGAGGGCCTCAGTTCACATCTCATTTGATCAAGAAGCTGGTTGAGAAGTATGGAACTCATCACAGGATCACTTCACATTATCACCCACAAGCAAATGGTCAAGTAGAAAGCACCAATAATTCCATTGAGGGAATCTTAACGAAGATAGTAGCCAGCCACCAAAGAGATTGGGCTGAAAAATTTCTAGAGGTGTTGTGGGTTTACAAAACAACATGGAGGAATACTATAGGCTTCTTACCATATGAATTGGTGTATGCTAAGAATCCTTTATTCCCCATAGAGTTTGGAATAAAAACATTAAGAACATCATTGTAGGTCAATCTGGACTTAAGCACAGCACAAAAAAAAATATTAAACCATCTCAATGAGTTGGAAGAGAAATAGTTGGCTACCATTCAGCATAGATAGATCATTCAACCCTAGAGAGATAGATGACATGACGGGTTTATAAGAAGAATAAATTTTAGAAAGGAGATTTGGCTCTCTTGTATGATTCAATATTCAAGGATTTCAAAGGAAATCTTTGCACCAGATGGCTAGTTCCTTACGAAGTAGACACGGTCTTTAACAATGGGACTGTACAATTGGTCACCATCGATAGTGCTAAGACACCGTTACTGGTTAATGGACATCATCTAAGGTTATATCATCAACCTACTTTGAAGGAATCATTTGTTAACATTGTCGCGGACTCTCATATTCATGTTACAACAACAGGGGAACGTTACCCTATGCAACCTAAAATTTAAAATTCCAATAAGTGCAGCAACTGAAAACCACCTTTGTGGCAGTTGTTACACCTGTTAAAAATATATATATATATATAAATAACAAAAATAAAAATAATAATAAAAAATATGATTTTCAAAACCTCTTTCCAGGGCGCAGTTAGACAATTTGTAATAGTTGAAAACCACTCTTGTGGCAGTTGCTACACCCATTTGTTTTCTGTTTCCAAAAACATCATCCTTCCTTTGCGGTATATTTTACAATATGATGTTATTATTTTGTTTCTTTTCTGTATCTAGATGTTCTAATCATCATGTTTTCTAAATAATGATACAAAGTTTCTCTTGGTTTTTACACATGTAACAACTGATAGCCATGCACATTGTATCTTATTTCATCACACGTAGCAATAATTGTGCCAGCCAAGCATGACCGCCACGATCACTGTGAGCAATGTGCCACCAATTCAAATTAATCCTCCAGGTCACTTCACCTACGTCATTCAAAAGGTAAGGTCATCATTGAATAGTTTGGTGATTAATGGCAAGTGATGATATTGCCGTGACAGCTATGGGCAGTTGTCACCATTAAAGCAGGGGGGATATATCTTGTAATCATTGAAATAAATCCATATTTATGAACCATTACTAACCCCACATGCATCTAATTAATAGCACAATAGCCAATGATGACCAAATCCGGTCGGAAAATGCATTTGTACTTAGAACCCATTAATTTCCATAACGATACATTTATGTAGGCATGTGTGAAGTACGATTCAATAACTCGTAAATCCTATCACTTCCCATCACCCTCCTCAATTGAAGCCTTGTATCCTCATCTAAAAATCTTCATATGGGATAAGCAGAGTAAGGTGCCAAGAGGAAATAACTAGTGCAACGACATTATAGTGTATTGAGAAA
Source organism: Pinus albicaulis (assembly GCA_034641835.2). NCBI lineage: Eukaryota > Viridiplantae > Streptophyta > Pinopsida > Pinales > Pinaceae > Pinus > Pinus albicaulis. The sequence goes on from CM076577.1 coordinate 1,168,486,986, forward strand.
TAAGGAGTGAATTTAGAATAACAACAAGATGGGTGGAGTAGCAGTAAGACATGAGACGGATTCCATAGACGCCTTGAAGAACTTTATGGAAGCTTACCAGGTATTTACGAACACCAGGTGGATTGAATATTTTTAGAAATTGGAAGACAGACAAGGCTATTGAAATCGAATTTGCTCAGAATTTGAATAACCACCAGACCCAAGTGAGGGGCATGAAAATTGAGGTGACAGAAGAAGTGATTACCCGAGTGAAATATTTCCAGTAGAAGGATGGAGATGGTTCAACAGGAAAATCAATGACCCCTATTTGAAGGAAGACATCCTTGAAGGAGAAGAAAAGTTGGAAAATAAGGGAAGAGGAATTGACAAGTTATCACTCCCTCAGCCATGGGAAAATGTCGCCTCGGGCCAAATAAAATATATTAATTTCAAGGGAAGATCCACAATCACTTTTAATTATCACTTCCCTCTACTTATCATCTTCAGCACCAGAAAATGATTAACCTTCCATTCTACTCATTGGAAAACATTAAGCATATGGTAGCGGAGGTGAAGACAAAAAGACATCTGGAAGCATGTGTGACCAGTCATGGACGTATCAAATTGATCGTGCTTGATGCCCTAAGCCAACATGGAATGAGATGGGAATAATTAAAGCGAAAAAGGCCTAGGAAAAGTCAGAGAAAAGAGGCTGCAACTTCAAAAGGAAGTCAAGTAGAAGCTGAGGCCAAGACTCGGCATGTTAGGGTAAGAATTGGAAAGGAACCCACTAACGAACCAATTGGGGACAAACTGCCAAAACAGAGGGTGAAATTTAATTTTCCCATAGAACCTTTTCCCACAGCCGAAAAGTCAAAAGAATCATAAGGATTAGAAGAAGAAGAAAGATAACCCTCCTCATCATGTAAGGATGAAGCTCATGTCCTGCTTTTAGAACTTGAAAATATAAGAAAGGAAAATGAACAATTGAAAAAAATATTATCTAAGGGGAAGGAAATCTTGGTACCTATATGCATAGCATGTTCTCAAGGACTAACACTAGCAGGGTATAAGGTATGTGGGGAAAACACCAGCCCAATGGAAACAGAAACAAAACATTAGGAGGTTGTTACAAAAGAACCCGCTAAGGATATTGTTGTTACACAAGAACCAATAGTTAAAGTAGAGCCTCCTGTAGTAATTAACCTACATGCCGATACACAAGAACCTTTGGAGGCCACTGCTATTACAAAAGAAATGAAAATGGACGCAGAGGATACTCTAGGAGAAAATGAAGGGGATGATACACAAGAACCCACTAATGAAGTTGTTGTTACACAAGGACCAGTAGTAGAGGTAGAAAAGAACCATTCAACAGAGGATATTACACCCATTATTGATGTTGATATGGAATTCAGAGGAACTTCCGGTCGTGTCACGTAATGGAGTTTTAAAATTTTTTTGTTAATTTCCGAATTGCAGAAGTGGAAACAGGAAGCAATCTACCTTCGAGAAGGGGGTGATTTCATTGAAATAACATCAGAAGGAGATAAGTGTTTTACAGGAAAAATGATTGAAAGAAGAGTTGGAGAGAGGTTGGGAAGAGTATAAGGGGAAGGAAGCCGTGAATAAGTAGGAGCAATAGTTGCTGCTGTTACAGCAATAGGTTCAGGATCTAACTATGGATATGCAAAAAATCCATGACCTTGCCCTCAATATGTTGGGGTGAAGGTGACCTTCACCATCCTACACCATTTTTCTATGGGAATGCTATTTCTTGTTTCAGTTCAAAGCCGTCATGGAGAACATGCCCTATTTGTGTTCTTCTACTCGTACATTTTTAGATGTCTTTCGTGTTTTTGATTTTTATGAATAGAGCCTCCTGTGTGAGTTATTCTTGCACAATATCATTTGCAAGCATGTAAGTATGCACATGGTAGTGACTATATTCTCCTACATGGGGGATTTTTAGCTACAAGCCTTTGTGTCATTCATGAAGAATCAGATTGAGTGGAATTTCTCCACCAAATCTATGGATGCCAATGAAGGAAAGATAACATTATGGATTCGGGTAGAACCCGGATGGGTCACCTAGTTAAGGCATGAATTCAGAACAATTTTGAGCATTCCTGGGATAAGGGAACTTGTTGCCACTTACCAAAGAAGAATTGTGAACTTCTGCCTTAATATGTTCTCAGTAATGAAGAGTTAAGCCTTGACTGGGTGCTTGAAACAGACAAAAGCCAACTGTGTTGAGTTGCTGAATGGGGTCCCATTTTCATTTAGGAACTTTGTGGTAGCTATTACACATGTACCATCATATGCATAGATAATACAAACCCTTGGTGCTTCCTGGCTTGGGTTAAGGTTCAAGTTCCCTTTGATCTGATTTCCAATAAAGGACTACCAGATTCATTATGAATTGAGAAAGTATGAATCAGAGCCTTGTGTATGGAAACTGATGGCTACTCAATGGTACATGTATGCAGATGAAGATATAGTCGACGCTTATGACCTCACTTACCTGCACCAGAGATATTCTCATGGGAGATGATATTTCGCATGAGGAAATTCAAGTGCTTCAACTGGGAGGGAGATGTTGGGTGCCAGTTTTGTACTTATTTCCTACATCTGTTTCCCCCATTTTACCTCATGAATACAACCATTAGGACTATTTTTGGCTCTTTTTCCTACCTTTCTATCTTAAACACTGTTGTTTCACCTTATTTTCATTATCTTTCCATTTCATCGATTATTATGATGTATCGTGTCCTTTTTATGAATAAATTGGGATGAATGTTTGTAGAAGTTCTCTGGTCTTTCGTTGTCCTTCCAGATGTTATTTTTAGCACAAAATATCTAGAGCATCAAGTGTACAGGAGCAGTTAAAGGTCTGTTGTTACAGTGAGTTATTACACCATGCCAATGTTACATCATGGTGTTGTTACAGACCCGCTAGATAAACTATTGTTACAGGTGTACTGCTAACTAGATATCGTCAACTTCTGGATGCCGACCTATCCTCTATTTTTTGTTACGCTACAGCTGTGATTTTCCACAACAACTGTAGAAGTCATTACATATTGTATTTTAGGATAAAAAAATTTAGGCCATTTTGATTGTAATATATGTTCTTCCAGTCAGAATTTTTATTAATAAGTGGTTGTAACTATATGTATCCTATTTTGATCAACATGGACATCATAAGATTCTCATGACTGATCCATTCCTCATTTTTTTGAACATGTAACCACTATATAATTCTCGACCCTTGAGGTCAAAAGGTTAGCGGAGAATAATGTTACTTTGGCTCTGTAATTTTGGTCACATTAATACAAGTTATCTCATTGTTGCTATTACATGCATTGTCTGGTTTAGTTTCCATTTAATTTCTTTCTCTTCATGCGCCCTGCTAGGGACGAGGGGCCCCCCTCTTTAGCAGCGATTTCAGTAGTTAGGGTAGCTGTACATATTTCTTATTTGCTTGATTTATCAATGGATGTTTTGTTTTTGTTGTTCTAGCTATGAATAGATCTGCTTCAATTCCAATATTATGTATGTTTTTACACATGTGTGATTATAGATACCAGGTGGGTAATTATTTTGTGGCATGCTAGGTAGAGATTAATTGAGGCATGATCACAGTCCTGTAGATCATTTTATTTCTACATGAGTGATTCCTTCAACATTTATTTCAACAACGATTTCCTTTATTTGGATTTTATTCTGGTTTGATGTATTGACATCGATAGTGCGATTTTCATTGAAATAAAATATTTCCCTATATTGATAATTTATGTGTATCTTTTTACTCATTTAACGATGATTAATACAGTCCAAAAATGAGCTATATAAAAAGGTCCACAAGTGATATGATTATGGATACATATATCAAGAACAATCGCCAACAAAGGATCTAGTCATATTGATTTTTCAAAGTAGGTGAACTCCTTCACCAAGATAAGTGGCTCACCAAGGACGAGGTTCAACATAAATTTCCTCACCTCATGCAGGCTCTGCATGCAATAAGGAAGGCCACCCACCTATTCCACCTAGACCTCCAGTTTTTTTCATTATTTTCTTTGTTTATAACACAATTTACTATTTTTAGTAGTTTTTCTGGTCCTAAAAATTCGAAGGCATTTTGACCCCCTAAACGGTTTTTTTTTAGGTCCACATCATTCCTATGCCTATGTTCCTTTCGAAAATTTTGCATTAATCTAAGAGATATTTCTAACAAGGTATTGTACACACGAAAAAGAGATCATACGACCATGTTATGACCCCAGGAAGTTCGTTGTTCGACTAACCCCAAAGGGGCCCACAAACTGTTGACTTTCCATATGCTAGGATTATGGTTTTGGTTTTTTAGTGTTTCCCACAGTTTTTCTACAATAAAAAGATTTGTGAGCCTCATTTTAGCATATTTAAGAAGCATGTAACTACCATATATCTTCTCAGAGATAAGCTACCATCGATCTAGCTAGTTTATTTCCATTATGTTTGTAAGCATATTTCAATTCCTTGATATTAGTGAAATGAAAATTTATTTTTGTTTTATCTATGTTTTTATGTTTCTATATTTTGTTATGGTCTTTCATAAGTATAGATCATGATGCTATAATTATACATATATATATTAACCTCCATAAGATCCTTTGAGATCATAAGTTCATTAAATACATGTATTTTCACTTAGAAGAAAACAAATTCTGTTAAATAGAAAAGGATGGAAGATAGAATCTTGTCTTGTATGAGAGAAAGGAGCAACTTCATTATTTAATGCAGGAAGAAATGTTATTTAATTATCCAATTATAAGGGAACGCGAATATTGACACATGAGGCAAATTTACAAAACTTATACAAGGTTAGAGTATTCAAGAAAGTAATACTAAAAGAACTTACTAAGGATGGAAATGAATAGGTATATATATATATATATATATATATATATATATATATATATATATATATATATATATATATATATATATATATATATATATATAATTACGCAAGAAATTTAGGTACATTACATATTATATAATAGCCATAGGTTCCATGTGGAGGCCTATGGGCCAACCCACAATGCAAGATAGAAATTGAAATTACTAAATCAGACCTATGTCCAAATAGAAGATGAAGTGTCACTTTGTATAATAGAATTGTAGAAAAGAGTAGAGGACTTGGAAAAATGAACCTACTTAGTTGTAAATAAATTCTTGAAAAGGTTGAAGAATGGATATATCAATAATTGGATCATGTTATTGCTACAACTAGGATGCCATAGTTGTAATATTAAGAAAACACATTAGGTTTGACCATATCTATATATATATATATATATATTAAGAGTTTGAGTAGATATATCCTAGGGTGAGATGTAATAAGAAAATTTAATGGATAAGAGAGGAAGTAATAAATACATTGTTCAATTAAATAGACTAAAATAAATGGGATGCGATGAGGGTACAAGGGATGAGTTTTTTTAATTATCGCAAAATAACTAATGTCTTTAGTTTTAATCTAGTGAGTATACGAGGAAAACAACAAAATGAACTATTGGTATATATACTTATTCATATATAAAACGAATAAATATTTGTATACAATATATGAGAGATCGAATGAGTGTACTAAAATTGTCTAAGTAGTGTGCACAAGTACTACAAAATTACTTGGGCCATCTTGATCTTGCATTTGAATTCAAAACAAGGTGCACATAAGGGGGTGGAAGTAATTATTATAGGTGCAATATTAGGAATGAGAAGAAGAACATTACTCAACAAAGATTAAGGGAAAAGAAGGGGTATAAAATCAAATTTTTACAAACTAAATTATTTATTATTATATAAGCTGGAAATGCATTTAGACCTACTAGTGTATACAAATTGCTACCATGATAGATTGATATATCTGATGTCAAAGGGAAATATGCGTACAGTGATGGTTTAGCTTCCAACTACCTTGTTATACAAATTACTCTATAGTTTCAACACGTTATAGTCATTATGTAAGGATCGTATGCCTTACAGCCAAGGAAATAAAGTGAAAACGATTATCTATTATATGTTAAATCGAAGACCTATACACATAAATTATATTCATAATAGATTGGTTGGGATAGAGAAAGAAACAAAAGACTAGTTGGAAATAGATATTACATAGAAAATTATGTGAGGTATAAATTACCTGAAACAAAAAATAGATGTTTATATTTTTTATATACAATAATGAATCGTTATTAAGAATTTTATCTGCATTCGTTAGTGGTGAAATATGTAACTAGGTTTGGTATTCATAATGGCATATGTAATCATGATTTTATGTATTTAATTAAAAGAGATAAATAATTTTATTATTGTTATTCTGGAGGCATGATATCATGTTGAAGGGAAATCTATTCTGAGGTCAAACACTTGTTGAGTACTTCTAGGTTTGTCATAAAGTCAATTGAGTCATAATCATGTATTGAAGACCCATTTCAGCGTGTTACATATTGTAAAGAAAAATTATTTGAGTGAAAATTGATTCAAAAGACCCCCAAAGATCTCGTCATGGTGCAAAGATCAAGTCGACCTACATGAAGGGACAAGTCGACATAAAAATAGAAATTTGTACCTGTAACAAGCCTATAAATAAGAAGGAACTAGAACTCATTTGGAAACTCACTCAAGCAAGTTCGGTCTCCTCAAGATATAAGAAAAACAAGATGGAAAATAATTAGATCGAATTTTTTGGGCCTCTCTCTCTCTCTCTCATGTCAGAATTTCTACATTTTTTGGGTAGAATAATTTTCTGCACATAATAATTTACTGGACAAAAGAAGTTGTTGGGCAGGTCAAAGTTGCAGAAGAATGTGTTGGGAAGATTAAAGTTCCAGAAGAATTTGTTGGGTAAGTCGAAGTTACATAATATGTTGGGAGAAAGGTTTGAATTGGTCTTGGAGGATCTTTTTCAAGGGTCACAAGCTTTGGAATTCATCAATTGAAGTTATATAAGAAGAAAAGAATTATTGTGGCACTTCCTCTTAGCTGGAGAGTTTCTGGCCTTTGATGATCACCTACATATTGTGTCTTATTGTCTCATTGATTTTATTATTTTATAGTTGTTTGATGATAAATAAAAATAACAATAATCAAGTGTAAGAAGAATCTAATCAATTTAAGTAAAAATATATCACAAGAAGTTACCAAAGTAAGAGAAATCACCTAATCTAACTTCCTGTAGTTTTATCAACATGGTATCATAGCTAAGGTGAAAATACAAGGAAATGAAACTTAAAGAAGGACACTTAAGGGCCAAAGCACTAGAAAATCATCTAAGAAGCATCAATAAAAGTTTGCTCAAGAAAGGGAAAGAATCCTTATACCCATCAAAGGAAGAAGTAATAAGAGAAAATAATTTTATTATCTGTTTTAGGGCTAAATATCCTCCACACGTGCAAAGGTTAAAATATCATCTGGTAGCAGTTGAAGCTAAAAAAGTGCAGTCGCTCAAAATAGCCAAAGTTTGGATTAAAGAAGGACCATTTAACAATTTGAATTGTCAATAAAAGAAGTCAATTTCAAGCAAAGTCAAAACGAGGAAATTTTTTCCATATTGCAGTCAGATGTGTGACCTAGGGTTTCTTAGAAGAAGCCAAAATTGAAGGTGTCCAATAGCTAATAAAATATTATGACTCTAGGGCCGATATCTGAAATTTTAATTTTTACAGCATAACTAGAAGGATCTAACAATACCTAAGAACCCTAGCTCCTCTAAAGAATAACTACACACTGTAGAATATAAAAGTCTATCATCATCATTAATGAATCAAGGTGATCTCCCTCTCATTGAAGGAAAACTTTTGAAGGAAGACATATTCATCAAGAAGATATATTCTATCATCATCAAAATCAAGGTGGCATCAAGTTGAATATATTAACAACAAGGAGAATCTTCGCTTAACAAGTATCTTCATATCTATATTTTAATAGAATATCAAGATTACTTCATTTTACATGGAGAGAAATGAATTGGTTGGGTCGTCAAGCTTTCTTGCAGGGAAGAAGAGGATAGATTTGATCCTCATAGAGAATGAAGTGCCTAAACCTCCAAAAGAAGAATCTGAAGCTCTGTTTTAATAGATGAAAAGGTAAATAAGGGCTAAAACAATCCTTATGTAGAAAAATTGGAAAAGTAAAAAAAATCTATGAAAACACTTATAGAATTGTTCTATGTAAGCATTGCAGTAGAAGTGATTCCATTAAGACAAGAAATCTCCAAGATGAAGATATCAGATTAAGAAGTAATAACCTCATACTTTATGAGAGTTTTGGAAATAAGGGACCAACTACAACAGTTTGGATATATAATGGAAAAAATATAACTACTATAGTTCCCAATTCACTACGAGCCGAATGGGGTAACTTTACATCAAGCATCAATGGGAATAAGGAATCTACTCCATTCAATGAAATTTGGTCGCTATTCAAAATCGAAGAAGCCAGGTTGAAGGAAAAAGTGATGTATGATGAAATGAGAAAATTCAAGCATATGCTACCATGGTGAGGAGTAAAGGAAATTTTTGGAAATTTCGTCCTCAGAAAAGGAAGAAGAACATGGTGAAGGTTTAATGCTATGGATGCCAAGAATATGTGTAGTACAAGAGAGATTGTCCCAAAGTGAAGAAGGATAACAAAAAAATAGGAGTAGAAGAAACCAATGCAACTAAAGAAGTGGAAGAAAATGGAAATAACAAATCCAAGAAGGGAGAAGTAAATGATCTCTACTATGATTGAGATAAGTCTTATTCACCTAATTCTTTTCAGTTTTTGTAAAATATAGCTATCATGGTAGGAGACATGAGAAGCATGATAGAATTCATTTTAGTATATCATGGCATCATATTAAAATCATATCGTTAAAAAACGAGGTCATTGGAAAATCTTGAAAGGATAGATGATGTAGAAGTATACATGATTATAGGAGTCACCATAAAAAGGAAGTATCTCTCGGTAAACTAATTTAAAGCATAAGTAGTACTTATGGGAAAACAAAAATTCATCTAGCATAGAAAGAATTCATAATGTATCATCATCATTAGGAAGGATCATTTTCAAGATTAGGATAATCATGATCCTTTGTTGGAATCTTCATTGGAAGGTTCACCTGTCTTATAAGAAGCAAGTGTCTCATTGAGAATTCCAACTTGTATTACATTCATGGGATGATGGTTTGATGACAAATAAATGGAACAGGTAAGGATGGTTGAAATACTCTCAATCAAGGAAGTTGTCCAAGGAATTATAGATGATCAAAAATAAGAAATGAGGTATAAATGCATGTATTTGATAATATTGAAGATAGGATGGATAAATTCTCTACTTGGTGAGAATTATCAAATAAAAGGGATCTCTTTCATTTTAAAGATGCATGAGGGAAAGCTTCACATATTGACTAGATGAAATAAACATAATATGTTCTAATATGGAATATGAGGTGGTTGAAAATTATAAAGGAAATATGGATGAAATTTCATGGGGAGAATTATGTGAAGAAAGAAAGAAGAGATCGCTAAAGATGCAACTATGAGCACCTAGAAAAGGGAATCAACATCCGAGGACTATGAGAATTTACCATGACCTCTCCATGGAAAAGGTGTGAAGACTCTGATAAGTTCTAGAAAAAATGAGACCCTTGACATTGAATATAATGAAGATGTGTCAATCTGTGTGCAGGATGTTGATGTTGCTATAAGCAGATGTCTTGATGAAGGGCCATCACAAAATGTACCTTTCATTTGATGTTTATTTTTATTTTTGAACAACATTTGGATGGGTTAATGCAGGTCTAATAAAAAAATATTTGGGGATGTCACCTAAAACTAGCACTCATGTGGTAGGATGTAAGATCCTAAAGAAAACATGATGTGGAAGAGGTAGTTGTATAAAGGAAAGATAGATGTGGACTAGAAAATCAAGTTTCAAAAAAGCGAAGGATGACATGACAGACATGAGGAAACCGATGAATGGAGAATCCCCTACAAGATGAAGGCTCCATAATGTTGAAGACAAAATTCATGGCATTTAAATGAGGAGTTAAAAAATCTTCTAAAAGTATGATGATATCCACCTAAGAAGAGACAATTGTAGGTGAAAACATGTTCCTAGGTAAGAGGGATCCTGGAATCAATTTTATGATTTAGAAGAAACTTGGGAAAAATTCCCTAGATAAGAGGGATCTTAGACATGTCCCTGATGAAAATGGAGGTTGGGTACATTCATTTTACAAGAATGGGTACATTCCTTAATTGGGATGGGTATATCCTTCCTAGTTGATAGGGAAAGATAGACACATCATTCTTTTCTTCACTTGGGAAGAAAGAATGGAGGATTGTGTAAGTATCTAGCATATGATACTCTTTCAAGATGTGGTAGAGAATCCAAGATAAGAGTATTCATAGAGGACCAATATTCTTTAAGGACTAGGAGTCGAAGATAAGGATAGCTTTGAAAGGACCCTATGAACACCCAAGTCGAGTATGCTCCTTGAGAGACAATGATAAAGGTTTCTATAAATCATTGATCTCACCAACATTGTGATCTGATCTTGTGGAGAGATAGATTTGTTAGTCAAGGCCTTGATATGTGATAATGCTATATTATATGATGCTATACATATGGGTTACCAATCCTACTCTTCTTATGAGGATTCTTTGTAGTGAGAATTTCCAAGTAACTTGTATGTATTATAGTTAAGAGGGAGTATCGAAATATGTAACTAGGTTTGGTCTTCATAATGACATATGTAATCATGATTTTAGGTATTTAATGAAAAGAGAAAAATTAATTTATTATTGTTATTCTTGAGGCTTGGGTTTCATGCTCATGGGAATTTTGTTTTAGGTCAAGCACCCATTGAGTGCTAATATTTTGTCATAAAGTCAATGGAGTCATTTTCATGTATTGAAGACCCATTTGGGCATGTTACATATTGTAAAGAAAAAATATTTGAGTCAAAATTGTGTCAAAAGACCCTCCAAGACATTGTCATGGTGCAAAGAACAATTCAGCCTACATGAAGGGAAAAGTTGACCTAAATATAGTGATTCTTACCCCTTAGAAGCCTATAAATAAGAAGGAACGCAACCTCATTTGGATACTTACTCAACCAAGTTTGTTCTTTTCAAGATAGAAGTTGAAAGAGAAGGAAAAAGAAGGAAAATAATTATATCGAAGTTTTTGGGCCCCTCTCTCTCTCTCTCTTGTGTTAGGGTTTCTACAATTTCGAAGAAAAACAATTTGTTGGGAAGATTAATTTGATGAAAAAAAAACTTTCTATGTAGTTCGAAGTTGCAGAAGATTTTGCGGGGAAGGTTGAAGTTGTAGAAGAATGTGATGGGAAGATCAAATTTCTAGAAGAATCTACTGGGTAAGTCGAAATTGTAGAAGCTTCTAGAAGGTTTCACTTGGTCTTGGGGGATCTTAATCAAGGATCACAAACATTGGAATTTGTCAACTAAAATTCTATAAGAAGAGAAAAATTCTTGTGGGTTTTCCTGTCAGTTGGAGAGGTTTTGGCCTTGGCTAACCGCCTACATCTTGTGTCCTATTGTATCATTGATTTTATTATCTCGTAGTTGTTTGATGATAAATAACACTAATAATAATCAATTGTAAGAAGATGCTATTAAAGTTAAGTAAAAATACATCGCCCCTAGATTTATCAATAGTTAAAAGGTTATACAGGGATGTTACATTACACCTGTAAGTTTCCTGCATAATATTGTGTAGTTGAAGTAAGTTATTGAATAAGATTGGTAACCAAGAATATTGGATAAGATTCAAAACATGGGTAATATGGCAAGGGTAGAAATTGACTTTTCATTATTTACTTTGTACTGAAATTTAAAATATAGATTATGGAAAGGAATAGGTAATATAAGAAGGGTAAAAATAGAATAAATATTGAAGAATTAGTTGATACAATCTACATGGAGTAATTATTATTCAAACATATAAAGAGAGGAATGTAGTAATCTGGTTTTCTAAAAGAAATTAAATTCTTAAGGATAACATTAAGCACATAACAATGAAAGAATTCTTAAAAAAATCAAAATAACTAAGTACAAATTTATAATTGTATGAAAGTGAAAAGCAAAATTTAAGATAGTCATCATTTGTACCGCTATTCTATTCTAGAAATAGATATAGTAGAAGGGAAGCATGGTAGACCGTTTCACTATATAAAGCTTGGGTAAGCAGTATAGGCTAAATAGTTGGAGTAAGTCGTACAAAAGCCTTATAAGGAATTTTTCCATACAAAGTATGGCCGAGAAGAAATTTTGTGTATTAGAGAAGGAACCTTTTACACGAGTTGGGATACTATGAAAATAACATAACCATATATATATATATATATATATATATATATATATATATATATATATATATATTGATGTATGGGAAAAGTATAAGAACACAATAACTTAGATTTTGAATCATAATGCATAGTATTTTTTGTCTTCAAAGTATCTCCAAGCTAACTTGTACAAGTATACATTTGGCATTGCAAGGGGCAGAAAAAAAAATTATATATACATGCAACCATACAGAAATATTTTGACCCTAGGAACTAGGATAATGCACTAAGTACAGTAAGGACGTAAAATATAATACATTGTAAGTTATATAAATACCAACAGAAAATGACCAGTATTCAGCAAATACAATGTACCATGGTACAACATGTACTCAAAAATGAGTTTTTTCTAAGATTAAAATTTGTGCAATGAAAAGGCTTCTATCAAGAACATAAATTTTAATAACATAACTGAAGCACAAGTATGCTTAATATATATGATTATGGCTTAGCATAAAACCACCATGGCTGTCCTAGACATGCTTGTTTTACGGAACTGATAGGAATTATGGAGGAAAAGCTAGGAAAAGCTAAAGAAAAACATGGAAAATAATATGTATACATAGAGAAATATTTAAGAGGAAATTACAGTGGCTTTGAAAACAGAAAATAATATTTTTATGTGAACGAAATGATCCTCGAAAATATACATATTGTAAAGTAAAGGAATTGTAACTAAAATAATTGGTTGACAGGAGCAGACCTCGGGGAAAATGTAAGTAGTCATATATGTGAAGGACCTACTAAATATGTGATATATATGTTAAATATGTGATATATATCACTTTACATTGTGGTTAAAGGAAAAATAAATTATCAAGATAGCAAAATATGTAGAATAATTGGAGATTACTGAGTTCAAAATAATAATAATATTAACATTTTAATTGCCCAAAATAACTGAGAGATGGTTCCTACGAAACTAAAAAGGAGACAGAAACTATCAACCATCAACCTTATACACCGATGAATGAAAGTAAAATTCATCAAAGTTAAAAATCAAGAGTGGAAACATGAAATTCCTCAAGTAAAATTGCAATAGACCTTAAAAAGAGAAAATAATTCCTTGAACGACAATAATCTTAAGAATGAAATGGCTCATATTTGTATGCGATTAGAGGTGAGTATTGTTGTTCCGCAATTCTATTTTTATAAAGTACCATAAAATGGTTGATTGGAATCGTGTAAATAAATGAAATTCTTAGGGGGGCATTTAAAAAAAAAACTAGCAATGTAGGCGAAATAAAAAATCTGAATGGCGTGAGTTAAAGGAAACTATGGATAAGGTGTAAAAAGGAAAAAGGAGTTTTGAGAATCCGTGAAGTTATATTTTTTTGTTTTGGTCATGAAAGTTGAGTATGTTAAAGTATCTATTAATTATCTATATTTGTATGAAAAGTTCTTATTTATGTTTCCTCGTACTTTTATGAGCTTGTGGAAAAACATTGAAATAAGTTACTAAACAATGAGCTTGTGGAAAAACATTGAAATAAGTTACTAAACAATACGGATGGACTTAATTAAGTTCACTTAAAGAGAGAAATTTACAATAATATAACAACCATGATAGTGACAATGGATTACATTACAGATAAGTATGCATGAAATATGCATATTTGATACGATGGTATCAAAATAACTGCATAAACTAAATGTTGCAAGTAGTCCTTAATTATTAATACCTCTCTGTAAATGACGTGAATGGAATTTTGCAATGCTATATTTTTAATTTGACATTAAATGATATCCATAACACAAGCATAACTATGAATAAAATGCACTAAAATATATATTATATTATCGTATCTCATTGGGTGTATCAAGATAACATTGTTGGGTGTAGGTTGATGACTTTTTTTTTTAGGAATGCAAGAATGAAAATGGTAAGCAATGGTTTAGAATGGGTATACCATTCTAAATAATGAGCATGAAAAGAAGAGAAGACTAAAAACAATAATAAGTAATTAAGGAAAAAATAATAATAAGTAATTGAGGAAACATTGAGGATGATATTTACTTCCAGGGGTGGGAGATGTATGACCCCTACCCTCTTTTTTTTCTTCGTAAAACTAATTCTATTAAGAGAATGTATGGTACAATATGAAGTTACAACAAAGAGAAGCAAGAAAAAGGCAGCTGGAAAGGATAAACTATCCACCTCGGCCCCTAAGTGAAAACAAGAAGAGAGCAGAGCTATGCATGAAGTAACAAGAAGAACATAGAAATAAGAGCTAAACAAGGGATTCTACCCAATGTGGGTATAATCAACTATTCGGCATTTTTTCCCTTTATTTTTACCAACTTTGACCCAGCCAAGATGATTCTGCTGAGCTGGCATGATTTGCAGACAGAGTTGGGCTGACGGAGAGGTCTCCTTGTCTGAATCTGAGGGAGAGGACTCATGAGTTCTTTTCTGAGAGTTTGATGGAACAATAGATTCCTCAGGACTTGCCGAAGGCGAATCCTGTAACGGCTTTGCGTCCATTCCTTCCGCCTCCCCATCCTCTTCATCCAAGATGGAATCCAAATCATCCATGGGGGGAGGATCATGAGATTTCCAGCTTTTGGATTTCGGCTTAATATTGGATTTCTTCTTTTGGGAAGGCATCGAGGGACAAGAGCTCTGAAGGTGACCTGTGTGATGGCATTGCCGGCAACGGAAGGCTGTGTTCTCGTAATCCAGGGTCTGAGTCCAGTGGAAGTCTCCAATTTTGAGATTAATCTAATCAGGTAGACCTTTTCTCATGTCTATTTCTGCATAGATTCTGGTGAAGGTGTATATGCCCTATTCCCCCCTAGAGGTGTCTGTGGCAAGAAAGCGGCCTAGAGTATTTCCAATCCCTTGGAATACAGCAAAGTGCCATAGATGCGCCGGGAGATTAGGAAGTCTGACCCAGATGGGGAGCTTGGTGATGACAGCTGTAGAGGGATCAAAATCTGGGAACCAGGGGATGAGGAATAAACCTGCTGAGCCCCAAAACCATGGGCCTTCAGTTAATGCTTTCTGGTAGTCCTCACTGAAAGCAAACACTACAATGAAGAATTCCTTTGAGCAGAATAGAACCTTGCAATTCTTGGTCCAGTTAGAGTGAATCCATTGGTAGAGGTCTGTTGTGCGTGGCCATAGCCCATTAAACCTGCAAATAATGGCATGCTCTGCAAACTTTTGGATTTGCTCATCCAGCATTGGATGCATTATTTCAATGGAGGGGGTTTCCTCCAGTTTGTCCACCAAAAAAGGCTTGGGAGCCTAAACTGGTGGAGTTGTTTTCTTGGGTATCTGAGCATGGACAACATCTTTGTATGAAAAAGCCGCAGCTGTAGATGACTGACCAACAACTCCCCCTCTCAAACGAAGGGTAAAAATGATGGAATAATTTCTCTTAATACTGTAAAAAGAGAGGGGATAGAGATCCTCAAGTTGTTTACCTTCGTGGAGGAGTCGCTGTGATGCATAGGGAATCCCCAACCTATATTCAAGGATTTGCTTGAGGTCCTGCACTAGATCCGAAGAGCTCACCCATTGTAGCATGGTTTTGCCAGAAAGGAGCAAGATCTGGATCTGAAACGAGGCAGAGTGATTAGATTTCTGCTTACCTCTACATATCTGAGACGAGAGGAAGCTGGTACTCTAGATATCCAACTTCTCCTGAATTTGTAGCTGGGGCTTGTGAGAAGATGTGGTGAGAGTCCAATGGTCATAGAGTTTGTCATTTCTTTCCACCCAAAAGAGCTCCCAGGTGTTCCCTCCAGGAAAATCTAGGTAGCTCAAAGAATTCTGAATATGTAAAACAGAGTATCGATAATTCTGGGAAGGCCAAAGTGGTTCGAAAGGGGTTGAGCAGCCTTTCTGAGCGCAATATTTCTTCCCAAGAGCCGCAGCCTGAGGGGAAGATAGAGTATTTTCTACATTTCCGTCCTTAACCCTTGCATCTTCTACTTGAAGGGAGCGGCTGTTACGAAACGCGACTGCAGAGGGCCGAGTTCTGGCTAAGCTGTTGTCCAGAGCGGAGCGGTTTAGAGGGAAGTGAGCGCCCAAAGGGGCATGGAATACACTCGGTCCAGCATCGAAAGGAGAAGTCGACACTTCATATCTGTTAGATCGATCGGGGCAGAGCAAGAACAGGGTAGCGACATGGAAGCTTGGAGCAGAATAAACCCTAGGTTCCATCACGTTTTTAAGGAAATTGTGATCTTACCTTAATGGATTTATATTTATTTATGATCTCCATTCCGAAGCCATAACGATACTTATGTGGTGATTTAATTATTATTTAATTTTAATTATGATAATAAAATTCTTGTAATTATTCACGACAAAGGACTAGAGTTAGAATACTTCTTGTAAGTTGAGGAAAAGTTGTGGTGGTCAAGTCCATATTATGGACCTTTCCTAAAAAGTCTCCTAAAAAATCCCTAAGATAAAATAACTAAAAAGCAAACAAAATAAACATAATGAGAGAGAAATATTATGTTAATCACTTAATTGGAGATAAATACTAAGTGGAGTAGAATATGTTAAAAACTGTTAATCTATTAATTAAATGAAATGGCTCTCAAGGTGAGAACCTGGAGAGTGCACAAACACTCATACACACACTCTGACTATTGAGTCAGATGAGCCTTAATTATATAGGCTTTCAAACTAATGGGATGGTTTCAACCACTCCCGAGATATTAGGACTTGAGATCTAATCTTAGCATCTCAATCCTATCATCATCATAACAAAAATCTAATTATGACTTTCTCCATTACTTCCAATAGTCCCCCTTAATGGAGAAAGGGTACTAAACAATAACATACGCCTGCTGGTCTAGTATCAGCTACGCTGACAATAAAAAAATGAAAAACCTAGTAACAAAGGTTTTCATTTTGGTCTTTATGCTTGTGAGGTCCCATATTTGTTCATTCTTAGGTGAGGCTTCATCTTCACTTTCCTCGGCATGAGGTAGTGATGTATTTGTACGTCATTTCTTCCCTCATGATGGAAAGCTTGAATGCTTATCTTTGACCTTCTCAAAGTTATGACAGGATTAATAAGAGAATGTTTTCTCTCACTATTTTCGGTGTCACGCATGAACTTCCACAAAGTTATCTTCAACATTTTTTTCATATTTGCATCCTTAATGAAGATCAACAGGTGACTCTTCAATATCATGATCTTACACACTAGATTGTGCCTCTTGTTTGTGGTCATCAATAGAACCACATTGCTTTTCTGAAAAAATGTTACCCATGCTACCCAAGCTATGACCTCCAAATGTCCACATGAGAAAATCTTCATCATCATCATCAAAATCAAACATATCTAAAAATATAGATATGTTGTTAAAATTCCAGCTTATTTGGTTTTGTCTTGCTTCTAGATTTTGACTCCACTCGATCCTCTACTGAGCTCCAACAACCCCGTTAACGCGCAGGTGGGAAACCTCCCTTTGGCAACTCTTCAACAATACAAACTTGTAGACTGTGGCTTCTATGCCACGCAGGTCTCAGTGCCCTCGGCTCTTGCGACGAGCAACAAATGACCTCTCAACAAGATAGAAACGTTATCGATATCCAATTTTGATGCATATGATTAGCAATTTCTAATGACACATATTTCTGAAGAAATGTAGCAAATCAATTAATATTATTTTAAAATAAATACTTTCCACCCAACCGATGAGAGAAATTGAGCCCAGCAATTTCTGTTATTGCCGATATGACATCGCAGTTCGATAGATATCGATTTATGTTTCTGTTATCGCCAATAAATTGAGAGAAATTGGTTACGAACAACAACCCTTTTGCCAACGACAAGGCCCGAATCACTTTACCAACCTCAACAATTCGACCTTGTATTATTATCTACTATCTCATTCGCTACGACAACTATCCATTCTCAATCGGTCTTGTATCTAATTTAAACCCTGCATACATATCAACTCCTCATCAAATGACCCTTGGCTCTACTAGACACAATCTTTCACTGATCCCACGCACCAGTGATACGGTATCAACCTTTGCGAATACGCCCAGGTTTGATCTCAGCTTAGTAAAGTCTGGACAAGCCTTTAAAAAAGAAACCCCAAATGTGAACCTGAGTATCTCGGCCCTCTGCATCATGGCCTCATCCCTCCAAATGGGCTCAATCTTCTGCAACTCACGAATCTGGTCTCTCGGCTTCAATAATTATCACGAATCTGGTCTCTCAACTTCAAAAATTGTTTTCAACTTGCACATAAACACAACTATTCAAGGCGGGCGGGTGTCCAAGGGCGACGGTGAATACGATCTGGACTTGGCCTTCATGGCGAAGTGCTCCAGTGAAAATTCGTCCAGGTGGATGACTCTGACCCTGATACGCGATGCTCCGACTATGAGAACGCAATGCTCCATGTAGCACGTCGCTCCTGCTGCACCTCTCGACAGCGTTAATGACCTTTCACTTCTTCACAGAGCTTTCTCCGGAATCACGCAATCCAGCAACCAACGTCTCAACAGATCCGAATGCTGCTCTTGCTCGAATCAGTAGCGTCGACCACCAACTCACTTCTTCGCTTTCGGATCCACAAGATCACACCATAGAAACTGATAAGCCCTCTCAACTGCACCTTCTCTCCCAGGTGTGATGAGGCCACGCACAAAAATTTCGTCCTTCACAACGCTCCTTTTGATAGCCACATCAAATACACCCAAATGCACTGCTCACCACATTTTCGATGGACTAACAAACTTAGCGAAATTTCACCTGAAGCTCCAATACCATGTTAAAAACGGTAAATCTATTAATTAAATGAAATGGCTCTCCAGGTGAGAACCTGGAGAGTGTACATACACTCATACACACTCTTAATATTGAGTCAGATGAGCCTTAATTATATAGGTTTTCAAACTAACGGGATGGTTTCAACCACTCCCGAGATATTAGGACTTGAGATCTAATCCTAGTATCTCAATCCTATCATCATCATAACACCAATCTAATTATGCATTTCTCCATTACTTCCAATAGAATAAAGAGTTGTGACAGAAAAATGCATACTTTAAAGAAAAAAAGAAGAATATTTTTTTTCGAAAAAAACAAAATAGAGCAAAAATTCCTAGGAAGAAGGTAGGAATAACTTAAATTAAGATGCTCCTGAAATATGTTGGGAAGAAATATCTAAAATAAAACAATATAGAAATCAAAAGTTTCTTGGTTTAGAAAGGAAAGAAGATATTAGGGGGGACACTGCTTGAGCTAGTTCATGGTCGGTTGGAACGTGCTCTATTCTCAAGTACTCTCCAATCAAATTTTACAAGTATATCAAAATATGTTTAAGTTTTGTGGTCAATTATTATGGTTAGGATTTTATTTTACTAACCATTATCCTTCATTATTCTACTCAGAACTTGATTTTGTTTAACCATTATCATTGTTTTTGAAACACTTACTTGTAATTAGAAATAGAATAATTGATAGGTTGTTGTACTATATTAAGTATATGTTTTATAAAAATTATATGCATAGGTATATACTTTTTTTTATGATTCTGACATGAAAAAATATAATGAAATTCATAAATGAAATGATATGTACTAGTATTTGCTACATGGACAACTAAATCTACTTCAGGTAAAAGGAATTAGTTATTGAGAAACTATGGTTATAATAGTTGTATAGACTATATATTACACGCATTAGTAAATTATAGTTGAAGAGGCATTTAAAAATAATGAGATATTTTCTATCAAATAAAAAGATGTATTATACAACAAGCAAATATGCAAAACCACAAAGCATTGAGAACTAAAATAAATAATAATATCCCTATAAAGGAAAGGAGGAAGTAGACTTCATCTACCATTATAGAAAAAAATAAACATGGGTAAAAATTATTAATAAGAAAACATATTTGATTTCATATCTACATTATTTTCAAATCAATGGTGATTTTGTATCTAGTAAATAAATCTACACTTTTCTTGATTTGAAATTAAATTACAATGAGAAATTAATATGCATATACATATATTGGTTTATGTGGGTATATTTAAGAGAAGTATCCTTTGTAGTTTGTATGCAAAGATTAGGGAAATCGAGGTAATACATTGGAGAGCGTAGAAGTTGACTTTGAAAAGGAACAAGAAACTAAAAATCCAAAAGGGGTTTTTCAATACTCAATGTAATGCTAGAAATTTAGAAGGTCCTACCTGCAATTTCAATATGTAAAAAATAACAATGAAAAAAGAGAATAATATGTTTAAAAAGTTAACGTAACATGATTTTAATCATAGTAGTAAACATAAATAACATGGATACACTAAAAATTATGTATATTTCTACTGCAAGAACAAACACCATACAGAGATAGACATTATGCGACACAAAATATAAGTCATAACATAACCATTGATGTATTACATTTCACCATGGTAGAAACAAAAGGAACAATGATAATGATTGTATGGTATATTCTTGTACGTGATAAGGGAAATAAGAAGAAAAGAGTAAAGGAATGAAATTATCAATTAACCAAAATTTATGTCATGATAATTCAAAAGGGAATAGTGGAAATGCCATGTATTTGTTATAAAATTGAATGATAAATTGGTAGGCATTACCAATTTAATATCTCGTTCACATATAGAATATAAAAACTATAACCAGGTTGAAATCAAATAATCCTTGGGGTGACCAACCAAGAAGAAGAACATCGGACCAATCCAAAGGCTTTATGGAGAAGAAATAAAGTCCCAACTTGGACATAAGACCATTTTCGTTCTTTAAGAGGCCATGATGCAGAAACCAATAATGCGTTGGAGGATAAATCCAACATTGAACCCTTTCGTGTCATGCAACCAGTGAGGGCACAATTATATTAGAAATATTGAGCTTTCAAAGTCAATTACTAGGAAATTAAAAGAGGTCGTGCTAAAATAACTGGAAGGGCTGTTTGGGAGGTCACATCGAACCTAAAACGAATTTGACATAGAGACCTAACAAAAAAATATTAACATAACTAGACAAGACCTTGGTGTAAAGAAAGTAATTTCACAATATTTTCACCCTAAAATAATTAAACAAAACAACGAGCCTTGTATTCTTCCCAAAATGGATTTATTTCACAGAAAAATAAGGATTATGAATGATACGAGGAGCTCAAAATGATATTTTCGAGCAAGAAAATTGGCTTTAGAACTAGGGGGTTTCAACTTTGTTAGATACAAAGTCCGAATAGCTAAACAGCTAGTCTGTATCTGGAAGAAAATAAAAAACGAATTAGTAGCAACATTTCCAAGTCTCTCTAATGAGTATTAAAGAGAACATTGTATTAGTAGGAGAAAGAAATTCTATACCTGAATAATTACTCGGGCTACTCAAACGTTTCTCCACAATCGTAGTTTGAAAAGGCGAAGATATCCAGACATAAACAGTTGAACCAATGTCAAGAGGCATGATATTTTGGTTAAAAACAAACAAAAATTGAGAAGGATAGCAACACAAATAGAGTTTGGACTTACAGATGACATGTCATAAAAAAAAAATTAGAATAGTAGGATACCTAAGTTCACTTTGAGGTATGTATGTAGCAACTGCGACCATAAATTAATTCCAAAACACTTATAGTTGAACCAGGAGATGTGATGACACTCAATTTGCTAGAGGAAACAAGAAGAAGAAGGTTAGGGTAGTCAAGTATAAAACCCTAACTACTCTCGGTTGTTCAACCCCCACATTGAATTGACATCATTGAATGAGCAGGGACATTATTCCGTGTGAAGAGCACATGGTCAACTTGGCTGTGGTATCGTTCCAGAAATGATGTGTGTATAACAAAGTGTAAGTGGAGTGAAATGGTCCCATGTGAATTGACAGTTGAACAAAAATCAAGAATATGGTGCTATCCGAATTTTGTGAATGCGAGACATGAGGTACATATGCATACATGTAAAAGGGACAGGGACGGGTTCATACAAACTAGACATGATGCTTATGATCCCGTACAGGTTAGTCATAGCTACAATCATGTAGAGTTTAATATGTTTGATACAAAGCATATATTTCTAAACTCCATAGTTTTAATGGCTGGAGTTAGTCATAAGTGATCGTAGTCTTTATGCTATAATTATACATATATATCTTAAAATCCATAATTCCATTTGAGATTATAAGTGCGTTAAGTGCATTGACGTTCACTTACAAAACAAGAAACTTTTTTAATATACAAGGATGGAAGACAAAATTTTCTCCTACGAGAAAAAGGAGCAAGTTCATTAGTTAATCAAGGAAGGATTTTTGTTTAATTACCCAATTAGAAGGGAACACAAACATTGACCGCAGAGCCAGATTTACCAAACTGTAATAGGGTTATAGTGTTCAAGAAAGTAATATGAAAAGAATTTACCAAGGATGGAAACGGATGAATTTATTAAATATATATATATATATATATCTATATATATATATATATATATATATATATATATATATATATATATATATATATATATATATATATATATATAAGTTAATTAGTTAATCGAGAAATGATTTTTGCGTCGAAGGTGTTCCTACTATGAGCTTTGCTGGGATGAACAGTGCTCCCAGCCAATTGCTGTGCTCCACCTATCACCCTTCCACCCTCTTAAATTTTGACACTTGGTGGTTGCTCCACCCTCCTGCTGTCATCTCCGTCCTGCGCCCGTCAAGGCGTTCGCCTCCGTCTCCGTGTGACTTTGAAGGCGTGAATCTCGGTGAAATCACAGGGTTACATACTAAGAAACCAAGTGAGGCTAGTGCTGAATGCATTGACGCCTAGATCCAGTAGAACCCGTCGCTGTCTGTGATGGAGATTGATCGCCTTGGAAGGCAGAAGCCACGACATGATGTGCGTTTTGTCCTCCACGTCGTTGGCGAAGCGGAGGACGAAACCTCTGCGGAAGTTGTTGCGATCGTCGAGCTTCTCAATGAGATGATCTTTCACAGGACAGGCCGTAGCCTCTCCTATCCACTTCATCTGCCGCCATGGATTAATCTCATCTTTATCTTCATCACCATCCAAGAATGCCTCCCTTGTCCTGCACAACTCGCTCCTGTTTCTCTTCGCCTGCCCGGTGAAGCTTTGGCGGCTGCAAGGCGCAGGAACACAAATCCCAATGCCAAGAAATCCAACGCTGTGCATGTGATTCACATAAATATCAAGAAGAGCGTAAGTTAAAAGGATGAGAATCGATATATAGAGCAGCAGATTGTTGGGGTAGAGGCAGCGAGATTGGAAGGAATTGGTGGTAGGAGGCATCGCAAATGAAATGGAAATGGCAATGGCAATGGATGTGCATAAATTAGTTGTACATGATTAATGATAGTTATAGCTATCACGGCCCTACTTACCCCCCACTACCAAATGGGGCACTGAATTTTGTGAAGTGACATAACATTTTTAACTCATTCGCATTAAACTTGTCTGATTGTTGAAATTCCGCGATAGCTTAAAATGTAATTGGAAGATTGCATGCATTATAAATATCTTCTTCTTGATGTCTCGGAAATATCTTCTTCTTCTCTGTGCTCCACCTATCGCTCTTCCACCCTCTCAAATTTCGACACTTGGCAGTTGCTCCATCCTCCTGTTGTCATCTCCATCCTGCGCGCGTCAGGGCCTTCGCCTCCGTCTCCGTGTGACTTCGCATCCGTCTCGCATCAGGTCCTTCGGCGTTCCGGCGGGTCATTTAATAAAATGAGCAAGTGCTAGTTTTTAATTACCCAATTAGAAGGGAACACGAACATTGACAACAGAGCCAGATTTACCAAACTGTAATAGGGTTAGAGTATTCAAGAAAGTAATATGAAAAGAATGTACTAAGGATGGAAATGAATATATATATATAGATATAGATATGCGAGAAATTTAGGTACATGACATTGTCCAAATATTATGCACATATTCTTTGTCTTTAGTATTGAGTACTACAAACTCTATAACGTAATAACAATTCTACCGCATTCAAAAATTTGCTATAGAAGAGAGAACATATTTAGGCCATCTCAAGTTGAGTAAAAGAGATTGATTGTGATATAGAGAGTTGTGGAAAGAAACACATGAATAGTAGAAAGTAAATTCTATACAAGAAAGGATGCGAGGAATAAATTTCCTTGAACAAAAGCATACATGTGCATCTTTTTATAACACCAAATTTTAAAACTGTTAAGAATATTATACAGGATTTTACAACAAGTAAGTTTCATATACGGTTTAATTGAAGTAAGTTGTGACATAAGTCTAGTAACGGAGAGTACGGTATAAGATACAAAAACCTGTATAGAATAGACACATATTAATTAGAATAGAAAAGTTTAAATATCGATGTTTCATTCTTCACTTGGTGGTGAAACATTAGATATAGAGTACAAAAAGGAAAAGCATGTATCAAATGAGTAAGAATAGAATAAATATTACACAATTAGGTACCACCGAGTATATGGAGTAATTACTATTTGAGCATACCGAGGGAGGAATGTAGTAGTTTGATTATAAAATCAGTAAGTTCTAAAATGTATTAAATTATTTTCGGATAAACTTAAGCCGATAACAACTAAGGAATGATGGAAATAAGCTAAATAATTGAGTATGTATTTTTAATGGTATGAAAGTAAGATGTAGAATTGCATGTAATCATGATGTGTACCAGTGTTCTATTCGAGAAAGAGATACAATGGAAAGGAAACTCAGTAGATAATCTCGTTACAAAAGGCTTGGGTAAGTATTATAGGCTAAATAGCCAAAGTAAAATGGTATAAAAACATTCTAACAAATTTTTCCATATGAAGTGTCTTTGAAGGAAATTATTGGAATCGTTTTGAAATTTTTTTGATACTTTCACAATAACATATCCATGAGTAAAGATATAAATATATATAGGAGTGGGTGTATGAGGAATAATATAAGAATGCAAGAACTTAAATTATGAATTGGGAATACTGGGTATTTTTCGGTACATATTTTCTCCAAACTGATTTGTTCATGTATCTTCAGATTAAAATGGACATGTAGCCATATAATAAATGTTTAGACCCTAGGAAGAAGGAGTATGCACTGCATACATAAAAAACAAAACGTTGTAAGGTATATAAATATGAAACAAAGAAAACCTTTAAAAGGGTATTAAGAGCTTATATCCTACAAATATGGTATAGCACAATACAACAACTACTTGACAAGGAGTTTTCATGAGAATATTTAGTAGTAATATTAGCAGTACGGGAAAATTTCTATCAAGAAAATATATGTTAGTAGTAGTATGCTAAAGGTTATACCCTTATGACTGAGAGTCAAATCACCATGGATGCCCTAGGAATGCTTGTTCTGTAGGATTGATAAGAGCTATGGAGGAACTACTAATAGATAAATAATTTTGTGAAATTTTTTATTGAGCCTCTCAGGAATTGATTCCATTATAGAATAGAAAGTTCAAGTTCAAATATTTCAATACCCTTAATGATTGTATCACAAAGTGTGATGAAAAAAAAATTACGAACAAGAAAATACAAATATATATATATATATATATCTGTGTTTATATATATATATATATATATATATATATATATATATATATTTGAAAATACTTAAGAGGAAATTACAATGGCCCAGGGAAGGGAAATAAATTTTTGATTAGTAAACTTGAAGGAGAAAATGGTCCTTGGATGTATATAGAATATAAGGTAAACATTCCTTGATAAGTAGATACTTTAGGAGAATGTGGACAAAAACATACGTAAAGGACCTGCTAAACATGTTATATAGACATGGGATGAAATAGGATATCTAAATAAATTGTGGTTAAAGGAAAAAAGGATCATGAAAATAACAAAGTATGTGGAGTACCTAGAGGCTATGAAGTTGAAAAGAATATTAATAATGGCATTTTAAGTACCCAAGAAAACTAGAAAAACATGAAGGTACTCAGAGATAATACAAAAAGGAAGGAGAAACCATTGTCTTTACACAAATATGGATAAGAGTAAAATCAATCAAAGCTAAAATCAAGAGTGAAAACAAATATCAAGTAGAATTGTAATAGACCTTAAAAATGGAAAATAAATCCTTGGATGGCATTAATAGTAAAGAATAAAATGGTCTCGAATTTGTATGGAATTAGAGATATGTATTTTTATTTTGTTATAAACGTCACAAATTATATTTTTCATAAATGAAAATTACCATAAAAGTCGTTGATTATAATGATGCTACTAGATAAACTTGGAATGTTGATTCAAATTCCTTGAGTATCATAATAGAGTGTCTAATCACACTCAAAAATTGCAAAAAAATTGTGTTCATACGGTTATTGTAGTTTTTATGTTATGTCAAATTAGATCATGCAATTGATGAAGAGGTGGGAAAATCATGTCTATCCTAAGGCTTAAAATCATCATGAACTATGTCTTGTCAGTCAGTTGGCATTTAATATCATCATAAAGTTCACCTTCCCACTTAACTGCCAACTTGTCCATTTTTACTGGTTTTCGTAGTGCACATAACTACAAAATGTCAGATTGCGCTACGGAAACACCTAAACTTTTCATAGCGAATCTATCGGAATTTACACTGTCAGCGCTGCAGAAATAGGTTTTTCTGTGGAAAATAAAGTTTGGAACGACATGGCATTTTCTCATTGGTTTAGGTGGAAGTGGTGTTATTTATTCAGATAATGGGAGTTATCATAATTTGAAATCATGATTGTTGGGCACTTATTCCTGCTTTCCACTTCATTATTTGTCTTTTTCCACCATTAACCCTAATGTAAATAAATCTCCACTCATTCCTGCCTTGTCATAAACCTATTCAGTTCCTACCTGTCACAACTATTTTTAAATATTGCATGCTACGTTCTCCTGTCCCCAAAGAAGTTTCATCTCCATCCCAAGCAGCTTGTTGTTCGAAAAAATTCTTTGCAGGTGTCACAGGTTCATGAAGCCAACATAGCAGAAAAGGGAGATGGCTAAGGAGGAAAACAAATAAAAGGTTTCTCTATGGTTATATAGGAACCCATAGACCTTAAACTTACCATGGAGGACCTCAACTTCACACAAGTTTTCATCTGGACAGGTTACATGCATTGCTGGCAGGAGCTACAAGGGAATTTGTTGTGTTTTTGTATTGTTTGAGCTATTGGTTTCAAGAGAAATTTGTAGGCAATTTGAGATGAGTTTCAAAACAATAAATGAGGTATTTTCTAAGAAAATAACAAGGAAAAATAACCTTTTTCACTTTTCTTCCAGGTGCTACCAATTTGGAGATTCGAAGATCTCTTTGGGACCTATTTTCAAAATTCTGAATTTTCCTGTTTTATACATGATTGTATAATGCCAGTTCTGAATATCTGGAGATGGTTTTCAAAAAACGAGGAGATGTTTTTCTTCTAAACATTATTAGTTACAGAAACCTCCTCCCATTTCGTAACATATATTAGGAATAGATAGCAATGATAATTTTAAGGATGGAAAATTATCTTGAAGTTTAAAAAGTTGGCGAATTTCAGTAGTCCCTAATATGTGAACTATAAATTTTTTTTGATATTTTTGTAAAATTATACAAATTTTTAATGATTTTATGTATAGTATCTATATAACCTTGGCTATTTTTAAGGTAAAATAATTTTATATTTTAAAATTTGGGCGAATCATTTTTACAAAAAAATGGAAATTGGCGAATATTTTTTTTGGAAAAATCATGGAAAATTAGCCCACATACGAATATTAGCCCCTAAAATTTTCCATGATAGATAGATAGGAGCTCATGATTGCATCCTTACTTTTCTAAAAAATGAGTCATTTTAATGGAGGATGAGCTACTTGCTGCTCCATGAAGAAGAGTAAATCACATTTTTATTAAGATTTGACTTTAAGACACCTGAGGAATACATATGAAATCTATACAAATTATAAAATGGTGTTTTTTGAGTTTATGAAGAATTTTTTTTTTTATTTTGTCAAATTAGCCGTTTTCATAGCACTTTCCAGGCTTTAAGTTCAAAATGCAGTACAGAAATTACATAGGTGTGTTTTATCTAAAATAATAGTTTTGAAGTGAATTGCAAAAGGGTTAAAGTTTTGGTTTAATGTTTTTGACTTTATGAACAAGTCCAAAGCAGCAAAGAAATTAAACAGGTGGTAGAGAAGGCCGAAACGAAACCGCTACGGAATTTCGCTATAAAATTCCCCTATTCTTTGCACTAAGTAGTTTTTTAGTAGATTCAAGTTTTGATGATTCTTTATTGGATAGGTTGCCACGTGGAAGAGTCAGGAATCATCTGCAGGGTGTTTTTGGAATGGCCAGATCTTCGACAAAGTTATTCCAGTCATCATCCCATCATAAAGACACTTATCATCAATCATGATATCTATTCCCTAAAAAACAGGATGATCAATTCTTAACTATATGGAGGCATTTATGTCATGCTCATGACTAGTGCCACTCAAGAAATGCATTGTCTCGATGTAAACAATGTAGTTTTTCAGTTGGATAATGTAATAAATAGAAGTAGAGTCATAATAGGCCTCTAACTCCTAAAGTTAGTAGGTGTTAGTTTTTAGTTCCAAATATATAGCTTATGGTTAGATTAGGTGGCAGCAAAAGGACTTGATGATCTAGCCTTGTTAGAAGATTTGATGTACAGATATTATGCCTATTAATAGGTAGTATTTTGAAGAATGAAGGGTTGGAGAATATTATGTCACACTGCTACTATTGTAAAATCTATCATATTTCAGTAATATACAATGGATAATTTTCCTTCTTCACCTGAGATTCGAATGTTGTTTCAATGAGTTCATGTATTATATGTTTCATGCTTTTATCTACAGTATGTTTATTTCTGATTACTTGGAATTCATGGAAACAAAGCTCTGACTTCCTTTAGATATTGAGCTATTGTTATTGCTTGTGCATGTGTGTTATCTCATCATTGAGATGTTCACTTGCCTCAACTACCACAAGAAGGGTTATGTTCATTGAGTTTCTTAATGCTGACTACAGTAGCCCAATGGTAGAAATCCTCTATATTTTCAACTTGAAATTAATTATAATCAAGTCACTATCATAGAATTAGCCAACTAATAGATTTTTCATTGAAAAATCACATGTTACCTTGAGAGAGCCCTCTCAGACTGAAGATGCTAATCTTTAGTCAAAAGACAGTTTGAAATATTTACTGTAGGTTGTCTGGTGGAGCATCCCATCTATACCAACTTAGTGATAAAATTTTGGCATCATTTTCATGGAACAAAGGTGTAAATTTTCCCTCGAAAGAATGATAAAGTTTCAATTATAAGATCTCAGAGCAGGAGACACTTAGGCACATATTGGATATATTTCTGCTATGGCGACTCCACACATCAAATAATCAATTGGAAGGTGGCTTCATTGCTTGAAGATCAATAGCTTGATGAAGTTCCAAGATGAGTTCCATTGCAATAAATAATGCCATGTATGCCCCTATGAATCGGTCTCACATCCCTGGTTTTCCAAATCCTATGCCAAAAGTCAATTGGTTAAATTATCTTCCCATATTTAAAGATGAAAAGAAAGACAATGTTTCTCTTCACTTGTCTAGAGTCCATATGCATGTACACAGACTTAAGGTTCTGTTTCTTGAGGATTTTCTCATGAAGATGTTTACGGTCACTTTAGAGGGAAAATAATGGTCTTGGTATGAAACCCTGCCAAATGGTTCTTACATTCTCTTGCTAATTTCCATGTTGAATTTTATGAGATGTATAAAGAATGTCATTCTTCAGTATTGTTGGTTAGAGACTGCTGTAAATATTTTGTGAGTTTTATTGAATACTTGGAGAATTGTTATGAAGATGATGAGTTCATGGATGAGGAAATTTTAGAGGCCCTTCATGACAATCCCTTTAATCACCAAGAAGAAAGGGTAGCCTATCTCTTTGATGAAAATGAATTCTAGCAGGAGTTTATTTATGAAAATCATGTTACATCACATGAGTTTTATGAACATTTACAGCAGACTTATCAGTATTTTGATGATCAGGAATATAATAATCATTTCCAATAGCAGGAGGAAATGGTTGTAGACATTTTATATAATGTTTGAGTAAATGAAGAAAGTTATTCTTCATGTCATTCCTTGTATCAACTTACAGTAAATGAAGAAAAATTTCAAAAGGAAAATTTAGACAATCAGATGGGTATGCTTGTTGAATCATATGAAGAGTTACCTTTATAAATTCCTATAGTATATGTTGAGGCAGTTCCTTTTGAAAGTGTCCAATAATATTCTAAGTATTTCTTCCTCCGAAATGAAAATGATGGTCAAAATAATGTTTCTTTTTTATTTGAGAATGGTCACAAGAGTTATAATGAAGAATTTGAACAAGGAACAACATCACAGGAGCATACTTAATAATATTTTCTTGTCAATCAACAATAATTATTTGTGCATTGTCTCAAAGATCCTTTCGTAGCCCTTGTTATAGCATCATTTATCACCATTATATACTTGATGACTTATGCATTGGCCTTGGGCAACCCTTCCATTCAGACTTAGTCACATTTCTCAAAAAACAGTATTTTAAAATCCATACGTGACTCTGCCCCGCTTTTTCATCTTGTACACATGGGTCCATACATAACGAACTCGTGCATGCTATTTAAAATATTAAAAAATATAAAAACTTCCCTATTATTGAGACGGGGCTTACAGTTTTTCGTGCAACTTAACTACCACAGCCCGTGGCCTAACTGTTCCCCAATTGAAAAAAATAACTTGAGGAAGTGTAAATACGCCTCAAGGGAATGGGATAAGGGAGGAAAAGAGAGAATTGTACATATTATAGCCTGTTATAGCCCTGATAAACTCTGATATTTCCCCTATGCCTCCTACACTTCCCAAATTTTCAGGAAACCCTTGTTTCCTCGTGATGATCACCCTCATTCTATGTGACATCCTTTGTGCACCATTCATGGAAGAATCTTTGTGAGGCTAGGGCTGCATGAATACAGAGGATGGTTTGCTCAAGGCCATGGTAGATCTCAAGTGATTTCTCCACTATTGTTTTCTATACATGTTATCAATAAAAGAAGTGCCATCTTGTTCCTGATGTTCATGTGTCATATATCTCTTATACATTCATAATAATGTTGAGTATTTTATTTCTTGTTATCTTTATGAGATTATGTATGCTGTGTTGCTAACATCTAGGACATATATGTTCTACAACTAAGTTTCTTGTGCTTTTCTTTTGCTGATTTGCAGGTTCTGGAGCACGAGGAGTTGTAGAGGGTTTGAACCCTATGAGATCTACTACAAATGAAGGATAAACGGGTAAGATCTACAATCCTCAGTTTCTAGTTTAAAGCATAGAAGTTGGTTATTTGAGTCCTTCTTGTGATGGCATGCCCCTACTCTATGAGGTTTACCAACCGAGTACCTTAGGGTAACATTGCCCGTAATAGAACCAGCGACTTCGCTGAGGATTACGTTGTGTAACTCCTAGTTTCAGTTTTTTTTATCTGTCTTGTGGGTTCCCTGATAGGTTAATCACATTTACAGTCTTGTAAGTCTTTTTCCCAACCAGACAGAAGTCTTGGTCTCTTGATCAGGCTTGATTTTTTTCTTTTTTTCCTTATTTATGTTGATATACGCTACTTCTGTTGTACACAGTTGCGTATGCCTTCTGTGTTTTCCAAAAGGACCCACCTATACGTGATTTGCTTTGGTTACAGTTGTGTATACATGCATGTTGAATACAACAAACTCACGTATGCCTGGGAAAATTTTAAAATTTGAGTTTTGAACCCATGTCACTCTTTCTTGTCTATGGTTGGTCACTCCTGTGGTTACTTTAAGGTGTATGGTCTGTGTTTGTTGTGGTTGTATGTGAATTTTTTTCTTGTTCTTGTGAAAACCTAGCGATTTGGTAATTTTCCTGTTTTGTGAAATTTTAATTGCGGCTATAGCACCAAGATCTCTTCTTGGAGTTCTTGGTTAATATGACCTTTCAGAATAGTGAGCCTCTTCTTGTTTTCTCATCTTGGCCTTATGCATTTCTTCGCTTTTGTTTTTTTCCTCTTTTGACTTCTTTGGTTTTCTTGACTTCTTGGGACTAGCCTTTTAGCGAATCTTGAAGTGACCTTTCTTGGTTTTTAAGTTTTTTTCACTGGAAGAGTGTGCAAATGTTCTAAATCAGTCTCTTGGATCTTTTTCTTCTTCTTTCTTATTTGAGTCCCATTATGAAAGTAGCAAAGTTGTCTTATGCACTTTGAAGCCCTTTTGTGACTCATTTTCTTGATTCTGGTTCTTGAGTAGTTTTGTGCTTGTCTTTTTGAAATATTTTCCTTTCGCATATAAGTGAAAAGCCAAAAACATTTCTTGTTTTTTGTTGCTTTTACTTTGATTTCATTTTTACAGTTTTCATATGTTTTGAAGCAGTTTGGTTAGTTCCTTGTCTTTGGTTTGTTTTCTTGGTTTTTAAAGGAGTCTTTTCTAGATTTATCTCTTTTACATCAAGTACATTTTGCATTTTCTATGCATAGGAGTTCTTGTTGGGACTAGCCTTGCTTTTCTGTCAAAAGTGAATGCACCATTTCCCTTTAAAGACTCTTTTTGCTTCTTCAAATTAACAATCTTAGAATATGCATATCATTGGTAGTTTTGCATTAAGTGCACTAAAGCATTTTAGTCTTTTTCATAGTTTTCTGAAGTGTGTGAAGAGTGAGTAACTGAAAAGAAAAACAAGTTTTGTTGCTTATTTAGTTTGGTAGAACCCATTTAGAAATCTCTTTTCATCGAAAGACAAATATTGCCTTTGCATGTAATATCTTTTCATTGATTTCTTTTGCGTCAATAAACACCATCAGTTTCACTTCCATATACCTTTGACTTAATTAAAAGCCTATTTAAAATCAAGCGCTATAATAAAATCAGCTAGAATTTTTTGTATTATTGTCATTAATCATACACCAACTAGCTAGGTTGTAGGGCCTTGGAATAGGTGAGTGGAGAGTTAAATATCCAAGGCTGCTCAAACTGTTAAACATAGAAAGTTTATTAATGAGCAAAGTCTAACTCCATTACGTGGATAGGGAAAGATCTACCTCCAGAGAGTTAAGTGCGAGGGAGAGTGAAGGCACAAAAGAGTGATACCCCCTCTCCTATTTGTTGAATCTTGAGTAAAGACCATTCTGCCCAGCTGCCGATACGGATCAGTGCCCTTAGTTGCCTCTCCTAGGGACCACACAGGTGACTGCGGGGGGGAATACCTGTGGTACCTGAGATAGATATTGCATCACTTTCATCAGTACTTCTGGAGGGTTCCCTTGCGAAGCTCGGGGACTTGCACCAGAAAGGGCTATTTTCAGGAGGTCACCATAACTATTTCTATTACCTTCACTAGTAGTCTTGGGGCATAATTACCCCAGACTATTTTCGGAAGGTCCTCTTATTCCACTTTCTTGTATTTCGGTGTTTGGTCCTAATCACTTGGAGCGGAAATACGTGAAGGCCACTTGATTAACTATATCTTAGGAAATTTTTAGAGTGTGCTCTTTGCTCCTATATTTCTTAGCTTATTATATTTTTTTATTCTAAAATTAATCTCATAAAGTGGTTGACTGATTGCCTCTTCAATCAAGGAGGCTTCGTGGGCTTTCTCCTGCGAGTGTCGAGCCTTCTTCAGGAAGGCGTAGGAGTAATTCAATGGGTGACCTTTATCTGGTGGCTTAGAATGCAACAAAGAGTGATCATTCATCTGGGCTTGTTTTTCTATGGGTGGTCTTGGTGCTAGTGCTAGTATAGAGAGGAGTACTCCACTCATCTCTAGAGCCTTTTTTCTAGCAGAAGAAGTTGAAGTTGAAGAAGTTCCTCAGCCTCCTGAGACTCCTTCATTTCCTCTTCCTGCTACTTTTCTTGACTTCCTTTTGTACATTGGACCTGAGTCTCAGAGACTAGCTAGTCATTTTCTGTCATATCCCTTTCTTTCGATGGCCACAGCTGGGAACACAACTTCGACTATGAGCACTACAAGTGTTCATACTCGTCTTTTTGTCAAAGGAGGAGGAACTATTTCCATATCAACAATCACTTCTAGTGATGCTATGTTTGGCTCTACTTCTATTCCATGTTCAAGTGGAAGCACCCAAACATATGCTTCTCAATTTGGCCCCTTTTATTTTGGAATTCCCTCTAGTGGAATTCCTTCTATCTCCTTTTCTAATGTATCAACTATCTCCACACATATACAATATATGGCTAGTGAATTAGCTTCATTTCAAGGTTTCTCCATTGGAATTGGGCATATTCCTCATTCAAACCCTTCCTTAGGATCCCTGCCATTCACCTCTCAAAATCAAGGATTCAATCCTTTTTCCGGAGGTCAAGGATCTAATGTTCTTTCAGGATGGAACCTTGCTTTTACAGAGTTAGGAGCTAGGAGTCAGTTTTTCTCTGGTCAGCAAGGGAATGCTCCTTTCCTTTATGTGGGTGCTTCTCAGGGTTTTTCTCCATTTGCAAATGCTTGGAGCCCTTACCAAGGGGTTTCTTATCCATTCAATACCTCGGTTGGAGGTAATATACCTATTTATAGTAACCCTATGTTGTGAGGGGGTCCTTCTCCGAATGCTAGGTCACAAGGCTTCTCCTATGGGTCAACATTTTCTATGAACAACATCTGGCAACCTAGCGCCTTAACAAATCTAGGCTATTCTTTTCAGAATTTTTGGAATCCTTCCTACAGGGGATGGAATTCCCAGACTCCTTCGCTCCTACAATTCCTGGAAACTTTAAACTTGCTAGATCTATCGAAATTAACTAACGATCCTATTCGGTATAGTCTGGATGGGCCTCCGGTCCCCACCAAACTACCCTCAGACATTCCAAAGCTTGAAGGGAAGACTGCTGAGGGTCTAGCGGACCATGTCACCACTTTCCACTTATGGTGTTCGTCAAACTCCCTTTTCGACGCTTTGAACCGGTTGAGATTATTTCAAGGAACCTTAACTAGAAATGTAGTGAAATGATATATTGAACTGACAGGGGGAAATTCTTTTACGTTTGTTGAGTTGGCTACTATGTTCTTAAACGATTTTTAGTAGCTTTTCTGTTATGATGTCGGGACTGATCTCCTAGCCAATTTTTAGTAGGACAAAGAAACTCACATTTCTTATCATATTTAGGAATGGAGGAGAAGGAAGAGGCTGATAAAAGCTCAGATTCTGAATGAGTTCCTTCTTGAATGGTTTATCAAATATTTTCAACAAGAAATCTCAAAGGATATATCCCTTTTAGGGGTATTTTCTGAATATCATACTATTTTTAGGGCCTAGCAGCTAGAACTGATCTATTCTCAGTCTCGAGTCCTTAATAAAATCTTGTCGAATGCCCCTAACTCCAAGCTATATTTAGCCAAAACCAAACCTGGTCCTCGTGGTGACGGACTTATTAATACGATTGATAGTGGTAGGGCTAACCTGCTAAATCAATTGCAGTAGTTGTATATACAAGTTTCTCCTTCTGGTCAAACTACGCCTTGAATGTAAACTCCTTCTCATCACTTGTCTATTAATTTCATTCAAGCTTCTAACCCAAAAGGAAATCAACAATCTGAGAGGAAGAAGAAGGGACTAAATAATAAGAAAGAGGACAAGGATGGGAAGGGGAATGCGAATAGATCCAATGATGATGTTGGAGACGGTAAGGGGGATAATAAAAAGAAGTTTAAGTTTCCATGAAAGTTGTGCACTGGAGACCATATTATGCACCCCTGCCCTAAAATTCAGGGTGCTCAGTGCTTGTTAAATCAACAGGGTTCTTCTAGCTCCCATGCTGTACTGAAAAACCCTTTTCCCCAAGGACAATAATTTCTTGTTGGCACGAATGAAAATACTGGACCTCCCTCTAGGGGCAACCAGGAAGGGGACAATACATCAAACATATATATGATGAGTGCTCACACAGGTATCGCTACAAGATCTCTCAATTATGGTGAAGCCGAGTCTTCAAAATCTAATGGTGCTCCTAATAATGCTAAGCCACTCCATATAGAGAGGCCTGCAGTTGAGCCTATACCTCGGATGTTGAAAGGGTCTACAAAGCATACGACGATCAATCATAATGCCAAGGCTGCCAAGAACTACTTGATTGTAGAATATATGGCTCAAATTCCTTGTGCTATGTCTTTGTTAGAGGTACTCTAGCCGTATCATGCAAAAAGAGTGCATTTCTCAATGCCATTGGGGCTGTTGAGCCAAAGAATTCTTTGATGATCACATTTGACATGTTGACTTTAAAAAAGAGACTTCCCCATCATATGGATTTCTAGATTAAGTCTACATATTGGAAGTTTAATATATGTCGAACAATTATTGATGAGGGTGCTTCCATGTCTGTGATGTCTCTCACATGTTGGAAGGATATTGGATCTCCTTCATATGTCCCTTCTGCTACTCTTTTGATTGTGTTTGATGGGAATTCTCACAGGCTGCATGGAATTGTTCCAAATTTACACATCTGTGTTGGGGGTAAAACTGTCAATATTGAGGTCGAGATCGTTGATGAAAATCTAGAATTTAACCTTTTGTTGGGGAAAAACTAGATATATGAGATGGATGATATTTTTTCCTCATTATTTTGAATTTTATGTTTCCCTCATGAAGGGAGGATTGTCATTGTTGATCAGATGGACTATTCTCTTGTAGATCTGAATGCATCTACTGACTCGACTATTCCCTTGGTGAATGATGCCAAGGAACCCATCGAGAATTTGGGGGTTGGAACGTATACATCTTTGATGGGTATTTTTGGTTTTTCACCTCCTTCGGTTCATATCCATGTTATTTCATTTGCTAGGGTTCCTACTCGGAGAGCATTCTTTCGAACTCATTATTTTTCATACCCTTGGACCTTACCTTCTCCTACCTACAAATTAGAAGAAGGCCAAGTGGGTGGAATGGCATTTCCTATTTCTGCAGTTGAGATTTCTTATAGATCTATTGTTGACTCTATAGATTCCATACAAGTTTCTCTTTCACTAGAGGAATTGTATGGAGATGTGGCTTCGACTTGGACTGTTAGTTCATCTTCTGCTCAGGACTGCCTTAATACCACTCTTCTATATGAAGAGGCCATCCTTGAAGAAATGAATAGTGTAGAGAGACCGTGGGATGATTTTAATCATCGGTCCTATTTTCTACCAGACATGCGAGAAGTTGAATCAAGTTTCTCTAGCCTTTAATCTTTTGGTCCTCCTCACCCAGTTTTCAACCCTTTAGCACTAGCACATGTATTTTATGAAGGGAACATGATTGTGATTTCTGCTAATACCCTGGTGAACATCTCTAGATATCCCAACATTATTGAGAATGTCTTCATTGCAGCTGAATGTTCCCCTAAAGAAATTCAGACTTACACCGATCTTTTTCGAGAATTTCGGGATCTGTTTACTTGGTCTTATGAGGAAATTCCTGGTATAGATCCATATATTTTCCAACATGAGATCAATATATATGGAAATTCTAAGCCTATTTGGTAGAATCTTCGTCTGGTCAACCTAAGGAAGGTAGCAGCTATCAAAGCTGAGGTGGAGAATCTTCTTAAGGCGGGTTTCATATACCCTGTTCCATTAACTAAGTGGGTTTCAAATCCAGTTCCTATGGAAAAGAAACAAGGAATGATTTGAGTCTACATCGATTTCATGGATTTGAATAAGGAATTTCCAAAATACAATTATCCCACACCATTTATAGATAAAATCATCAATGCGTGTGCGGAAAATGATATTTTCTCCTTCATGGATGGTTTCTCGAGATATAATCAAATCACTATCCATCTTGAAGATCAACATAAGACTGCTTTTATTTTCCCCTGGGGTATCTTTGGTTACAAGAAGATGCCTTTTGGCCTTAAAAATGTTGGAGCTACTTTTCAGTAGGCTATGTCCTATGCCTTCCATGACATCAAGCATATTATCGAGGCATACTTGGATTATGTAGTTGCTCGTTCTCGCAAGAGAATTAATCATCCTTCACACCTTCATCAAGTTTTTGAACGATTTTGGTATCATAAAATTCGGTTGAACCCTAATAAGTGTGTTTCTGCTGTCACATCCGGTCGGTTGTTGGGATTCATTGTGTCTATGGAAGGGATTCGGGTAGATCCCTTCAAGGCAGAGGCAATACTTCAGTTGCCTCCCCTGTATTTGATCCATCAACTTCAAAGTCTACAAGGCAAAGCCAATTTCTTAAGACGATTCATCATGAATTATGCTGAGGTTATAAAGGGATTTCTGAGGCTTCTAAAGAAAGGAGTTCCATTTTTTTTGGATGAATTTTCTCAACCTTCATTCAATGCTTTGAAAAAAGCATTTACCTCTGCTCCATTGCTGAGTCCAATTGATTATAACAGGGATTTCCTATTCTATCTCGTTGTAGCAGAATCTACCATAGGTATGGTTCTGGTTCAGGAGGATGATGGTCTTTGCGAGCATATTGTATACTACCTTAGTCGAGGCTTGGCTGGTCCTGAACTCCGATATTCTTTGATTGAGAAACTTGCTTTGGCAACTATCCACGTTGTCCAGTGGCTCAAAAATTATATCCCCCTTCGCAAATTTAT
Organism: Pinus albicaulis; assembly: GCA_034641835.2. Classification (NCBI taxonomy): domain Eukaryota; kingdom Viridiplantae; phylum Streptophyta; class Pinopsida; order Pinales; family Pinaceae; genus Pinus; species Pinus albicaulis. The sequence goes on from CM076577.1 coordinate 1,168,525,973, forward strand.
TTTTTGGTGGAAGTCAATCCATTTCAATTTGTTCTCAGTAAGCAAGTGATTGGGGGAAAATAAAATCAATGGATTTTTATTTTGCAAGAGTTCGATCTGGAGTTTTTGTCTGTCAAATCAAAGAAGTCATTGGTATTTGCGGAGTTCATTTCTGAGTTTCCTTGTGGAGAATATATTGTTTATGAAGAATCATTTCCTGATGAACATCTTTTTCTCATTTCTTCACAGGATCCTTGGTACGGAGATCTCATATTTATCTCCAAACTGCGAATTTTCCCTTACCTTTTTTGATAGATGAGTGTCGAAAGTTGCATCACTTGGCTAAAATTTATTTGATTATTAGTGACACTCTATATCATCGTGTGGTCGGTTCGATCCTTAGAAGCTTCTTAAATATCGAAGAAGCTAAGGCAGTGCTGAATGATTACCACGGTGGAGCTTGTGGTGGTCATTTATCTGGGCTTGATACAACCCAAAAAATCTTGCGTAGAGGATACTTTTGGCCCTCAATTTTCAAAGATTGTGTTTATGCATTCAAAAAGTGTCATCCCTGTCAAGTTTATACCTGGAATATGCACGCTCATCCAGCTCCGCTCTTTCCTGTCATAACTGTCGGTCCCTTCACAAAGTGGGGTATTGATTATCCTACTTGAAACCTGCCTTCAGTTAAGGGTCACAAGTACATTATTTTAGCTGTAGACTACATTACAAAGTGGGTTGAGGATATGCCTACTTTTGGGAATTACAGTGAGACAACATCCTTGTTCCTATTCAATCAAGTCATTTCTCACTTTGGTATCCCAAAATAGATTGTCACTAACCATGGCAGTCATTTTCAGAACAATATGATGGCTGAATTGGCTCTGAAATTAGGTTTTTGGAAGGAACATTTATATTCTTAATATCCTCAGGCAAATGAGCAAGTTGAAGCCATTAACAAATCCTTAAAGACAATTCTTCAACATACAATTGATAAAGCCATATCCAATTGGCATGTCATGTTGTACCCTGCACTTTGGGCATACCAGATGTCTGTCAAGACTACAATTGGTTTCACTCCATTTCAACTAGCTTATGGGTTGGAATCTATATTTCCAATTGAAAGTGAAATTCCTTCCCTTAAGCTGGCAGTTAAACTTCTTCCCGACACTTCCGGTCTCAAGGAACGCCTTATCCATCTAAAAAATCTTGATGAGCAGCTCCGAGATGCAGCTATGATGAATGAGGCGCATAAGAAATGGGCGAAGGTTCAGTATGATAAGGCGATCAAACCTAGGTTTTTCTCTGAAGGTGATCTTGTCTTGGTTTATGCCGAAGAGAAGGATTCCTTGGGGACAGGCAAGTTCAAATCTATGTGGTATGGCCCCTTTATTGTCAAAAAGGTCTTGGAAAAGGGATCTTATGCCTTGGTTGAATTTGATGGGAACGATTTAGAGGAGCCCAGAAATGGGCTATATTTGAAGAAGTATTATTCTTAGGCTTCGTCCTAGCATATTATTTGTTGTATATATTATATTTTTGTACATATATGTTTTCGATCTTGGTGTGACTTTGATGATTTTGATCTACTTTGGTAGGTATTATTAGATGAAATGAGTCATTTTGGCTTTGTCGATGGTGCTAGTAGAAATACCTGGAACCTGGCTTCCTCGACTTGGGTAATCCACTATCCATCCAGTCAGTTGTTAATTTTAAGAGGTGTCTACATTGGTCCTTATTCAAAAAATTTGGTAGAGTACACTGTAGTGTTGAACCTACTCTCCAAGGCAATATCTCTTGGTGTTGATTCGTTATTAGTTTACATGGATTCACAACTGGTGGTTTCATAATTAAACAACACCTATCATGTTAGAGACCCATTTTTGCATCGATTATTTCTGAGGGTACGTTTGTTACAACTTTCATTTAATTTTATTAAATTAATTCATATTCCTCGATCTGATAATTGGTTAGCAGGCTCATTATCTAATCAAGCACTTGATTAGCACATTAATCATTCAATATATTAAATATATCAAAAAATCATTCATCAATATACATTTGTGACAATCAAATCATATAAATTGCTATGTGTGTGTGTGTGTATATATATATCAATGTGTTCAAAATATACTAAAAGTGGATCATTGTGTCCTACAAAATTAGGGCTTATGCCCGATCATGTCTATCATAAAAAAATATTACATTAATTCGATCAAATATAAATCTACTCCTAAGGTCCCTGCCCAACATTTGTGTTCCTATAGAACATGATAACAGTAGCTACATCGTGGAGTAACCAAACCCAGTCTCGTGGTACTCCAATCACCCGCCTCTTGATAGCCTCCGCAAGGTCCTCTATAGCTTCCATGGGTACTTGGTGAGTTAAACTCTCCAATCTTCTCTCAATGACATGGAGGGTCCTTCCTGGGTCTTCAACATTTGCCTCACCTCTGCGACGCGTGTGCCTTGGGTAGCCCTCTCACCTAAATGGTCCCATGTATGCATCATCATCATTAAAATTTTCTAACTCATATTGTCCTATCAAAATAATTTTTTCATTTTCACATGTATAATTTGAAAAAATCCAAAAAATCATATATAATCAAAAATAAAGTGTGCAATCTTACCAATTTCACCCCATGTTGCTCCACGTGGAAGAACCAAATGAGTATCTACTCGAAAATCCATCCTAATATAGGGATAGTATTCCACTGCGATGACTTGTTCTACCCACCATTGGAAGAACTCATCATCCCACGTGGTTCGGGGAACTTCACTTCCCTCGATTCCCTTCATCAAATATGCCCATGAGGCTATCCACAGATCCCTTGGCCCACTGATAGTAGAGATGACTTTAGGAAAAAGCCCTGGAACTCTCTTGAAGAATAATTTCAACAGAATCGTACCATATCCAAAGTGTTTTGTCTTTTTCTTCTGGATAGAAGTGAGTTGTTTTTTCAGATTAGCCAACAAGGCTGGACACCAATCACAGAGATGGACCAAACATTATGGTGCTATACTCATATGATTGTGAGAAGCCTGGTGTAGAGAAGTTGATCCTGCCACTCTGGCAATGGTAAAGAGAAAGCTTTTCATGTACAAATCCTTCACATCTTTGATTGGGATCTGAGTCCCCACCTTCTTTGCATCGTCTAAACAATAGACCTATACATAGTCTTCTATGTTAAGCCCTCTAGTGGGCTTACCATTCAAATCAACTGTGTCTCCCCTTTGGGAAAGTCCAGTGATAAAATATGTGTCTCCAACTCTATTCTTAATGGAATCTGATCGATTATAAAGAAATATTCATCTGGTTTCAAATCATCAACCAAAATTTCAAGCAATCGAGCATTCCTTTTCATCTTCAACATTTTGAAAAATTTGAGTAAACCACAATTCCGAAGTATATCCAAGGATTTTTTATCCTCCATCACTTCATTATCAATTGCACTATGCTCTCGTTCTCTCCAACTAATAGTCATCCTAGGAAATTTCATCAATTGACCAATTAGATACAAGTTTTTGAAAATTTCTTTATGCATACTGTTAGCCACCTATGAAATTTTTGACAAGAAAACAGGTGGCTAAATTGTTTTTGAGCCTTCAAGAAATACATTTCCTCTGAAAACATATCATTCTTGAAGCCTCCATGTGTCTTTGTCCTTTGAACAGTCCTCACTGCTGTTTGCAGTTAAAAATCCTCTCTGTTTATGGAAGAAAATGCTCAGGAGACCTTCATTTCCCCTTATTTTCATTTCCACTGAGCCTCTGCTGTCATCACCTTTTCCCCCCCTTGAAAATTCCTCCAAAATCCTGTTTGAACCTCATAATATCCTTTATGTGGTCTTAAAACCCCTTATTCCTTCTACCGAAACCCCTTTTAAGCCTTAAAAAATCCTCTTTTTGGCTTTAAAAACATCCATTTTACATATAAGTCTTAAGCCCCTTTTGGCCAGCCCCTAACCACTTCCCCACCATGCGACCGGGAGCCAGAACCTAGTGCTAAGGCCTTGGGCACTTATCGCAATCAGAGATTTGTGCGAGCGCGTTTTCCTTTGTTAGCTTGAATTTCTCCAATGCGAGGTCTTTTGGTCTTTAGACCGCGGGCGTGTTATGAGCCGTTGATCTTTCAAAGATCTAACAGTCAGCGTTTTTCCACATCGCACCCCATCTCTCCTCTACATTTACCCTCTGATCATATGTGAGCCGTTGATTTTTCTCCAAATCGGACGGCAGTCGCTTAATCGCACCGTCACAGCGCCCAATCCTAGTGCTTTTGACCTCCGCTGATTGGCGAGTCCCGATTTGATCTGAGCCATCCATCCTGCATGATCCTACGGTCTAGATTACTCCTCGCTCCGCTCATTTTCCCCCTTGTCTTTGCCCCTTGGGTCAAATCTCCACTGTTGATCTTTCCGCCGATCCAATGGCCCTGGTGTAATCGCAGTTTAAAACTCAAAGTTTATGTCCCCGCCTCCCTCCGATGCTATTGGATCTCTGTCGTTGATCCCTTTGGATCCAACGGCCCTCATTCTCTCTGCCTTCTCACATACCCCTCTGTTTCTCTGTTCCCTTTTTCAATCCTGACCTTCCATCCTATAGATCCAATGGCTAAGATCAAACTCACCTTTTACTTTTTACCGTTTAACTGCCAGCGCATCTTTCCTTTTCGAGCTGCCTCCTCCACCGTCCGATCTCCCACCCCTCCATCTGACAGTCCACGTGCATATCGCGTTATTTTGGCATCCGAGCTTTAACACTCCAAAGTTACGCGATGAAAGCGGTTTTATTCTGCCACGTGTCATGCAGTGATCTATATCGCGTTTCTTCAGATTTTTTTTCAAAACCATCCTAAAGCCACACGACACTGGTGGTTTTCCTCGTAAAACCATTTTCCTCCACTTTGCTCTCACAACCTCCATAATCAATCAAATTCGTCCGATGATCTAATCCAATGGTTCGCATTGCATCGCATTTCCATTGAACTCTCTTCCATCGGACTTTCATAGATTTTCATTGGATGATCCAAACCATTGATCTCCTCCTGAGATCCAATGGTCGAAAGCCAATCGCCCTCCGCCCGTCGGGTCCCACTACTTATAGTCTCCGCTTTTGTTCATTTTTCATCATTTCCTTTGTATTTCGTCCCAGCGCTAAACCTTTGTGTTTTACACTAAAGGCCTATTTCCTCCGTCTAACTTGCCTTACTCGGTAAATTCTGACTGTTGATCATCCTCTATCCCTCTAATCAGACGACTCATGATTCTCTCTGCACCAAATCTTCATCAGCTCATTTCTCCACCATCCTGCATTGTTCTTCCACCTGTTTTCACCTGCATTCACCATTCTGCCACCATTCCATAGGCCTCCACAACATTTCTCCGCCATCTCCCCTAGATCTTTATAAAAGGTTTATTGCATTTGTGCGGGGATTATAGAGTGGAAAATTCACTCTGCCTCCACAGTTACAGTTACTATGACTCAGAGCGCAGAGAGACCATTTCAGCAGTGGCAAAGTGAAACAGCAGAGACGGATTAGAGGGTTTAAGCCCGTAATTGAAGATTTAATGCTTTAATCCGAGTTCAAAGGACAGAGATGCAAAAGAAGACCATGAAGAGAATTAAGAGGCCTAATAAGGTCTAAACACATTAAATAATCCATATCTATGATATAACAACAGAACGTATTTTCTCATAAAGTACACCTTCTAACAGAATTCTCCATGCCTCCTCAGCTCTTAAAATCCATTTCACTGAAAGAAGCTTCTTAAAGACTGTCAGGACCACTGTTATGGTAGTATGGAGACCTGCAGACCTTTCCATCCCAGTTACTTATTTTAGAAGGTTACCACAGAGTACCATATAGCCAAAAGGACTTCAATGAAAACATCTGAGGTTGCTATAAACCTGCAAAGACTCTGAAACAGACTAGAGAGTACACACAGCAAGAAGATTCATTAAGTAAAGTGGGCACAAACTCTTCCCCCGCTCTCTCTTAATGAATCAATTTAATTTACATCTACTTCCACAGTTACTCGCTCTCCTAAAAGAACTCCCATAGAACATATTGTAAAGGTTGTTGTTGTTGTTGTTGTTGTTAGTTGTAGGGATTCAATTCACTGTTAGAACAGTTATTGGGTGGAAAGTAGCTGAGTAGTTTGTAATTTAGTAGGTTGGGAGGAGAAATTTTGGACTGTATCAGCCATTGAGCTCAGTGTCTGTGACTAGTTTTGCACATCAATTAATCAAGCAATTTCACAGGATCCTGGTTTATATTATAGGTGATGTTTCCTGTCTTATTTCATTTTAATCATGATGTTCATATTTCTTTGATAAGAGTCAGTAAATCAGGCTTAGGATATACCCCTGCATGGTACCCTAATTCCCACTACTCTTCTTGTCTTTGATGTTTTCTGCTTAATGTGTATCTGAGAGAAAAGTCGTGTAATTTAACCAGTTAAAGATGTTGGTATGGCCCATGCTTACTGATGTGTGAATTCGAGTTTGCCGCTTAGATGTTCTTGTTGGGTTTGAGCTGGAAGAATTGGGATACCGGGGATTTAGTGTGAGCCTAGTCCACTGGGGTCCTTTTCCAATATATCAGCCTTTCTAATATCCCTTGGAGCTGGTGTCAAAAGCATTGAAGGTTAAAAGCCCTTCTCTAATCTTAGGCCTAGTTCTACGTTAAACCTTAACTTTGCTTTTCCTTGAGAGTATGCTAAAGCAGACCTGGAATTAAATGACCTCTGACCTAATCTTAAGCTAGCCTTTGTTCCTTCATTGAGAGTTTCCTTTGAGTATGTCAAAGCAGGCCTGGATTTAAATGATATCTGACCTGATCTCTAGACTGCAATTAGGTTTCTTTCTTTCTTTCACCTTCACTCCTTAATGTTCCATTCCACCATCTATCTAAAATATCCTTTAGTATAGGTGAATTTCCCTATGGAAAGCCTTAATTAGTTGTTATGCAAGTAATCCCCTTTCATGATCCATAGCCCAATGGATGGCACATTCTTGACCTATCTTCTTTTGCCGAAACATCTTGTTGCTTCGTTCCTTTCATTCCATAACCTTCTCAGTTAATGATCTCTGACCAACCCAACAACCAACCAAATCATTTAAACCCCCTTATGCTTCGTAACTAGCCTAATACCTCATTTTGAGCTTCAAATATATATCATTCTTTGCTTTATGGAGAGATACCTCTCCGGATCCAGGAGGGCTAGATCTTAGGATCCCAAAGTGGTTTTGATGTTGTCTAGTCTTTTGGTCTTTCCAATCTGGCCAAAACACTAGAACCCCAACATAATGATGGCTCTGCTGGGGAGAAAATTTGAGTGCCTTTAATCGTTGCTACCTGGTCTTGTGTCCCATTGTCGTCTCCAAACATAATGGCAACTCCACTGGGGAACAACTCAGACCAATGCTTGTAGATTGGTATGTCATTGCTGATGGTGGATAGCAGCTTGCTTCAAACAGTCAAATTCATTCATCTGGCGACTCCACACTCCATAACTCCTGACAAACCAAATGAATCCACTGGTAGAAGACCCTGAACTTGTTGAGAAGATACAGTGACCTCTTCTTTCAAACATGGATCCAAGCATGGATAGAGATGCAAAGCTAGATGCTTTGTGGGATAGATTAGCAAGAGTGGTAAACATGTTTGGTGAGGTAGTAGTAAAGATACATGAGGCCAATGTAAATGCAAATGTTGAATATCCAGAGCATCCCATGCTTCTTTCAGAGGAAGAACAAATTAAATACCTAGACCATGAGCAAGACATGTATGATGCTCACGAATCTATAGAATATGAAGAGGAAAGTGATAAGGAGCTACCTAATTTCCTACCTATGTCTTGTACTATGCTGACTAGAGAATATCACGACCTAATGGTGAAAGCCAATACGGAATGCTACTTTGAGGAAACAAGAGACCACATAGAAGATGTAGAATCTGATGTGGAAGGAGAAGAGATCAGGAAACATCAGAAATTCCTCAAATTTTCCCTGCTAGCACAAGTGAAGATTCCGTAGAAGAGGCTCAAGAAGACATCCGGCCTCCAAATCAGCTAGTATAAGAAACAGAGGACTGCTGCTCCTCTGTCTATGTTAAAAAATAAATCCCTCCGTTTACAGAAGAAGAGATGGACCGAATATTAAACACGCAGTCCACCTCTGAAATCTTTTATAAAACAGATACTCTTGCTCATTCATCTAATGATTTTGATTGTGCAGATCCAGAAAACTCCTCTGCGGATCAAAATGAAGAAAGATTTGCTGAGAATCCAGTAGGATGGATTGGTAACATTACTTACAGTTATGATTTTCCTATTTATGATCTATTTGATGATGATTTTTTTCAAGGGGAAGCTTAGCTTGCAGGTCCATCATTAGTAGATTCGTGGGAGGAAGATCAAGGCGAAAAACTTCAGAGAAGTAATGAACCAAGTCAGCCTATCTATGACACTGATGAAGAAAGTTATGAGAGCCTAGTAATAGATGAGGATTCATTGAATTTTCACTCTATTACACTGCAGATCATCAGTCATAGCTTCCATGTGATTGGAAGTCAGCAGTCCTGCTTTTCAGAGGATGAATAAGAAAACGAAGAAGAGATTTTTGAGTAGATTGAAAGCAAGGGGCCTTCTCTTGAAAAAGAGGAAGAAATACCCCTGCTAAAAAATACATGGATCTTTTCACAGAGCCCAGCCCATCAAATCAGAATATATCAAAGCTCCGGGAGGACACCTCTACAGTATATGATGAGTCCTCTAGTTCAGATGATGAAGAAGATGAGGGAGATTCTCTTTCTCAAGAGAGTCTTGGTCTCGATCTAGTGGAAGAGGAAGAAGTCCTGGTTGAAGCTTGCATTCTAAATATTCACGACTAGGTATCATTTCATGATCCTTATGTTCATTTCCTGCAAACATTTGAAGAAGGATCAAAGGCATTTTTGAGCAGCATGCTGCAGACAACAAGAAATTTTTTAAAAGCTACTGTTAAGGAACAAAATGAATGGGAGTGGCCCTACCTATCCAGCCTGCTCAAGGAGATGAGCAAGAAAGACCAGTCATGGGATCACTTGATGCACTGGATGTATTGGAAAAGAAGGTTTATAATCTAGACTTGTAAATATTTCAAGTTAGATTAAGGTAGGTAGGAAGTTCAATAAAGCTCAGCATGTGAGCATGTAGTTAGTTGTTTTTTAATTTCTCCAAAGTCCAGCAAGCCAGACAATCTAATCCTGGCTTGACTGTTTTTCAATTTCTATCTTAGAACGTAGAGAAGAAATCTACTGGACAATTTAATCCTAGCAGATAATAGTTTAGGTAGAGAAAAATATGAGGCCAAAAGTTTAATCTTGTCTCATGGAGTAATAAGGGTAGCAGTAGAATAGGTTTATTTTCCTGTTTGTAAAAAATTGATGATGTAAAGGGTCTGCAAGTGCAAATGCACCCAGAAGAAAAAATGTTAGGACAATAGTATGGGTAGGTAGTTATTTGGGAGAATATTACTGTTGATATGATGTCTTCATGATTTGTGGTAGCTAATCTAAGAAATAAAATGGATGTGTCAAGTACCAAATCTCTGGCCTACTCCAAAGATTATTTTCTAAATTCTTGACACCTTCAAGAAAATTTCGTCCCCATGTGGAGCCACTGTTAGCCACCTATGAAATTTTTGACAAGCAAACAGGTGACTAAATTGTTTTTGAGCCTTCAAGAAATACATTTCCTTTGAAAACATATCATTCTTGAAGCCTCCATGTTTCTTTTCCCTTTGAACAGTCCTCACTTCTGTTTCCAGTTAAAAAGCCTCTCTGTTTGTGGAAGAAAATGCTCAGGAGACCTTCATTTCCCCTTATTTTCATTTCCATTGAGCCTCTATTTTCATTACCTTTTCCCCCCCTTTAAAATTTCTCAAAAATCCCTCAGCAACCCTCTAAATCCCCTCAAATCCTGTTTAAACCTCATAATATCCTTTATGTGGTCTTAAAACGCCTTATTCCTTCTACCGAAACCCCTTTTAAGCCTTAAAAAATCCTCTTTTTGGCTTAAAAAACATCCATTTTACATATAAGGCTTAAGCCCCTTTCGGCCAGCCCCTAACCACTTTCCCACCATGCGACCAGGAGCCAGAACCTAGTGCTAAGGCCTTGGGTGCTTATTGCAATTGGAGATTTTTGCGAGCACGTTTTCCTTTATTAGCTTGATTTTCCCTAATGCGAGGTCTTTTGGTCTTTAGACCGCAGGCGTGTTCTGAGCCGTTGATCTTTCAAAGATATAACGGTCAACGTTTTTCCATAGCGTGCCCCATCACTCCTCTACATTTACCCCTCTGATCATACGCGAGTAGTCGATCTATCTCCAGATCGAATGACGGTTGCTTAATCACACTGTCACAGCACCCAATCCCAGTGCTTTTTACCTTTGCCGATTGGCGAGTCCTGATTTGATCTGATCCATCCATCCCACATGATCCTACAGTGCAGATTACTCCTCGCTCCACTCATTTTCCCCCCCTTCTCTTTCCCCCTCAGGTAAAATCTCCACCGTTGATCCTTCCGTCAATCCAACGGCCCTGGCTTAATCGCAGTTTAAAACTTAGAGTTTGTGTCCCCGCCTCCCTCCGATGCGATTGGATCTCCACCATTGATCCCTTTGGATCCAACGGCCCTCATTCTCTCCGCCTTTTCACATACCTCTTTGTTTCTCCATTCCCTCTTTCAATCCTAACCATCCATCCTATAGATCCAACGACTGAGATCAAACCTGCCTTTGACTTTTCACAGTTTAACCGCCAATGCATCTTTCCTTTTCGCGCTGCCTCCTCCACCATCCGATCTCCCACCCCTCCATCCGACGGTCCACGTGCATATCGTGTTATTTCGGCATCCGGGCTTTAACACTCCAAAGTTATGCGATGAAAGCGGTTTTGTTCTGCCACGTGTCGTGCAACGATCTATATCACGTTTTTTACGAGTTTTTTCAAAACCATCCTAAAGCACGCGACACCGGTGGTTTTCCTCGTAAAACCATTTTCCTCCGCATTGCTCTTGCAGCCTCCATAATTAATCACAGTCGTCCGATGATCTAATCCAATGGTTCGCATTGCATCGCATTTCCATTGAACTCTCTTCCATCATACTTTCATAGAGTTTCATTGGATGATCCCAACCTTTGATCTCCTCCTGAGATCCAACGGTCCAAAGCTAATATCCCTCTACTCGCCAGGTCCCACTACTTACGGTCTCTGCTTTCATTCATTTTTCATCATTTCCTTTGTAATTTGTCCCGGCACTAAACCTTTTTGTTTTACACTAAAGGCCTATTTCCTCCGTCTAACCTGCCTTACCCAGTAAATCCTGATCGTTGATCGTCCTCTATCCATCTAATCGGACAGCTCACAATTATCTCTGCACCAAATCTTCATCAGTTCATTTCTCCACCGTCCTGCATGGTTCTTCCACCCGTTTTCACCTACATACACCATTCCGCCACCATTCCATATGCATCCACAGCATTTCTCTGCCATCTCCCCTAGATCTTTATAATAGGTTTATTACATTTGTGCGGGGATTACAAAGTGGAAAATTCACTCTGCGTCCACAGTCACAGTTACTATGACTCAGAGCACAGAGAGACCATTTCAGCAGCGGCAAAGTGAAACAGCAGAGACGGATTAGACAGTTTAAGCCCATAATAGAAGATTTAATGCTTTAATCCGGGTTCAAAGGACAGAGATGCAAATGTACATCATGAAGAGAATTAAGAGGCCTAATAAGGTATAAACACATGAAACAAGCCATATCTATGATATAACAACAACAGAACATATTTTCTCAGAAAGCACACCTTTCGACAGAAGTCTTCATGCCTCCTCGAGCTCTTAAAAGCCATTTCACTGACAGAAGCTTCTTAAATACTGTCAGGACCACAGTTATGGTAGTATGGAGACCCGCAGACCTTTCCATCCCAGTTACTTATTTTAGAAGGCTAACACAGAGTACCGTACAACCAAAAGGACTTTAAAGAACACATCTGAGGTTCCTATCAACCTGAAAAAGACTCTGAAATAGACTAAAGAGTACACACAGCAAGCAGAGTCATTAAGCAGAGTGGGCACGAACTCTTCCCCCACTCTGTCTTAATGAATCAATTTAATTTACATCTACTTCCACAGTTACACGCTCTCCTATAAGAACTCCCATAGAACATATTGTGAATTTTGTTGTTGTTGCTGTTGTTGTTATTTTTAGGGATTCATTTGACTGTTAGAATAGTTGTTGGGTAGCTTAGTTGTTTGTAATTTAGAAGGCTAGGAGGAGAAAGTTTGCACTATATCAGCCATTGAGCTCAGTGTATGTGACTGGTTTTGCACATAAATTAATCAAGAAATTTCACAGGATCCTGGTCTATATTACGAGTGATGTTTCCTATCTTATTTCATTTTAATCATGCTGTTCATATTTCTCTAATAAGAATTAGTAAATCAGGCTTAGGATATACCCTTGCATGGTACCCTAATTCCCACTACTCTTCTTGTCTTTGATGTTTTCTACTTAATGTGCATCTGAGAGAAAATTGGTGTAATTTTACCACTTAAAGATGTTGGTCTGGCCCATGCTTACTGATGTGTGAATTCGGGTTTGCTGCTTAGATGTTCTTGTTGGGTTTGAGCTGGAAGAATTGCGATACCGGGGATTTAGTGTGAGCCCTGTCCACTAGGGTCCTTTTCCAATAGATCGGCCTTTCTAAGATCCCTTGGAGCTAGTGTCAAAAGCATTGAAGGTTAAAATCCCTTCTCTGATCTTAGGCCCAGTTCTACGTTAAATCTTAACTCTATTTTTCCTTGAGAGTATGCTAAAGCAGGCCTGGAGTTAAATGACCTCTGACCTAATCTTAAGCTACCCTTTGTGCCTTCTTTGAGAGTTTCCTTTTAGTATGTCAACGCAAGCATGGATATAAATGATATCTGACCTGATCTCCAGATTGCAATTAGGTTTCTTTCTTTCTTTCACATTCACTACTTAATGTTCCATTCCACCATATATCTAAACGATCCTTTAGTATAGATAACTTGCCCTATGGAAAGCCTTTCTTAGTTTTTATGCAAGTAATCCCCTTTCATGACTCCATAGCCCAATGGATGGCACATCCTTTACCTATCTTATTTTGCTAAAACATCTTGTTGCTTCGTTACTTTCATTCCATAACCTTCTCAGTTAATGATCTCTGACCAAACCAACAACCAACCAAATCATTTAAACCCCCTTGTGCTTCCTAACTAGCCTAATACCTCATTTTGAGCTTCAAAGATATATCATTCTTTGCTTTATTGAGAGATCCCTCTTCGGATCCAGGAGGGCTAGATCCTAGGATCCCAAAGTGGTTTTGATGTTGTGTAGTCTGTTGGTCTTTCCAATCTAGCCAAAACACTGGAACCCCAACACATACATGACCTCATTTGTACATAGTCAGGTCTATATGTGAGTTCCTCATAATGAACCCATGTATACGCAGAGGGTTTCAAAGAAAAGATACTTCCTACAGTCAAAATTCCAAAAAAGTGCTTGAAATAGGAATGAAATTGATAAAGGATATGAGTACAAGGTTTACTTCACTGATTTGAGTTGATTCATTGGTTGGTTCCTCCATATTCAAGAAGAGGATGTTTTGCTCTAGAGCTCTTTCTCCACTTTTGCACTGCACAAATGACCAAAATGTGAGTCAAAATGTTTATTTATGCCCAAAATTTGAAATTTTTTCGCAAAATTCCATTTGTGTCTATTTTTTAATTCGATTAAGGATGTTCAACCTTTTGGCTTTCTAGATTTGTGAAAAGTTATTTTCAGGTACATTATGGTGAATTTGAGATTTTTCTAGTTTTCCTTTGGATCCATGACCGCTAGCTTGTCATGGAAGGTATTTGATTCTGAATTGGCATATAGGTAGGAAAATCACTTTCTGTTGCATTTTTGCATACTAGCCTCCATTATGATCACTTGCCATAGGTTTGACCCCATCATGTCACGATTATTTGACCCATTTCACTCATCGATATTTTATTCATGACTTGGTGGTAGAGCCATCCTTTACATGGGCTTCCTAGTTAGTTCCTCGCTAGAATATGTCACCCATGTTACAATTTATGTAGGCTCGAGAGTCCTCTTTAGTCCCACCATGACTATGCATTGAAGCATCATTATTCTTCTTCTTCGCTATCCTTATTCTGTCCATTTACCTTAAAGTCTCCCATGTATTTTCAAGTTGTATTACTGCATTGCATATTGACTACTTTTTTATCTTGGAATTTAGCCGGCTTCATTTGGACTCATGTTTAAGCCCTCTTTTGACCATGCCTTTCTATACAAGTTAACCATTCAATCACTTAGCCTCTACGAATTGACACCTTTACCCATTGATGGAACATTTCTTTGAGTGTCACTTTCCGGTTTTTTCCACCTTGCATTGAGCATAGGATTGTTCCTATCCCAGGAACTACTACATATGTTTACCGACACTCGTTCTATCCATTGTACTATAGGAATTATTTTATTATTTTTTAGGCTTTGAATATGAAAAAGACAAAAAATTGAATATTTGAAAAAGAGCGGTAACGAGATAATACTTCCATACTTCATGGAAGCTATAATTTAAGTTGTGTCGCCCTTGAACAAGGCACACAAAGCTAAGTCTTTTCTCCATTTTGGGATGGTTTTATTTTTTGACTTAGGAAAAGCCAAAACCTTGTTATTGAGTCAGCAAGCCCCGGGTTGGTTATCTCTTCCAATCATATGGAGGGTTTGTTTCCGCCTCCTGCATGAAAAAATTATACAAATTTATCATTTGCTGCCATAGTCAACATGAGTCGTGCTTTTCTTCATGGGAAGTTAACCTGAGTCAGCCTTTTTGCAGTTTGTCTTGACTCATTTTTTAGTCGGCCATCCCGGTTTTGTCAGTATCTTGTTATATCACATTAGCTATTTGGTCCTTTGCTCATGCTGGTTTGAGAAGGTCTCCATTGACTTCTTTCCGGCGGGTTTGCCTCTTATCGACTACAAAATATTTCTCTGAGAGTAAACCTAGAGCCGCACCCTGACCCTATTTCATCAATTATAGGTGACCTTGTGCTCAACATTTGATCAACATCATGGGTCTTTGACTGAGTGATTTCCATTGTGTTCGACTTCAGCTTACATTATCACACCTGGGATTCGCGCATTACCTTGATTTCCATTTAACCCTATCAATGGATATATCACCTCTTTGTCAGATTTCATTATTGGTTGGTTCAGGGGGTTTCTGTTGTGCTCTAGCTTCATTTTGTGCATCCTAAAAATGTACTTTTGGTTGGTTACTTTAATTTGCTTCATCCGATTCCTTCCAAATCTTGGCCTGTAGGTTACACTCATGCTGGAATAATGTGGGATGCCTTAATTCCTTCCTTCTAGAACATATTTTCTCATCAAATCCAACTCATTGCTCCGGGAATAAGGTTTAGAGTCCTTTTGTCAGTACCTTAGGGTTTGCAGTGATCATTGGTAGACTCTTCGCTATCAACAGTGAGAATACATAACTGTCTCCTGATTTATATATTCTCTCAAGTGTTTGACTTCAACTCATTCATTCGAACTTGTTGGATTGTACTAGGGCACCTTGACACTCATTATCATTATCGATGGGTTGTATCGCGTTTGTTAAATTTATACATCAATGACTGGTAATCAAATGATTTCTCACATGGTCGACCTCAGCTCATTTATTCCCATTGTGTAGAATTGTGCCATGGTGATCGATGAAGACCTCAGGTTTGCATCAGTATGTTTTGGTTCACTTTGACAGCTCCTTCAGTTTTCTGCCAGTGATACTATCCACCCTTATAAGTTGCAATTTCATCACAGCAACATCTTATATGTTGGCGCTCGAATTGCGTGTTGTACCATTTGTTCCACCACTTATGATTTGGTACTTGGAGATTCAGTTGTGACTTCAGTGACCAGATATCTATGCAACTTCATTGATCAGTTTTCTATATGTGATACTTGGTCATGATTTGACTTGTACTTCCGAGCAGTGATGAGATGTTTCATTATGTACTTTACATTTCCATTATACTCGTATACATATTGGATCTACTCCATATTTTATATGCAGACATGTTTTTCATTCACTAAGAATGGGTATGCTGGGCTTAGACATGAGCTATCTTTCTGATTTCTATCACTTGTTTTTGGCAAGCTGAAATTTGGTGAAGTCCTCTCTAGTCCTCGCAAGGTTCTTTCTATGTAGATAATACATTTAAGCCATCATGTACCCATTCTAAACTCATATATTAGGGGGCATCTGTTATAGCATCATTTTTTACCACTATATACTTAATGAATTATACATTGGCCTTGGGCATCCCTTCCATTCAGACTTGGTCACATTTCTAAAAAAATAGCATTTTAAAATCCATATGCGACTCTGCCCAGCTTTTTCAGCATCCACACACGGGTACATACATAGAGAACCTAAGTATGCTATTTAAAATATAAAAAAATATAAAAATTCCCTATTATTCAGATGGGGTTTACAGTTTTTCCTATAGCTTAACTACCCCAGCTCGTGGCCTAACTGTTCCCTAGCTGAAAAAACTAATTTGGGGAAGTATAAATACGCCTGAAGGTAATGGCCTAAGGGAGGAAGTGAGAGAATTATAGATATTATAGCCTATTATAGCCCTGATCAAGTCTGATATTTCCCATGTGCCTCCTGCACTTCCCAGATTTTCAGGAAACCCTTGTTTCCTCGTGATGATCACCCTCATTCTATGTGACATCCTTTGCACACCATTCATGGAAGAAGATTTGTGAGGCTAGGGTTGTATGAATCCAGAGGACGATTTGCTCAAGGCCATTGCAGATCTAAGGTGATTTCTCCACTATTGTTTTCTGTACATGTTATCAATAAAATAAGTGCCATCTTGTTCCTGATGTTCATGTGTCATATATCTCTTATACACGCTTAATAATCTTGAATAGTTTATTTCTTGTTATATTTATGAGATTATGTAAGCCATATTGCTAACATCTAGGACATATATGTTGTACAACTAAGTTTTTGTTCTTTTCCTTTGTTGATTTGCAGGTTCTAGACCACGAGGAGTTGTAGGGGGTTTGAAACCTACATGATCTACTACAAATGAAGGATAAACCGGTAAGATCTAAAATCCTCACTTTCTAGTTTAAAGCATAGAAGTTGGTTATTTGAGTCCTTCTTGTGATGACATACCCCTGCTCTGTGAGGTTTACCAACGCAAGACTTGATGGTAACATTGCACGAAAGAGCTCTGCCGGAATATTCTATAGAAATGAATTTCATAATGATCTGCAGTTATGTAGACAAATCCAGATGGTGGAACAAGTTATCATATCTCACGAATGGATTTGTGATCAAAGAAGTGGAATGCTCATTCTAATCCAATACCCAACTTCTTGATTGGCTTCAATGTAAGTGTGAGATCACTTGATTCAACTTTTATGCTAAGAAAGTAGTGTAGGATCATTTATATATAAATAAGCTTTGAGGATAAACCATTTTATTAGTTTTAGTTCCAAACTTCAGCATGTATACTTTCAGTTCTTTAGTAGTTATTAGTTTTTCAATGCCAAAGTTACAGGTCAGAGCCGATTGCAAGCTTTCATTTTGAGTATGGGAACAACCCAATAGAGGTGGCAGTAGAACTACTAGTCCTTTATTGTACCACAGGGGCACACCATCCCCAGTGGAGCCACTCTTATCACACTCAAAATTTGAAATTTTTTTGTGTTGATAGGGTCACCATAGCTTTTATGTTATGTCAAATTAGATCATGCAATTGATGAAGAAGGGTGAAAATCATGTCTATTCTAAGGCTTAAAATCATCATGAACTATGTCTTGTTAGTCAGTTACCATTTAATATCATAATAACATTCACCTTCTCACTTAACTTCTAACCTGTCCATTTTTAGCGTTTTTCACAGCGCACATAACCACAAAATGTTAGATTGCACTATGGAAACACCTAAACTTTCTGTAGCGAATCTGTTAGAATTTACATTGTCAGCACTGCAGAAATAGGTTTTTCTATGGAAAATAGAGTTTGGAAGGACATGGCATTTTCTCAATAGTTTAGGTGGAAGTAGTGTTATTTATTCAGATTATGGTTGTTAGAATCATTTGAAATCACGATTTTTGGGCTCTTATTCCCACTTTCCAGTTCATTATTTGTATTTTTCCACCGTTAGCCCTGATTTAAATAAATATCCAGTCATTCAAGCCTTGTCATAAGTCTGTTCAGTTCCTACCTGTCAGAACTAGTTTTAAATATTGCATGATACGTTATCCTGTCACCAAAGTAGTTTCATCTCCATATTAGGCATCTTGTTGTCCGAAACATTTCTTTGTAGGTGTCACAAGTTCATGAAGGAAATGTAGCAGAAAAAGGAGACAGCTAAGAAGGAAAACATATAAAAGGTAGCTCTATGGTTATATAGGAACCCGTAGACCTTAAATGGATCATGGAGGTCCTAAAATTCATGCAAGTTTTCATCCATATAGGTTACATGCATTTCTGCGAGGAGCCACAAGGGGATTTGTTGTGTTTTTGGACTGTTTGAGCTATTGGTTTCAAGAGAAATTTGCAGGAAACTAAAAATGAGTTCAAAAAATTTGAATGAGGTTTTTATAAGCACAGAACAAGGAACAATAACCTTTTTCATTTTTTTCCTAGGTGCTACCAATTTTGAGATTCAAAGATCTCTTTGGGACCTATTTTCAGAATTCCGAATTTTCCTATTTTTATACATGATTTTATAATGTCGATTCCAGACAACTACAAATTGTTTTAAGAAACCAAAGAGAGGTTTTTATTCTTAGCTTTATTATTTTCAAAAACATCCTAGCATTTTACAATAGCTATCAGGCATCGAGAGATATGATCTCACGATTGGAGCCTTATTTTTCAGAAAAAAGAGTCGTTTTAATGGATGATGAGCTACTTGCTGCTCCATGAAGAAGATTAAATCAAATTTTTATTAAGATTTGAATTTAATACACCTTAATAATACATATGAAAGCTATAAAAATCACAATTTGGTGCTTTTTGAGCTTATGAAGAAAAAATTGTGAAATTCTGTCAAACTAGGCATTTTCGTATTGCCTTCTAGGCTTAAAGCTCAAAATGCGCTATGAAATTGTTGTAGGTGTGTTCTTCTATAAAATTTCAGTTTTGAAGTGAATTTCAAGAAGTTTAAAGTTTTGGTTTAATTTTTTTGAATTTATGAACAAGTCCAAAGAAACAAAGAAAGTGAGCAGGTGATAGAGAAGGCCAGAACTAAACCGCTACGAAATTTCTCTATGGAATTCCCCTGTTTTTTGCACTGAGTAAATTTTTAGCAAATACAAGTTTTAATGACTCTTTATTTGACAGTTTTCCACATGGAAGAGTCAATATTCATCTGCAGGGTATTTTTGGAATGGCCAGATCTTCAACAAATTTATTTCACTCATCACCCCACCATAAAGACACTCACCATCAATCATGATATCTATTCCCTAAAAAACAGGATGACTAGTTTTTAATTGCATGGAGTCATTTATGTCATTCTCATGGCTAGTGCCACTCAAGAAATATATTAATCGATGTAAGCAGTGCATTTTTTCAGTTGGATGATGTAATAAATAGAATTAGAGTCCTAATAGGCCTCTAACTCCTAAAGTTATTAGGTTTTAGTTTTTATTTCCAAATATCTAGCCTATGGTTAGATTAGGTGGCAGAAAGAGGACTTGATGATCTAGCCTTGTTGGCAGATTCGATGTAAATATCTGATGCTTATTAATAGGTAGTATTTCGATGAATGAAGGGTTGGAGAATATTATGTCACACTGTTACTATTGTAAAATCTATCACATTTCAATTATATACAATGGATATTTTTCCTTCTGCACCTGAGATTTGAATGATGTTTCAATGAGCTAATGTCTTATATGTTTCATGCTTTTATTTGTAGTATGTTTATGTCTGATTACTTACAATTCATGGAAACCATCCTCTAATTCCTTTAGATGTTTAATTTCTATTATTTTGTGTGTATGTGTGTTATCTCTTCATTGAAATTTTCGCCTTCCTCAACTTCCACGAGAAGGGTTATGTTTTTTTATTTTCTTAATGCTGACTCCATTAGCCCAATGGTAGAAAATCCTCTATATTTTCAACCTGTAATTAATTAAAATCAAGTCACTGCCATAAATTTAGCAATCTGATAGAGTTTTCATTGAAAAATCACAAGTTACTTTGAGAGAGCCCTCTCAGACTAAAGAGGCTAATATTTAGTCAAAATATGGTTTTAAAGAGTTACTCTAGGTTGTCTAGTGCAATAGCCCGTCTGTACCAACTTAGTGATAATAGAGTGAAAAGAAAAGTAAAAAACTCAAGAGACCAAGTTAAAGGAAATTAGTGGATAAGGTGTAAGAAGGGAAATGAGCGTTATAAATATGTAAAGTTATATTTTATTGTTTTGAACATGAAATTGAGTATTTCAATATACCCCTTAATTATTCATGTTGATATTGTGAATTCCTAATTTTGTTTCCTCAAATTTTTGTGGGTTCAGGGAAAGGTATAGAAAAATATGGGAGAACAATCATCATGGACTTTAGTAAGTCCAATTGGGATCAGAATGCATAATAATATAACAACCATGAAAATAGTAGAGACAATAGGTTTTCCTCCACTTAAGTATGCAAGACAAATGCATATTAGATATGATGGTAACAAAATAACACTATAAAATAGAATGTTTCAAGTACTCCTTTAATTGTTACTACTTTTGTCTAAGAAATATGAAAGGAATTTAGCAATTGCATATTTTGAATTTACTGGCGACTCCAAATTTTGAATTTCACAATAAGTGGTGTTTGTGTCATTGGAATAAGCATGAATAAATATACCAAATAAACTATTGTATTGTTGTGATTCTTAGTATCAAACATTTTAGTAGGTGTACCAAAAATGCTTCACTTAAGTTATGGTGATAAGTGACTATAACAAAAATATGTGGTTGTTTACACTTCATATATATAATAATAAATCTATTAAACCCTCCAGAAAAAATATTTTGTTTGATTCAAAAGAGGGAACAACAAGAAATATCCAGTGTAATAACCCAAAATGGGAAGACTTTTAAAATGAATAATATTTTACTAATAACACCTGGTGAAAGAGATATATAAAAAAGGTCTAGGGAATCCCCCTCTGTGGGATGGGTCCTTTTATGGCCTTGTTCTTCGGCATTCGATTTTGTCTCTCAATGTGTGAAAAACCAAAAACAAAGTCTAAATCGAGTGGGAGCTCAAATGCTAGAAGAAGATAGTGGTGATGATGATAATTATCATAGTGAAAAATGAATGGAGAAACCTCGTATTTATAATAAAGCATTGGGTTGACCTTGAGAATGGGAAATAATAAAAATTTATTCACCAGATCAAGGTCTAATAGTTAGGAATACTTTATTTTATTTTTTTGAGAAGGAAAATATATTAAAAGTGGTCAAATATATTTATTTAGAAATAATTAAAAAATAAAATGATTTATTAATTATTTTGTGATGATTAAGAAATGTGTGAAATTAAAATAATTATTAAATATTGATTTAAATTTTTTTCCAGAAATAAAAATTAAAGAATAATAAATAAATAGTTATTTATTTAATTATTCCTAAGTTATTTAGTCTAATGTGACAAGGAATAATTATCAAATAATGATTTAATAATTATTCCTGGAGAAAATTAAACAAATAATGCTATATTCAATTATTCTCATGGGGTTTTTTTTATTTTTAATCATAAATAATTTAATAAAAATGTTTTAATAAATTATTTCCCATGGTGAAAGTGATTTTACTATGGTAAAATTAACCGTGCATGGTGTATTTCGATTCACCTAGTTAGAAATGGCTATTTAATAATATATTCCCCCCCAATGTATGAGTGTTAGGAGAATATTATATGACCAAAATACACTGTAGGTTACACTTCCATGAAACACCAAAGGGGAGTTAGAGAGAGAGAGAGAGAGAGAGAGAGAGAGAGATAGAGAGATAGCTGAAAAAATACAAGGAAAGAGAAAGGAATGGTAGGGGCAATACCTACTAAGCTAATAGAAGTGCGTACATGATCTCGAATGAGGCGGGGGTGGAATACCCATGCTTGTTGAGATAAATAAGTAGAAATAATAATGGTTCACCCAACAATGTGGGTCTCGGCAACAAAGTACATGATACATGATACATGATATTCAAGAATCCATGGGCCAGAAAATAATACAATGGATCCAATATACATAATGTGACTGGAATAAGAAAGTTCAGGTCTAAATACAACAAAATTTCAATACATAAGACATAATTCCCTTCAAGCTTACATGGTGAGTGTAATGTTCCCACTTGGCCTTAGCTAAGAGGAACATTCAATTTTGTTTTAATTTCTGTTGCATGAATAAATGAATAAAGGAGGACATGTAAAACTCTTAAAAAGTATGAATAAATAAATGCCCATGTGAATAAAGACAAATCAGGGCCATGTAAATAATCACTTGTAGGTGTGAAAGAGGTTTGAGCTAAAGATTGGGTCAACCTTGACCAAATCAAAAGCGTTGTCTAGGTTCATTGCATCTCCAAAAGGGATAGCGTAGTTCTAGAAGGAAGCCTATCATGTGAAAAGGGCTAACTCATCAAGGTGGTTTAGGGTTTGCAAAAGCTTTCTCATCTTATAAAAGGAAAAGGACGACAACAAGAGAAGGTTGTTGATTGATCATATTTCTGAGTATTTGTCTGCTTAGACAAATACCATTCTCTGTTGTTTAGTGGAGGATTGTATTTGGAATTCCTATGCAGGGATTTCACCTCTTCCTTTGAGGATTCTTAGAGGAGTGTTTTCTGAATTGAACCACTATCAGGCTTGAGACCAAGCTCTAATTTCATTAGCAGCGCTGATCCATTGAGGTTTTTGCTGCTTCTGCAAGCTGCAACAAGTGGGAGTCTAGATCTGCAGAGATCTAGTGTATTTTTGGGAGCCTCTTCTCATGGAGTGTGTTCTATAACCTCCTGTAAGAGTGTCTCTTCTCTGTGTACTTCAGATCTGCAATTTTATAGTGGTTATCTATGTCATCTAAGCTACAACGCTATTTATTTTGAAAGACTGCGTTATTTTGGTGTGGATCTCTTTATGGTGTTTTGCTCATAGTTTAGATCAGAGATCTCTAGTGTTGGGCTTGCCTTCCACTTGGTGATCCATGGATTAGCTTGCTGATCCATGTTCTATTTATATCTGATCCATTGTAATGAAATTTCATATTCAGAAATTTACCGCAGCATTTTACAGATCTGCAACTTGTTTCTGAGATCTACTCTTATTTATGCATGCTTTTGTCAAAATTCCAAGGTGATCTTGAAGAGAAGACTATCTAGCTTCCACATCTAAAATAGATATGATGTTTTGTCCGCAGATCTTCCCTAGATCTGAGTTTTAACTTCCAGCTTCTGAAGCTCCTTAAAAATAATGTTGTTGAGCCATTTATGCAAATGTACATGTGTTCTTGCTCTCTTTTCTGATGATTTCTTGCTGTATTGTCTCATGCATTATAATGTATAGTGAAAGAGCTTCATCATAATGCTGATATGCTGCTATATTACTAAAATATAAACCCCCTTTCTGATCTCCACTGAATATCTGATAAAACTGCGCAATTCCTGAAGTAGTGTTTGCATTTGGTTGCAACCTTCCTCTTTGGGTGCTTTTTAGCTAGTCTATTTTTTGGGAGATCTGTTTAATGTATCTAAAATGATTTTTTTTAGATGAAATTTCATATATAAGTCTCATACAACATAAATAAGAGGAACCAAGTCCTGATCTGTGTTTCTATTGCACATTTTTCCTTATACAGTGTTTTTCTTGAGCACATTGTTGATATTATTGAAAAAGGGATATTACAGTGGTATCAGGGCTCCTTTCTTGGCGGAGCCTATGCTTTCCTTGGAGCACTAGTCATGCTGCATTCCGAAGAAGAATATCTTCTTACTGATATGGAGAGGAGGTACTAGAATATAAGTCATAAAAAGTATGACTACACTACTTATGACCCTGACAAGGGTCAAGACAAGGGGAAAGCCCCTGAAACTGTGAATGATAAGGAAGAAGAGGAGTTTTAAAAAAATATTTTGGAGACCATGAAAGATATTTCCAAGGAGATCAAAGAGATGACGGTGGATAGAATGAGGGAATCTCTTGGGAGATTTCATCAAGGGGAAAGTTTTGACATGTCTCACTATGGGACTGGGCGACCTGTGAGCCTGCCACAAGCTCCACAAGCCTCACAACGCTCTACTATGCCTACCTTCTTGGCTGTAGAGAATGAAGGAACATAAGAGAAAACCTCCCTTGAAGGTTAATTTGTGGAGTATGACTCTCAGAGTCAGAGATTCAAGGATAACTTGAGTTTCCAAGACTTTTGCCATCTCAAGGAGAAGAGGAGACCATGGCAGCAGTATAGAGATGGTGGTTTCTTTCATGGGAGACACCACACTATGAGCAGATTCATTTTTCCCAAGTTTGATGGATCATCCTCTTCTTCTGCCAAGGCATGGGTGTAAAAGCTGGATATCTATTTCCAGTTGAACAAAGTCCCTGAAGTTGAAGCCATCAAGATTGCAGCGCTGCACTTTTAAGGTGTAGCACACAATTGGTGGCTCCATGGATTGTATACATTGGGACACATCAATGTGAATACCTATGCTGAGTTCACTAGGAGACTAGTGGAGAGGTTTGATAGGAAGGATCCTGAAGCACCCTCCATAAGCCTTGCAAAACTGAAGAAGGCAGGAGATGCAGAGACTTATATCTCTGATTTTCTAAGATTATCAGTCATGGTTCCTGATCTATCTGTAGCAAGGAGAGTCTACAGTTTCATTGATGGCCTGGAAGAACCTTTGCATGGGTTGGTTAGGTCTACTAAGCCCATCACCTTGCATGATGCCATTGAGAGAGCCAGAGATCTCCAAGATGCCTTGCCAAAAGCAAAGGCAACCTTCCAAAGCAAAGCCCTTCACTCTTCTAAGGGGAAAGAAGGGAAAGTTGCTCCTCCCAATCAGAGCTCACTCAAGAAACCTCTTGACATTGATCTTCGAAGGGAGTTGAGGAAAACAAGATTTTGTTTCACTTGCCAAGAGCCATGGGTACCGAGACATAAATGTGTTGTGGGAAGGGCACGCTATATAGAAGTCTTCCCATATTTTGAGGAGGAATATGGAAATGATGGACCTAGGAGGGGTCACAGCCCTGGTGATGATGAGGATGAAGATGAAAAACCATCCAGAGATGAAGAGGGATGCTTTTCTCCAACAAGTGGGACTCTTTCCTCTTTGAGAGGAGTGCCTAAGTACTTGACCCTAAGAGTACAAAGCTCAGTCATGAACTAGAGAGTGTCTATTCTGATTGACAATGGGGCAACCCACAACTTTATTGATGCTCACATTGTGCAAAGGAGAGGAATCCCCACTAATAATTTTCATGGGTTTTCTGTTTTGGTCCCAGGAGATAAAACCATGCAATGCATGCAATATGTTCCTTCACTTTCTGTCACTATGGGATCCTACACTTTGGTGGATCACTTCTTTGTAGTTGACATACCAGAAACCAATATCATCTTGGTTGTCCAGTGGTTGATCACCTTGGGTAAGGTTACCACTGATTGGAAAGCCTTGCAGATGGAGTGGGTGGACTTAAATAGTGGGAAACAACAACTAATTCAAGGCATGCACACTTATCCTTCACCTAATGTTTCCACACAAACAACAGAGATGGATTTCCGTAGTGGAAGCAAGGATATCACAGTTCCTTCTCTCATGTTTATGAGAATGCTGCAAGAGACATTCTTACCTCATGGCAAGCCACTTGGAATGTCATCATATTCTTATCTTGTGGGGGAAGCCTCAGAAAGTGCTCCTCCAAATATAGATCTAGCAAGGATTGGAGAGCAAGCTACAACGCTGTGGGAGGAAGGAAAGGGGAGGATCAACCTTCCAAAAAACAATTTTGGCATGTGTAATGTCAAAGAAGAAATCAACAACAAGGGAAGCACCACCATAGATGTATCAGTAGCACTGTCATTGTTGATCTATGTGGACCCATGTTGGAGATCTCAAATCCTTGTGGAGTACTCCAAAGATCTTCACACCGAGATGATATTAGATGGAATGAAGCAAGGGGGAGGCTATTTGGTCCATGAAGGGGTCATCTATCATCTTGGTAGAGTATTCTTGTCTCAAGTCTCCAATCTTAAGAAAGAGATACTACAAAGAGCACATAAAGAGTTCATTTCTAGCTATATGCAGTCAGCAAAGATCTACACCCTAATCACGAGGAGTTTTGATTGGGAGGGTATGAAGGAGGAACTACATTAGCATTATGATTGAGAGGAACTACATCAATACTTACAAGAGTGCAATAGTTATGAGGAGTTGGGACAACCAAAGGACTCTATGCAGGAGTCATTTCAACCATCGCTTCCTTCTCTTAAAAGAGGAGAAATGCCCATGCCCATCTCCATGTGTGTGGGAGACTTGAATGGTAAAGAATATGATCTTATGAAGCATGTTTATTTTTCTAATTTGAAATATTATCTTACCATATATATGCAGGCCATGGCTCATACAAGGAGTGATATTACATGTAGATCTCATGGGATTGGTGAGGCCAATAAAAATTCTAAATCTGGTCACTCCCTTGAGGTACAAAGGGAGATTCTTTTTCATGATGGGTGCTTCTCAAAGGAACCTAACTCGAATATCACTTTCAGCCATGTCAAAGTGACTCACGCAGCAAAGGTGTGGTGGGAGTACCACTTACCACACTCAGATCTAATAAAGACAAGGAGTGCATTGCATTGGTATCTTATGTGGGATTGTGACCCACCTCCTCAAGTGCAAATTTCAGTTTGCATATATGTAATTTTTCTTCCATACGTAGATGATATATTGGTATTGTTTATGGGTTTGTATGGATAAAGGGTGGGCAATGTATATGTACCACATGGGATGGAACTTCAACTTGTACTTCATGATACATGTTTTAGATGTAACATTGCTTCGCCCATGTTTATTTCTATTGAGTTTTACACTCTTGAAGGGATGGGCTATGCCCCTATTATGTTAGCATTGGAGGAGAAATTTTTGATGTATTGGCTTAATGAGCACTTGGCCCATGATGAAAACTTGATCCTTGATGGTGCCATAAATGGAGAAGGAGAAGAGCTACAGCTCTTACACTATCAGTTGCTTGAGGACAAGCAACATTTTGGAGGGGAGGACTGTAATGTTCCCACTTGGCCTTAGCTAAGAGGAACATTCAATTTTGTTTTAATTTCTGTTGCATGAATAAATGAATAAAGGAGGACATGTAAAACTCCTAAAAAGTCTGAATAAATAAATGCCCATGTGAAAAAAGGCAAATCAGGGCCATGTAAATAATCACTTGCAAGTGTGAAAGAGGTTTGAGCTAAAGACTAGGTCAACCTTGACCAAATCAACAATGTTGTCTAGGTTCATTGCATCTCCAAAAGGGACAACACAGTTCTAGAATGAAGCCTCTCATGTGAAAAGGGCTAACTCATCAAGGTGGTTTAGGGTTTGCAAAATATTTATCATGTTATAAAAGGAAAAGGAGGGTAGCAAGAGAAGGTTGTTGATTGATCATATTTCTGAGTATTTGTCTGCTTAGACAAATACCATTCTCTGTTGTTTAGTGGAGGATTGTATTTGGAATTCAAATTCAGGGATTTAACCTCTTCCTTTGAGGATTATGAGAGGAGTGTTTGCTGAATTGAACCACTATCAGGCTTGAGGCCAAGCTCTAATTTCATTAGCAGAGCTGATCCATTGAGGGTTTTGCTGCTTCTGCAAGCTACAACAAGTGGGAGTCTAGATCTGTAGAGATCTAGTGTATTTTTGGGAGCCTCTTCTCATGGAGTGTGTTATCTAACCTCCTGGAAGAGTGTCTCTTCTCCTTGTACTTCAGATCTACAATTTTACAGTGGTTATCTATGTCATTTAAGCTACAACGCTGTTTATTTTGAAAGACCGTGTTATTTTGTTCTGGATCTATTTATGGTGTTTTGCTCATAGTTTCTATCAAAGATCTCTAGTGCTGGGCTTGCCTTCCCCTTCGTGATCTATGGATTAGCTTGCTGATCCATTTTTTGTTTAGATCTTATCCATTTTAATGAAATGTCATATTTAGAAATTTAATGTAGCATTTTACATATCTGTAACTTGTTTCTCAGATCTACTCTTATTTTTGCATGCTTTTGTCAAAATTCCAAGGGGATCTTCAAGAGAAGACTATCTAGCTTCCATATCTGAAATAGATATGATTTTTTGTCCAAATATCTGCCCTAGATCTTAGTTTTAACTTCTAGCTACTGAAGCTCCTTAAAAATAACGTTTTTGAGCCATTTCTGCAAATGTACATGTGTTCTAGCTATATTTTTTGAATATTTCTTGCTGTAATGTCTCATGCATTATACTGTATAGTGAAAGAGCTTCATCATAATGATGATATGCTATTGTATTAATGAAATATAAACCTCCTTTCTGATATCCACTGAATATTTGATAAAACTGTGCAATTCCTGAAGCAGTGTATGCATTTGGTTGCAGCCTTCCTCTTTGGGTGCTTTTTAGCTAGTCTAGTTTTTGGGAGATCTGTTTAATGTATCTAAACTGATTTTTTTGAGATGAAATTCCATATATAAGTCCCATATAGCATAAATAAGAGGAAACAAGTCCTGATCTGCATTTATGCTATACATTGTTCCTTATACAACATTTTTCTTGAGCACATTGTTGATATTCCTGAAAAAGGGATATTACAGTGAGGGGGAATACAAACCAAAGAATCCATAATGAATAGGAAAGGGTTTTAAATATATTAATGTATCATATAATGGATAAATTCATGTGCAGGTGTCGCAAGCGACTGAAACACAACCCATCAAATCTATGGAACTGCATTTGAGGCTTGATCATAATATACGTACATCAAGGTATATCAGGGCCTGAATGAAGGGCCGTCCCCTCATGATATATGGAAAATATTACATGGACCTAGGAATCATTGGCAAAATCTCTAGGATCTCCATACCATCAAGTGTATGATTCCTAATCGTGAGATAATGAGTTGGAGTTGAACATGTGAAAAAAAACCAAATCAATGAGAAATGATGATCCCCTTTTCTTGATCCAAGGCACTAAAAAATGATTAGAGATTGATCCAAGGTAAAAAACCCTATAGACCACACTTCTAAAATAAATTTTTTGAAGTCAACAAAAGAGCGTCCGTCAAACTTGAGGAAATGAGTAGTCCTCGACAAAGGTACAAGGGATCATAGTAAGGCGACTGATGGAATGAAACTAGGGATAAGGATGGAAGGAAATAAGATGAGTGGTGGGCTAAAAACTTCCATGTCCAAGCACAATATGCATGGTTGACCTGGCTTCCACTCACTCAATTTCAGAGGGGATGATCAATTACTGAGATCGAGGATTTTCAAACATGAAGAAATATAGGTGGAGGAAAAATATGAGGAAAATCAGATTAAGGTGATGAAAATATGGATGGAACAATGTAACTAGATTCAATGGGGCTAATAATATAATCCATGAATGCAAGGGTGACTAATATTAGATGCTCTGAACAAGGGTGACTCAATGATGCTTCTACATGGGAGAGGCCCAGAGGGGACCATAAAAATATGAGTCAATAATTGCTACTGATGATGAAAATTGACCTATAAATCAACAATTTCAAAGGTAAAGTGGTACCATAGTAGAAACGACTCATATGAAGAAATTAAATTTTAATCAGTGACAAAGTGAAACCTCATGGAAAAAATCGGTCCTTGTTGAAGTGTCAAATTACCAAAAAAAAAAGGAGACCCATTATAGACTTCAGTGAGATATTTCCAATGGTTTTAAATGTTTGCCAAAATGAGCTATGGTTTGGTCATAACCGGCGATGGAAAAAATAGGGGTTTTCCTATAAAAGGACATCTTTCCCCCAAATCCAATTCATTTGCATAATGAGTTGTTGGAGAATTTGGAGAGGACAAGAAGGCCTTAAATTTTGAGGAGATCGTAGCGGAGAAGCCAACCATCACATTTGAGATCTGCGAATTTTTCTTAGATGGCCTTACTAGTTTAAAAATGGCATGAATGCTTCTTGGAAATATGGTTCCTGATGAAGAATTAAGGAACGAAATTAATACAGGAATCACCTAATAGAGATGGTCTAGGATAATACCCACACACCAAGTCAATCATGGAGACAGGGTGGTAAATGTGGTAGAAAATAGAGTATAGCATTTGAAGATATTGTATCAAGTATCTACAATATGTGTTGTGTATATGGCTCACTAGAGAGGTTGGTAGGACAAACTATCCAAGGAATGAAAGGATTATCAACCATACCTAGATCATTGGGGTGTAGGCTAAGACTTATTTTAATCAAATGAGGTGGACATAAAGGCCATCATGCCCCTAGGAATGAGATGCTACGCACTAGTATATGATGATGGAGGGAAGTGATCGGGTATGCAATGGGGCGAATGATGCCCCTAGCTCGAGGATTTTGTGGAGTTCCATGGTGTTCCAGGTGTTCGAATAAGGGATTAAAAATTTTGGTTGCATAGACACGAGATCCTCGAGAGGATAATGAGTAGATTTAGACGCATATGTGCCCCCCAATTTATAGCATGTTATGGACATGTCATGTGTATTTAGAATAATGGACTCTAAGCACATTTTGATGATGTGGTTTTCCATTTGTTTATATTATGAATTTTGTCTTATGGGAAGAATAGATAAATGATGTAGTGAGAGAAATCAAATGGTGGATTACCAATTTCATTTCACACTGCATTTATGAGTCAAATGGAAAAAAATTATGGGTTCACATACATGGTGTCACTATAGCAAATAGAATCTTTGGATATAATGAAATGATGCTCACTTAGACAAAACAATTGATGAACAACAACAATGTCTAAGGGACTAGGTTGTTGATGTAGGTTGCAGAAATTATTAAGTGGATAATGCCTAGAGTGACCTGAAGTGATATGGGACTCTAGAGGTTCTTTTAAATGGGGAATAATACTGGTACTAGAGTTGACACTACAAGATGAACAAGGATGGTTGGGGTGAATTACTTCTCCTCGAATCTAAAAATTGGACCCTCCCTTACCCAAACATTATGTGAAAATTTAATAGACACAATATGTATCTGGTTCAAATCCATGGGTTCAAAGTAAGGGATAAATAAACCAGTCGACATCACCATGGATGAAGTATTTGGATTCCACAACATACTGGTCTTGGATTTGCTATGGAAGGAATTATGCATGATGGTGCATATGATCTCAAGTATAATCAGGTGTGGTCACGAATTCCATAATGTCTTCATAAGAATGGAATATTGGAGGACTATACGAAGAGATACCACATGATGGGGAGGAGGTACGTGAGGAATTTACATGAGAGACAAGTTTCACATGCACATCGTAAAAAATGGGAGATAGATGACTAGTATATGAGACATATACCGATATTGAAATTGAAGTGTTTGTTGAAGAAGGTTCGACAAAATCACAATAGGAAACTCCAAGAGAGTCCCAATACATCAATCCTATGAATGACGATAAGTAGAGAATAGGAGTGGTACTATCCATCATATTGATAGTAGTGCTTCAATACTAATTCTTATGACCTTGTTGGGTACATGGGGATAACTTTGTTAGGTGCAGGTTGATGATATTTTGATGGGACTTGAAAATAAAAATGGAAAATACTTGTTTAGCATGTATGAAAGCATGCTAGAAAACAAGTGTGAAATGAAAGACAATAGTATGTGTCACTATGGAACTAATCCATCGCTCAAAGTAAAGTGCAATGAAAGAATTGTAGTAATAAAAAGACTATTTTGGAAATGAAAGAAGAAATGCAGGAGGAAGTTCCATCGAATTAAAAAAAAAAAATGGAATTAAGGAAACACCATGGATGGTGCTTGTTAAAGGGGGGGGGGGGAGATATAACACCCCTATGGATCTACTTTTTAAACATTCACTTCTTTTATACATTGAAATATTATTGGATGTAACGTTGAAGGAAGAAATGATGTAACCTATGTGATGATGTGATTATTTGATTATTATTGATTTAATACATAAATTACTTGGAAACAATTCAGGAAAGAGAAGTAGATATCATAACACTTCTTTCCACCTTAGAAAATTTTTTTGGTGGTTAATTCTACATGAGGTACAATCCTTAAAAGTCTCATAAAAATATTGAGGAGGAAAAAATTAAAAGAAATAAGATTAACATAATGGAAGAGAAAGATTATGTTAATCACTTAGTTGGAAAGAAATTCTAAGAGGGGCCGAATAAAGCGTAACAAGAGAGAAAGATGTGATTTAAAGAAAAAAAGAAGAATATTTTTTGAAAAAAATAAAATAAACCAAAAGGCCTAGGAAAAATGCTAGTAGACCTTAAAACATGATGTTGCTAAATTTTTTTGGGAATAAATCTATGAAAGAACCCAACTAGGAATAAAGGGGTTTTTGGTTCTTATGGAAAGCAGATATTAGCTTGTGGGGAGCTCGCAAAGGTATTTCATGGTCATGAGGAACATGATCAGTTAGTGAGTATTTTTTTCCAAGCAACATCCATGATTAGAATTTTTGTTATCTTCTTTTGTTAATATTTATTTTTAGCTGATGCGTTTTGTGGGGTATGTTCATCTATGGCTACTAAAAGGTAATTGATATCTATATGTAGTTAGTATAATAGATTCATGTGAAATACCACTGTATTAGATTCCACATTGCAGAGTAATGTTTATATATTTAGTATAGATAATGGTATATTATGTTAGGCCTGCATGAAAATAAATTGTACTAATGGTGACTTGCAAAGGATATTTCCTTTTTATATGTGAGAAAAATTATTTGAAGACAATTCTTTTCCCATAGAAGACAAAAGTAACCAACAAGTATCTAGATTATTATATATATATATATATATAATGATTCCTCAGGATGGGTATTGTAGAATTGCGAAACCAATACAATACATACTGGGTGAGAAACCACAATAGAGACTATGCATGTAGGTTCGATTCCTTTTTCATTTAATTATAAGTTTGTATCAATAGAATGATCGAACCAAGTGAAGATTTTTTGTGTTTTAGCTGTAAACCTAAGATGTCGGTCTAGAAAATAATAGAAAAATAGTATTTATCATAATTGATAGCAGGGAATATAGAACCCCATTCTCTTCCTCTGTCATAAATTAAAATATTTTTTCTAATATTTGTAGGTTTGATACATGAATAAAAAAAAATATAAACGAATGAGTTATTGATTGATAAACTTCCTTAATGAATACCCCATCCCAAGAGGACTAAGAATTAGTTTAGTATAATTATATATAAGTTATGAGTATTACAATTAATTATGTATAATTTATCTTAGCTATATTTCTAAATTGTAGAACAATATAATTTATAAATTCAATTGATACTCCTTTATAAGGAGTGTGGCAGTCCATAGACTGCAATAGTTAAGTCAAAAGGGATACCGATATAGATATATATGAGTTTGCCTAGTTAGAACAATAATTATTATGAAAATCGAGAATAACATACTAAATAATCTTCACACGTAGATTCAATTAATAAATAAAAAAGACTTCCAGGTTTTGGGTAAGAGTTATTCATACAGTGTGTGTGTGTGTGTGTGTGTGTGTGTATCTTAACAAATTAATCTGGAAAAGAAAAAAAATCTCGTAATTGGGTAAATAACAGACAATCAACCAGAATTTCATGACTAATATTCCATAAGAAATGACGACATAGTAAAGCAATAAATATTTCTTGCAAAATCTAGGCATGCAAAAGAAAGCACTAAATACTGAATCTCATTATTCGGGTAAACAAGAAAGATGGCAACCATAGCTAGTTGTGCTTATTAACCAACCAATTTGTTGAATTGAAACATATTTCATCCACGTTTCATTATCTCATTGCATTTAGAAGATAATCAGAAAAATGGAAAGGAATTTATAGTTTTTTCATAAAAAAAATATGTGCACATATATCGTTCAAGAGTAGGCATTGACCAAAAATTTTCAAGATTTTAAGAACCCATGGTTCCATTGAAATATTAGAAAAATAATTTGAATGGTTCATGTACAACTAAGGTAACTAGCCAATAGAAATTTTCATATCTAGGTTCAAAGAATGGATTTGACATCTATTAGCTTTAGGCTCCATAGATGCTATCGAGAGTATTACTAGAATGAAAGCGATCAACCACAAGACATCAGAGTGGAACAAAGGATCCCAACCTCGAAAGGAGGCACTCGATTAATATTTGATGGTTATTTGGAAAGATACACGACCTCACGATTGAACCAAATATGGGTTCTATGGTGCTACATGTCATGAAATGAACCAAAGAAAATATTTACAAAACTATATGGAATCAAAATGAGAGAGGTAAGTATTGATTACCTAAAGGTGATTGTTGTTGGAATCTTCCTAATGCCTAACACTGTCATGTCCCCATTTTTTTCTGTAGCACTCTTTTCATTTATTAATTTGGTTCTCCACTTACATCTATTCTTCTTTGATGTTTCTCTGGTACCATGGTAGCTATTGAAATGATTCTTGTGTAAGATGCAATGATGGCTGAATTAGACCTTGGCTCCAAGAACCCGGAGTTTAGTTTAATTTTCTCTTTTCGCTAATCACCAATCCACCTATTTCATCTTAACACAATTAACCCACTCTTCACCCCTTAAGTAAATCTGATACTAAACTAAGTTTGAAGAACTTCTTAATTCCTTAGTTAATTTTGTACATACCAAATTTTGGTTAAATGGTTCCCTAACCATTACATACATATTATTGATGTCTTTACCTATACCCTTAGCCACATTTAAACTTGATCTTTGTAATTCCTATGAAAGATATGGTAGTAATTGTATTAATTTCCACTAAATATTTGTATGGTCCTCTTATGTTTTGATACCAAGTCTCATTATTCACTTAATGAAACGTCCCTTCCTCATGAGGTGTCCCTCTCCACCCTTGCCACTTGTCGGATTCCATGTGACAACCTGCCCTCCTCACGTGGCCTTCAAAATCCTTGAGGCCATGGAGGAATGACCAAGATCACTTGGTGAAGATCTACGATCCACAAGGGATGACAGAAACCCTAAGGAATTACATGTCTCTCCTTTCCTCTTTTTCAAACTTACACTCACAGGGTGTGGCTGGCATGCCTGAGGGTGTTTCTATGCCATTAGCTTAGACTTGCACATTGTTTCCAGGGTGCCATGGTAGCTCTATTCAATAACGATGCCGCCTCTTTGCATTAATTTTGTGCAATAAAATGCTTACTGAGGAATTATGTTGCTACAAAGTGGATTTTTTCCATTTTTCTCTCAAGTACATCGATTTTCAGCATTTTCTCAGTGCCTGAGTTTGGTATTAAATGTATTTAGTGTCTTGGTTTCTTACCCTTTAATATTATCTCATAATTCTTCTTTGTGATGTTACAGATAAATCCCAAGACAGGTTCAACCTTGGCACTCCAAATATCTGGTAAATATCTCACTCTGTCACTCGTCATTTGTATATATTTTGTTATTTTTTTTATTAAAATTGTATATACCCATATCAAAGTGGGATTTGTCTTATGCAGGGGAATAACATTTCGCTTTATTGCATGGGAACATGGGTAAGGTTACACACCATTCTTATACCATTAATGGGGAAATTTTGTTGTGGTTTGCTTTGTTAAATCTCGTGCATAATTTATGTTCTACCCATTCAATTTCTGGTTTTATCATTGTACATTCAATATGTAAACAAAGTATTTTCTATTTAGGTTTTTACCTCCTACTATTCCAGCGTGCTTATGAAAGTGTATAACAATTTTAGGTTCTTGGTTCGAGGTTCTATCAAATCCTTGTTTTCTCTTCTTTGCATTTTTGTGTATTGAATTGGGAATTTAGAGTATCTCCTCTGTGTATGAATTCAGAGTTAGTTTCTCATGTTATGTTTTTGGGTCTTACTGTCTAGGTTGTACTTTCTATCCAGAATAAGGAATTGAGGGTGAAGATAAGTGATGGTTATCCTCGCGTTCCTCCTTCCATAGGTAATTTATGTACCTTGTGAAAATTCTAGGTTTTCAATTTGTTCCTTTACATGTTAGATGTGCTTGAATATTCTCTCTCTCACAACATTGTTTTATTTTACGCACAGGGGAGAAAATCCACATCATGGCAACATATTCAGGTAGGATATTCCTCTTTCCTCACCCAATGATGTTTTTCGATGTGATAACATTCTATTGATTTTGGCTACTTTCTAATTCTCATGCTCATATCTTTGGAAGTACAACTCTAATGTTTTTGAGTCTACGTGAATTTTGTTGTTCCACCATTTTCCCATACTTACTAGCTGCATCCTTCCTTAGGTTGGTACTGTGCTTGTTCGACCATGGTTCTTCTTCTGGAAAGGATTTGGGTTTTAATATTTTTGCAATTCTATTATGGTTTCAGTATACTAATGTAAATTCCTTAAATGGCCTCTTGGCCGAATAAAATCTTGGAATATATTTTCCTCTTTATAACACCGATGATTGTGAAGTTTTAAAGAGTCAAATGTTATTTGTTCTGTATGTGGACAACTTGATTTTATTTATCATTCAACTCTTGGTAACAATACATTTCCTCATCGTTTATGTTGATGGATGCATATACATATCCTCATTCTATATCAATGAATTTATCTGTTTTTTTCTATCTTTGATACCTCAATATGTTATGTGATTCACTCCTATTTGATATCAATTTCTGTCTTTAATAAATTTGAATTATTAGTGTTACTAAATCGATAATATAAATTCGTTGGTTGAGTTTACTATTAAATGCGAAGTGCATCTGTTGGTTGAGTTTATGATTAAATGTGAAGTGCAGTTTCTTTGATTACGAATTAAATCACAGTATTTCACTTTTTAATTTACACAGCAGCTTATATCTAGCTCTCCCAGTTCGATTTACTCTTTCGAGAGAAATTGAAATAATATGATTTTTAAAATGCTAGATTTGTTTTCGACTTAGTATCTACATTTGAAATTCTTCTATTAATTCCAACAGTAGATCAGAATTAGTTTTTTCTAACACCAACATCATTTGGTTTAATTAGATAAAATTTTATCTTCAAGGCAGTGTGACTATAGTTATTTTCTTTAATAATGACCAAAGATCACAATCCTTTCGTCGACAACATTTAATGATTGATCCCCTTTATACCCACATATGTTAGAAATGATATCTTATTCTTGCTAAATTAAAACTTTGTTGTACATGTATGAACACAGTTGAGCCTTAAAAAGGCCCATGCTTTCATCTTTCAATATCACCATTCATACCCTAAAACGCTATGTTTTTAACTTGTTTTGTACCCTAATTCCATAATTTTCCACCACATATATATTTTACACACTATGGTTGGTTATAATTATATTTCTTGGATTTTATATGATTAAATATGATTTTTTCATGATTTATTGATGATGGTTTCACGAAGTTCATTTTCCAAAGAGTTCCATCACCAAAATTCTTCACAAGGCATATTAACAAGTTACTGCAGAGTTGAGTATGGAATGAGATTGTTGTAGGTAAGAATATGATGGTTGTGACCAAATGGTGAATAATATCGAAATTACGATACTTTCATTGTGCTTATAATACCCTCTTTCATATAACCCAGAAATCGTCCAACAAAATTCATTACCATGAGGAGCTACAGTCATCGGAATATTCCAATGCAGTTTTAAGTACAGAATTGGGTTTGAATGGGTCAAAATGGTTTAGGCTAGTAGGCACGTGGAGTACCACAATTTGGATAAGTTATTTGTGTACAAAAAGGGGAACTAGTTACTCCATCCACACTATGATTGAATTCAAGATCCATTTGAAATTATTTCAAGAGATTTTGTGCAAGCCTCTATTTACATTTTCTGGTTAATTTGTTATGCATAGTTTCATTGCTAGACTCTATAAAATCCAAAGCTCTACAATACGTAAAGGCTATGAGACAAATCCATGTGGTCTTTTTGTAGCAACAATGAGGAGGAGAAATGCATAGTTTTTTGTAAGGAGATAGACACTCAGGCTGAGCTAGTAATTATGGCACAACCTTTTTAATCTCGTTCTATTAAGATTGAATTTCTGAAATGATGAATTGTTGAAGTTTTAATATAATAATTTTCTCAGATTTTACTCTCATTTAATTTTTCATGTTTTCTTGATTCACAAAATACAGAATTAGATTAGGATCATTCTAGGTTGTGGCGAGGGCCCACCATGAACCTAGAACAAAGTCCTATAACCATTGTAGAATGTAGGAGGTGTGTTTGGATTCAGTAAATAGAGTTGCATTTCATTTTAAAATTAATTTGTAAATGGTTTTTAGAATTCCAGTGCTTCATTTAGTACTTAATTTGTTTCTCCGCTTTCATAAATCTGACAAAAAATATATCATTGTTGAAATCTGTGCAAGCTGTGGAGCGTTGTTATAGATATATCCTATACATCATTAACTTCATCATCATACTTTTACATTCATGAATTTAAATTTCAAATACATTTCTGAAAACAATTTTTTTTGTTGAACCGAAAGAGTTTCCATCATTTATGACAATAAATATATATACACGAATGTACATAAACATATACCAGTGACACAAGGCTCATGTATCTTGTGCTCTATTTTGTATAGCCAAAAATTATTGGAAACAGAGTATTAATTATTACCATAAGCCGTAAATTAATTCTTTAAAGAATTGTGTGACAGTTGCAAGATAGTTATTTTGATTTCTTGTGTAGGATTTATTTGAATTATAGTGTAATCATCATTTAAATAGATAGTTGGTTATTTTCTTTGAATTTCATAGAAGGTTCCAATTATAATGACTTTCATTCATTATTAGAATAGGTTGAAATTTTATGTAGTGATTTAAATTAGTTCCAAATTAGAAGAGTATCAATTATGCCTTTTGAATGTTGATTTTTTTCAGTCAACTAGCACATAAGGATTGAGTTAAGTAGATTTCTTTCAGATTTCTTATCTTTTCTAAGAATGAGATGATTGCTATTTTGGTTAATTAATATTGTTTCTTTTCCATCATTCTGTACATAATTATTATTAACAATGAAACTTATATACTCTGAACTTAAGCTAAGCCAAAAATTCAGTACAACTTGTGTTTACGAGTCCAAGATTGATAATTAAATATTAAGGGGTTTAATCTCTAATTAAAACTCTTAATATTTTGGCACTGTTTCTGGGTAGTTGTACTTTGGTTCAGGTAAGATTTTCATTCCAGAGTTTCAAGGGTGTTGCAGGGGAGTCAGAGAGTGTCTGGTAAGACGTGAGTGAAGAGTCACACACCCACTATGGTGGGGTTTCTCCAATGTCTGATCGATTTTTCTTAACTTTGAACTTTTAGTTCCTTTCCTTTATGTGTATAAGTAGAAGGAGGCCTTATAATATTCTGAAACATTATGTAAGTGATTTCATTTCCGCATTTCATGTAATTTGCAAAGTGTGTAAATCTCACAGACTTAGTATGGCACATCTATAGGAACCATAACTAAGGCTCACAAGCGGCATAGGCCTTAGAATAGTACGAAACATTCTCTTAGACATTCAATTTCTGAATTTTTTTGCTTTCAATAGATTAAATAGTACCCTGATCCAATAGCTTTAAAATTCATTTACCTTCAAATTCCAATATTTAACGTTATATCATTTTTTTGGGGTGTTGTAAGCACCCCCGTTACTAATATCTGTATGGAGACAGGGACTATCAATCAACCATATGGACTCAAATATGATAACACATATGCATGACGTCTCTCAAGTCCTAGAAGCTTCTAGGATCTTGATCTCTACCTCTCAGGAAGAGAACTTCTTGAAAATAGTCAAGAAATTTTCCTTTTATCCACCACCACAAGAGGATTTAGAAGTCTCTTTTGATTTCCCTTACCAATAATCTAAGGAGACAAATGAATCATGCACTATAATAAGTGGAGAACATCCAATAGAACCTGAGATTGACCATTTATTTACATGTCTATCAGTAGACCCGAAATGTAATCAAGATACTACTCACCCTAAGGGGGATAATTAGCATGAAATGGAAGAAGAGGATATGCCGCATGGGCCAAATCAAGAAATGGATCAAGACTATCATGATTACATCTAAAATTGGTTCCAAAAAATGACTCAAGTGAAACAACATTCTCCTCTACTAAGACTCTTGTTTTCATATCATTTATTTTTATTGGTTTTTCATGCTCATAAACACTTCCAAGTTTATATGTTAGATCTAAGCATGAATATATATTTTTACATGATCAGCACATAGCTTCATTGGAAGTTCTCCTTCACTTGATGGATTTAATAGCTGTTTCTTTAGTAGAATAGGAAATTTTGAATTGTAATAAATAAAGGAAAAATAGTAAAAAGAAAAATAATTCCTCTTGTGAAAACTCGCTTGTCTGCCGCATCTGGACAGAGGCTTTGCATGAAAACTAGGTAACTGGTGGGAAACATTCTCAATAATTTTTTGTAAGCTTGTATTAGTTCTTTCCAACCATTTAATGTTTAGATGATTATGTATGAACTCACATTAGTTGATGTGGGATTCCTTAAATCCCACCCGGCGATAGACCTTGTCCCATCGACATCAGAAAATTATATGGGTTTGAGGTTAGAGTCAGATAATGTACCCGAGAGCCTACATGCCTTAATGGTAGGTATCCTTGTAATTTTCCAAGGAAATTCATTAATTTTTATTGGAAAAATAATTCTACAGTACATTCGACTTCAACAAATCCATTCATGTCTACTAGAATGTACCTAGTGCCTTGATTCCAATTAACATTAAAGGTGGGATATATCGCATTGGTTAATGACCCTCCTCAATGGTAGGTAATTTAATGATTCTTGCTTATGTTCGACATCAACGCCACTCATTCACATATGCAAGATTGCACAATGGATTGTAGCAGATGAAGACCATGTTTCTTGAGATCTCAACACAAGTTTACAACAATTTGGTTCTTTGTAGTAACATTTCATTTTCTTGCAGTAGTCATATTGTTTCAATAAAGGTTTCCATATAGCATCTTGATCATCATTTGCAGCAGTAACCTTCCTTCTTTGTTTGGGGACAAGCAACTCCTCGGGAATGGGGGAGAATGGGACCTTCATTTTTCACCCTTCTTTACTATCTCCAGGCCATCCTTCTCCAATAAGTCCATATCAATATCCACATCAGCTCCAGCGATTCCATCTCTAGGTCAATAGTCATTCCAACTCCAAGTTTTAGCGGTGTTCCGGTTCATCTTCCACTTAATCCTACAACAAAAAGTACATAAAAAGGAAAGGCAGCATGAGGTAAAGTTGGCTTAATATTATTTAATTCATTATATATTGAAGAAATCTTTGATTATTAACCTCCACATATTCCATCTTCCATATACCCTTCATTTACAAATTCCTCATTCATAATAGAATGGATGCTACTCTAATAAGGTCACAATCATGAAAAGAGAAGATATTGGTTCATATAATAAAAGAAAAAGCTATAGTGCCATCCACTCCTACATTCAAAAAATATTTTCAATTAAATGTATTCAATAAATGATGAAGTCATTGTTTCCCTTCATAAAGGGACTAGTCATAAGAATTGGCCTCACAACAAGAGTGTATGAAACCACCGTATCTCATCCACTATCTCCATCATCACCCCATTTCATCCACCATTTCCATTATCACCTATCATCTCATCCATCATTGCCTCCACATTGCCTCCTTCCATATCTATTTCTTATTCTGAATTTTTATCACTCTCAAAATTAAATCTATGGAAGTAAAATAAGAATAGTGTTGCTCCACAGGAACCAACACCCTCAAATCTTAATGCATTGTTGCTCCTCAAGAACCAACCCTGCCCAAAGCCACGATGCCATAGAATCCACAAATGAGAAATGTACTTGTTTGCATGAGGACATGCAAATCCTCAGGCATGGGGGGATGTTGGGCCTTAAAAATTCCCATGTTTTCGTCTTTCAATATCGTCATTCATACCCTAAAACGCTATGTTTTTAATTCGTTCCATACCCTAATTCCATAACTTGCCGCCAGATATATATTTTACACTCTATGGTTGGTTATAATTATTTTTCTTACATTTTCTATGATTAAAGATGATTTTGTCATGATTTACTATGAGGGTTTCGCTAATTTCATTTGCTAAAGAGTTCCATCACCAAAATTCTTCACAGAGCAGATTAACTATTTACTACAGAGTTGAGTGCAGAATGAGATTTTTCTAGGTGAATATATGAATTTTTTGATCACATGGTGAATAATATCGACGTTTTGAGACTTTCTTTACACTCAAAATACCCTCTTTCATATAACCCAAAAACAATTTGGAAAAATTTATTACCATGAGGAGCTACGGTCGTGGGAATATTCCAATGTAGTTTTAAGTACATAATTGGGTCTGAATGGGTCTGAACAATTTAGGTCAGCACGAACATGGAGGACGACAATTTGGATAATTTATCTGTGCACAAAAAGAGCAATTAGCTTCTCCATCCA
This sequence comes from Pinus albicaulis, assembly GCA_034641835.2. Classification (NCBI taxonomy): domain Eukaryota; kingdom Viridiplantae; phylum Streptophyta; class Pinopsida; order Pinales; family Pinaceae; genus Pinus; species Pinus albicaulis. Next base: position 1,168,568,781 of record CM076577.1, read on the forward strand.
CGCTATGATCGAATGGAAGATCCATTTGAAATTATTTCAAGGGATTTTGTGCAAGCCTCTATTTACTTTTTTTGGTTAATTTTTTATGCATAGTTTCATTGTTGGACTTTATAAAATCCAGAGCTCTGCAATATGTAAAGGCTACGAGACAAAAGGATGTGTTTTTGCTGCAGTAGCAGTGAGGAGGAGAAATGAATAGTTTTCTGTAAGGAGATATACGCTCAGGCTGAGCTGGAAATTATGGCACAAACTTTTTAATGTTGTTCTATTAAGATCGAATTTACGAACTGATGAATTGTAGACATTTAAATATAATAATTGTGTCGGATTTTACTCTCATTTAATTTTTAATGTTTTCTTGATTCACAAAGTACTGAATTAGATTAGGATTGTTCTAGGTAGTGGCAAGGGCCTACCACGAACCTGGAACCAAGTCCTGTAACCATTCTAGAATGTGGGAGGTGTGTTATGATTCAGTAAATGGAATTGTATTTCATCTTTTAATTATTTTGTTAATGGTTTTCAGAATTCTAGTGCTTCATTTCGTAGTTAAGTTGTTTCTCTACTTTCATAAATCTGATAACAAATATATCATTGCTGAAGTCTGTACAAGTTGTGGAGCATTGTTACAAATATATCTTGTACATGATTAACTTTGTGATCACAGTTTTAGATTCGTGAATTTTAATTTGAAATACATTTTTGAAAACAAATATTTGTGTTGAACCAAAAGTGTTTCCATCGTTTATGAGTATACACATATATACAGTGATGTACATAAACATATGCTAGTGACATGATCCTCCTGTAGCTTCTGCTCTATTTAGCATATTGAAAAGTAATTGGAAAGAGAGTATTAATTGTTATCATAGGGTGCATATTAATGCTTTAAATAATTGTGTGACATTTGCAACATAGCTATTTTGATTTCTTGTGTAGGATTTATTTGAATTATATTGTAATAATAATTTAAATAGATATTTGCTTCATTTCATAGAAGGTTCCAATTTGAATGATTTCCATTCATTATTAAAATAGATTTAAATTGTATGTAGTGATTTAAATTAGTTTTGAATTAGAAGAGTATCAATTCCGCCTTTAGAATGTTGAGTTGTTTGAGTCAAGTAGCACATAAGGATTGAGTTAAGTAGATTTCTTTTAGATTGCTTATTTTTTCTAAGAATGAGATGAGTGCTAGTTTGATTAATTAGCATTTTTTATTTTCCATCATTTTGTACTTAACAATCAAATGAAAATTGCATACTCTAGATTTAATATTGAACCAAAAACATAGTACAACTCGTGTTTATGAATCCTGGATTGACAATTAAATATTAAGTGGTTTAATCGCTAACTAAAAATCTGAACAAGCACATAATAGAATTATAAAATATTCATCACATAGCTTTACTTATACCTAAATATAATGTATACAGTATTGAACTAAAGAAGGGAACTAGTCGACCTATGCATTCATCATCTCATAAATTATACTCTAGCAGGATTACCATGACCCAACATCTACCTCATCACCTTGGAATGGACTAATTTCTTGGTTCAATTTTCTGTAGTTAGTATTCCTCAAACAATTTTTTGATATCAATCCACACTTATTTAGTACAACAATAAATACTTATTCCAAAATAGAATTTATATATTAAAACTTAGACAAAATTATACATCTAATCATCATTATAAAATAAGAATTTGAATATTAATCTTTCCACATGCTGCATACCAACTTGTAAAGACAATTTTCGTCCCACCCACGATCTTCTCCTTAGAGATCTCCCCCATGCAAAGATATATCTTTCCGAGTGTGGCCAACCTCCTGTCAAATGAGTGAAGACACTTTTAAGCCAAATTTCCCCAAGAAGTTTCCATAATGGTGTCATGTTATTCTGGGTTATTGTTTCCCATATCCTATGCTTTTACTTTTCTTTTTTCCAAAAAAAAATTGTTTTAAAAATCAATTTTCCTCAAAATTGTTTTTCATACCTCTTCCTTGTAAATTTCCTCTTTATTGATGATTCCTTATATATTTTCTTCTATCCAATCCTTTTTTCAATTTTATTTCTCTCCAAAGGAATTTTTTGGAGAAATTGGGAAAGTATGAAATTCTATCTTATCCTCATGGATAATAATTTCTAGATCTCTCTATACTCTGTCTTTTCAATATTGATACATTTTTTCTTCAATAATTATTAATTATAATTATAATTCCTTGAACATCATAGTTTTTTCATAGTTCGACATAGTATTTGTCCTAACTACATAAAAACATATTAGGTGTAAATGAGGGGTATAAGTCCCCCCATAAAACAAAAATATTTTCCTCGGTGTTAGTAGACAAATATTTATTCTTTAAACAGTGATAGGAAATCTTTTTTCATGCTTTCGTTTTGCTCCCATGTAGCCTCCTCAGGTGTAAAGTGCTTCCACTCTGCTTTCCCCCAAGCGACTGTTCTAGTCCAGAGCACGATTTCTTCCCGCCCCAATATACGATGTGGTTTTTGAAGAAAGTCCCCTTCGGTTTCCACTTGTATCAAAGTCCACTCAACCACATGACAAGGATCATGAACATATTTTTTTAATAACGAAACATGAAAAACATTACTTACTTTAACATGACTATGCAAAGCCAATTTATATGCTATTAGACCCACTCATTCCAAAAAATCAAAGGGCCCATAGTATCGAGGTGCTAAACTAGCACAAATATCGGTGTGAAGGGTGCTCTATGAGGTTTTATCCTCAAGTACACATGATCCCCAATCTTAAATTCTTCTTGTGTTCTTTTTTTGTCTACATAACTCTTCTTGTGTTCTTGGGCTACCTTGATGTTCTATTTAATTTTCAGTATTTTTTGTTCCATTTCATGTAATGCCTCAGATCTGAGTACTAGTTTGTCCTCTGGTTAACTCCAACTAAGTGGAGTATGTAATTTTTTCCGTATAAGGCTTCGAGCATACTCATCTTAATAGACATTTAATAGTTGTTATTATATGAAAATTCTGCTAAATGCAGAAAATCCTCCCACCTGGTAGGTATGTCCATTACATACATGCGAAGTATGTTGTCTAGTATTTGATTTTTTCTTTCAGTCTTCTTTTCAATCTAGCAATGATAGGTTGTGCTGAAATTAATGTTTGGTCGCATCCCTCCAAACAAAGTTTTCCATAAGGTTGGTGTGAACTTTGCATCACTATCAGATGTGATCATATTTGGTATCCCATGAAGTTTAAAAATTTCCTTCATAAACACATTGGCCACTTAGGCTACCCCAAATGTAGATTTCACCAGAATAATATGTGTAACCTTTGTTAGCGTGTCCACTAATATCATAATGGAGTCATGCTGATACTTATTTGGAGGTAATCCTGTTATGAAATCCATGGATATTACTTCCAACTTCCATTCTGGAATCGAAATGAGGTTTAGTAACCCTACGGGGTGTTGATGCTCTATCTTGACTTCTTGGCACTCTAAACATCTTTCCAGATAATCTGTTGTTTCCTTCTTCCTTTCGGGCCAAAAAAACAATTATGCAATTTTGTGACCATCTTTCGATAACCTGGATGACGTGAATAAGGTCTCTTATGGTATTCATCCATTATTATCTGTTTCAAAATAGTAATGTTAGGAATATACAACCTTTTTTATAAATTATTGATATTTTCAGACTCATGGAATACCCCAAAATTCCTAGTTTCTCTATTTTTTTATGTAATTACAAATAACGAGCTCTTGTGACAGAACTTCTTGAACCTATTCTTAAAAAATGGTTTTTACACTGCTACCTATGTAAGACACAATTTGATGAGAATTTCTAGTTAAGGCATATCCGATTTCGTTTTCTTTTCCCTTAATATTTTTTATTTCCATATCAAACTTGATAAGGAAAGCTAACCATATAGCTTGTCTTGCACTCAAATCTGGTTGATTAAAGAAATATTTCAAGTTAATATGTTCAGTCACTAACACATATTTCTTACCTAAGAGATAGTGTCGCCACATTTTTAATGCATGTATGACATCAACTAACTCTAAGTCATAAACTTCATAATTATACTCATTTTTTTTAGCTTCCTAGACTCATAGACAATCACAACATTGTCTTGCAGTAACACTCCTCCTAGTCTGTCCATGCAAGAATTGATACACACAGTAAAGTCCTTTGCTGGATCAACAATTTTTAGGATTGGAGCAATAGTCAATTTTTGTTTCATCTTCTCAAAGCTTTCTTTACATTTGGGTCTCCACTCAAACTTCGCCCCTTTTTTATATAACGAGGTAGTGGGATAAGCTAATGTAGAAAATCCTTCCACAAATCTATGATAATACCCATCAACACCCATGAATGAACAAATTACTGATACATCCATGGGTACAGGAAAATTTAAAATTTCTTGTAGTTTTTCTGGGTCTACTGCCAACCCCTCCTTTGAAATAATATGTCCTAAATATTGAATCTTTGGTTTATAAAACTCACACTTGTTGAGTTTTGCATACAACTTGTGTTATCTTAGTGTTTGCAAAAATATTCATAGGTGTTGTTCGTGTTACTCTTTTTTCTTAGAGTATACTAGAATTTCATCTATGAAAACTAGTACAAAATTATACAGATATTTATGCAAGACATTGTTCATAACAGACATGAAGGTAGTAGGGGAGTTAGTGAGTCTGAAAGGTAGGACTACGAACTCATAATGTCCATACCAAGTTGTGAATGTTGTCTTCTGGATTTCTTCATATTTTATGTGAAGCTGGTGAAAATATTTGGCAAGGAGTAAAATAAACTTTTGAAAATATGGTTTGCTCCCCTTACTTGATCAAACGAGTCATCTATTCACGGTATGGGGTACCGATTTTTTATGGTCGACTTATTTAACTATATATAGTCTATACACATCCTGATGGTACCATCCTTTTTCTTGAAAAATAAAACTGGAGCTCCCAATGGAGACACACTTGGTATGATATGTCCCTTGTTCAACAGTTCTTGTAACTAAAGTTTTAATTCTAGCAGTTTAGGTGTACTCATTCTATACGAGGCTCAAAAAACTAGGGTGGCTCTTGGTACTAGTTCAATAGAGAAATCTATATCGCTATGAGCAGGAAGTTGAGGGATTTATTGAGGAAATTCATCCTAAAAGTCTCTAATTACTGGTAAGTTTCCTATAAAATCATTTTCTGTTTTTTCTCCCAAATGTTCAACCTATAGCACACACACTAGAGAACCCTTCCTTCTTGTCCACTTTAATTGAAATGCAAAAATTTTCCTAAAAAACACAATTTTTAGTTTCCCTCTTACTACAATTGACTGTCCTAGTGCATTTGTGGAGTTTACTATTTTTTCTAAGTAGTTTACTACTACTTTATGATGTTCCAAACAATCCATATCGACCAGTAAGTCATAAGATGCTAAGGGAAGAACATTCAGATTCAGATCTATGAAATACCCATTTATATTACAGGGTACCTATGCAATTTATGGCTTACCTTCTGTTTGTTGCTTGTACCCAACTGCACCAGCCAAAAGTGTTGAAATTTTCTGTCTGCAGTTTATATTTTTTCACTATGTGTGGACTAATATAGCTTAGACTAGCTACATGATCAATTAAAATAGATATAGGTGGGTTGGAAATGATACCTTCCATTTCAATCATGGTTGATTGATGTTCAGCCAGTTGGTCTTCTAATGTGGCACTGATTCAGGGAATGCTTCTGGCGACATCATTCAGCATGGTTTCCTCTTGCATTGCCTGAATGCTTTGAATAGCATGAGGATTGTGTGAATAGTCCCGCAAGATGTGAGGTTATCCACACCCCCAACATTTCAATGGTTCCTTGGGTTTAACCACTACATCTCGTTTGTTGTTCCATTCCATGGGCTTGGATCTTGTATGGGAATGGGCTGGCTAATTTTCCCCACCTTTGCTGAATTTTTCCGCTCGTGGTTTCTACCAAAATTTTTCAGATATGTTATTTTTGGTCTTTTTTAGCTTTTTTCAAACTTCCCTTTTTCCTTACTGTGCCAGTTTTTAAAGTTATCATTCCGACCCTTAAATTTTGGGTAGCACAGTTGTGCTTTTCTAACAGTTTCATCCAAGTCTTTAAGTTATCAAACTCAATTCTTTCTTTGTATATCGTGGGTAAGAAATTTAAGAATCTATGTACCTTCACTTTTTCCTCTCTTATGTATGGTACATAGTGAAGTAAATTTGTGAATTTCTTCACAAATTCATCTATGGTGAGTTTCCCTAGCCTTAGCTCATGAAATTATTTAGCCCTATCATCATAATACCTTTCATTGAGGTATCATGATTTAAACTTCTCCTAGAAGTCTTCCCATGAGACTGTCTTCTCATCCAGCAACTATATAATTTTTGTGTCCTCCCACGAGAGTGTGGATTTACCTTGCAAGTGGTAAACTGCTAGCCTTTCCTTCGTATTTCTTCCATAGTCATTTTCTTGAAAATATTTCACCATATTCAGGAGCCAGGCTTTCACATCGTCTTCTTTTTCTCTGTCAAAGGTCGGAGGCTTTGTCTTATGGAATTCGCCCTGTAACTCCTTCCTCCTTTTCGATTTAGAGTCTGCTTTCCCAGACTCTTCCCCGCTCTTAGAATTCTCTGATTTTGTTTCTATATCTTTTCTTTTCAACACTTCTTTCTCTCCCTCTTGATGACTCGATTTGGAGGATAATTCTCTTATCAACCTATTTTGTGCATCCCTAGCTTGTAGTAAACATTCATTGCTAGTCCTTAGCTAAACCATTTCCTTCTACAAATTCTTGATAATTTACATTATCTAGGTGTTGGAATCTACAGAAATATCCTCCTCCCCTAGTTCCGCGTACAACTCTTCTCGATCTATCATGAAAATAACTGTAATTATGTTTGTACTTTATATCTCTTACACATTCAATCATTGAAATTAATAAACCATAATATGCCACTAATAATTTTTTTTAAACAACTTTAGCTATACGACTAAAATTTCCAAAGAACAGAATATTCAAGTGTTGGGGTACATAAGCCGATTGTTTTGACCTGGGCTCTGATACCACTTGTCATGTCCACAATTTTTTTTTTTGTATCACTCTTTTCATTTATGAAATTGGTTCTCCACTTAGATCTATGCTTCTTTGATGTTTCCCTAGTACCATGGTGAGTATTGAAATGAATCTCGTGTAAGATGCAATGATGGATGAATTAGACCTTGCCTCCAACAACCTAAAGTTTAGTTTTATTTTATCTTTTTTCTAATCACCGTTCCACCCATTTCATCTTAAGACAATTAACCTACTCCTAGCACCTTAAGTAAATTTGATACTTAACTAAGTTTGAAGAACTTCTTAATTCCTTAGTTAATTTTGTGCATACCAAACTTTGGTTGAATGGTTCCCTAACCATTACATACATATTATTGGTGTCTATACCTATACCCTTAGCCACATTTAAAATTTATCTTTGTAATTCCTATGAAAGGTATGGTAGCAATTGTATTAAAATGTCCACTAAACATTCGTATGGTCCTCTTATGTTTTGATATTAAGGCTAATTACACACTTAATGAGACGTACCTTCCTGATGGCGTGTCCCAGTCCACCTTTGCGACTTTTCGGAGGCCATGTGATAGCCTGCCCTCCTGAAATTGCCTTCGTAATCCTCGAGGCTATGGAGGAATGACTGAGATCTCTTGGTGAATATCTATGGTCCACAAGGGATCACACAAAACCTAAGGACTTACATGTCTATCCTTTCATTATTTTTGAACTTACTCTCACAAGGTGTGCCTGCCATGCTTGAGGTTGTTGTTCTGCCATTATATCAAACTTGAAAATTGTTTCTAGGGTGATATGGTAGCTCTATTCAATCACGATTCTGCCTCTGTGCATTAATTCTATGCAATAGAGTATTGAATGAGGAAGTACGTGGCTACGCAGTGGATTTTTTTCCATTTTTCTCTCATGTACATCAATTTAAAACATTTTCTTGGTTCTTGAGATTGGAATTAAATGAATTTGGTGTCTTGGTTTCTAACCCCTTCATATTAGCTCATAATAATTATTTTTTACTTTTACAGAAAAATCCAAAGACAGGGTCAACCTTGGCACTCGAAATCTCTGGTAAATCTCTCACTCCATCAATCGTCATTCATATATACTCTGTTATTTTTTTATTCAAATTGTATATACCCATCTCACACTGGGATTTGTCTTACACGGGGAAAGAACCTCTAGTTTTACTGTGTGGCCACATGTGTAAGGTTACGCACCATTCTTATAACGTCAATGGGGAAATTTTGTTGGGGTTTTATTCATTAGACCTTGTGCACAATTTCTCTTCTACCCATTCAATTTTTGGGTTTTATTATTGTATATTTGATATGTTAAACATAGTATTTGGTATTTGGTTTTTTGCCTCTTATTGTTCTAACGTGCTTATGAAAATGCATATAACAATTTTGGGTTCCCAGTTCGAGGTTCTATAAAACCCTTGTTGCCTCTTCTTTGTATTTATGTGTATTGAATTAGAAATACATAGTATCTCCTCTACGTGTGAATTCAGAGTTAGTTTCTCATGTTACGTTGTTAGGTTTTACCACCCAGGTTTCACTTTCTATCCAAAATAAGGAATTGAGGGCAAAGAGAATTGATGGTTATCCTTGTGTTCCTCCTTCCATACATAATTTCTGTACCTTGTGAAAATTTTGGGGTTTCAAATTGTTCCTTTTCACGTCATATGTGATTGAATATTCTCTCTCTCACAACATTGTTTTCTTTTACGCACAGGGGAGAAATTCCACATCATGGTAGCATATCCAGTTAGGGTATTCCTCTATCCTCACGCGGTGATTTTTTTTTATGTGATATAATTCTATTTATTTTTCCTACTTGCTAATTCTCATGCTCCTATCTTCATAGATACGACTGAATTTTTTGGGTTTGCATCAATTTCGTTGCTCCACCATTTTCCCATACTTACAAGCTGTGTCCTTTCTCATGCTGGTGGTGAGCTTATTCTGTCATGATTCTTCTTTTGGCAAGGATTTGGTGTTTTAATATTTTGGAAATCCTACTGCAGTTTCAATATGCTGATGTAAATTCCATAAATGGCCTTTGAGCTTGATAAAATCTTGTAATATATTTTCCTCTTTATAAAGTTGATGACTCTGTAATTTTTAAGTAGTAAATGTTTATTTGTTCTATATGTGTACAAATTGATTTTATTTATAATTCAACTCATGGTAAGGTTACATTTCCTCATCGTTTCTATTGATTTATGTGTACACATTTCCTCATGCTATATCAATGAATTTATCAGTTTTCTCTATTTTTGATACCTACAGATGTTATGCGATTCACTCCTCTTTGATATCATTTTTGTCTTTATTTAATTTTTTAGATTATTGTTACTAAATCGATAATTGAAATATGTTGGTTGATTTTACTGTTAAATGTGAAGTGCATCTGCTGGTTGACTTTATGATTAAATGTGAAGTGCAACTTCTTTCTAAATTGTATTATTCTTTTACTTCTTTATGTTGCTATAGTAGAATAGAGAGACTTTTCTTAAGAATTAAATCATATTTTTTGAATTTTTAATTTACACAGTAGCTTATATGTGGCACTCCCAGTTTGATTTAATCTTTCAAGAGAAAGTGAAATAATACCATTTTTAAAATGCTAGATTTATTTTCATCTTAGTCTCTAAATTTGAAATTCTGCTACTAATTCCAATAGTAGATAAAAATTAGTGTTTTCTAACACCACCATCATTAGGTGTAATTAGCTGACATTTTGTCCTCAAGGCAGTGTGATTGTGATTTTTTTCTAAAACAATGACTAACGGTTACAATCCTTTCATCGATAACATTTAATAACTGATCCCCTTTATGCCTCACATCTGTTATAAAGGATACCATATTATTGCTAAGTTAAAAATTTTATGTACATGTATGAACAAATACTGGATTTATATTATATTCATCACTTACCTTTACTTATGCTTAAATCTATTGTATATAGTATTGAAGGAAATAAGGGAACTAGTGGACCTATCCATTCCACATCTCATAGATTATACTCTAGGAGGATTACCACGACCCAACGACTACCTCATCACCTTGGAATGGACTAATTTCTTGGTTCATTTTTCTGTAGTTAGTATTCCTTAAACCATTTTTTGATACCAATCCACACTTATTTAGTACAACAATAAATACTTATGCTAATAAAGAATTTAGCTATTAATACTTAGAAAGAATGATATGTTTAATAATTATTATAACAGAAGAATTTGAATATTAATCTTTCCACATGCTGCATACCAACTTGTAAAGACAATTTTCCTCCCATCCATGAGCTTCTCCTCAGAGCTCTCCCATGAGCAGATATCGATTTTTCCTAGTGTTGAAAACCTCTTTTCAAACTCGTGAAGCCCTTTTTAAACCAACTTTCCTCAGAAAGTTTCCATAATGGCGTCTCTTTATACTGGGTTGTTGTTTCCCATAGCCTAGGCTTTTACTTTTTTTTTTCCACAAAAGTTTTGTTTTAAAACATGCTTTTCCTCAGCGTTGTTTTTTCTTACCTCTTCCGCGTAACTTTCCTCTTTACTGAGGATTCCTTAGGTATTTTTCTTCTATCTATTTTTTGTCAGTTTTATTTCTCTCCAAAGGAATTTTTTGGAGAATTTGGGAAAGCATGAAATTCTATCCTATCCTCATGCATAAGAATTTCCAAATCTCTTGATACTCTGTCTTTTCAATATGGGTAAAATTTTTCTTCAATAATTATTCATTAAAATTATAATTCCTCCAACAACACAATTGTTTCATAGGTCCAAATATTATTTGTCCTATCTACATAAAAACATAATAGTTGTAAATCGGGGGTATTACAGATAGCTACACCAAAATAGAACATACTAAAGAGAACCCCAAGATCTGTCGAAAGCAGAAAAACCTTGGTTAGGGTATGAAAATTGTCAGTATTAAAAATAACAATAGGACTAGCGATAAAAGTCATGCTCAATGGAATTGAGGGTGTGGGAATCCCATTTTGCAGAAGGGTTTAACCCTTACTATCAATTTTTTACGAATCTTAGAATTTAACATTAATCCTAGCTAAAGAATTTTGTAGAAGAAAGAGGGTTTACCATAAGTGTTTTGAAACATAATTGAATGATTAGAAAGCTGCACTATTAAAAATAGATAAATTACTATGTCCAAAAGAAAAAGAGAAAAAATTAAACCAAATTAGGACACCTATTCATTATACGGATATAAAGAAAAAATGATGAACCATAGATAACTAGATTAAAGCTTCTAATGTACCATAGTTGTGTGAAAAGGTTGGAAATTACCTAGGCTATAAAATGAAAATTAATTTCAACTCACCCGATCATATCCTCTCCATATCGAGGGAAACAATGAGGTTAAACGGAGTAAATATATTTGAAAAAAAAAATTTCTGAATAGAAATAACTAAGAGAGAAATGAAGGCATGAAGGTAAAATTGGACTTACTGATAGGGACGGAAATGTTGCAAGTCCATAGAGACTCAAACGAAATTCCGTGCTGGTACTGAATAAGGGTGCGACCTACAAAAAATAAATTGAATTAGAAATTAACCATTTGATAGTGTATGCAAGCAGAGAAAATCGGACATACAAGACTTCCCATATGTAAATAAAATCATACCAGTACATGGAAGAGACTAGAAATCAAACTGATTTTGTTATGGTTACTGGATGTCTAGAAAAAAAACTCAAAAGAAATGTAAAATGGAAGGGTAGAGTCCAACCCCAAAACAAGGTTTCCTCCTAAGATTTAGAGTAGACAATAGGTGCCACCATGAAACCAAATAGAAATCAAATTTTGAGAGGATGTACATAAAATGGATTAGGGCTAGACCAAGTGTGATAACCATTGTCCGATAACTCCCAAATAAATCACCACCATTAGCCGTTTTGCTTCTATTGTTTCTATATCAAGCCAGTAAATCTAGGGATTTCACTTTTCTCCATAGGAGATAATGTTTTTTCAAAACGAATGTCCTTTAGGTTGGAGCCTCTTTCAATTGGAGCTAAAAATATTGAAGACAAATATTAAGAACTTTTTGGTGTTTTTTCTCCTCAAATGGTTTCTACCTAAAAAATTTTTGCTCATTGTGTTCATTTTCATGCATTGTTGAATGATGTTGATTAATTTCTATGCTTATATTATGCTAATAACAATTAACACTTTGTAAAGTTAAAAATATACTAATTGAACATAAATACTTATAAACCCCCTTTTGAGTATTTCCAGCAATTGGAATCAGAGGCAAGTTCCTTAAGTTTCTCCTTAATAGTTGGAAGGCATATCTCAGGAGAATAAATATGGGAAAGTCAAGGAAACAAGCTCCAAATCATTCAAATGAATCAAAAGAAGCCCCTGATATTTCAATATTTTCATAACCTATTACTAATGATGAAGATAAACAAGTTGGTCCAATTCCTTTAAATGAATCAAGCTTTGTATTTTGGAAAGGTAGAATGGAAGCCTATTTGGGAGCTATTGGATATGATATATGGGATTCTGTTGTTTCGAGAAATACCTCTACTAATGAACCAAGAAAATAAAATTCCAGAGACCTGAGTATCATCTTAAGTGCGTTGCAATATTTCAGGAAAGCCAATAGAGGATGATGTTGATTAAGCACTTTCAAGCATTATGCCAAAAAGGCTCTTTTATTTAAACTTAGGTATCTCTTTTTATTAAAAAGACTGAGCTCGAATGCCCATGGAGTATGCATTATTGGAGCCACTAGTCATAACTCACAAAAAATATCAATATACATACCAACAAAGAAAAACAAACCCCCGGAATATATACACACAAACGAATCTCTTTTATTTACCAATGTGGGATAAGACAAAAAAAAACCAGCAGGACACGCTCATATAAACGGATGTGATTATTATCACACATTCCAAGACTTATAGATGTCAAAGGTCTTATCTTATGAAATTGTAATCCTGGTTGGTGAATCTTATGTACAACAAAACATTTTCTCATAGACGGTGAAATGTCATAAAACATACAATCGGAAAGTAAATCCCTAATGTCTAATATGTCACGACACCAAAATTCATTGCATGGGACATTTTTCAGAAAAGAACAGAGTTACAGTGCTAGAGAAATTTGTTATAAATTTTTTAAAGGATTTTATCTCCATATGATTATTTTTTTCTAAAACCGCCTTGTAGCCTATTCATTATATATGTCAATTACAAATGGAATCATAATTTGATATATTAATTCTTTTTTAGGTTCATAATTGTGACAACCGGATAATTTGTTCCTCTTTCTGCAATTACATTACCGTAGGAGGTGGCTTACAAAGAATAAGTTTTCTTGAATTTCTTAATCTTAAGCTGGAAGTTTACGACAAAGAGAAATGGTACCGAAGGTGAAGTTGACGAACACCTCTTGAGAGGGGCACAGAGAAAAATCATTGCTCTTAAAATGCGAGCAATTTTCTCAGGTGAAAGAACTTGTTAAAGAATAGATGTGTTATTCTCTTGTATATTGGTATTTTAGTTAAAAATACAAACAAGTGAAGGTTTTCAAATTATCTAGAGGCACAAAAGTCTGCTTGTATTTCTCGTTGGTAAGATACTTTGATTGGTGCAGTCTACAGAAAATCTTGCTCCAAATGATAAGTGACAATGGAGTTTGTGAGAATAGTAGAAGCATCATTTTGTATCATAGGGAAACCCACAAAGAACCCTAATTTTATAAAGACATTTACCCTTTTGTGCAATTCATGTGACGTATAAATGAGTATCGCATGCATCTGCGTCACCAAAATTGCTGGTGTGAAAATAGTGGGAAAGTATTGGTATACATTGGGATAATAGGTTATGTAGCACATGGGGCAATTCCGTCTCAAGTAGTTTAAAGGGATGTTTTGTGTTTAAAATCAAATGATAAAATTTTAAAGTTTCAATTAAATTGAGCCAAAAAATTATTAAATCTAAGGAAGATATGTATTTTATGCTTAGGACCAACATGAATTAATGGAGAAGCAGCCAATTCGAGGGATCTTCTTGGTATTTTAGCCAGAAATATAGCTCATTGTGTGAAATATGGAAGTCCATTCTCGTGCCATTATTGCCATTCTTTGCAAAAGTTGGGTAGCATTATTTTATCTTTGATCTTTCTCCATATTTGCTTTGTGAGAATTCTAGTAGGTTTGTGCAAAATAATTCCCATAAAGTACTATTGGATTAAGGCGTCCTAACCTAGGTTCAGAGTATTTGCGCAACCAACAAACCCTCCAACTACTAGACCTTCGGCAGTGATCTACTTGCACAAACCAAAGTCTCATCCGAAGCAGTATGGAAGAGTACTAGAACTAAGTTTCCACACCCTAAGGGAGCTTTTGATGTGGCAGATCTAATCAGAATTACTACAGATAATATAACATATTTGTGTATGCAGTCGATGGTAAATAGATCTAACCCTTTCACAGATTATCACATAATACTTTGATGTAATTTCGCGTGTAGTATTTAATTTCACTTCATTCAGATCTAATTATTTAACATAGACTAGTACTTGTGCACAGATGCAATTAACCCATTCACTGAAGTAAATATGCAGTGATAGAATAGATCCAGATCTACAACAGATAACAAATAATCTAAGACAATAAATCACATAAGATTTTGAGTTCACTAAAAATGTCTTCTTTATTAATATAGTGGCAATTCAGTACAATGTATTTTTATGTGCACACAGCAGCAGAGTCCACACACAACTCGAGACTTAGGTCTCTGTGCACACAACTAGAAGGAGCCTTTCTACCCACAGAGAAAAACCCAAACTAGGAAATAAATGTAACCAAAATTGATCCAAGATTTCTTGATATCCTTCTTTACTTGACTCTTACACATTTCTACTATCCAAAATGGGCACATACCATGGTCTCAAACCATTGTTTGAGACTCATGGTTTTCCCTTTAACCCTTTAGAATGATTAAGGGACTTTGACCTACCCTAAATCCCCTTTTACCATATGCGCATAGCGCGTACAAAAAAACTTAAACAAAGTAAACTAAAAATTACACCAAGGGACCTTTCTCAAACAAGGCCCCACCATAATCTCATGACTCATTCCGAGTCACGATGGGGAAGTCGCCTTCATGTTTGCCTTCAATGCTTCCATAGAGCTCTTGAATAGTATTATGACTTTTATGCTCTGTGCAGCATCGCTCTATGCTTCATCAACCAACTTCCCTATTTTTGGTCCCTTAGCTTCCAAGATGATGCTATGCTGAGTCTGATGCAGGATTTTAAGGGTGTTATCGAGGTTTTGAGAAAGATGCAGGGCTTCCTTGGCCTAAGGCTAAATCCACATCACAAGTAGTTTCTCGTATCGACACAGATAGTCAATTCCTTCTGAATGGACTTGCCTTCGTGTAGTCTGGCAAGCCTCTGTGCTGACACAAAGGTTGGTGCCGCCAGTCTGATATCTATGAATTGTTGCTCTTTGACCGAGATTTTGTTCCTTAATTGGTGGACCATCGGGTCCTTTTGAACAGAATTCCAAAGACCCATGGCCTCATCCAAAAGTGTGCCCCACTTTTCAACTAGTCCTGCAATGCTGGAACTTGCTACCTTTACCTCGGCCACAGGTTGTGCTCGAGCCTCTAGTAGTGTCTCTCGTTGGAGCTTCATTTGCAGCTTGGAAATTTTCTCCTAAACTTCTTCGCAGATGGTCTAGATTTATGTGCGTGATGCTTTCAGTGCAGCGACCAGGTTTTCTAACTTAGCTCTAGGTGCGGTTGTGGTAGCGACAGTGAATTTTGGTAGGTCATCACATAAGAAATCAGTCATTAATTATAGCTCATCGTGTTGATCTTCAACAGCTCGTTGATCCTCTTTGGCACTTTGCTACTCCTTCTGCATCCTCTATACTTGTTGTTGCGCCTTTGTAGCAACTTGGGAGGCGTGGAACTCCTGGAACTGCAATTCATCCACAATCATTGTATGTATGGTATGAATCTTTCCTCCAGGTAGCATCACAAAATCGATGCCAACCTCTGCATAAGCTTGCACATTAGTGTGCAAGTCAGCCCTGGGACATGGAAAACTTGGTTGTATAGTGGCATAACAGTGATGATGGGCTACGTGCTCTCTTGTCTGACGGTTAGTGGATTCACGCTCCCTTGTTGCAGGCTCACTTGCTTCACCCTCTCTTGAATGGTGGTCACTTGCATTTTTAGCTCCTGAAGACCCAGTTGTACATCCTCGAGAATTGATTTGGATTGTGCCTCAACATCTCTCCATAGGTCCTTGGTTGCAAGTTTTACTATGTTTTCTTTGGCATTGAGGTTGTCTCTTGTGAGGGTGAGGGCCTTCGTCCCTGTCTTCTTGGATCCTTCCTCTTTTTGAGCTTGCCCAGTGATGATTGCAAGTCGCACTTCATGCCTATCCAATCTTCAATCTGTGCGGAAGGCGTGCTGACACTGTCACCCTTTTTTTCTTCGACGTCCTTCTCGAGGTCAATGGTTTCGTCCATCATGGTAGGCTCAAAATATTTCTCGGTTTCTTCTCTATGTCCTTACCTTTTTGTTGAGTGTCCTTTTGTGACTCCTTGGTCGTGTGGGGCTTAGTAGTAGTCTTCAAAACAGATGAGGAGGCACCCTTAGTGGTTCACGGTTCTAACCATGCAGGAATCCACTTCGTTGTTATGTGCATCAAGTCATTCTCCATGACCATGTATGGCAGTTCATACCATACTCCTTACAAAAAACACTTCACGTGGATGTGCATGTTACGAAAGGTGGCTTTGAAATATATGACATGCATGTATTGGCCATAGAGGTTCGGCGACAACTGCGACTTTGACTAAATCTCCTGAAATAATGTAGAGTCGAATAGTATCCAAAAAATCTTATTCTCCGTGATTCTGGAGGGACTATTAGAATTCCATATTTTGGCATAGTGGGTGGCCTTCAGTGTCTTCCACCCAATTAGCGCTAAGACTCGCAACAACCAAGCATAATAGAAATGGTTGCCTTCCTCCTTGACTTCTCAAAAATTAGCCAAAAATTCAATGTAGAGGTATTTAGACGAGTTGAATAACATGCCCTTCCGACACTGCCTAGCTAATACAATTACATTGGCAAGAACTTCCTTCAGTCGACACTTCCTCATCATCTCGCATGGGAGGATCAGCGTGCCAATATGCATTGTAGGTTCTTTGATATCATGGAGCAGGAATCCCTGCGTATTGCACGAGACCTTGAATTTCTCCTTGACATCCTCAACAACTTTTCGCTCTTCTCATTTTCCTCCAAAACTTGTCGCAGGGTCCTCCCCCTATTCAGGAAGGTTGGTGATATGATGTATTAGCGCACCATCAATTGGAATCGACACTCCTAGCCATAGCAAGTTTTCGTGCACTAGGGCAAGCAACTGGCACATACATATTTCATTTATACGGTTGCGTCAAAAATCAGGAACATGTAAGAGGTTCAAAAATGCCTATTTCTGTAGGCCCAATGCCTAGGACTTTAGTTCAACCCTCACCACCCCACCATCATAGGGGATCCTTTCCACGTACATTGAGGGGGCAAGCTCAAGTAATTTTCCTTGGTTAGCCACGTCCCAGTCATCCATCTTCAACTGTGGGATCTTTGTGAACATATCTCCTTCGACTAGCACGTCTTCAGGGATCATTGACATGTTGATATACGACAACACCTTGTCTAAGTATTTTGGGACATTCATCGAGGATTTACACGGTGCTACATATGCGTGCATCTGTGATATGGGATCGATGACCTCCACGTCATCCTCTTCCATAATTGTTTCAGGCAGGTCAACCATTGGTCTCTTTTGGCGCTCAACAAGGGTGGACTTGGGCTTTGAGGTTTTCTTGGGAAACAACTTCCTAGTGCCTGAAGCTTGTCCCTTCTTAGATAGCTGCATCTGCGGGGTAGGGAAAACAATTTTAGTGATCGATGCAGGGGTCTCAGTGGCCTACGTAGTGATCTCAGCATCCTACGTCGAAGAAGGGGTAGGCTTAGTTGTAGTGATACTCAGAGGAATTAAGTTCCCCAACCATCGGTTGCGCAAATCCTCTTAGAAAAGTGGGTTGATTCCATACATAAGCTTTAGACAAATCGTTGATATCAATGAGCACAATTTACGCAAAAATAAAAGGGAAGTAATGTGACCCTTCATGTCATATTTATAGTGTTGGCACATCTTAAACAATCCAAATCTAGCATAATCCCCTAATTAAATGTATTTTAGCTGCTTCTCCAAATGGTAATAAGGCTTTCTTATCCATATTAATTGTTCCAATAACTATATTGTGGCACCTCAACGATTGATTCAACGTTCTAGCGCAGCTTTTGCACGATCATCTCACCTATTTGTGCGCCCGCCATTCTTGTTTTGTATATTTGTAGTTCCAGCCACATAGTCATTTCGTGCATGAAGGGAGAGGGTCATCCTTGTATGGTTTCAACTGACTTCCAGTTACATACTCGAGAAGGTCTTCTCCACTTAATGTGGCTAGTTGTACCACACCTCCCTATATGATCTCCCTCACAATATGTAGTCTGAGCCAATGCATTTTAAACAAAATTGTTGTTATATAACAAAAAAAAATCCTCTTCTTTAAAGAACTTATCTCTAATGTGCCTATCATGCCAGGAATTTTTGCACGCCTTTTTCACCTACTAATGGAAACCTGTAATGAATTGGTCCTCTTCCAACGCAACTGGCTGTGACAATTTTTCTTCCCTAATATCCTGCTCAGCCATATTAGTGATCACTACAATGCGAAAACTTGGGACAATATACTCCATAGGCATAACAACTTCCTTCCCATACACCATTCTCAAAGGTGTCTTCCCTATCAACTTCGTGCACGAGGTTTTGTATACCCACATATTCTCATGTATGCACACATCCCAATCATTTCAATTATCATTGCAAATCTTAATGAGCACGATCTCGAATATCTTATTAAATTCTTACACCGCACCATTTTCTTTTGGATGATATGGAGTTCTTTTCTAATGATGAATCTGGAATTCTTTAGTGAGAGCTTAAATAGTTTCATTCATAAACTGTGTACCCTAATCACTCATCAAAAACTTAGGGCACCCAAACTAAGTCAATATGTTTTCAAAAATAAGTGTGCAGTTTTTTCTGCACTACAATCCTTCATTGGCTTAGCCTCAGCCCATCTGGTCACATAGTTTGTTGCAGTGATTATGTACTGCTCACCTGTCTTTGTTTCTTGGAGGGTTGATAGGTCTGATAAAATCACTGGCCCATTTTTCAAAAGATTTCAAAGCCACTTGTGGGTGTAGAGGCATCTCATCTCTATTCACCGGCCTCCCCATACTTTGACATACATCACAAGCACGACAATACTCATGTGCATCACTTTGCACCGTGGGCCACCACAACCTAGCTTGTAAAATATTATGCGTAGTTTCTTTCCCTGCATAATGACCTCCTGCAACTCCTCCATGAGCGTCAACTAATATATCTTGTTTTTCGAATTCCAACACATAACTTCTTAGTAGTTCAATTCCACCCATTTTGTATTTCTGGCCAACAATCAAGGTAAAATCAGTTGTGCGCATGATCAAGTATTTATTTTGTTTCAACGTATATTCCATGGGCGCACTTACAGTGGTAAAAAAATGAATAATATCTACAAAGTGATCATAGACTACTTTAATGGAAAATAGTTGCACATGTGGTAAGAAAAGCTTCCAAGCTAGTTGGCTCTTTTCCA
Organism: Pinus albicaulis; assembly: GCA_034641835.2. Lineage (NCBI taxonomy): Eukaryota > Viridiplantae > Streptophyta > Pinopsida > Pinales > Pinaceae > Pinus > Pinus albicaulis. Next base: position 1,168,588,606 of record CM076577.1, read on the forward strand.
CGTTCAATGCATGACATATGATCTAACCCATCATTCAATATCCTAGGTTTCACAATTACTTCAAAGTAATACTCCTGAAATAACAACAACCATCTGCAAATCTTTCGCCCCCAACACAAGCTAGGTAACCAGGTACTTCAGGGTAGAGTGGTCATTAAACATCCTAATATGGCCTCCCAACACATAGTGGCAGAACTTCTGCAGTACGTATACCATAGCTAATCCTTCCCGCTCTATGGTCAAGTAGTTGTGTTATGCACTTCATAATTTTCTGCTCGTAAATGCAATAGGGTGGTCAATATCCCCTACTCCTAGTTATTTTAAGACAACTACCAGCACGATGCAAGAGGCATTGACACGTATATGGAATTCCTTTGTCCATTCTAGAAAGACAAATATGGGCAGAGTGATCAACGCACAGCCTTGAATAAACTTCTGGTAATACCCCATATTAACCAAAATTGAGTGCACTTGTTTTACATTTGTGGGAACTTCCAAGTTAACAGTAACATCAATCTTTGCTAGATCCCCAATCAATCCTTGCTGACAAACAATATAACCTAGCAAGATCCATAAGGGGATGCAGACTATACACTTTTTGAGATTGAGAGAGATATGATACTTCTAGCAAGTATCCAACATCAAGCATAGGCTCGACACGTTCTTCTTCAATAATCCAAATACAGTCCAATCATCAAAGTATATTTTTAAGAATTTATGGATGTATTCCTTGAACGCACCTACCACCACGTGTGGGAAGATAGCTGACGCATTCTTCAGACTGAATGGAATGAATTTGTACTGAAAGGATCCCCACTTTGTTGCAAATGTTTTCTTTCTTCTATCTTCCAGCACAATTTTTATCTGGTGGTGTCCTAAGAAACCATCAATGAATGAGTAGTCCTCCTTCCCTCCCACATTGTCTAGTATTTCATCAGAAAATTGTGATAGGAATGGATCATGTATGCAAGCATCATTCAATTTTCGTAGATCAACACAAATTCTTATTTCTCCCTTGGTTTTGTTGTCCTGCACCACCTTAGGGCTTACCCAATATGGTTCTTCCACTGATTCTATGATCCTTGCAGCAACCATTTTCTCCAATTCCTCATTCCCCCGAGATCTCCTACAATCCCCTTCAACTCATAAAATTTCATAGGAAACAACTCCTGATATTCAGTCAATAGCTTGGCAACCTTACTCACCATATCACCATCCCTATATTCCCCAATACTTGCTAATTTTGTTTGTTCCCCTGAGCCAATATTGACTTACCAAATCTTCAGAGGTTTAGTTACATCTAATGATTGAACCGTAGGCCCAACAACTATGCGCTTTCCCTCAAACTCATGGATCATAATTTTCCTTGGGTCTTCTTCGTTATCTTCAATTGACAAATTTTGACAGTGAACGATGTCTTCCATCTGCATGTCCCATGTTGGAAAGGTGCTTTCAACTGATAGTTTTGTGGTGTCAAATATGACTTCCTTAATATCGTGTAGTGCCTCATCAAGGCATTCAGACCTATTATCACTCCCCCCTGCTTCCCAAGGCCAGGAATGGAGCAGGAGGGAGCTAACAACAAACCAACCTTTAGATCAGGTAGCTAGCCCTACCAAGACCATAGAGGGCTCTATCAATTACACTTTGCAGCCAAAGGGATGACTAGATATAATTTTTTAGGCTAATTATGATTCTCAATATATTATAATATTTGTTTGTTTGGATTTTTGCTAGATATGAAAGATAATTAGAAAACTAGATCTATGGTTTAGGTCTGATTTCAAAGCTTTATTTGTAGAGATAAGGTTAAGGCTAGATCGGTAAGCTTAGAAGCATGCCTAATTTGTCATTGTGTATAGATTTAATAGAGAGGGTGTCATAATGAGAATTAAACTGAATTCATACATTAGAAAAGCAGAGACATTTTCATGTAAATCTTATAAAAAACAGAGCATGGAGAGCATGATTTCTATCAATAAAATGATAAAACTTAGCATTAAAAAGAATATAGATGAAATATGGATAACATAACATTCAACATGATTATTTTATAGAGAAAAACAAATGCTCAAAGGCATACCACTGGAGTTTCAACACAATGTCTGCAACACTGTCTTTGATTTCATTCAGAAAAAAACTTATACAATAACTCCACTGCAAATAACAACTATCCAACCTCTAAAAATACTTTAGTTGGAATACTTATAGAAAATAGATTTGATGACACCTCATAGGGTCAAAATCCTCATAGGAAAAATAACATCAAATTCTGGAGTTTTCGTGGCATGACACCTATCTGAAAGGAATCCTAAGTAGAAATGTAGTTCCTTAAGCAGAAGCATTGTGCTTGTCTCGTAGAAGAATCATGCCTATTCAAGGCTGATTTTGACCCACTTAGAAGCATCCATATTCGAATATGAAAGTTGGATTGAGTATCCCTATAAGTATATTTTTCAATGCACCTTTAATTTTTGGAAAATACCCACAGGAAGACCTCCAAAAGTGGTTTTTCAGAACCTCCCTCCAAAAATGTCATGCCTGGCCAAAAGCAATGCCAGAAGCATAAAAATAAGGCAGTTTTTTGAGTTTTTCTTCAAAACTAGAGATTTTCATGGAAATCCAAGTCCACATATGGCATGTACTCATAAATACGAACCAATCGATGTAATAAAAGCTTCATCTAGATGCCTTGAGAGAAAGTGTCGGAGACAAAATTTCCAGATTTTTGCAAAAATAATCAAAAATAGCAAAAGTGCTCAAGTTTGACCAAAATTTGTTCTATGAAACCTGTGGAGGATAGGATAAAAAACCATGGATGCCTCATCGAGGAGGTCCAAGTTTTCATTCTCCTTGAGCTTCATTTGGGCTTCTTTAAGCTTTTCCTTCACTTGTTTGAGCCTAATTTGGGAAATTTTGTTTCGGGCGCAATAGTGATTGGCCATATGTCTCTGGAAGTTATTGTTATTTTTAGCTTTCTTCAAAATATTCTCAAGGTGTCCATTGAACCTATCAAGCCAATACTCTCTATCTTAATTTATTTCATCAAGAATTAGTTCATCAGAAGTCTGCTAACCTGATTTAGGACCTGATTCTCTTTCTCTCTCAAGCGCCCTCTTGAGGCCTCTTATACTTGGTCTCCTTATTTTTGTTCCAACTTTAGCATCGTCTAGCTGATAATCACCTACAACTTCTTTTTCCTTCCCTTTATCTACATCAACATGTACCTTTGGCTTGTCTTGGAGGAATATTTTCACGTTTAACTAAAGATTCTCTTGTTGTAGGAATGTGATATGACAATTTGCAATTTAGAAAACCTCCCTCAACTCTGCTACATCTTCATCTTTCTCCTTTATGATTTGCTCAACTAACTTATCTTTCACTTGTTCTGCCATGTCAACCTCTAAGGGTGGTTGTTCATCATGGTGCTGCAATGGTGACTCACCATCATGGATAGGTGGCTGATCCACTGTTTGTCTTTTCTCAAGTGTAGTTTCAGATGCCAATACACCTCTTATGGTCTTAGCAGAAAAATCCATTCTCTTTACCTTCTCATAGGTTTTAGTGATATCAACCGTAGGTTGTTTTGAAATCTGAGTTTGCCTGCTTGAAGAGCTAACCTCCTCTGGTTGTATTGATCTTGTGCTATGAACTATAGGTGGAATGGTAGTAGGATTTGATGCTACTTTCTCCATGAAAACTTCCCAGGTAATATTGTTTGCTGAGAGCTGGTGCAAAAAATTAAAACTAGGCAAGCCATGATGAAATAGACTAGGATGAGTATTTATTCCTTTTCTCTGTACTTTTTCTGCCATCTTGACCAAAATCCTGAATAGATAGTTTGGCAAATTGATTGATTTGGTAGCTGTGAAGTGAATTAGTAAACCTAACATGGTATTGGTACAATCTTGAAAATCTTCCCTCGCATGTAAAATATTTCATGATTAGCTTCATTAATGGGGCATACTTATCAATTGAATGCCTAAAATGGAAAACATGTTTAGGTTCATCTCTGCAATGAGGTTCTAGGAACATTGGGTAGTTTTCAAGGTCCAATTCCATGCACTCGAACCAGACTTTTCCTTCATTTGGAATCCCTATTGCTGAAGTGACGGTCTCCATTGATAGAGTGAATTCAATTCCCGCTATGATGACCTTGTCTCTGCTGAAGTTAGTGGCAAAAAGGTTATCCAATGGGGCATGACATCCTACTGCCATGATCTTCTCACAAAATATCAGACATCTAGTTTTTTCAAAACATCTCTTGGCATATGTGGAGGAATTATTCTCTTGCAATAAGGATGGCTCAAATCTAGAATGATGACTTCCCTTGTGAGCCTTCTTTTCACTCTCCATAGTGGTTGTGAACAAGATGAAACCCTCCTAAATTAAATGAGTCAATATGGAGAATGAATTTGGGAAAATAGGGGATATGGATAGGGTAGCTTTATGTGCTGTTATGAGGTATAAGGAGGTTGAGGAAAATTCCCCAAAAAATTGAGACAGTAGGGTGATGTGTTAGCTTGAGGATACAAGTGGAATTACTTGAAATATGTATGGGGAGGTGGATCAAAATGGGAAGACACAGAGTTTCTGGTTTTCTTGTGAAAGTGTAGTGGAAACTTAGATTTTTTATGAAAACAAGGGTAAAGGGGACTGTGAGTAATATAAGGTGTTGTGGTATCGTTTGTGAAGAATGAGTGAAGGTTTAGATGGTGGGAAAGGGGTATCCAATGGCTAAAACCAGTCAAAAAAGGAGAAACCCTAAAACATGAAAGAGAAAAACCCTAAGGATAGAAAAAACTCATATACTTATGAATTAACATCAAGAAGGGAGCTAATGTAGCCACTTACTAACTTTGGAGATCAAAGAAGGTTTGCACAGTTGTTTTGAAGCTTGAGTAGCTGATTTGTAGAATGAAACCCCAAAACGTAGTACTTTTGGTAGAATAATAGCTCCAATACCCATAAACATCTCATTTCCCCAGAAACATAGTGTTGCTTCCTCAAAAACATTGTGTTGCCTCCAGAAGCGTAGCATAATGGATTTTCTTGCAATGTTTTCCAGTTTTCTTCCACCTTTGGCAATGGTACAATATTTTTACGGTGAGAGATGAAATTTATCGAGAAAAGGAGGATAAAATGAATTGAGGAAATGATATTTTTCTTTTAAATCATAACTAAAACACCCTTTTTGTCATTTAGTGAAAACATGACCTTTTTGAGGAAAACTTTGCTTTTTGAATATTTTCACAATGTAACAAGCTTTTGAAAGAAGAAAAATTGTCTCTTTTTTATTTTCCTACCTAAGCTAACTTCCTTTTAAAGATAACTTGTATGATGGAAATGATCCTTCTTTCGCCCTCTTTATGATAGAATTTGGACATTTATGGTGGAAAAATGAAAGAAACCTAGACATTGACCTAGGTGGAAACATGGTGACTTGACCTAAAACTCTAAATGATAATGAAGGACATGACCCATGAAATGACATGACCATGAAAAAATACGAGGGAGTATATTTTTAAGACCTAGACATATCCAATGAACAAAATTTTATTTGAAAACTCACTTGGAAATATAAAATTTTCACCGAGGACCACTACTAGACAAATTTGAAAGAGTACATTTTGATCACTGAATACTAGACACTAACATAAACCACATTCAAAACTAAAGTTTAGCATAAAATTTTCTGTCAGCACATTCCATTCAGTGGTTCCTCATTGCAACTCAGTTTCAAGGTAACAGTCTGTAGGCACCTTCCCCAAAGTGTGGATGAATATATGCACCCATTTTGGCTTCGCTTCTTCACCCCAAGATTTACTCCATCCAACCAGATTTTTGCACTGATCGCCTTCTCTGGAATAAGTCTCTCCATTTCAAGTATTTGGATGCTCAAATCGCAGAGGCATCATGTGGCTACATTCTTCCAAGTTAGGCAAGTTCTATTTGTGCATCTCCCACCAACGTGTTGGGTTTGAGCGTAGAGCTATATCAAGTGCATCGAACTGTTGTGCTTTTGTAACTGTTTTTTCAAGTTATTATAAAAACATATTCATAATAAATAAAATATTGTACCTTTGAGGATATGCACCGTATATATTTTTTCACCCGATTGCAGCGCAACATAGAGACTTCATGCAACCGTTTATGCCAGTTATCCAGTTCCCTATATGAATCTTAAAAGAAGGATATATCATTCTCCAAATTAAGTCTTCCATCCTCTGTCTAGTTGATCTAGTCTTAATCTCGTGTAGCTAACTTATAGATATGATAGACATCATCATTTGCGAGCACCCACTCGGTATAAATTTCTCCTTCTACAGGGTCTACGGGGACCACAACCCTAGTTCGATTACTTTCAAACACCATACTTCCATAATTGAGGTTGATGATGCTGCCCATATCGATATCAAAATCCAAGCCCAAAAACGCATGATAGGGGTTGGTATCATCAACAATTTGGATAACTTCAAAGTCTACAAGTACCCTTCTTCAATATCCACTACTACTTGTGAGAGCCTTCCTAATGGGCTAATATTTTTCTGATTCGCCATGCGCACCTGGATAGTGGACTAATCCAACTTAGGTTCTCCCATTAATTTCCAAGTCTTCTTTGGTAAGATATTCACATCAGATCCTAGTTACAGAGTTACTTGATCCATCTCATATGCACCAATTTGAGCAGTCAAGTGAATTTCCCATCATGTTCTTCTTTTATTATTATAAATATCATTAACAACTTTCTTCTCCATCCAGGGCTGCTATTTCTTTGTGCAGTTGTCTATTAACACTTGGAGGTTCTCGATTACCATCATATTGTGCAAAAATTTAATACAAGCTTGCAGTAAGGGCTTTAGCTACTCATCTAGTTCGACCACATCCATAGGCTTGCTTGATGATTTAGAATTTAAGGCGCCCACCTCTGTGAAATCCTTCCTCACTTCTAAAAAGGTTTCCTTTTCTCTCTGTATGTTCTATCCTTCCTCCTTTTCATGTTCTTTTCATATCGATAGATTAGTATCATGCTTTGTCCCTTTGTCTTCATTGATGGCTGCACCACTCCTAGTAATGATATTCACACTTGGTTCTTCTTTGTGTAGCTCAACTCTTACCATCATAATATTTTGAGTGGGAGCCTATGGTTTCTTTTCCTAAATTCATGAAATCAAGATAGGGAAATCTTCAATAACATGATCCAATTGTCTACAATATATAAAATACTACTATGTTGGATTCAGAAATTTGTGTGCATAATGAACCACATTTCCACAATTATAGCAAATTATTTTCCCCCTTCCTTGACTAGCTCCTCCCCCTCTTCCTCTTCCTCTACTTTGGAATCCACCAGGCCGAGACGGGGATGTAGGTGAGGTTGGTTATGTGTGCATACTATATATACTAGCTTGGTCAATCATCAAATTGAAGCTGCGATAGTAATACTCGTCATGTCCCATTGATGAAACAAATTAGCAGAAAGGTTTCTTTAGTTATGGAACATATTTACCAATCCTTGGTAAGAATTTTGTCCTGTGTAGACCAATTACTTGAAAAATAATACACCATAACATAGGAGTTCCAATGGGTGATGTTACGCTCTTCAGCAGGCTTGGTCCTTCAGTTGTTATATAGTCATTGAATATGGGGCAATGATCCTTGTGATGACCGACAACTTTACAACATATACACCATACACTTGCACATCCCTCCTTTCCTTTATATTTTCACAAACTTTGTATTTTTAAGTTTGTTGCCTCTAACTAGCTTTCGATCCGCTAGGCCCCAATCTATGCAACTAGTACCTCTGAGGATTCTAGATTCATTGCAATCTCTACAACTTCAGCCTATGTTGAATCTTCGGCTAACTCAATGGCTCTTACAGATGCACCAGTAGCATGGAAATGAACCACTCTTTGTGCTATGTGTCATCACTAGTAAATCCTCCATCTCTGATGGTGCACTTCATCCATTGATCCGCCTCCCACAAAGATTCATTTAATTCTTGGCGAATCTCCTTCAACTCAGTTATGCATGAAGCATATGATTTATAATTTTTGAATTTTTCCTTCAATGCAGATTTTAGATTATCAATTGTTGGATTGTGGTTAGTCGCCACATACCTTATGTACCAATATAGCATGCAAAATTGAAAATTAGTGGCCATTTATGCTTTCTTAACATCATAATTATTAATATGTTGCATTTTCCATACAATATTTTTGAAAAACCAAAATTGATCCACATCTTCATTACCAATACCATGGAAATTAGGTAACTTCATGGAAGCAGACATATCACCGTCTAGTGGTGGAGGTGTGGGTGGAGTATATTACTGATTAGCGCGATGTGAATATGTTGTGTAACCAACTCCAAAAATAGAAGAAAAGAGATATCAACGCCTTAGAAATAACCCACTTCGAGGGGGAAACCTCCAATACATTACATAAATGAACAAATCTTGGATGATACAATTTACAAAACCTCCTTTCTATATATAGGAGTCCATGGGGCCATAATGTAATCCTAGTGGGCCACAATGTACTCCTAGCCGACCTAACAATAATAATTTAAGGGCACAATAATAACAAAATGGGGGTTACAAGGGTACAATAATAACAATAAGGAGGTTACACTAACAATAATAAGGGACTATACTAGTAATATAGGGACCTAACATGCCCCTCTCCTTCAAAAAAAGTGTTGTCCTCAACGCTTGAGTAGCTCTGGGTGCTTTTGTATAAAATTCTCATCTTCCCATGTAGAATCTTCAGTGGGTAAGTTCTTCCACTTGATGAGATACTCTGAAATTGATCGATTCCGTAGTTGTCGAGTTCTTTTTTCTATGACTGCTTCAGGTTCCAATATGATCTTCCCTTCCCCATCAAGTTCTGGCAATACTGTTTGAACTGGAAGATTTTCACCTATAACCTTCTTTAAGCATGAAACATGGAAACCTGGATGTACTCGCGAAGAAGCAGGAAGCTCCAATTTGTATGCCATAGAACCAATCTTTTGCAACACCTTGTAAGGACCATAGTACTTTGGTGATAATTTATTATCCTTCTTAGCTTGCTTGAGGGACATTTGTTTGTATGGTTGTAGCCGTAAAAATACCCAATCTCCTACATCAAAACTTCTCTCGCTGCGATGTTGATCTGCCTGTTCTTTCATTCGATTTTGTGCCAAATTCAGGTTATCCTTTAAGAGTTGGAGAACTTCTTGCTGATGCTCGATGTGATCTTCCACTGCTTGAACCTTCGAATTTTTTCTTAAAGATGATGTGATGGATGGTGGATGATATCCATAAAGTGCCATAAATGGGGTCATTTTTGCTGCAGTATGGAAGGAAGTGTTATACCACCATTCCACAAGAGGTAACCACTTGACCCATTGTGTTTGTTTATCAGATACAAAACAACGAAGATATCCTTCCAAACATTTATTTACTATCTCAGTTTGACCATCAGATTGAGGATGATAAGATGAGCTATGAGCTAATTGAGTACCCAAACAAGAAAATAACTCCGTCCAAAATTTTCCAGTAAAAATGGGATCTCTGTCGCTCACAATAACCCTTGGGCTTCCATGTAGTTTTTGAATTCTATCCATAAATGTAGTAGCAACTGTACTTGCTTTAAATGGATGAGATAATGCACAAAAGTGTGCATACTTGGTAAGTCTATCAACTACCACCATGATACACTCTTTCCTTCAGACTTAGGTAAACCTGTGATAAAATCCATTGAAATCTCCTCCCAACGTTGACTTGGAATGGATAAAGGTTGTAGAAGTCCCGGGGTCTTAATTGTTTCCACTTTATTCTGCTGGCAAACCAAACATTCCGCCACAATCTTTTGAATATCAGATTTAAGGCCATCCCAAAAAAATTCTTTCTTCACCCTGTGGTAAGTTTTTAAAAATCCTGAGTGTCCTCCTAAAGGAGAAGTGTGCAATTCCAGAAGAATATTTTGTTTTAGTTGGGAATTCTTACGAAGATATAAGCGATCTTTGTACCATAAGGAATCATTTTTCCAACTAAATGTATCAGATGTACTAGGATCTTGCTGCAACTTTTGAATGAGTGTCCACACATCTTTGTCCTTCTTCCATTCATCTCTTGCTTTGGTTATCCAATCTGGTTGGATAATAGAAATGGCACAAAGCAATGCTTCCACCTCTTCATTCTTTCTTGAGAGTGCATCTGTAACAACATTAAGCTTTCCTTTTTTTGTAGATTATTTCAAAGTCATAACCCAACATCTTTGTGACCCATTTTTGCTGCTCTTCTGAAGATAGTCTTTGTTCCAAAAAGTGTTTAAGACTATCATGATCAGTTTTTACCTTGAAGTGTCTTCCAATTAGGTAAGTTCGCCATTTCTTTAGTGCATGCAGTATTGCTAACATTTCCTTCTCATAAATAGGTTTTTGTAAATACTTTCCTTTGATTGGATGACTTTCAAAAGCAATGGGTCTTCCTTCCTGCATTGAAACTGCACCAATTCCATTTCCTGAGGCATCACATTCCACAATAAAGGTTTTTGTGAAGTCTGGCGTAGCTAAGACCGGTGCTAGGCACATTGCCTCCTTAAGACATTCAAAGGCCTTAGTTGCTTCAGGAGTCCATGAAAATGCATCTTTCTTCAATAATGTTGTTAGAGGTGCTGCTATTCTCCCATAATTCTTAACAAACTTGCGATAATACTCTGTTAACCCAAGAAATCCTCGCAACTGCTTTATGGTTGTGGGGACTTTCCATTCCTTAATGGCTTTAATTTTGTTAGGGTCTACTTTAACACCCTCGTGAGATACAATATGACCCAGATATTCCACCTCTTGTACCCCAAAGAAACATTTGGATGTTTTTGCATATAATTGTTTCTCCTGCAATAGTTTGAGCACCCTGTCAACATGTTCAACATGATCCTTCCAAGACCTACTGTAGATTAGTATATCATCAAAAATACTAGCACAAATTTTCTAAGGAAGGGTTTGAAAATGGAATTCATCAACCCTTGAAATGTAGAAGGTGCATTGGTAAGGCCAAAAGGCATGACCAAAAATTCATAATGACCCTCATGAGTTCGAAATGCTGTTTTTGGAATATCTTGAGTCTTCATTCTAATTTGATGATATCCTGAACGAAGATCCAACTTGGTAAAATAAATTGCTCCATGTAATTCATCCAATAATTCATCAATCACAAGAATGAGAAATTTTTCTTTAATGGTGAGCTTATTGAGCTCCCTATAATCTAGACACATTCGCCATGATCCATCCTTCTTGTGTACCAATACTACAGGAGCAGAGAAAGAACTTTGACTAGGTTGAATTATACCCACCTCTAACATTTCTGCAATCATACGTTCAATTTCGCTCTTTTGGAAGTAAGGATATCTATAAAGCCTGATGTTTGGAGGAACACTTCCTGGAATCAAATGAATAGCATGATCATGATCACGAATAGGTGGGAGTCCTTTGGGAGTTTCAAACACCTTTGAATGATTGTCCAAGACTTGTTGGAGATCTGCAGAAATAGATGATTTTGATGTCGGAACTTCTAGTGAGCATAATTGTGCAATTACGCCTCGTTGTTATTTCTTTAGAAGCTTTGTCATGACATTAGAGCTTATTATCCTTCCCCGCTTCCCTTCAATACCCCGTAATTCGACTTCCTTTCCTTCTGAAAAAAATTTCAAGAAAAGTTCTTGAAAATTAAAAGCTACCGTCCCCAAAGATTGTAACCATTGTACTCCTAGTACAACATCAGCACCTCCTATAGGAATGGAAAGCATTGGACTAGTCAATACATATTCCCCCATGGTTAGCTTGATATTATGGCATTTTCCAGAGCAATTTATAGTTCCTCCATTTGCAACCATCACTTGACATTCTCGTGTTGGGTATAGGAAACAATTTAATTCCTTGGCTACCTTACAATGAATAAAATTATGGGTGCTACCTGAATCAATCAACACTATTACCTTTTTCTTCTTGATCCGTCCTGCTATCTTGAGAGTTTGAGGAGTGGTAATTCCTGCCAGTGCATTACATGATATGGTCGGATTCATTTCTTCCTCTTCTATGGCTGGTTCCTGGTGTATATCCTCTTCTTTTTCATTTTCTTCTTCTTCACAATCTATGTAAAATAATTTCTTTTCAGCACACTTATGACCTTTAGTGTATTTGCTATCACAACTGTAGCAAAGCCCTTTTGCTCTTTTTTCTTCCAATTGCTGTGGTGTCAACCTTGTAGGTTGTGGAAATCTAGGCATAGCAACACTTCCTTCTTTATAGAAGTGAGTGGTAGGCTTCCTTGTCGCCATAATTTTACATTCAATTTTTCTTGCCAACCCGAATGCCTTCTCCAATGAATCAGGTTCCAAAACGCGAACTTCATGTTGGATGTTATCCTTTAAAGTGCCTATGAAGAGATCAATCCTGTGTTCCTCTGGAATATCAGTTACCCTTATATTCAATTTTTGAAGTCCTCAATGTGCTCCCCCACTAAACCCTTTTGTTTGAGATTTATCAATTGGCTAAAGAAGGTGTTGCTCTTTGTATCCTCATAATGTGCTATCATTTCCTCCGTAAAAATTGACCAAGTGAGAATTTTTTTACGGGAGCAAAGCCATCGATACCATACAAATGTATTTTGTTCTAAATGTAAAGTTGCAATGCGTACCTTTTGTGTGTTTTGCACGTTATGGAGATCAAAATATTGCTCCATCTGTAGTATCCATGTTACATGATCCTTTCCATCAAACTTCCTCATATCCATCTTTGGAATATGGTGGTTCTTCCCGCCAACATTAGAGTTTATGAAATCACAATTAACATTTATTTTGTTCTCATCATGAGGTTCTTCTACTATCTTTTCACCATTAGGAAACCTTTCTTGTATAAACTTTGTCAAACCTTCCATGTCTGCTTTTAAAAAATTCTTCATGTTTTCCATTTTCTCATCGATCTTAGCTTCCATGTCATCCATCTTAGATTCCATGCCAGCCTCCATGCCATCCATCTTAGCTTCCACACCATCCATCTTAGCTTGCACGCCATCCATCTTAGATTCCATGCCTTTCTTCAAAACTTCAATTTCATTTTTTGTTGCTCTTTGCGAGAGTGAAATTTGTTGCACTTGCTCTTGTAATTTAGATAGATCATGTTGTAATTCTTCATCTTCATGAGTCATAGTAGAGCTTTCCAAAGGCTTAATGGGTGTTGAATTATTTTTTGGGGCCATTTTATAATCCAATACTGATATCTATTCTACAATATGCCCCTGCAATCAATTCAACTTGATTCTTCAAACAAGACTTATGCAATTCGGAAAAAAAATACACACCTTTTACTTTCTTTTGAGGAGCTCGATATTGAAATTGTATTATCTTTGCGATTGTGGCTCTTCTATATATAAAATTCAGCGCTGAAGTATCCCTCTGAATTCTCTTTTGAATGCCACAAATCTGACCTGATTTGGATTCTCCAAGACAAAGTTGTGTCCAATCTCCCACAATGACCTAATTATGGACTGGTTCAGTAGAGCGAACTTGTACAACTTTCCACGTGTCACTGTTTTGTCCTTTGTCTCTGAAATTGATAGCCAAGAAACTACAATCTGTGTACTTGCAACAAATTTTTACGGCACTCCAATTTGATGCCCAGAGAGAGATTTATTGAACTTTTCCCACGATCACCTCTTTGAGATGAAATTCAGGAGCCTGAAAAAGCACTACCTTCCACAGATCATATCTCAAAAATTATTGTGAACCAAGATCTGGAATTTTTTGAAAGCTTTCCTCAGGATTTCAGCGTTTCACCATATGAATTTCAGATTCTGAACCTTCGTAGAAAAAACGTTATAGCGAAAATGCCACGATGCCCTGTTTAGGAGCCTAAAAAAAGGCCTAACTTCCACAGATCATATCTCCGAAAATATTGCGAACCAAGCTCTAAAATTCTTAGAAAATATTCCTCAAGATTTCGGCTTCGCACCCTAAAAATTTCAGCCTCTGAAACTTCGTAGAAAAAAATTTATAGTGAAAATGCCACGATGACCTGTTTGCAGCAGCGAAACCCTAGAATCCAAACCTCTGATACCAAATGTTGTGTAACCAGCTCCAAAAATAGAAGAAAAGAGATATCAACGCCTTAGAAATAAGCCACTTCGAGGGGGAAACCTCTAATACATTACATAAATGAACAAATCTTGGATGATACAATTGGCAAAGCCTCCTTCTATATATAGGAGTCCATGGGGCCATCATGTAATCCTAGTGGGCCACAATGTAATCCCAGCCGACCTAACAATAATAATTTAAGGGCACAATAATAACAAAATGGGGGTTACAAGGGTACAATAATAACAATAAGGGGGTTACACTAACAATAATAAGGGACTATACTAGTGATATAGGGACCTAACAGAATACCGGAGTGGAGTGGATGGGAATGGAATTAAAGCCAGATTTCCTTCTTCTTCGTGCATAGATTCACCCGAGCCATTTATTTCGCACTCTTCATCACTATCAGATTTACCTTTGATAGGACTATAAATAAAGTATTCTTCTAAGTCTACTTGGTAAGTCCTTCTGCTGCACGTAGCACTTCTAGAAACTCTGTGTGTGTATCTAGATGTACCTCTTTGGGAAATTCACTCAACGTGGCTATAGAGAGTACCCTTTAACACAATAGAATTTTAATCCATAATTTTCGTGAACGCATGAACTTATCTCTAGGACCGTTGAAAAATGTTCTTTCGGTTTCATAATATGATACAAAGGTATCGATAGAAAATTCAGTCACAAATCCTTGAAAATCACTCTTGATCCAGTGATATACCACGCGGGTGATCTTGTTGCTATATTTCTCTAACTGCTGCACCAGTTCTGGGGTCCACTTAGTGATCGCGTCGTCCTTTGCGCAAGTCTGGAATTCAGTAAGCCAAGACAACCACTCTTGCAGCTCAACTGCAAAAGAGGAAAAGAAAATATTCGTGGACCTCAGTATATATATATACCTTTGTTCCAACTCTTCTACATACAATTTAGAGCTTCTATTTTCTTGGATCACAAATTCATGCACCTTCTTATTTAGCCAATCTTGTAGTTTGTTCTTCCTTGGATGCCACAAAATAAAATCTCCTTAAAAAATGATCCTGGTCCCAACAATAGAATGATTTGTTGGCTTAAGGGGTCCTAACCCAGGTTCAAAGTATTTGCACAACCAACAAACCCTCCAACTACTGGCCCTTTCGGAAGTGATCAGCTTACGCATACCAAAGTCTCACTCGAAGAAATATGGGGGGGTGTTGGAACCATTTTTCCACACCATGAGGGATATTTTGATGTGGAATATCTAATCAGAATTACTGCAGATAATATAGCATAATTGTGCATGCACGGTCAATGGTAAACAGATCTAGCCCTTTCATAGATTATCACAGAATACTTCGATATAATTTCGTGTGTAGTACTTAATTTCACTTCATTCAACTCTAATTATTTAAGAGAGACCATTACTTGTGCACAGATGAAATTAACCCATTCATTGAAGTAAATATGCAATGATAGAATAGATCCAGATCTATAATAGATAATAGATAATCTAAGACAGTAAATAACATTAGAGTCCGAGTTCACCAAAAATTCATTTTTTATTAAGAGATTTGGAATTCAATACAAACATCTCTCTATGGACACACCAACAGTTTCCACACACAACTCAGGACTTAGGTTTCCATGCACACAACTAGCATGAGCCTTTCTACCCAAAAGAAAATACCCACACTAACAAACACACATAACCAAAACTGATCCAAGATTTCATGATCTCCTTCTTTACTTGACTCTTAAATATTTATACTATCAAAAACACATACATACCATGGTCTCAAACCATGTTTTGAGACTCATGGTTTTCCTTTAACCCTTTACAATAATTAAGGGACATTGACCTGCCCCAAAGCCCATTTGACCATCTCCGCGTAGCATGTACAACACAACTTAAACAAAAGTAAACAAAAAATTACCACGGGGGCCTTGCTCCAACAAGTATATGGTAAATATGAAAATAAAGAGGGTGATGAAATAGTTAGAAATGGTTTAAAGCTTTAGGTCATAGTGTTTTGGAGGTTATAATAGCATTATCGACCAACAAGGTTTGAGATAGGAATGAAGACATTTTGCAAAGGCTTACTCTTTCTCAAGCTGTAGACAAAAGTGATGTGTTAGCAAAGGAAATATATGTAAATTTATTTGTTTTCCATGTACAATATTTCAAAAATTTAGTACAAGTGGGAAAATGACATACATGCAGATCCATAAATATTTTGGATATCTCTGGTTTTGTGTATTTTAATGAGAATAATTTTGAACAATTTTGCATTAACTAAGTGAATGAGAAAATTCAACAAAACTCTGATCGCCTTTTTTTCAATATTGAACAATAGCAAACAATATTTCAGACAATGTTATGAATGACTTGTCAAAGCAGATGGAGACACTAAAAGATAAATTTATTTGAATCATTTCAATCTTAGGCATTGAGGTTGCTTTCTAAAGAAATGAAATGAAATGGTCAACGAATCACAATGTTTTTTTGTTCATAAAAACACATTCGTGGTTGCATACAATGCATGAAGCTTATGTTAAATAGAGCCCATGGGATGCCATCCAGCCAAACCGCTTATCTTGAAATCAATGGACAAGATTTATCATGGGGGAAACCTCCCCAAGTTTCCAAAATTTCCAAAGGTCCCCCTATAAGAAGTTTATGATTTTAGTTGATGACTTGCGCATTAAAAAATTTAGGACCCACATGAACATCCATCCTCTAGCACATCTGAGCAAAGAATTGAGTGAAGACTTGGGCCCTCCTCCAACGCATCTCCACAAAGAGTTCGATAAAGACTTGGGACCACATGCAATATTAAGAGATTGGACTACAATTATTTTTTTATAACAAATAGTTGGTATGTATATTATTGAAAGGGGAATATGATATATGATATATATTTTATGTATATAATATTTTGAAATTTGAAATTTTATTTTTAAAGTACCTGTTATCTCTCCGAAATTTCCCAAATTTTGTTCTAGGTGTTTAAAAATAAATATCAGAGGTAACTTTCAACCACTTTTGGAGATTATGATCTAGCCTTCCTAATGCTCAGAGAGGGATCTCTCTTGATGATTTAACTTTGTTGATTTAATATTTTTAGGGTAGTTATGTATGCTCGATTGGGTTTTTATTTATTGATTGATTGGTTGATTAATGGAATTAATGATTTAAATGGATTAATGACTTTCCATTTTCTGTTGGGCTATGGAGTCAAAATTATTTTAAAATAGAACATGATCAAATTATAAAGGAAGTGTTACACAGCAGGGTAGCTGAGAAAAATCAAATCTTAAGGCTGAATGGTGAAGTGTTTTTCAATTGGGATCAGGGAGTAGTTAAGAATTCCTTAAACCAGATAATGAAGGAAGGTGAAGGAGGTCAATCGGGATCAAAGAGCAGTTAAGGATTCTCTAAACCAGATATCAGAAAAAACACAAAAATGGATAACAGTTCAAAACATAGTGTATTGACACAATTTCTGTAATAAAATTCGTGTTATAACATTTAAATTTCGAAAATATACAAGTTTATGGAATACTTAATAAAATAACATGAACAATTGAAATATACATCTTTGAGATAGCTCAACACATGAATCTTGCAAAGAAATTCCTTTATTAGTTGTCATTTCTGTCAACTAGAAATTATTACAATAACCCTCATGTAAATAGATTGATCAGCTATATAAATATACATAAATCCACACTTAATCACCCCTTGATACTTTGAATTAAGAAGTATCTATAAAATACTTTACAAAATATCTTATCAACTGATTTAGGATTTAACTATGGAAAGTAAAATATATTCATCAAGAAGATAGTGATACCTAGTAATTGATTGAAATATGTCCCTATTATATTTGATTTGTTATTTGTTGTTTCACATTGGCTGTCTCTTTCACGTTAGTTTTCTTTCATCTACCTTCGTCTCATATGTCTTTCCTCTGTCTACTCTTTAACCTATTCATTCTTTCACCTAACTTCTTTGTTTGCTCTTTAAATTGTATTTCTTTTACCTGTATTTGCTTTCATCTATCACAATAAATGCCACCAATTTTCCCATGTTTCTTCATCTGGAAGTTTTATTTTCATCATCCTCCGATAAATCTCATCTGTCTCTGTATATTTTGAAAATGTAGGCTTATTTACAAAAAGGTGATTTACCTCATGCTAGATGTAAAAGAGATTTTAAAAATTTTGAAATAGAACTTTGCTTGTTCGAATGCCTTTTAATGAAGAACTGCTGAAAGTTTCTTTGGCTACATCCCTTATCTTTTTATCATAATATTCATGCCTCATTAGTTTATCATTAATTACTAATGGATTAGGAAGATATTTTTGTCTTAATACATCAAAATTGTTCATAAACCTGTTCACTACAAGCTCCATAGTTTGACATTTGTCCTCAAGTTGTGTCATCATATTTCCCTTGGGATTCACTTTCTTCACCTCTAAGATAGTTTCTGTTCTTTCAATTATCTCCAATTCTTATAATTCTGTTTGTTTTTGGAATTAAGGAATTTGATTATCTTAGTGGCTTCCTCTGGTTTTTTTCCAAGATCTTGTTTGAATTTCTGAATTGCATTACCTGCTTCCTTTATCAAGTCATTATGTTAAAATATAACCTGTATACAAGGCCAAATATCATTAACAGAGTTAATGATATTGGCCCGTAACTATTGTTTTTCCTGGGCTAAAGGCTCTGCTAATGTCAATTCCTTTTCTAATTTATGGATTCTCTCATTCAATCTATTGGATTTTTGTGTTTTAGATTTATGCATTACTTGAGCCAATTTCTTTTCATCTTCTAAAATTTTCACTTGTTCTTTGAGCTTATTGATTTCAGTAGTTTGAATTGACATATATTTCATTTCCTTAATCAATTTTCGGGCCTCATTAGTGGGATGGGCTGTTGGTACTATTTTTGTTTGATGCAAGCCTAGAGCTTGCAATACCTAGGAACTTAATTCCTTTAACATGTAAAGCATGCACCTCAAATAATTGCCCAATTCACTTGTACACGCGGCAATTTTCTCCCATTCAGATTTTAGAAGCTTGTAATTTCACATTCCTGGAAAATTCACATCTATGCCATTTATGCGGAATATTTTCTTCACATTTAACTTCAACCATAATTATCAACATGCTCATGTGTTTATACACATCATCCAACTACAGTCTACATTCTCAATCCAATTTAGAGACTTCATTTCAATCCCAATGTCAAATCTTGTACATGCTAAACATGACCAAGATTCAATGAAGCAATGGATCATGTTTTAATATTAATTTGACATTATTTTAAGCAATGAAATTCTTAGACTAATCCTTACTCAAATGCGCCCTTTTCAAACATTCAGTCATTCAAATTTTGAAAATCTGTCTTCAATCTCTATTTAATACAACAGAAGACATTCTTACCACTTGCTAAGATGTAGTCGAATTCATCAATTGCTTTCTGATTACTTGGATACCTTTCACCTTAATATGTCCTTACTACCATACTGTTCTGTGTTTCTGTATCAAATTTCCAGCGCCCTTACTGCGCCTTTACTGCGCCCTTCACATCTTTGCAAATGAATCTTCAACTCATTGTCAAAACAGCTTCAAATATACAATACTACGTTTCATTCGGCAACTCATTCACATATCTACAAAACGCAATGATGCCCAACCATAATGTTAACACATGTTTGTAAATGCGCTTACCTCTCATTCAGAATGCGCCTTACCTGCTCCATCCATCAGAAAATGTTCAACACAGCAATTTATGCTGCAATACCACATATCGACTTCAAAATTTACTGCAAGTTAATTTCCATCATGATTTCTTCATTTCGCATTTCAATAGATCATTGTTTTGTTGCCAATGGATGGATTGTCTGGTCATTTGATAGAATTCTGCGTTTAATACCAGAACTCTGCGTTTTTATTAATTTCAATTTCCAATTACTAGATTCAATTCTGGTTCCACACTTCAACAAATCGATTGTGCTATGATTTACGCAATTGGTTATTGTGTTAACACGCTCCGCATACCTTTTACCTCTGAATTTTTATACAACGTGCAATCCTTCTTTCAATTGCAGTCGAGCCACCATCAAAACAGCGTTCAGTTTAACAATTCAAATGCATTCATTCCGGAATTAATGACAGCGTTCAGGATGACAAATACAAACTTATGGATTCAATTTGGAATAATCATTACAGCAAACAGGGTTTTAAATCAACGCTTTGTGCAACGCTCATTGACTTCTTCAATCGATTCCCATAGATTTACCACTCTATTTATGAACTCCACAGATTTATATTTGCTGGCGTTACACACAATTTTCCTCAGCATTGATATCAAAACACAGATTAATATACAATATACAACATAGTCTCTCTCTTGAATGTCAATTCCACAACTTCAATTAAATTTCCACTTTGAAGTTTCAACACAAATGATTATCGATTTCCACAAATCGATGTCAGCAAGTCTTTTGCCACAGATTTATCATTTCACTTCTTTATTCTAGATTTCAATCATTCATAAAGACTCAGCTAAGGCGCAGGATTTAACTCTTAATCACAAATTTAACACTCTCAAACCATAACCAATATTCGAAAACTCCCTTATGCAAATTTAACCATATATAAACCAGTCCATTAAGGCGTATAACTCAAAATCACACTTTCATAAAAAATTTACATACTTACAAACTGATCTTTTTGGCCGAATATTCAACGTTCTTGGCCCTTACAAATTTGATGAAGGCTGACAGCCCTGCTGTTCAAGCCTACTCTCAACCTCACACTCTCTCACAATCTCAATGTGTTTTTCTCTCAAAACCCCCTCCTATTTATACAATTTAAAAAATCATTAAATTAAATGCTCAATCCCTTCAATTCCTCAACAAACCCCTAAATCTCTCAACATCCCTAAAGGATAGATCTTTATCCCTAAAATCCTTCAACTAATTAAATTCCCTCATATCCTTTTATTAAATAAAAAGATATTTACCATAATCCTCAACTTCTCCTATTTTATTCAAATTAATAAATAAAATATTAAAAATTATCACACCCCCTTTTAACATATTTACAAAATAAAAAAAAACGCCCTTGATGCTCCTGCATCAGACTCCCCATGTAAGAAAATTTCATGACCACCTGGTCATAAGTCTGGATATTTCCTCCTGGATCCCAAATTTTATTTTGTAATATTTCCGTGCTTGTCGATTGCTTTACTACTGTTGTTATCTTTTGTTGTCTTCCAGGTTTCCATATTTTGTGTTGTAGTGCTCCACTTGCTCTGCTCTTGCAATCTTTCACTGTCTTTCTCTTATTGTCGCTCATTTTCTTTCTTGCTACTGTCTTTCTCTGGGATGTTTTTATCATTAACCTCCTTATCAACTCAATTTCTCTGTCCAGTATGTCCTCTGTCTGCTGATTGTTTCCATCTCTTGATTGCTGAACTCTCATTCTTGCTTGTTCTTCACTTGTTTTGATCACCTTTTCTGCTGCTGCTACTATAAATGTTGCGGCCTCCCAAACTTCCTGTCCCTCTGCAACATTCCTTTGCTCATCATCTGCAATTTCTTCTTGATTATTATTTATGACAACTGCTTTGTCATCATTCTTCAGCAATCTATCCTTAACATCCTTAAGTAGATGTTCTTCCTCTCCTTCTTTCATTTGGCTATCCACCTGTGCCAAATATGTTCCAGCGTCTGCAACAACATCTTCAATCAGAAGACAATCATTATAATAAAAAAAATAAGGCCTTTGTACCTCTTTTCCCTTTAGAAACACTTCAGTATGTTGCGTTGATTTCTCTTCTTCTGTCAGCATATCAATATGCTGATCCAAACTCAAAGAAATCTTGAGACTGTCAGCTAGTCTCCTCTTCTCATCAACTATTTCAATGATGTCTTCCAGCATTTGTCCACTGTAGTGAACTGATTCTTTCCCAGCCTCTGCTTCAAAACTTTCATCTTCTGGAAGGTACTCTTTCACATCTTTGACAGCGTTAAAAGACTGTCTATCTTCTTCTAAACCTACAATCACACACAAATCATTAGTTTTAAAATCACAAGACCTTACGGTCTTATTTGATGCTTCAGTCATCAAGTCCTCAGGGTGCTTCGAATCATTCATATGATTCAACTCCTCTAGCTCTTCATCACTTTCAAAAAGTAATGGTCCACTCTCTGGGTAACATATCGAAACTTCAACATCTTCTTTTTGCTGTAGCTCAACTCTTTCAAGCTTCTCTATCCTCTGTCTGGCATCTATAACCTGTTCAAGTTCCCTTAGTTCCTTCACCAACTGCATATTTACCTGATGATTCCACTTCTCTTGTAGCCTCTGCCACTTCAGCTTCTTGCTTATGACATAACCATGCTTCTAGTCTTCCTCATTTCTTTGCAACATCTCCATTAACACCTCAAGCTAAACTGCTATCTCAGCCTTCTCCCTCTCATATTCCTCTTTGCTTAACTGTCTCTGTATGCCAATTTCCTTGGCATCCTTCTTCTTTTGTCCTTTGCTGTGGTTGATTTCAGAACCTCTGTTACGACTGTCACTAGTCATCATCCTTTCCATCTCTATGAGTCCCTCACTCACTTTACTATGAGTTGCACTAAAGCCTCTTCCGCAGCAAGTCCTGTCCTGCCGCCACTTACCTCACCAAGCTCTCCACACTCAGTCTTTTGGCAAGCAATTGGTTCTCAATCTCCGGAACCTCCTTTGAGCACTTCTCTTTGCTCTTCCTGGGCTTCAACTCATCTGCATGTTCTAAGAACACAACTGTCCTCCTTTTCCAATCTCTATTGGAATTCCTCAAGGTTCTGCCACATCTATGTTTTCACTTAGAAACTTTCACCAACTTCCTTTATCTGTTAGCAATTCTAATCACATTGCCTTTTGGGAGTTGCAATAATACTTCAATGCAAAGACTACAATATTCTATTCTTCAAATCCAAATAAAACCATATCATCTTACCTCCAAGATCTCGTCTGATCTTGTCCTTCCATTCACCTGCACTTCAATTATCTTCAGAATCTCATCATTCCTGCAAATTTGTTTCAGCAAATCTTTATGCTTCCTCTGTCAACTTCTCGATATTCAACCACTGCCAATCAGATTTTAGAATCTGATCCTCTCTTCCAATCTTCTGACTTTATCTTGCAAACTTCAGCGGTCAGCAATAATTCCTTCTTTGCTGAGTTTCTTCATTGCTGCAACCATCAATTCTCATTCCATTTCTTTGTCAGTAAAACTCAAATCAAAATTAACCAAACACAATACCTGCACGATCCAAGTGAATTTCCATTCCCCAACATCGCTGTGGATTCTTTCTGTCTCTGCAATCTATGCTTAATTCTGCTTTACCTGCCTCCAAGAACTTAATTTTTCTTCTCCATTCTCCCAGCTGTACTCTGGTTGCTTGACTTTCAGATTAGAATCTGATCTCCTTTACCTGCATTATGTTCACTTGCAATTGTATATGCTGCATATCAGAGTTAAAATCTGATCTTTATCATTCATCACACATTCAAAGATACATTTCAGTTCAACAAACCTTCTTGCCATTATTCATAAAATAAACATTTTTCAATTCCACAGAGCCAAGCTCTGATACCAAAATTGATGCAAGCCTAGAGCTTGCAATACCCAGGAACTTAATTCCTTTAACATATAAAGCATGCACCTCAAATAATTGCCCAATTCACTTGTACACGCGGCAATTTTCTCCCATTCAGATTTTAGAAGCTTGTAATTTCACATTCCTGGCAAATTCACATCTATGCCATTTATGCGGAATATTTTCTTCACATTTAACTTCAACCATAATTATCAACATGCTCATGTGTTTATACACATCATCCAACTACAGTCTACATTCTCAATCCAATTTAGAGACTTCATTTCAATCCCAATGTCAAATCTTGTACATGCTAAACATGACCAAGATTCAATGAAGCAATGGATCATGTTTTAATATTAATTTGACATTATTTTAAGCAATGAAATGCTTAGACTAATCCTTACTCAAATGCGCCCTTTTCAAACATTCATTCATTCAGATTTTGAAAATCTGTCTTCAATCTCTATTTAATACAACAGAAGACATTCTTACCACTTGCCAAGCTGTAGTCGAATTCATCAATTGCTTTTCTGATTACTTGGATGCCTTTTACCTTGATATGCCCTTACTACCATACTTTTCTGTATCAAATTGCCAGCGCCCTTACTGTGCCTTTACTGCGCCCTTCACATCTTTGCAAATGAATCTTCAACTCATTGTCAAAACAACTTCAAATATACAGTATTGTGTTTCATTTGGCAACTCATTCACATATCTGCAAAACGCAATGAAGCCCTACCATAATGTTAACACATGTTTGTAAATGTGCTTACCTCTCATTCAGAATGCGCCTCACCTGCTCCATCCATCAGAAAATGTTCAACACAACAATTTATGCTGCAATACCACATATCGACTTCAAAATTTACTGCAAGTTAATTTCCATCATAATTTCTTCATTTCGCATTTCAATAGATCATTGTTACGTTGCCAATGGACGGATTGTCCGGTCATTTGATAGAACTCTGCGTTTAATACCAGAACTCTGCATTTTTTATTAATTTCAATTTCCAATTACCATATTCAATTCTGGTTCCACACTTCAACAAATCGATTGTGCTATGATTTACGCAATTGGTTATTGTATTAACACGCTCCACATACCTTTTACATCTGAATTTTTATACAACGTGCAATCCTTCTTTCAATTGCAGTCGAGCCACCATCACAACAGCGTTCAGTTTAACAATTCAGACAATGCATTCATTCCGGAATTAATGACAGCGTTCAGGATGACAAATACAAACTTATGGATTCAATTTGGAATAATCATTACAGCAAACAGGGTTTTAAATCAACGCTTTGTGCAACGCTCATTGACTTCTTCAATCGATTCTCATAGATTTACCACTCTATTTATGAACTCCACAGATTTATATTTGCTGGTGCTCCACACAATTTTCCTCCGCATTGATATCAAAACACAGATTAATATACAATATACAACATAATCTCTCTCCTGAATGTCAATTCCACAACTTCAATTAAATTTCCACTTCTAAGCTTTAACACAAATGATTATCGATCTACAAATCGATGTCAAGTAAGAGTTTGCCACGTATTTATCATTTCACTTTTATTCTAGATTTCAATCATTCATAAAGACTCTACTTGGTAAGGCGCAGATTTAACTCTAATCACAAATTAACACTCTCAACCATAACCGGCATTCGAAAGCTCACTTATGCAGAATTTAACCATACATGAACCAGTCCATTAAGGCGCATAAGTCAAAATCACACTTTCATAAAAAATTAACATACTTACAAACTGATCTTCTTGGCCAAATATTCAACGTTCTTGGCCCTTACAAATTGCCAGAGGCTTACAGCCTTGGCTGTTCAAAACCAGCTCTCTACCACACTCTCTCACAATCTCAATGTATTTTTCTCTCAAAACCCCCTCCTATTTATACAATTTAAAAAATCATTAAATTAAATGCTCAATCCCTTCAATTCCTCAACAAACCCCTAAATCTCTCAACATCCCTAAAGGATAGATCTTTATCCCTAAAATCCTTCAACTAATTAAATTCCCTCATATCCTTTGATTAAATAAAAAGATATTTACAAAAATCCTCACCTTCTCCTATTTTATTCAAATTAATTAATAAAATATTAAAAATTATCACACCCCCTTTTAACATATTTACAAAATAAAAACGCCCTTGATGCTCCTGCATCATTGTTGTTGCTGGTGTAGTAGCTAGAACTTCTGTTGATACTTGATCTGTTGTAGTCAATGGTGCTAATGTAGAAGCTATAGGGATGGAAGTAATGGGAATTGCTTCCATGTTGGATTGCTTTTCATCCACCAGTTTGTCCATTTTGGTTTCCATCTGTTTTAGTTGAGCTGTCAATTGAAAGATGAGATTCATCATTTCATAATTTTTATTTTCATTTTCCCAAACTTGTTTAGTTTGTGGATGCTCTGTTGTTGGTAACTTCAGTTGTTTCTTCAATGCATTTATGTTTGCATTCTTCTTTTTTATTATCTCTTCTGTTGCTTTGATATCTTTTGGATTATAACCAACTTCCATCATCAAATATTCAAGTGACTTTATCATGTTATCCTTTTCTTGTGAAGAAGCTTTCTCTAGCTTTAACTGTGTCCTTATATTTTCTAGAAAATTCTGTAATTTTTGTACACTTAAAGCTTTGTGTGTCATGGTGGAATAGATCATTTCTCTTGCATGTTTTTGAAACTCAATATGATCTATTGGGTGCACATATTTTGCAAGAACTTCAAAGGCTATATTATTATAATCTTCTGATATTTTCATGATTGCACTGTTGGCTATAAAAATGTCATTTTCATCTTTCTTGTTTTGTAGTCAAATGCTGATAGCAATGTATTTTGGTCACTGGGAGTTTGCTTCTCGTACTGGGCATAAATTACAACTTTCAATGCTTCATTCCTGATTTTGATTTCTTTGTATTTCTGCATGATATCTTTCTCTTTCTCCACTGGCTTTCTAGGTGATGAAACTTCTACACTGTTATGTTTCTGAATTATTTGTGCACTCAAGGTTGATGGTAGCTGTGTTTCTTCTGAAATAGCTGGAGATGCATCATCTCTAACAAATATATTTGTCTCAATGGTTTCAACTGTACAAAATATCTCTTCCTCCTCTATCACTGGATTTATTTTTGGTTTCTTCCTATACATAAGCTTGAATTTGGTTTTAGAAGTAGTCTCTACAGAATAAGAGTGTTCCTCTCTTTCCCTGTTTGAATTTTCGTCCTATGGGGCTAGAGTAAGCAGGATGGAACTAGTATCAACCTGCTTCTCCATCTCATGTAAAGTATTTTCCAACCACTCTAATTGGTTGGAATACTTTTCAACTTCAAGCTTTGACTCATGAATAAAAGGGGTCAATTTGAATTTGAATCTTAAATTACTTATGACACCCAAGGGGTAATATTGCCATTTGAAATTGCTATTGAACTTAAAATCTTGTAAAAAAATTTATGTTGATGTCCAACACTCCTGCAATTACATATAAAAGGCCCTAGTTGGATTTTGATCTTGAATTGAGTCTTCTTTTTAGCTGACAAGAAATTGACTTCATCAGAATTTAGGATTTGTATAATGTATTCTAATGTAAATATCCTCATTGGGAGGTATTTGGGAAGCTTGTATGGAGTAAGCTCGCTTCCATACACTCTAATTTTCGTGTGATTCTAGTATAAATACCAGTCTCCTATTTTAATTTGAGATGACAACAATAACACCCTCTTTATCTCTTCACTGATTCTAGGTTGATTGATACTTCTTAGCATATTAACTACTGGATAAGCAAATGAATCAATGAATTATTTGAAGCTGAATTCAGTGGAATCCTTTATGATTAAGGATGTCCAAAAGACAACAGATTGGGGATTACCCTCTATGTCCAGTTTTTAGAGGCTAACTGCAAAACTTTCTGATTGGAAAAAAAAAACATATGGAACAAAACTAAGGAGCCTTTGAATACTCCTTCTTCTGGTAATTTGACTAGCTTATCACGGATTGCATCTGCGAGGTATTGGGAAAAGTTGAAGGTTGTAGCTTGAGGCTGACCTTGGAAAATATGGATAGGAAATCATGGATAGATGCATCTACATATTCATCAGTAAAATATCCTAAAATACATGACAGCATGGTAACAGTTTTCCTACTTCTTTCTAAAAACATAGAAGTTGAACATGGAGGATTGCTTTCAGGGGTTTCTCCTGACGGAGGGAGGAAATTCTGAAAGATTTGGAATCCTTTAGGAAATTCCATCTTTAAGTAGAGTTCAGTATGGGTTTCAATGGATAATGGCACTTCATCAGGTTGTGGTTGAATCTACAACATCTAATTGATCGATTGAGGAGTGACTATAAAAAGGATTTCTTGGCTTGGTGTAAATAAAGCTATTTCATTGGGCAAATAGTTGATCTAGAAAAGTCTAATGAGTTCTGGAAATTGAAAGGTCTATGGGAATATTTATTTGGGAAAATTTGAATCCCACAGATGGATATCATCTGCATGGTCAATAGATTTGTCATGGCTCCAACAGTGGAGCTCTAAAAGGTTGGATTCAGTCACTGTATCATTTATTTTGAATTCCTTATCGGCCAAAGGGGTATGGTCGACATCTACCATAGTGGTTGAAGAGGGTTTACAGATATAATTCTCTAGGAAGCCATTAATTTGTTCAATTTATCAATTTTTGTGTTTAATTAATGGTTTTAGGTGATTAGAATTACCTGGAAAATGGTTGAATTTGGTTTGCAGAAGTCCGGGAGGTAGCAGGGTTCGATTCTAGTTGGAAATGGCTTCAAACTTGGCTGATAAAGGATTTTTGGATTTTTCGCAATTTCAACAAAAATATAGAAATAATGGTAAATGGTGGGTTTTATTACTGTTTAATGGAGGTAGTTAATCACATGGCGCATGGTTTTATTTAAAATAGTAGTTGGTTTTATTGCAATGCGCAGAAGTGGTTTAGGAGTTTATCACACAGCAATGGATGGATGATTTGGAAGTTTTATGATGAGGGGGTGCGATAATTTGTGGGAGTGCTGCATGGCAAGGGGGCAGGGGTATGAAACCACCCATTTTGCACCCCCCCATTGGGTTTAAATTTCAGACGTTGGGGGGTGCGAAAAGGTTTATGGGCTGTTAAATCTGATTGGATAGGATTGAGGGGTATATGGATATGCATGTTTTCAAAGAGGTGGGGCTGGGAATTATACGTGTGGGGTTTATAATAAAGTGGGTCGAGGAGTAATATATGAAAGGGTTAAAATTTTAGCGAGAAGGGGTTTATATATGCAGAAGGTTTAAAATAAAATGTGGAGTTTGGTAAAATATTAAGGTGGAGGGTTAAATTTAGGTAGGGTCGGGGTTTAAATATGAGATAATGGGGGAAATATATTAAACGAGGGTTATTATGATATGAGGGAGGGGTTAAATTAAGTGGGGACCAATATAATTTATGGTACTCTAAACTATGCAAAAGTGGGTTTTGCATGTTTTACTTTGAATAATATAGAATTAGTCAAGAGGAAGGGGTTTTTAGCAGGGGAAAGGAATTTTCAAAGGGAAATAGGGTTTTTATGAGGTGGGAAGGGTTTAGGAAAAGGGAAAATGGGTTAGGATAATGGGAAAGGCATTTTATCAAAGAAAAAGGGATTTTGCAAGGGGAAATAGTTTCCAAGAGTGGAAAGAGGGATTTTAGCAAGGGGAAGGTGTTATAAGGACATTAGAAACAAGGGATAAACCAAACAATACTTTCCATAACTGATGAAAGTACCCTACCTACCCATTATTTATCCTAACATTTTTTATTTCCTTTATTTGGTGCATTTGATCCTGCTGACCCTTTTATTTTCTTTTTATAAGAAAACTAACTTACTTATAACCTTATAACTTCCAATGGCTCAGATTAAGCTTATGAGCTCATTTTATTCTCTACCTAACTATTGATCTGCCAAGATTAAATGGTTTGGTCAGATATTTTTTCGCTAAATATTATGACATGAAATTTAAAGGCATGAATAAATCAAGATTAAACTCTATGATCATCATGAATTCTGGCATTTTGGACAAGTTGCACACGATTTTATTGTCAAATAAAAGTAAACTAAGAGTAGTGGCATTTGAATGTGCAACACTTTCAGAATTTATTTTTGTTTCTTTTTGTGCGGTTCATATTTTATATCCCTTTTTTATCATCTTTTCTTTTGTTCCTTTGATTATTCTTTTAGGACATGCCCTCTTTTAATTTTTTAATATGGAAAAAATTTGCAGAAAGCAAAGGTATGTACAATATTACAAGACTTAACATAGTCAATTCAAAATTATGATCCCTATTATTATAGGACCCTAACGGTGTCTCCACTTGGGGATGACATCTCCTGGTGAGCTTTCAAGAACTTTTTGATTAGTGGCCTTGGAACTTTGACTTTTCTTTCCTTGGAACTTCTTTCTGTTATTTCCTTTATTCAAACATATGATGTTATATATTTTTAAAGCTTAGGGACTTCTCTTCGGGCTTCAACTTTAGAAGATAATCATCCAATCCAATATAAACTTTGCTATGATATTTACAATGACAAAAATAGAATGAACTACTGGTTAATCTGGTGAAAAATAGTGCTTCAACATTCTACCATTCACTGGTCCACTTGGTAGATATGTTCCATCTAACTCTTTCAATAAAAATGCATTGTTGCCTCTCTAAACATAAATGATGTATGGGCTCGTCCAAAGAAAATAAAATTTCCCAAGTTTTCATTTTTCTTCCCTTCTGGAATCCCATTTGAGTAGAAATCATCTTCTTTAGTTTTCTTATCAAAAATATTTTTGATTTTGTCTTGAATCACTTTGGATTTGATATAAACTTCTTCCCTAGTTTGCTGCAAATGAATTGTTTGAAATATCCTCCTTTGGATGTAATTTTGTTCTACTTGTAGCTCTTGAATCATTTTCATTACTGGCACTCCTAATTAATATGAAAAAAAAACATCCATCCCATATACCAATTGATAGGGAGATGTACCAATAGATTTCTTAGTAGTTAGTTTGTCTGCCCATAAGGAATTAACCAAACTTTTATTCCAGGTTTTCTTGTTATCTTCTAGCAGATTTTTGATGATGTTGAATAGGCTTTTGTTTGAGGATTTTACAAGTCCATTACCTTGACGGTAATAGGCAATGGAATGGCCTAGGGTGATATGGTATCTATTAAAAAAATCTACCATTTTCTTGGATTTGAATGTAGCAGCATTATCAATAATGAGCTTTTGTGTGCATCCAAATCTAGAAAGGATGTTGTTCCCAAGAAATGATATAATGAAAAAGTCTGTGGCTTGTCTAGAAGGGATGGCTTCTATTCACTTGGTAAAGTAATCAATGGCTCTCAATGTCCATTTATTTTGGGAAGAGGAGGGTGGGTGAATTTCACCAGGAATTCCAAACCCCATTTTTGAAATGGTATTTCTACATAAATAGGTTGGAGGGGTGATGGTAAGAGTTTATTCCTCGCTAAAAATATATGACATATGTTATAGGAGGTCACATACTTTCTGACATTTGTAAAAAGAGTGGGCGAGTAAAAACCTGCCCTCAAAATTTTGTTAATAGTTGTTTTCTAGTAGAGGTGTCCTCCACAATATCCTGCATAAAATTCCTGCATGACTTTATCAGCTTCATATTTTAATAAAAAAATCAATAGGATTCCACCATGATCTTTCCAAAATAAATCATTATCTAAGATACAATATTTCATTACTTTCATTTTTAAGAATCTACCTTTAGTTCTAGATAAACTAGAAGGAGCTTATAAGTTGAGTAAAAGAAATATAATGTATGCATACCCGGGTGAATCTATAAAAGCTTCACTGATTTGTGGAGTCGCCATCTCTTCCTAATCATCTATGGAAACAATGAAATTTATATCTAAGGCTTCATAGTTCGATTCAGTCATGAGTTTGTCGAAACCTTGGCTTTTAATCAATTTTTTAGGCTTGATTTCAATGTTATATTCCAGTATTGTGGCAATCCATTTGCCTCTTTTTCCATCAGCACCATTCTGAGTTAGAATTTCCTTTACAATTGAGTTTGGAGCATACGAAATTATGTGACAGTATAGAATGTACACTCGGAAATATTTTAGGGCTTTCACTAAAGCAAGAGCTTATTTTTGTATGATATTATACTTTAGTGTTGCATCTCTCAAAGTTTTACTAAAGAAAGAAATGGGTTATTCATGACCCTCATCATTCTTTTGCAACAAGACTGTTGCAATGGTGTGTTCTGAAGCAAATGAAACAATTATGAAATCTCTGTTGAAATTAGGACTTATTAGGATAGGTGTTTTAGTAAGTTCTTCTTTGACTTCTTTAAAAGACTACTTAGCCTCTACTGTCCATTTAAGTATTGGATATTTTTTCAACATTTAAAAAAAAATTCTAAGTAACTCTGTTAAGTTAGAGATGAATATTCTAAGAAAAAATATTTTTCCTAGAAATTCTTGCAATTCCCTAATGTTTCTAGGATCATTGATGTTAAGGATTTCTTCTATTCTAGCTGGATCAATTCTAATTCCCTCTTTCGAAATAATGTGTCCCAGGAGTTTTCCTTCTTCTAATCCATAAAGTGACTTTTTAGGATTCAAGGATATGCCAAACTTTCTACACTTTATGAATACTCTTCTCAAATGATCTAGATGTTCATTATTTGTTTTGGAAAATATTGTGATATCATCTAGGTAAATGAATAGAAATTCATGGATCTCCTTGTCAAAGGCTATGTCCATAACTCTTTGGAATGTAGCTCCAACATTCATCAGTCCAAAGGGAATTTTCAAGTACATGAAAGTTCCCCATGGAGTGGTAAATGTAGTATTTTCTTGATCTTCAGGTTGGACTAAGATTTGGTTGTATCCATAGAATCCATCAAGTAATGAAATTCTGGAGGACCCTACTACCCTCTGTATAATGTGATTCATTTTAGCGAGAGGATAGTTATCTTCAATGATACTTTGTTTAAGTTTCTGAAATCAACACAGAGTTTGATTTCTCTTATTTTATTTCTAGTGGGGACTAAATTAGAGACCCAATCAGAATATCTAATGGGTGCTATGATTTGAGCCTCATACATCCTTTTCACTTCTTTTTATATCAATGGCATAAGAACAAGGTTAATTCTCCTAAGATTTTGTTTAAAGATCTTATGATTTTCTTTGATGGGTATTTTATGTTGGATAATGGCGGTATCATAGGACTTGAGGACTTCATAACTCCAGGGAAAGACATCTTGGGATTATCTAAACAAACTAATGTACTTCAGCTTTTCAGCTGGAGGGAATTTCTTAGATACCTTGATAAGCTTGGGATTTTCTTCTATTGCTATGTTACATGCCTCTATATATCACCTTAGGGGCTCCATTTTAGGTTTTATAGCTACGTCATTGGAGTCAAAAAGATATTCTAATGGGGCTAATCCCTTAGGAAAAATGTTGTCTTTGAGATTTAAAACTTCTGATTCATAATTAGTTAATTCCTAAATTTCTACCATTTCTAATTTTTCTATATCTAATTTAGTGAATTTATTGGGTTCTATTTTATTTACATCATTTACATCTATCTCGCTATTGATTTTATAGTCTAATGTACAATCTATGTCTATGTTACGTCTTTGACATTCTCCCTTAGCATTCATAAAATTGTAAATTCGTGAGTCTTGTGAAAAGATCTTCCAATACTTCAAATTATCATGTATGGATTTCCTATGTCTTACCTCAGCTGTGTACTGATGATTTGGTTGAAAAGGTAACCTGCATGTGCTGCAAAAAGTTTCAAAACTATGCGCCTGCATATTTTTCTTTCTTGGAATAACAACAAAGTCAGTTTCAAAAAAACAATTTATGAAGTCTAGTATGGGTTCTCTATATTGGCTAAGTCTAGGATTATTAACAAGATACTCTTCCTTGATTTGTTTTATGATAAGTTCTAAGTCTCCCATGATAGAAACTCTTTTGTCTCCAAGTTTTCTTAATATTTGTAGTCCTAACACTAATGCTTCATACTCTGCCATGTTTTTAGTGCATTTGAAATTCAATCTAAAGGCATGTCCTTTTGAATGATCATTCTCTAAATTATAGATCCATAATCCAGCTCCTGCTCCTAATTTGTTTACAGAGCCATCAAAATCTAAATTACACATAGACTCATGAGTTATATTATCACTATAAATTTTCTTTTGTTTCTCTTCTACAACTGTGATTTTTTTTTTCCAATGTCTGAATTACATATGATAAATGAGTCCATGTCAGAATGCATAGAATAGATAAGATAATTCTGTGATTTTTCTTCACTACTCACTATGAATTTCATCAAGGTTTCTCTGTAAATCTTTCTTTGCTGACAAAATAAATAAATGGTGGCATATCACATATCTAATTATAGTGATCCCTGTAATTCTACTCCCGATGAGTGACATAATAACATACCATACTTTGGAGGGATATCAGAAACTACAATGTCCATAACAATACTCTTTTTTGGGCACTGGACTAGAGTTACACATAAGTCTTTTATCAGGCCAAGGCATTTGACTTGACTAGAATCAAAGGAAAATAGGTCTTTGTATGGTCTGGTGATGTCTAAGTTCAATTTTTCTATGACTTCCTTAGGCATTAAGTTATGAGATGCTCCTGAATCTAACATAGCATTGTGTAAGATTTTATCATGAATGTTTAAGATAATGTAGAATGGAGGGACACCCCCTTGTTGATGTTTACCACTAACTTCAGGACCAGATAATAACTCAGGTTGATCATCATTTAGGTTAACAACATCTTCGCCTTCACCTATGTTTAGTGTTTTAGTGATTTGGGCTTTGTATGAATAATTTTTCACTAGCTCTATTAAAGGAACTGGTATTTTAAATTTGGCTATCTCAATTTGGATATTAAATGGTATTTGAATTTTTCCTAAATGAATGATTTCCTCTTTACCAATGGTAGTCTATGTGTTTTTGTCCTTTTTATCAATATTTGGTAATTCATTTTGTGTTTCCACTATTTTATTTTCAATTTTCTTGTCTGGAATAGTTCGAGTAGTAGTTGAAGCTATACCTACAATCTTTGGGCTGGAAGCCATCTGAGTTTCTCTAGGGAGAATTTGTAGAGTTTTGGTCACAGGAGCTTCTATTGTTTTCTTGGTTTGGGTTTGGATTGATCTATTAGTAGGAAATTCTATGCTATTTTTTCTTCTAAGGCTATATGATTTATGAACTTTGTAGATAGCAGATTCATAGCATTTTTTGTAATCAAAGGATTCTGTAGATTCTAATTGTAATTGTTGTAACATGTACAACTCTTGTTCTTCTTGGGTGAGAAAAATGGTATTTTCATCATTTATTCCCATCAAATTTATCTGGGTATCCTGGTATTCTTCATTTTGTTGTGAACATTCAGCATAGTTTTCTTAGAAAGGTGGTCTAATCTGTTGATTAGGTACAACTTCTCTTAATTTACTAGTATTGGGATTTTTCCTAAAGTTGGGGTTTCTAATTTGGGGACCTTGCTGATTTTCCCACTGATTTTTTCTTTCCATATTCTCTATCCATCAGTATTTCCATACTTTTAGCTAAACTATCGATCTTAATATCTGAAGAGGATGTTTCTTCCTTAATGGTCACTCTCCTTTCATTTCTCATCATAGCTCTTTTAGCTAATAAGTTAGCTTTTACACTAATTGCATTACTCTGCATATATACTAAAGTTTCAGGGTTTCTTTCTCTCAATTTATAGGACATATTAGTGTCAAAACCATCTGGAAATTTGATTAGGGCCAAGTCTGGTGGAGGTTTGATATTTTCTGCAATTGCATTATAAATATTATTAAACCTAATACAGTAATCCTGAATAGATCATTAGGATCTCTTCTAATGTTCTCATATTCAGATAATATCTGGAGAGGGGTCTTCTTTCATTCCCATCTATTGATAAACAATCGATGGAAAGAAGCTAAATCAACAATATGACAAGTAGGTAAAGCTTTAAATCATTTCTTGACATCTCCTGCTAGTGTTTGCGCAAATAATCTCATTTGTAAAACATCTTCTTTAACTTCATGTAATTCAAAATAATCAGTCATTTTATTTACATGTTGTTGAGCAGTATATTGACCAGTACCATCAAACTAAAAAAATTTAATCTGGTAATGTTGTGGCATAGCATGTTAAGGGGCCTGTAAGGCCAAAGGGGCATATCTGGCTGCCATGGCTAAGATTCTAGCTTGACTGGGAGGTAAAGTAGCTTTTCTTGGAGATGAACTTGAAGTACTTAGAGATGAAGGTGAAGTGCTTGAAAATGAAGTTCAAGTGCTTGAATATGAGCTTGGAACACTAGAAGATGTACTTGGAATACTTGAAGATAAGCTTGAAACTTTAGGTTGGAGAGGAAGTTTAGGTATGAATGGTTCTGTGGAATGAACTATGGTGGATATTATAGATGAGGCAGTACTAAATAAAGTTGTATTTACAATTTCTGAAGGTTTTTCAGAATGCTTAGGGGCAAGACCAGTTAGGGTAGCTAATTCAACTGATTGTTGGAAATACTCTTCGTTTATATCTTTAATCAAATTTGAGGTCAAAACATGAAGTTTATCAAAAGTGTCTAGAACCTATTGTTTTAAATTAGGTTTTATAGTTTCCTTCTTTGATTTAATAAATTGAATAAAATTAGGGTCTATTACAATATCATAGATTGAATTTTTAGATTTGGTTCGAAATAAAGAATGCTGAAATGATAAATCAAATTGAATATCATGTATACTTGATAATTCCTTAGGAAGTTAATTTCTTTTGATTAATTGACTACTACTTCCTAGACTTTCTACTTTTTTAGGTATTCTTTAAATTTCGTCAGGATCATCAACAATTGTAGCAGACTATGGATCAGGATGAGCCCTGGTATAATATGTTCTTTTAGAAGCAAGAATTTTAACTTTCAATGATAATTTCTAATAACCCTTTCAAATATTAATGCAAAAAATGAGAATAATTATTTCTTTTAAGGTCTGTTTAAACTGAGGACTGATTCCCCAGTATGGTCACCAATATGTCATCTCTCCAAAATTTCCCAAAGGTTGTTCTAGTTGTTTGAAAATAAATATCAGAGGTAACTATCAACCACTTTTGGAGATTAGGATCTAGCCTTCCGAATGCTCAGAGAGGGATCTCTCTTAATTATTTAACATTATTGATTTAATATTTTTTAGGCTAGTTATGTATGCTCGATTAGGTTTGTTTTGATTGATTGATTGGTTTATTAATGGAACTAATGATTTATATGGATAGATGCCTTTCCATTTTACATTGGGATATGGAGTCAAAATGCTATTAAAATAGAATATGATCAAATTATAAAGGAAGTGTTACAGGGCAAGGTAGCTGAGAAAAATCAGATCTTAAGGCTGAATGGTGAAGTGGTTTTCAATTGGGATCAAGGAGGAGTTAAGAATTCCTTAAACTAGATAATGAAGGAAGGTGAAGGAAGTCAATCAGGGTCAGAGAGAAATTAAGGATTCTTTAAACCAGATATCAGAAGAAAACATAAAAATGGATAAAAATTCAAAACATAGTGTATTTAAACAAGTTTTACAATAAAATTCTTGTTATAACATTTAAATTTGGAAAACATGCAAGTTTATGCAATACTTAATAAAAGAACATGAAAAATTGAAATATACTTCACTGAGATAGCTCAACACATGAATCATATAAAAAAATGCCTTTATTACTTGTCATGTCTATCAACTGGAAATGATTACAATAACCCTCAGGTAAATAGATCGATTAGTTATAAATATACATAAATCCACACTAAATCGACCCTTGATACTTCAAATTATGAAGTATCTATAGAATTCTTTAAAAAATATCCTATCAACTGGTTTAGGATTTATTTAAGGAAAATAAAATATCTTCATGCAAGAAGAGAGTGACACCTAATAACTGATTGAAATCTGTCCCTGTTTTATTTGATTGGTTGTTTGTTGTTTCACGTTGGCTGTCTCTTTCACATTGGCTCTCTTTCATCTGTCTTCATCTGATATGTCTTTCATATGTCTGCTCTTTAACCTATACGTTATTTCATCTGACTGCTCTGTTTTCTCTTTAACTTGTCTTACTTTTACCTGTATTTGGTTTCATATGTCACAGAAAATCACACATTTTTCCCATATTTCTTCATCTGGAAGTTTTATTTTCACTATCCTCCAGTAAATCTCATCTGCCTCTATATATTTTTCAAATGTAGGCTTATTTACAAAAAGGTGATTTACCTCATGCTGGAAGTAAAAGAGATTTTCAAAAATTTGAAAGAGCACTTCTCCTATGGGAATGCATTTTAATGAAGAACTTCTGGAAGTTTATTTGGCTACTTCCCTTATATTTTTCATAATCTCCATGCCTCATTATTTTATCATTGATTACTAATGGATTAGGCAATGACAAGTGTCATCTCTAGATTCTCCAATGTTGCTTGGGGAAGTTAAATTTTCCCCTATTTCCTAAGTTTGGAATTATTACTATGGTGGATTATTTTATTGGTGGAATTTATAGGCCAATGGGGAAGGACCACGAGGTGCAGCCGAGAGCCAAATAAATCCAATGGATAATATTGAGTTGGAAGGTGCATACATTATTATTTCAAGGTTGAAATTTGGGTGTATATATGTTTTATTCCAAAGTTTCAATCAAAGGTGGTTGGCGCATATTATTTGCAATGTATTACAAACATATATTATAACCGAAGTTCATAGACTAAGTTTCATCACATATCGCATTCAACAAAATGATTTGCAATTTGTGATAAGGTGGGCCCTACCAATCGCATTGAGTGTTTGGGAGTGGACGTGAATGCATTATCGGGTGGAAGATCTACAATTTCACGAAAAAGATAAGTGAGGTGGCAGTAAGGTTATCGGATGCGGAGCTGTGATGTGAGTTTAAACACTATCCCCCTTTGTTAGGTCCCTATATTACTAGTATATTCCCTTATTGTTGTTAGTGTAACCCCTTTATTGTTATTATTGTGCCCTTAAATTATTATTGTTAGGTCGGCTAGGATTACATTGTGGCCCACTAGGATTACACTATGGCCCCATGGACTCCTATATATAGAAAGGAGGTTTTGTAAATTGGATCATCCAAGAATTTTTCATTTATGTAATGTATTGGAGGTTTCCCCCTCGAAGTTGCTTATTTCTAAGGCGTTCATATCTCTTTTCTTCTCTTTTTGGAGCTGGTTACACAACTTTTGGTATCAAAGCTTTGGATTCTAGGGTTTCGCTGCTCCAAACAGGCCATCGTGGCATTTTCGATATAATTTTTTTTCTACGAAGTTTCAGAAGCTGAAATTTTTAGGGTACAAAGCCGAAATCCTGAGGAATATTTCCTAAAAATTTCAGAGCTTTGTTCGCAACATTTTTGGAGATATCATCTGTGGAAGTTAGGTCTTTTTTCGGGCTCCTAAACAGGTCATCGTGGCATTTGCGCTATAACGTTTTTTATACGAAGGTTCAGAATCTAAAATTCATATGGTGCGAAGCTAAAATATTGAGGAAATTCGTCAAAAAATTTCAGATCTTGGTTCGCAATATTGTTGGCGATATGATCTGTAGAAGGTAGTGCTTTTTCAGGCTCCTGAATTTCATCTCAAAGAGGTGATCGTGGGAAAAGTTCAATAACTCTCTCTCTGGGGATCAGATTGGAGTGACATAATACGTGGTTGCAAGTACACAGAAATTAGTTTCTTGGCTATCAATTTCAGAGACAAAGGACAAAACAGTGACACGTGGCAAGTCGTACAAGTTCGCTCTACTGAACCAGTCCAGAATTAGGTCATTGTGGGAGATTGGACACAACTTTGTCTTGGAGAATCCAAATCAGGTCAGACCTGTGGCATTTGAAAGAAGCTTCAGAGGGCTACTACAGGGCTGAATTTCAGATATCTAAGATTTTCAATTACAGAGATAATTCAATTTCAATATCGAGCTCCTCAAAGCAAGTAAAAGGTGTGTATTTTTTTTCCGAATTGCATAAGTCTTGTTTGAAGAATCAAGTTGAATTGATTCCAAGGGAATCTTGTAGAATAGATATCAATATTGGATTCTAAAATGGCCCTAAAAAATAATTCAACACCCATTAAGCCTTCAGAAGGCTCTACTATGACTCATGAAGATGAAGAATTGCAACATGATCTATCAAAATTACAAGAGCAAGTGCAACAGATTTCACTCTCGCAAAGAGCAACAAAAAATGAAATGGAAGTTTTGAAGAAAGGCGTGGAAGTGAAGATGGACGGTTTGAAGAAAGGCATGGAAGCTAATATGGATGGCGTGGAAGCTAAGATGGATGGCATGGAAGCTAAGATGGATGGCATGGAAGTAGGCATGGAAGCTAAGATGGATGACATGAAAGACAACATGGAAAACATGAAGAATGATCTAAAAGCATACATGGAAGGCTTGATGACAAGCTTAAAACCAGAAATGATTCCTAATGGCGAAAATATAGTAGAAGAGCCTCATGATGAGAACAAAATAAATTTTAATCGTGATTTCATATACTCTAATGTTGGCGGGAAGAACCACCATATTCCAAAAATGGATATGAGGAAGTTTGATGGAAAGGATCCTGTAACATGGATACTACAGATGGAGCAATATTTTGATCTCCATAATGTGCAAAACACACAAAAGGTACGCATTGCAAATTTACATTTAGAACAAAATACATTTGTATGGTATCGATGGCTTTGCTCCCGTAAAAAAATTGTCACTTGGTCGATTTTTACGGAGGAAATGATAGCACATTATGAGGATACAAAGAGCAACACATTCTTTAGCCAATTGATAAATCTCAAACAAAAGGGTTTAGTGGGGCAGCACATTGAGGACTTCCAAAAATTGAATATAAGGGTAACTGATATTCCAGAGGAACACAGGATTTATCTCTTCATAGGCACTTTAAAGGATAACATTCAACATGAAGTTCGTGTTCTGGAACCTGATTCATTGGAGAAGGCATTCGGGTTGGCAAGAAAAGTTGAATGTAAAATTATGGCAACAAGGAAGCCTACCACTCAATTCTATAAAGAAGGAAGTGTGGCTACGCCTAGATTTCCACAACCTACAAGGTTGACACCACAACAATTGGAAGAAAAAGAGCAAAAGGGCTTTGCTACAGTTGTGATAGCAAATACACTAAAGGTCATAAGTGTGCTGAGAAGAAATTATTTTACATAGATTGTGAAGAGGAAGAATAAAATGAACAAGAAGAGGATATACACGAGGAAGAAACCCTAGAAGAGGAAGAAATGAGTCCGACCATATCGTGTAATGCATTGGCAGGAATTACCACTCCTCAAACTCTCAAGATAGAAGGACATATCAAGAAGAAAAAGGTAATAGTGTTGATTGATTAAGGTAGTACCCATAATTTTATTCATTGTAAGGTAGCCAAGGAATTGAATTGTTTCCTATACCTAGCACCAGAATGTCAAGTGATGGTTGCAAATGGAGGAACTATAAATTTCTCTCGAAAATGCCATAATATCAAGCTAACCATGGGGGAATATGTATTGAATAGTCCAATGCTTTCCATTCCTATGGGAGGTGCTGATGTTGTACTAGGAGTACAATGGTTACAATCTTTGGGGACGGTAGATTTTAATTTTCAAGAACTTTTCTTGAATTTTTTTTCAGAAGGAAAGGAAGTCGAATTACGGGGTATTGAAGGGAAGCCAGGAAGGATAATAAGCTCTAATGTCATGACAAAGCTTCTAAATAAAGAACAACGAGGTGTAATTTCACAATTATGCTCACTAGAAGTTCCGACATCAAAATCATCTATTTCTGCAAATCTCCAACAAGTCTTGGACAATCATTCCAATGTGTTTGAAACTCCCAAAGGACTCCCACCTATTCGTGATCATGATCATGCTATTCATTTGATTCCAGGAAGTGTTCCTCCAAACATCGGGCCTTATAGATATCCTTACTTCCAAAAGAGCGAAATTGAACGTATGATTGCAGAAATGTTAGAGGCGGGTATAATTCAACCTAGTCAAAGTTCTTTCTCTGCTTTTGTAGTATTGGTACACAAGAAGGATGGATCATGGCGAATGTGTCCGGATTATAGGGAGCTCAATAAGCTCACCATTAAAGATAAATTTCCCATTCCTGTGATTGATGAATTATTGGATGAATTACATGGAGCAATTTTTTTTACCAAGTTGGATCTTCGTTCAGGATATCATCAAATTAGAATGAAGACTGAAGATATTCCAAAAACAGCATTTCGAACTCATGAGGGTCATTATGAATTTTTGGTCATGCCTTTTTGGCCTTACCAATGCACCTTCTACATTTCAAGGGTTGATGAATTCCATTTTCAAACCCTTCCTTAGAAAATTTGTGCTAGTATTTTTTGATGATATACTAATCTACAGTAGGTCTTGGAAGAATCATGTTCAACATGTTGACAGGGTGCTCAAACTATTGCAGGAGAAACAATTATATGCAAAAACATCCAAATGTTTCTTTGGAGTACAAGAGGTGGAATATCTGGGTCATATTGTATCTCACGAGGGTGTTAAAGTAGACCCTAACAAAATTAAAGCCATTAAGGAATGGAAAGTCCCACAACCATAAAGAAGTTGTGAGGATTTCTCGGGTTAACAGGGTATTATCGCAAGTTTGTTAAGAATTATGGGAGAATAGCAGCACCTCTAACAACATTATTGAAGAAAGATGCATTTTCATGGACTCCTGAAGCAACTAAGGCCTTTGAACGTCTTAAGAGGCAATGTGCCTAGCACCGGTCTTAGCTACACCAGAATTCACAAAAACCTTTATTGTGGAATGTGATGCCTCAGGAAATGGAATTGGTGCAGTTTTAATGCAGGAAGAAAGACCCATTGCTTTTGAAAGTCGTCCAATCAAAGGAAAGTATTTACAAAAACCTATTTATGAGAAGGAAATGTTAGCAATACTGCATGCACTAAAGAAATGGGAACTTACCTAATGGGAAGACACTTCAAGGTAAAAACTGATCATGATAGTCTTAAACACTTTTTGGAACAAAGACTATCTTCAGAAGAGCAGCAAAAATGGGTCAGAAAGATGTTGGGTTATGACTTTGAAATAATCTACAAAAAAGGAAAGCTTAATGTTGTTGCAGATGCACTCTCAAGAAAGAATGAAGAGGTGGAAGCATTGCTTTGTGCCATTTCTATTATCCATCCGGATTGGATAACCGAAGCAAGAGATGAATGGAAGAAGGACAAAGATGTATGGACACTCATTCAAAAGTTGCAGCAAGATCCTAGTACATCTGATACATTTAGTTGGAAAAAATATTCCTTATGGTACAAAGATCGCTTATATCTTTGTAAGAATTCCCAACTAAAACAAAATATTCTTCTGGAATTGCACACTTCTCCTTTAGGAGGACACTCAGGATTTTTAAAAACTTACCACGGGGTGAAGAAAGAATTTTTTTGGGATGGCCTTAAATCTGATATTCAAAAGTTTGTGGCGGAATGTTTGGTTTGCCAGCAGAATAAAGTGGAAAAAATTAAGACCCCAAGACTTCTACAACCTTTATCCATTCCAAGTCAACGTTGGGAGGAGATTTCAATGGATTTTATCACAGGTTTACCTAAGTCGAAGGAAAGAGTGTCATCATGGTGGTAGTTGATAGACTTACCAAGTATGCACACTTTTGTGCATTATCTCATCCATTTAAAGCAAGTACAGTTGCTACTACATTTATGGATAGAATTCAAAAGCTACATGGAAGCCCAAGGGTTATTGTGAGCAACATAGATCCCATTTTTACATGAAATTTTTGGACGGAGTTATTTTCTTGTTTGGGTACTCAATTAGCTCATAGTTCATCTTATCGTCCTCAGTCCAATGGTCAAACTGAGATAGTAAATAAATGTTTGGAAGGATATCTTCGTTGTTTTGTATTTGATAAACAAACACAATGGGTCAAGTGGTTACCTCTCGCTAAATGGTGGTATAACACTTCCTTCCATACTGCAGCAAAAATGACCCCATTTATGGCACTTTATGGATATCATCCACCATCCATCACATCATCTTTAAGGGAAAATTCGAAGGTTCAAGCGGTGGAAGATCACATCGAGCATCAGCAAGAAGTTCTCCAACTCTTAAAGGATAACCTGAATTTGGCACAAAATCGAATGAAACAACAGGCAGATCAACATCGTAGCGAGAGAAGTTTTGATGTAGGATATTGGGTATTTTTATGGCTACAACCATACAAACAAATGTCCCTCAAGCAAGCAAAGAAGGATAATAAATTATCGCCAAAGTACTATGGTCCTTACAAGGTGTTGCAAAATATTGGTACTATGGCATAGAAATTGGAGCTTCCTGCTTCTTCGCGAGTACATCCAATTTTCCATGTTCCATGCTTAAAGAAGGTTATCGGTGAAAATCTTCTAGTTCAAACAATATTACCAGAACTTGATGAGGAAGGAAAAATCACATTGGAACCTGAAGCGGTCACGAAAACAAGAACTCGATAACTACGGAATCGATCAATTTCAGAGTATCTCATCAAGTGGAAGAACTTACCCACTGAAGATTCTACATGGGAGGATGAGAATTTTATACAGAAGCACCCCGAGCTACTCAAGTGTTGAGGACAACACTTTTTTGAAGGAGAGGGGCATGTTAGGTCCCTATATCACTAGTATAGCCCCTTATTATTGTTAGTGTAAACCCCTTATTGTTATTATTGTACCATTGTAACCCCCATTTTGTTATTATTGTGCCCTTAAATTATTATTGTTAGGTCGGCTAGGATTACATTGTGGCCCACTAGGATTACATTATGGCCCCATGGACTCCTTTATATAGAAAGGAGGTTTTGTAAATTGGATCATCCAAGAATTGTTCATTTATGTAATGTATTGGAGGTTTCCCCCTTGAAGTGGCTTATTTCTAAGGCGTTCATATCTCTTTTCTTCTATTTTTGGAGCTGGTTACACAACACCCTTTATTTTTCA
Source organism: Pinus albicaulis (assembly GCA_034641835.2). Classification (NCBI taxonomy): domain Eukaryota; kingdom Viridiplantae; phylum Streptophyta; class Pinopsida; order Pinales; family Pinaceae; genus Pinus; species Pinus albicaulis. The sequence continues at coordinate 1,168,633,455 of CM076577.1, forward strand.
TCTAAAGGATTAATTTTGCACAAATACCCTACAACCCTTAGTTTTTCTCATCATTATGGTTTCAAAGGATAGTTTTTTGAATTAAACATATCAGTACAATATTTCATGACCTTTTCCTTCGGCCACATACTTTCATTATTTTATGACTTATATTTAGATGTCTAGGGCACTAGTTCCCTCATAGCCAGGAATAGTCTTCAGGGAAAAAGCATCAAATTGGTGTCATTGTGAGAGAACAGAAGTGAAAAATATTTTTCCCTTGTTTTTACAAAACTTTATATTGATTTTGGGGGTGACAAAAATCAAATTTTTATTGTATATCTTAACATATTCGATTCACTTTTGGCGCTCTATTTTGGGGCTTGAAAATGGAATCCCCTACATTCAATATTTCCCTAGTAAAAGAATAATTAATTAGGATACAGAAAAACCCTTAATGGTCCTATTTTATTGATCAGAATCTTGATCAGGGGAAAAAATGAGCACAAAAATGAAAGTGCTTCGAATTGCACAAAACCAATTTCAAAGTGATAGGCCCCAAGCAAGGAATCCAACACAAATCATTTCATTGAAAACTAAGTTTAGATGATGAATTTATGGTCCGCTGATCACCATTCAGAATAGGAAAATTAAAAAAAAAAATATTGCAGAATAGGTACAGTTGATGACATGGCAGTCTAGTCAGCATGAAGAAAATCTTCTTCATTTTTATTCCAGTGACATTGTGACAAGTGTCATCTCCAGATTCACCAATGTTCCTTGGGGAATTTGAATTCTTCTCCTATTTCCTAAGTTTGGAATTATTACTATGGTGGATTATTTTATTGGTGGAATTTATAGGTCAATGGCAAAGGTCCACGAGGCGCAGTCGAGAGCCAAAGAAATCTAGTGGATAATCTTCAATTGGAAGGAGCATACATTATTATTCCAAGGTCAAAATTTGAGCACATATATGTTATATTCCAATTTTTGAATCAAAGGTGGTTGGCGCATATTATTCGCAATTTATTACAAACATATATTATAACCAAAGTCTGTAGACTAAGGATCATCACATATCGCATTCAAAAAAATGATTCATGATTTGCGATAAGGTGGGTCCTACCAATCACATCGAGGGTTTAGGAGCAGACGTGAATGTATTATCAGGTGGCAGATCTACGATTTCGTGATAGAGATAAGTGACATGGAGGTAAGGTTATCGGATGCGAAGCTGCGATGCAATGCAGAGTTGTGATGCGATATATCGCATCAAGTTATCAAAATTGCAAGACAGAGCAGGAAACATGGAATGTTTTATGGTGGATCTGCGATATGTACTGTGATCTATGATATCTGATAAGTGAAAGCTCTGTGATGCGATCTGCAGAGTTTTAAATGCATTTAAACCGATTTTTAATATGTAATACATGGTTATGTTATGTTAACGGATAAGTGCAGATTAGCACTAAATGCAGTTAACCCCACTTAAACACCACTTATCACTCACTTAATTTAAAGTAAAGCTCACACTTATCTCTAATTAAGAGCACTTAACTTGGTGATGCCTTTGGCAGACCTGCAAAATTTAGAGGAAAATTCAGTTTTAGTGGAGTTAGTTCGTGAGATTCCAGTTTTAGTGGATGTTTTCTAGGCCTGGACTAAATGAGGCCTATATTGAGAAATATTGGACCAAATTGGGCTCAATAAAGGTCATTTTTAGTAATTTGACATGTTTGTAATCCATTGGAATAGGCTTCAGAGGCAGAGGAGCACATCTTGATTGTGTTTTTCCATAGGAGGATAAAATATGCCCAGGGAAACCAGGAGAGGAGGCCATGCCTAGAGGACCAGTAGACCAATTGAAGAATCAAATGAGGCTACTTAGGGGTTTATGGATGCTATAAATCCCTTGGTAACTTATTTTTTCTATTTAGATCACATATTCAAGTTTAAATTGTATGTTGAACGAGGAGGGCATATGGATCATTCATATATTGAGCGAGTTCTTGGAGGATTTTGAGATAGAGATGAACTTTTAGGGACCTTCTAGCCTCCATATGTTTGCAGCAACATCCTTTGCAGCAGTGCTATAGAATTTTTCTCATATTTTCTCTTTATATTTTTTTAGAGAAAAATATTCTTGATGTACTTAAAGTTATTAAAATACAAATTTTATGCTCTTTCATATTTGAGTAAGGGATCTTGGTAATATTCCCATGTGTTGTTGACAGTAAGTGTATGGTAAAGGGACTTTGTAGGAGCTTTTTATTTTTAGGAGAAACATACCATTCCATTTCAGCTCATTGATGTATTCATCATTTTGAAATTGGAGCATAATAACAATGAATCATGCCTTAGAGTTGATTCAAGGATATGTAGCCCAGGCAGGGTGAACTCCTTCATCAAATGGCTTTTGTTTTGTTGTATGATGTATTTTCATTTCATGTGCTTAATGGTTTCATGTCTATAACCAACTCATGGAATTACATACTAAAAGACACCAAAAAGAAATCCTTGTGATAATCTCAAAGCCTAGTAAAATTCCTAGACACATAAGGAACACATTTTTAATATTGACGAGGGAGCTTGCATAGCATTAAATTTTTTTTCCATATTAAGATATTTTATATATTTTACTACTGCTTTAATATATGATTTTTATCTTTTAGATGATGGTTTTGGTTGTTGAGAATATTTTCCAATTTATGACACACAAAGTTTAGAGGAGGGACATTTTGTTGCATAATTTCAAGAATATATTCTCACATGTAATTGGATAGAAGAAGACTAACAGAAACCTCTTCAGGAATATCCCAAAGTTGAAAAGTCAATCAGTGACTCTGGATACCCTATGCAAAACTATTCATGTGAGGTAACTATTTAAGAAATAGATGTGGTTGCAATTTCTTCACATTAATTTTATGATATTGTAGCCAACTACATGGAAAAATTCCTTGATCAAAAACCAATATTAGTATCGGGGTATGTGAAAAATATGTTATTTGAAAATTTCATACGGTGCATCAGTATTTTAAATTATGAATTTTAGAACCACAAAGGCACTAGGTATAATACTCAAATGTTGGTCTGGTACTAATGGAAGGCTAACTTGAATTGTATGAATTCATCCTTGTAAATAAGTATGAGCTTATACATAAATAAGCTCGAAATTTGAGAGTTTGTTTTTTAGTCTTCAGAAATTTTGTTTCGGTTGATAAAAGGAAGAATAAAGCTTTAGTAGAGAGAAATTTTAGGGATATTTCCAGTTTTATAGTTACACAGTTCAAATAATTTTTTACTCCATTCCCAACAAGCCTACTACCCTGCATATCTTAGCGCCTTTCAGGAAAAGCATTATCCCTAGTTGGAGCTAATATGTTGTAACCTAATATTGCTAGGAAAACATAATGAAGGTTTTTTCAACTGAATTTCATGTAATGTTAAAAAATGGGCACTGGAGGATAATATCTTATTGTAGATTATGATAAAATGTAAAATAAAAAACAAAAAATGGGGAGTAGTTGTGTCTTTCTAAGAACTTTCAACCTTTAGGAAAAATGGCTCTTTTATTTAAATTTTGGGATCTCTGTTTATTAAAAGTAATGAGCTCAAAGGCCCATGGAGTATGCATTATTGGAGCCCACGAGTCATAACCCAAAACAAATCTCGATATATAGACTATCAAACCAAGACAACACCCATGAAATGTACCATGAGGAAATGAAATTTAATTAACATGTGAGGATTTTTTGAAAGAGATGGTGCATATACACACCAATGAATCTCTTTTCTTTACCAATGTGGGATTAAAAAAAAAAAAAAAAGACTAGACATGCTCATATAAATGGATGCGATTATTATCACACCTTACAAGGCTTCTACCTACCAAATGTCTTACCCTATCGAATTATAATCCCTGTTGGTAAATATTATGTACAACAAATCATTTTCTCATAGATGGAGACATGTCATAAAACATACAATTGGAACATAAATCCCCAATGTTTAATATGTGACGACATCGAAATTCAGTGCATGAGAAATTTTTAAAAGAGAATAGCATTATTGTGTTGGTGTTAGGTCCCTATATTACTAGTGTAGTCCCTTATTGTTGTTAGTGTAGCCCCCTTATTGTTATTGTTGTACCTATTTAACCCCAATATTGTTATTATTGTGCCCTTACATTATTATTGTTAGGTCGACTAGGATTATATTATGACCCCATGGACTCATATATATAGAAGGAGGTTTTCTCATTTGTATCATCCAATAATTTCTCATTTATGTAATGTAAAGGAGGTTTTTGCCTCGAAGTGGCTTATTTCTAAGGCATTGATCTCTCTTTTCTTCTATTTTTGGATATGCTTTCATAACATTTGGTATCTGAGCTTTGGATTTTAGGGCTCCACTGCTCCAAACAGCTCATCGTGGAAGTTTCGTTGTAACATGTTTTATACAAAATTTTAGATGGTGAAATTTCTATCAGCCGAAGCCAAAATCCTAATGAATTTTTTGTAAAAATTTTAGATATTGGTTCACAGTATTTTCAAAGATATGTTCTGTGGAAGTTAGGCTTTTTGGAGGCTCTCGAATTTCATCTAAAAGAGATAACCTTGGTAAAATCATCATAACTCTCTGGGCATCAGATTGGAATTCACTAAAAATAAACCCAAAGTGCACGAACTGTAGCTTACTGTGTATCAAGTTCAGAGTCGAAGGAGGAAACAATGACACATGGAACTCTGTACAAGTTTTCTCTACTGAACCAATCCATAATTAAGTCATTGTGTGATATTGGGCATAAATTTGTCTTTAAGCATCCAAATCAGGTCAGACCTGTGGCATTTGAAAGAATATTCAAAGGGCTACTACAGAATCAAATTTCAGATATTGAAGATTCGAAATTATAGAGATACATCATTTTCAATATCGATCTCCTCAAAAAAAAGAAAAAAGTGTGTATTTCGTTTTTTGAAATTGCATAATTCTTGTTTGAAAAATCAGTTTGAAGTGATTCCAAGGGAATATTGAAACATAGATATCAGTATTGGGTTATAAAATTCCATATGAAAGGAATTCAACACCCATTAATCCTTCATAAGGCTCTACTATGATTCATGAATAGGAAGAAGTGCAACATGACATATCAAAATTACAAGAGCAAGTGCACCAAATTTTTCTCTCGCAAAGAGAAGCAAAAAATGAAATAGAATTTTTGAAGAAAGGCATGGAAGAAATGATGTATTGTTTGAAGAAAGGTGTGGAAGCTAAGATGGATGGTCTGAAGAATGGCATGGAAGCTAATATGGATGGCATGGAATTTGTCATGGAAGCTAGAATGGATGGTTTGAAGAATGACATGGAAGCTAAGATGCATGGCATGGAGTTTGGCATGGAAGCTAAGTAGATGACATGGAAGCTATGATCGATAAAAATATGAAGGAAAACATGGAAGACATGAAGAATCATCTAAAAGAAGACATGGAAGTTTTGAAGGAAGGTTTGACAAGGTTGATACAAGAAGTGATTCCTAATGGCGGAAAGATAGTAGAGGAAACTCATGATGAGAATAAAATAAATGTTAATCATGATTTCATAAACTCTAATGTTAGATTGAAGACCCACCATATACAAAAGATCGATATCAGGAATTTTGATGGCAAGGATCCCCTAACATGGATACTACATATGGAGTAATATTTTGATCTCAATAATATTCAAAACACACAAAAGGTACGCATAGCAACTTTATATTTAGAACAGAATACATTTGTATGGTATCGATGGGTTTTCTTCCATAAAAAATTTTTCACTTGGTCAATTTTTATGGAGGAAATGATAGCACATTATGAGGATACAAAGAGTAACACCTTTTTTAGCCTATTGATAAATCTCCAAAAAAAGGGTTCAGTGGTGGAGCACATTGAGGAATTCCAAAAAATGAATATAATGGTAGCTAATGTTCTAGAGGAACACATGATTGATGTCTTCATAGGTACTTTAAAGGATAACATCCAAGAAGAAGCTCGAGGTTTGGAACCTGATTCATTATAGAAGGCATCCAGGTTGGGAAGAAAAATTGAATGTAGAATTATGGCAATGAGGAAGCCTACCACTCACATCTATAAATATGGAAGTGTTGCCACTCCTAGAATTCCACAACCTATAAGGTTGAAATTACAACAACTAGAAGAAGAAATAGAAAAAGGGATTTGTTATAGTTGTGATAGAAAATACACTAAAGGTCATAAGTGTGCCAAGAAGAAATTATTTTACATAGATTATCAAGAGGAGGAATAAAATGAACAAGAAACTTCAAAAGAAGAAGATATACACCATGAACCTACCATAGAGAAAGAAGAAATGAGTCTGACCATATTGTGTAATGCATTGGAAAGAATTACCACTCCTCAAAATCTAAAGATAGAAGGACATATCAGGAATAAAAAGGTAATAGTGTTGATTGATTCGGGTAGTACCCATAATTTGACTCATTGTAAGGTAGCCAAATAATTAAATTTCTTCCTATACCCAGCCCCATAATTTCAAGTGATGGTTGCAAATGGAGGAACTACAAACTTCTATGAAAAATTCCATAATATCATGCTCTCCATGGGGGAATATGTTTTTAATAATCCAATTCTTTCCATTCCAATGGGAGGTGTTGATGTTGTACTAGGAGTACAATGGTTACAATCTTTGGGGACGGTAACTTTTAATTTTCAAGAATTTTTCTTGAATTTTTTTATGGAAGGAAAGGAAGTATAATTATGGGGTATCCCAGGGAAGCTGGGAAAGATAATAAGCTCTAATGTCATGAAAAATATTCTGAAGAAAGAATCATGAGGCGTAATTGCACAATTATGCTCACTAGATGTTCCAACATCAAAATCATCTATTTCTCGAGATATCCAAAAAGTCTTGGACAATCATTCGAAGGTGTTTGAAACTCGCAAAGGATTCCCATCTATTCATGGTCATGATCATGCTATTCATTTTATTCGAGGAATTTTTCCTCCAAACATCAGGCCTTATAGATATCCTTATGTCCAAAAGAGTGAAATTGAACGTATTATTGCAGAAATGTTACAGGTTGGTATAATTCAAACTAGTCAAAGTTCTTTCTCTGCTCTAGTAGTATTGGTGCACAAGAAGGATGGATCATGGAGCATGCATCTAGATTATAGGGAGCTTGATAAGCTCACTATTAAAGATAAATTTTCCATTCCTACGCTTGATGAATTATTGGATGAATTACATTTAGCAATTAATTTTACCAAGTTGGATCTTTGTTCAGGATATCATCAAATTAGAATGAAGACAGAAAATATTTCGAAAATAGCATTTTGAACTCATGAGGGTCATTATGAATTTTTGGTCATGCATTTTGGCCTTACCAATGGACCTTCTAGATTTCAAGGGTTGATGAATTCCATTTTCAAACCCTTCCTTAGAAAATTTGTGTTAGTATGTTTTGATGATATAGTGATCTACAACAAGTCTTGGAAGGATCATTTTCAACATGTTGAAAGGGTGCTCAATGTATTGGAGGGGAAACAATTATATGCAAAAACCTCCAAATGTTTCTTTGTAGTACAAGACAAGAAATATCTGGGTCATATTTTATCTCACGAGGGTGTTAATGTAGACCCTAACAAAATTAAAGCCATTAAGGAATGGAAAGTCTTGTAACCATAAAGCAGTTGCGAGGATTTCTCAGGTTAATAGGGTATTATCACAAGTTTTTTAAGAATTATGAGATAATATAAGCACCTCTAACAACATTATTGAAGAAATATGAATGTTCGTGGACTCCCAAAGAAACTAAGGCCTCTGAAAATCTTAAAGAGTTAATATGCCTAGCACTGTTCTTAGCTATGCTAGACTTCACAAAAACATTTATTGTGGAATGTGATGCCTCAAGAAATGGAATTGGTGTTGTTTTGATGCAAGAAGGAAGACCAATTGCTTTTGAAATTTGTACAATCAAAGGAAATTATTTACAAAAATATATTTATAAGAAGAAAATGTTGGCAATACTACATGCACTAAAGAAATGACGACCTTACCTAATGGGAAGACACTTCAAGGTAAAAATGATCAAGATAGTCTTAAACACTTTTTGGAACAAAGACTATCTTTAGAAGAGCGGCAAAAATGGGTCACAAATATGTTGGGTGATGACTTGGAAATCATCTAAAAAAAATATAAGCTAAATGTTGTTGCAAATGTGCTGTCAATAAAGGATGAAGAGGTGGAAACATTACTTTGTGCCATTTCAATTATCCAACCAGATTGAATAACCAAAGAAAGGGATGAACTGAAGAAGGACGAATAAGTGTTTACACTCCTTCAAAATTTGCAGTAAGATCCTAGTACATCTTATACATTTATTTGGAAAAATGATTCCTTATGGTACAAATATCTCTTATATATTTGTAAGAATTCCCAACTAAAACAAAATATTCTTTTCGAATTGAAAAATTTTCCTTCATGAGGACACTTAGTATTTTTAAAAACTTACCACAGGGTGAAGAAATATTTGTTTGGGATGGCCTTGAATATGATATTCAAAAGTTTGTGGCAGAATGTTTCGTTTTCCAGCAATACAAAGTTGAGACAATTAAGACCCCAAGTATTCTACAACATTTATCCATTCCAATTCAACTTTGGGAGGAAATTTTAATGGATTTTATCACAGGTTTACCTAAGTCCAAAGAAAATATATTCATCATGGTGGTAGTTGATAGACTTACCAAGTATGCAAACTTTTGTGAATTACCTCATCCACTTAAATAAAGTACAATTTATACTGAATTTATGGAAACAATTCAAAAGATACATGGAAACCCAAATATTATTGTAAGTGACAGAGATGCCATTTTACTTGAAATTTTTGGATGGAATTATTTTCTTGTTTGGGTACTCAACTAGATCATAGCTCATCTTATCATCCTCAATCCGATGGTCAAACTGAGATAGCGAAGAAATATTTCGAAGGATATCTTCGTTGTTTTGTATCTAATAAACAAACACAATGGGTCAAGTGGTTACCTCTGGTTGAATGGTGGTATAACACTTCCTTCTATACTGCAGCAAAAATGACCCCATTTGTGGTACTTTATGGATATCATCCATCATCCATCACATCACATTTAAGAAAAAATTCTAAGGTTTAAGAATTGGAATGTCACATCGAGAATCAAAAACAAGTTCTTCAACTCTTAAAGGATAATCTAAATTTGGCACAAAATCGAATGAAACAACAGGCATATCAACATCATAGCGTGATAGGTTTTGATGTAGGATACTAGGTATTTTTACGGCTACAACCATACAAAAAAATGTCCCTTAAGAAAGCTAAGAAGGATAATAAATTACCGCCAAATTACAATGGTCCTTACAAGGTGTTGCAAAATATTGGTACTATGGAATACAAATTGGAGCTTCCTTCTTCTTCGCGAGTACATCTAGTTTTCCATGTGTCATGCTTAAAGAAGGTTATAGGTGACAAACGTATAGTTCATACAATATTGCCTGAACTTTATGAGGAAGGAAAAATCATATTGGAACATGAACTAGTCACGGAAACAAGAACTCAGTGGCTACGAAATTGATCAATTTCGGAGTATCTCATCAAGTGGAAGAACTTACCCACTGAAAATTCCACGTGGGAGGATGAAAATTTTATACAAAATCATCCATAGCTACTCAAGCGTTGAGGACAACACTTTTTTGAAGGAAAGGGGTATGTTAGGTCCCTATATTACTAGTGTGGTCCATTGTTGTTGTTATTGTATCCCCATTATTGTTATTGTTGTACACTTGTAACCCCAATATTGTGATTATTGTGCCCTTACATTATTATTGTTAGGTCAGCTAGGATTATATTGTGACCCCATGAACTCCTATATATAGAAGGAGGTTTTTTCATTTGTATCATCCAAGAATTTTTCATTTATGTAAGGTAAAGTAGGTTTTCCCATCGAAGTGGCTTATTTCTAAGGCATTGATCTCTCCTTTATTCTATTTTTGGAGCTAATTTCTTAATAGTTTGAGACATTTATTAGAAATTTTTTAAATTATTTTGTCTCCATAAGATTTTTTTTGTTCTAAATTTTGATTAAAGGAGACCACAAATGTGATTCTTACTACCTTGCGCCCTATTCATTATATATTTTAGTTAGAAATTGAATCATAATTTTGTATATAAATTCTTTTGTAGGTTCATAATTGTGAGAGAAGCATGATTTGTTTTTCTTCTTGAAATTACAACATTTTATGAGGTAGTTTACACAACAGAAGTGTGCCTGAATTTCTTAATATTAATATGGAAGTTTACAACAAAAATAGGTTCTTCAACAAGTGAAGTTGACGAGTGTTAGTGGAGAGGGTCATAGAGACAAATCATTGTGCAGAAAATGTGAGGAATTTTCTGAGGTGAAAGAAGTTCTAAAATAATAGATGTGTTATGCTCTTTTATGTGGTTAATTTACTTAAACATACACACAATTCAAGGTTTTCAATTTTTCTAGAAGCATAAAAGTCTACTTCTATTGCTCGTTGGTAAGAAAATTTGATTGGTGCAATATACACAAGAAACTTACTCCAAATGATAAGTGAGAATGTAATTTGTGAGATTAGTGGAAGCATTGTTGTGGATCATAGGGAAAACACACATAAGACCATAATTATATAAGAAAAAAATTACCATTTTGTGCAATTATCATTACTTATAAACGAATAATGCATGCATCTATGTCACTATAATTTATGGTGTGAAAATAGTGGGAAAGGATTGGTATAAATATTGGAAACAAGTTATGGAGCACTCAGGATGATTCGCTCTCAGAAATTTTAGATGGATGTTTCACCTTTAAAATAAAATTATAAAATCTTAGGGTTTCAATGAAATTGAGTCGGAAAATTTCCCAATCCAAGGAAGAGATGTAGTTGATGCATAGAATCGATGGGAATTTATGGCGAAGCATCCAACCCGAGGGATTTTCTTGGCATTTTAGCCAGCAATTTGTTTTTTTGGGTGAAGTGTGGTTATCCATTTCGGTTTCTTTATCACCATTGTCTTCACATGATGGGTAGCAGTGTTTTACATTCGATATTTCACCATACTGGTATTGTGATAATTCCAATAATTTTTTGTAGAATAATGCCTAGAAATTATATGCTAAAGATGAATCTAAAGAGGATGATGAAAGAGTTATGAATGATGCAAAGCTACATGGTTGTATCTTTTCATAGCTTATAACAGCATTATCGATCAGCAAGGTTCAAGCTGGAAATGAAAAAATTCTGCAAAGGCTTACTCTTTGTACAGCAATAAACACAAGTGATGCGTTAACAAAGGAAATATATGTAAATTTATTTTGATGTATTAAAGAGCATATCAACAAGTCACTAGAAGAAGGAAAACTACATACAAGCATATCCATAAGTATTCAGGATATCTATCAATTTGAGTCTTTTAACGAGAACAATTTCTAACAAATTTGCATAAACTACGTGAATGAGAAACTTCAACAAAATTTTAATCACCATTTGTTCAACCTTCAGCACTAACATGCGATATTTTAGAAAATCTCATGAATGACTTTCCAAAGCACCAGGAGAAATTAAAATAGAAATTTATTTAAATAATTTTGCTATTGGGCATTGAGGTCTCTTGCTACACAAATGGAATGAAATGATCAATGACTCACATTGTTTATTTTTTAGATCAACTCAGTCCCAATGGCATTGTTGGAAAATTAATCATAACCACCACATTTAATTGTTTGAGAACAACAATACCACAATAAATGTTTTGTAGGTTCTAGATTGTGTTTGTAGAGAAGGACAATTTCTGAGCTGAGTACATTTTACCCATTCTGCAACAGAGTAAATTAATTAAAATTCAAATAGAAATTTAATGCATGGTTAGTAAAAGCATATGGGCAAACATTTAATTAGCAAGTTTTATTTACCTCACGCAACCTCTGTAAAATTCATAAAGTCATGTTCGCCCATCCTTTGTATTAAATTATGTCAGTCATAAATTAAACATCTTAGATCTATATTTTTTTATTTTACATGTTTCTATTAGAGAAATGTAATGTGGTGGATGTAACTCTCGAAACAATAGAAGTAGAAAATCGTGGAGCGAATTTTGGTGGGCGCATGAACACAAGTTATAGGTTTTATAGTGTGTAAATTTTGCAACCCTGGTGAATGTAAGAACTCTTGTTTCAGTGGTAAAGGAGCCGCAACCTCCATATGTGAATGTATTTCATGATTTGAAATTTAATATAAATTTTGGTTAGTTGCGATATAGTTCTGGAAATTTTCATGTATCATTCTTACCGCAACACTATGTTTTACTCTGTTTCATCGTGAGTAAAATTATTTGATTATATTTTCTCCTCCATATTTGTTCTTTTAATCTTCACCCCTTTATATTAATAAGAAGACTGTCATTATTTCTTTTCTGCAACTGTATGGTTTGGATTAAGTCATCTCCGCAACTCTGTGTGAATTATGTGTTTCGGAAAAAGAATTTCCCCTGCCTTTAAAATTATAACATGGTATTAGAGCAGGCTTAAACTTTCATTACGAAAAGTGCTTTTACTAAGGATTTAAAAGGAGTTCTAATTTTTTTTTTGTAGCGTATTCTCCAGTAGTGAGAAATTTTTTATACAAGGAGAAAATTTTTACATAGTGAGAATTTTTTTTTTACACGATGAAAATGGAAGCAACAACCACAAGATTGACTAATCCAAAAATAGCTGCATTTAATGGAAAAAACTGAGACTATTGGGTTGTTACAATGAAGGCCTTGTCTTATTCTCAAGACATTTGGGAATTGGTGGAGAATGGTTTCCAAGCACTAGCAGATGCAAAACATGCATTGCTTTGACACAAGCAGAAATAGATTTGTTGAGGGACAATAGGAAGAGCGACTCCAAAGCCCTCTTCTATATATTTTCAAGCAGTTCATGAAAGTATCTTCCCAAGGATTGCAACAACAAAAAAGTCTAAGAAAGCATGTGACACACTCCAGACAACCTACCAAGGCATGGCAAAGGTGAAGACAACAAAATTACAAATTTTGAGAATAGATTTTGAAACAATTTGTAAAATTTGTATGAAAGAGTCTGAGAATGTAGACTTATTTTTCACACATGTAATTGGGTTGGTTACCCAAGTCACATCTCATGGTGAGACACTTGAGGAAAGAATAATAGTTGAGAAAATTCTGAGAAGTCTGCGAGCAATATTTGATGCCATAGTTCTGGACATAGAAGAGACAAAGGATCTCTCACAATTTTCAGTGGATATGCTTCATGCATCACTGATGTATCATGAGCATAGGTTGAAGGGAGCAACAAAATAATCATTAGATCATGTTTTCAAGAAAAAAATTTCATTTCATCAAGTTGGAGCTCGAGGAAGAACAAATTATAGAGGTGCAAGAATAATCCCACACAGAGGTGGAAGAAGCAGCCCTTCAAGCTCAAGTGGAAGGGGCAGCAATAAAAATCCAAGTGAAGGTCGAAGCCAAAATCAAGTACAAGGTCAGAGGCATGATAAATCTCAAGTTCATTGTAATTATTGTAAGAAGTATGGTCATTATGCAAATGAATGTAGAAAGAAGAAATATGACATAAGTAACAAACCAAGTGCAAATTTCATAAATGAAAATCAGAAGCATGATATGATGTTTTTATCTTGTAATGTAGCAAAAAAAAAAACAAGGAGATGTATGGTTCTTAGATTCAGGGTGTAGCAACCACATGACTAGAAACATAGAAATGTTTTCCAATCTAGATGAAAGTGTAAAATTTGAAGTGACATTGGGGACTGATAAGAAAGTCTTTGTTATTGGAAAAGGAAGAGTAGACATTCTAACAAAGAATGGACAGAATAATTTCATGTTAGATGTTTATTTTGTTCATGTTTTGAAGCACAACCTCATAAGCATTGGAAAACTCATGAAAAAGGTCTACGATGTCTTTTTCATGAATGATGTGTGCACAATCTTGGATAACCCTCGAAGAAGACAGGTGATTGCAAGAGTTCACATGAAAGACAATAGAAATTTCTCTCTCAAGCTAAAATCAGACTTGAGGGAGAAGGTGCTCAAGAAAAACTATCAATGAAATCACAATAGAATGAAAGAAATGTCGCAACTGTCACAGAAGTATACTTTCAAGCAAAGGTTAAAGATGAAAATTGGTTATGGGATTTGAGATTTGGTAATATCAACTTTGGAGGTTGTTATTTGTTTCATAGTAAAGGAATGGTGAAGGAATTTCCACTCATAGAAAAAAAGGACAAACTATGTGAAGGATTCATCTTGGGCAAACAACATAGAGAATCATTTCCAGTAAGAAAGTCAATAAGGGCAAAAGCACCATTTGAAATTTTTCACTCAGATTTATGTGGACCAATTGAAACACCATCAATTGGTGGTAGCCATTATATTTTTACTTTCATAGATGACTACACAAGGAAGACATGGGTCTATTTCCTAAAACAAAAAAGTGAAGTGTTTGACCACTTCCGCCACTACAAATTTCTTGTTCGGAAGCAAAGTAGACACTTAAAAAAAGTGTTGAGGACTGATAGAGGTGGCGAGTATATCTCAAGTGACTTCCTACATTTTTATAGGGAGCATGGAATTCACAAGAAATTTACAACAAGGTATACACCTCAGCAAAATAGTGTCGCGGAAAGGAAGAATATGACCACTATGGAAATGGAAATCTATTTATTACATATAAAAATGTGGATGTTCATTTGATCAAATAGTAGTTGTTCAATCGATTGAAAAACAATTGTTCATTTGTTTGAACAATAAATAAACACGCAATAACTCAGTTGTTCATTTGATAGAACAAAAATTGTTCAATCGATTGAATAGCTGTTGTTCAATGGATTGAACAACAAAAACACACAAAATAAAAATCAGATGTTCATTTGATCGAACAACAGCTGTTCAATCAATTGAATATCAGTTGTTCAATTGATTGATCAGCAAAAACACACAAAAGAAAAATTTGTTGTTCATTTCATCGAACAATAGTTGTTCAATCATTTGAACAACAACTATTCAATTGATTGAACAAAAAAAACACATAAAAGAAATTGGTTTTTCGTTTGATTGAACAATATCTGTTCAATTGATTGAACAAAAAAAACACAGAAAAGAAAAATTGGATGTTCATTTGACGGAACAACATTTGTTCAATTGACTCAACAACAAAAACACCAAAACAAAAGAATGAAAGAAAGGAAAATAGGGGGAACCTTCGCATTTTTACAATGATGCTTATTTAAAAACAACAAATTACAATCAAATGCAAGAAAATATATACGCTATTTACAAACTTAAAGGAAACATATTTTCATGAAAGTAAAGCTATCGGGTCATTACTCCTTGCAGCTAAAATTTGCATTGCATGGTCATCACGTACCTATTGGCAAAAAGACTCCTTTGTGAGTGATTTTGATAAAGACGTACCCAATGTCCATTTAGTCAGAAGGAAGAGTCGAACCCATCTATGGTGGTCAAAGTGAGAGTGCCATTTTTATGCACTTCATGAATTTCATATGGGCTGAGCCATATTGTTTCTAATTTACCCGGGAACTCTTGAAATCAGGTGTAATATTCCAAAATGGAAAAGACAGAATATAGAACATATGCTCAATTCCAACTATTGTAAAATAATAATTAAACATGTAGAACTGAATGTCGAAATATATCAAGACAACATACATATGGGCAGAAAAAAACTGAACCATATCAGTAAGGATCAACATCAAGGTAAGTACACTATGCTCCAAAAGGAATGCATTAAAGCCACAAGATGGCAGAAATACACTAAAGGAAACTAGCATTGGAAATGTTGTATTGCTACTGCTGCTACTGTCGGAAACTACTTCTAGTGTGAAGAAGAGCCATGTGCAGGAGGCTATTGGAGTGCTCAGAAAGATCTGGGATTTTAACCACAGAATGTACTAAACAAACCCATAAAAACCCATAAATGATTTTTCTAGATTTTAACTTTGGATTTTTAGCCCTTTTTGGGTGGCACACTAAACCCCTTTCGGCTGAGTTACGCACTACCTAGAGACAAATATTGATATAGAGCTGAAATAATGATCTATCAACTATAATAGCACCCACTCATATCACTAACTGAAGGGGTGATCCCTTCTCCTGATCTCCAAGCTAGAAGCTTGAGATCTAGCTCCGCCTTTCTCTACTCAAGTTGCAGCTACAAACTGCACAATTGCTAGACTAGACTACACTGTCAAGGAGGCTGGAGTTGTAGCCTACTAATGGATGATTAAATAATTCTCACATCTCATGTGAATGATCTCTCCAAAGTGGCAGAATGATCCCTCACAAGATTCCAAGCTGAAATACTTGGAACTTCCTTCCTCCAATATATTTACCTGGCTGGATTGCACAATTCCTTGAGGAAATGCTGCTACATGGAGGTATAAATTGATGGTCTGATGCCGGATATCACAATGCTACTCCTGTAATATTGAAATGGAAGCACAATATGAAAGGATGAACCCTCCACTGGTTTCTTAGTTTAAATGCTAAGAACTACCTTCCTCCTCTCAAAGCCTAAGAGATGAATGCATAATTCATGAAGTTGTATATGAATAAGAGGGGGGATGAATGTGGCACCAATGTTGAATGATGAATAGCTGCTCAAAATAACCTTCCCAGAGTAGGCACTCAAAGTCCCCCATGGGTAAGGGTGGGATTCCCGCTCGGGAACACCCGTGTGCTAAACAACACAACAGACTTTGCTAAACAGCTGAAGCATGCAAAGAATGTCAAAAAAAAATACAATATCAAATTCTAGACTGATTTGGTTTTCTTCCCTCATCTTCCTTATATGGTCGTGAGCCTTCCCTAGCCTTGGCCCACCTCATTACTTCACTACACATGTGGCCACTAGTCTCCATGAAGACTACGTTGTCTCCCCATGATCTCCATCAATTCTACATTTACTCTCCACTCCCTCCATAATGTGTGCATTTAATGCACCACTTCCTACATCACTGCATCATTATCACTTTACAATCTTACTTTTATTCCATCACTATATCCACCATCTTCCTCATTATTGATCATGATATCCACTCCTGCTTCATTAAATAGTTGCTCCACTACTCCATAATTGTGCTCCACTACCTAACTAACCCACATTCACACAAAAAAAGTGGATTTGATTCATCTATGGGGTTTATGGGTCCCTGCACCATTTTATTTACTTAACTAATTAAGAAAAGTAAGAACTCTAATATTCCAATTTACTGATGGAAAATTTGGAATATTACAGTCCTCCCCACCAAAATGTTGTTTATCCTCAAGCAACTAAAAAAGTGGATGCTGCAAAAATCCATATCCCTCCCAAGTGGTATCCGCATATGGAAGGTTTCCCCATTTTCTCCAATGTGTTATGAATTCCTAGCTCCAAATTTTCCTCTCTAGAATTTCTAGAATGGCCTCCAGCTGTGTAGCTAGATTCCTCTCCTCATCAATGAGTCCCCAAGTGGAAACCATCTGTTGTCCCATAGCTTCTTCTCTGTGTGAGATATATTAAGTGAAGTGGTTCCTTCCCCAAGTGGAAAGTCTCAACTCGGGAACTATCTCTGCAACCCATGCTACATGGAGTATGATGTATCTCCCCATGTTCCCATCATTGGCTCTGTTGGCCCTACTTTTTCCAAGCATCATCTCAACATCGTGCAAAAGAGGAAATAGATTTATATCGGTGGACATGTAAAATGTTGGACCGTACTCTCCCAATAGAAAAAATTGCATCTACGCCGCTTGTTTCCATATCACACCATCCTCATACCAAGTATTGTGGTCATATTCTCCCAACAGAAGACAAAGTAGTAAGGCCTCTTGTTTCCATCCTACATCATCATCATGCAAGGTATGGGAGAATGTGAGCCCATACTCTCCCAAGAGTAACCAAAGCAACAATGAATCTTGCTACCACCTCACATCATCATAATGAAAATCATGGAGCAACAATAAATTTATTGACATGTAGAATGTCACATTAGAAAAAAATAACCAAGCTCCCTACTGCCACATCATGTGAGTTCCATGTAATGTCTCGAAAAATGCTACATCCATTGACATGTGATATGTCACGTGATGGCCAAACTCTCTCAACAATAAGTAGTGCAACCATGCCTCCTATTGTTGAATCACACCAGTGCTATGCAAGGCATGGACCATACAAATCTGAAATGTTGGGTAGTAACCATACTCACCCAAAATGAACCAGCGCAACCATGCTTCTTGCTGCCCCATATCATAGATCTGCAACTATCCTTTCAACCACTTGCTCATCATCCTCGCCCATCCATCCAATTGTGGGTGATGACTCCTATCATGCTCTAGCTTGGTATCCACCCAATGGAGAATACCATCCTCCTTAATATGATAAGATTTGGACTCCATTTTATGTTTAAGTGCATCCTCCTTGACTTTTGTCAATGAGAACCTCTCATCAATGACCTAGTAGAACCCATGAGGTTCTGAATATGTTGTAGGAAAAAAAATCTCTTTGAGCTGTGAGGTGCTCATCAAGAAATATTTATCATAATAATGGGAGATGTTATCCATCTCAAGATGTTTATCATCTACCATCTGCCCATCCAATGCTTCATGAGTGAAGTAGTAATCGGAATGCTCCAAGAATAGTTGGCCCCCCTACTCATCATTCCTCCTCAGTGAAAATGCTACTGATCTCCATAATGGTGCATATGCTATCTCATGACCACAAACAATGTTGGACTCATAGCCTATAATTGTACTGATTAGGACTATACTTAACCCATCCTCTGAAACTCCACACTTCAACAAAAATTCTTGTGTGTAGCTCAATAATGAAATACTAGGATGGCTATACATCTCCTCCTTGAACAAGTGAAGGGTCCTCTGCACAGTGATTGTTTTCTACTCCAAAATAGCAAGATGCTTTAATCCTTGGTTATGAAATTTCCCTAATGGCATGATCTCACAAATTTCAAGCTGAGGTGTTGAAATAATATGGGATGGAAATGTTTGAAAACCTTGGATCAGTGAAACTCGGGAACATCTTGCACAGATACAAGAGTTCCTCCAACCATTGCAATGGATTCTCCAACTACTAGTAATGGTGGTGGCTGCTCCTCTTCTACTGTACCAACACTGGTATCTTCCTCCTATTCCTCATGCATCTCCTAAATCATGCATGGGACTCCCAATGTCAGGTGCTCAAGGCCATATTTCAAAGATGCAAGTGTTCCTTCACTTGATGCAAGCACTTCTACAGCTGGTGGTGGTGGTAGTTTCTCCTTTTCCAGAGTGATAGTGCTAACATATTAATTTGGTTCCTCATGTACTTTCTCCTCAATGTGGGAAAATGTCTCTATGGAAAGTGTCTCTAGTTTTTTTCTTTCAAAAATATTTGTCACCCTTTGAGTGAAATTTGGATAAGAATTAACTCTTTCATGTTTCATATGCCAAAACCACCAATCCTTTTCTTCACCCTCAATGTGCAGTACTGCAATCTCAACAACCTCTCTTTCTACTACTAGGTGTGGATGAAAGAATGCATATAATTTCTTCCTCCAAGCTTTTGTTATTCTTGTGGATGATCCCTCAAATGTAGGTGAGAATAATCTATTATGTATGTGCCTTCTTCTTCTATAACTGCTTTGTGATCTTCGTTATTCTTTGATCTAGAAAAAATATTGGAGAGTTAGATTCTCCTCGAATGCTCTTGTTTGATATTCTTACTCTACAAGATAATCACTTAGAGTCTCATATTTTAAGTATCCTCCATCTCCATGCCATTCACCTTCCTCTTCAAATAAAGTGGACATTGTAGATTGTTGTGGAGCTCTCTACATTGCCAGTTTCTTCTGATGCTAATAGGAAGTTTTTGGACCTTACTCATTTAGAAATCTTCTTGAGGTCTCTTTTGCCTCTCTCTTCTCATTCATTTGACCTCCTTGGAGAGATCCTGCATAGATCTAAAGAGAAGTGTGGCAAAAATTAATCCCTCCATCATTGTAGATCTATTCTTTCTACTTCTTCTTTTGATGTCATGAAATGTATTTTCCACAAGATGAGCTAGAGATCATGCTCTGATACCATTGTAATATTCCAAAATGGAAAATACAAGAATATAGAACATATGGACAATTCCAACTACGCTAAAATAGGAATTAAACATGTAGAAATCGAAAAATGCCAGAATATATCAAAACATCATACATATGGGTACAAAATAGCTGAACCATATCATTAAGGATCAACAACAAGGTAAGTACACAGTGCTCCAAAAGGAATGCACTCAGGCCATAAGATGGCTGAAATACACTAAAGGAAACTAGCACTAGAAATGTTGTGCAACTCGTGTTGCTGCTACTAGAAACTATTGATACTATGAAGAAGAACCATGTCGGGGAGGCTTTTGGAGTACTCATAAAGGTCTGGGATTTTAACCATGGACTCTACTCAAAAAGCCCCAAACAACCCAGAAATGGTTTGGCCAGATTTTAACTTTGGATTTTCGGCCCTTTTTGGATGGCACACTTCACCCCTTCTGGCTGAGCTACGCACTCCCTGGATAAAAATGATGATATAGAGCAGAAATAATGATCTATCAACTGCAATATCACCCACTCAGATCACTAATTTAAAGGGTGATCCATTCTCCTGATCTCCAAGCTAGAAGCTTGAGATCTAGCTCCTCCTTTCTCTGCTTGAGTTGCAGCTGCAAACAACAAAACTGCTGGACTAGACTGCACTGTCAAGGAGGCTGGAGTTGTAGCCTACTGCTGGATGATTAAAAAATGCTCACAACTCATGCAAATTATCTCTCTAAAGTGGTGTAATGATCCCTCATAGGATTCCAAGCTGAAATACTTGGAACTTCCTTCATCCACTAGATCTACCTGGATAGACTACGCAATTCCTTGAGGAACTGGTGCTACATGGAGATATAAACTGATGGCCTGATGCTGGATATTACAATGATTCTCCTAGAAGACTTAAATAGAAGCACAAGATGGAAGGATGAACCCTCCACCAGTTTCTTAGCTGAAATTCTAAGAACTACCTTCCTCCTCTCAAACCCTAAGACAAGAATGCGTAATTCATGTTGTATATGCAGAAGAGAGGGGTTGAATGTGGCACCAATGTCGGATGATGAATAGCTACTCAAAATAACCTTCCTAGAGTAGGCACGCAAATTCCCCAGTGGGTAAGGGTGGGATTCCTGCTCGGAAACACCCGTGTGCTAAACAACACAACAGACTTAGCTAAACAGCTGAAGCGTGCAAAGAATTTCAAATGAAAATACAATATCAAATTCCAGACTGATTCAATTTTCTCCCTTATTACTCCTTATATGGTTGTGAGCCTTCCTTAGCCTTGGCCTACCTCATAACTATGTTGCACATGTGGCCACTAGTCTCCATGAAGACTACGTTGTCTCCCCATGATCTCCGTCAATTCTGCATTTACTGTCCACTCCCTCCATCATGTGTGCATTTAGTGCACCACTTCCTCCATCACTGCATCATTATTTCCCTATGATCTTACTTTTATTCCTCCACTATCTCCACCATATTCCTCATTATTGCTCATGATTTCCACTCTTCCCTCATTAAGTTGCTGCTCCTCTACTCCATAATGCTGCTCCACTACTCTATAATGTTTCTCCACTACCTAACTAATGCACATTCACACAAAAAAAGTGTATTTGATTCATCTACGTGGTTTATGGGTCCCCCCACCCTTTTATTTACTTAACTAATTAAGAAAAGTAAGAACTCTAATATTCCAATTGACTGATGGAAATTTTGGAATATTACATTTGGAATCATAGAGAGGTGCCCAGTATCCTTCCTGAAACATCTTCTTCTTAATAAGGTTGTCATGCCACTTATCTCGTTGATGTTGAACGATTGTGGTATGTTGTAGAGCAAGTAACCGGGCTTTGTCTAATTCGTTTATCTATTGAAAACTTTTAGTTTGAGCCTCCATCAAGTCCAGTCCCACTTCTTGAACTTTTATAAGAGTCTTTATTTCAAACTCGATAGAAAAAATATGTTCCTTTCCTAATACAAGTTGTTACAGAGAATATCCAGTAGTATTTTGCTAATTTGTGTGATACGCCCACAAGGCCTCTGGAAGTCTAGTAGCCTACTCCCGCCGATGTGTCGAAATTGTCTTGGTAAAAATTTCTTCAATGACCTTATTAGTACTTTCGACCTGCCCGTTCTCCTAAGTGATTCTATGCGTGATGTGGTGGTTTCTTAGAGTGGCTTTAGTCTTATGTCCTACAAACTGCGCCCCTCCGTCTGTTATCACTTCCCTGGGTAAACCATACAACACAAATATCTCAAAAATAAAATTAATAATAGTTTCTCCTGTAGCTCCTAGAAAAGCTATTTTTTCAACCCAATTTGTTACATAGTCTGTAGCAACTAGTATGTAGGCTTTCCAGTTTGATGGTGAATTGAATGGGCCAAAAAAATCCAACGCCTAGCGTTCAAAAGGTTCTATTACCAATTGTGGTTGTAACAACATTTCGCTAGATTGTCCGGGGCTACCCATCCTTTGGCAGCTATCACAGGCATGCACATATTTCTTAGCATATTTCAAAATAGTGGGCCAAAAATAGCCCATTTGTAATACTTTTTGCATGGTTTTGCGGTCTGTGAAGTGTTCATTGCAAGGTTCATCATGGGAGGCCTTCAGGATGTCATAGATTTCATCTTCTCGAATGCATCTGCGTATGTTCATATCAGACCCTGTGTGGAAAAGATATCCACCAATCTAATAAAATTGGGTGCTGGACTGGAAAATCAACTTCCTTTGTTTTGTTGTTAAATGCTTGGGAAATTTCCCTATTGCAAGATAATTTGCTACATATGCATACCAAGGTGCTTTCACTGCTACGACAAACAAATGTTCATCGGGAAATTGGTCATCTACTGCTAGCTGATCATTTATCTTTGAAACTCAAGACATAAAATCTGCGACTGGGTTCTCCTTTCATGGACAGCCTTTAATAGTGATGTAGAACTCCTGCAAAAGTAACAGCCAACAAGTCACTCACCCATTTGTAATTGGTTTATTAACTAAGTACCTATTGGTTAAATGATCAGTATAGAAAAATACTTGACAGCTAGTTATGTAATGTCTAAATTTTTTTATGGCATATATGACGGCTAAGAATTCCTTTTCTGTTACTGTATAATTTAGTTTAGGAAGGGTGAGATTTTGGCTGGTATAATAAATAGCGTAGGGATTTTTTTCCTATTCTCGACTGAGAACAATTCCTATCACTGTATCTCATCTTTCCAACGAAATATGAAATGGTAGTTCCCAGTTGGGACCATGAAATACTGCTACAATCAAGAATAATTTCTTCAAATTTGTAAAATCAATTTCACATTTATCAGACCATATAAATTTAGCATTTCCAGTTAGATCCTACAAAGAGGCAATTTTTTTTATGAACCTACGAAATATCCTGCATATCCGAGGAAGCTACATACCTCCGTATGAGTACAAGTTGTATATAGGAAGAGAATTACATCTATCTTTGCCAGATCTACCTATATTCCAGCCGCAGAAATGTAGTGTCCTAGGATTACGCCTTCCGTCATCATCAAGTGAAACTTTTTTTACTCAAACATAACCTAGCGGCGATACATTGTTTGAATATTTTTTCCAATGTTTGTAGTGCTTGTTCAAAATCGTCCCGATATGGGGTGAAGTTGTCCATATAAAATTCAAGTTCTTTGTTTATCAGATTGGAGAAAATTTTCGAGTATGGCCCTGTGAAATGTAGTTGGGGTGTTAAACCGAAAGGTAATACTCTGTAAGAAAACGTACACCATAGGCAAGTGAAGGTAGCTTTGTTTTGGTCTTCGGGGGCAATTTGGATCTGATTATAGTCGTTGATGCAATCAAGAAAGGAAAAGAATCGATTTCTTGCCAATGTATCAAGGACTTGATCGATAAACAGAAGAGGGAAGTGGTCCTTCTGCTTGGATTTTTTCAATTCCCTATAATCCAAAAAGATTCGCCACTTGCCAATATTCTTATGTACAACTACAAGCAGAGGGACCCATTTACTATCTGAAACAGGATAAGTAAAATTTACATCTAGCACCTTTTGTAATTCTTCTTTTACGATGTTTTTAAGGTGTGGGTTCAATATTTGTTGAGGTTTTGTGATGGGACGAGCATATTTTTCGGTGTAAATATGATGTGTAAATAGTTGGGGATCTATTCCCTTCATGTATGCATAGTCCCAAGCAAAGGCCCCTTTATATTTTTGTAAGAATTTATTGAGCTCCTGTTGTTGGTCACTGTCCAATTTGTCATTGATGTTTAAAATTTTTCCTGGTTCGATTTCAACAGGTCTACTATTATGAACGGAAATTGTTCATATGTGTTGGTCATCATTATATTTTAAATGATCTTCCTAGGCCTCATTGTTAAGAATTTCTGTTAACATTTGGCATTTTTCATTTTCCACAATAGCTGGTTGATTAATAAAATTATTGATTATATCATCTTAGGTCTGATTTTTGAACTCAAGTGCTTCTACTATTGTGAGAGGTGAGTGGATATTTTCTTCCAGGTATGCGAGCAGATGTTTATGAATTTTTACAATGGGAAGACTTGGTTTGGCAGGATGATACATAACAAGGTTTTTTACAGCATCTCCCTTAGCAATGGTCATGTTTCCTGCATGAAATCCTATGTAAGCATTAGTTGTTGCCAACCATGGTCAACCCACAAATAAGGGGTGTCCATCTAGTCAACTTTTCGAATTAATGACTAGAAAATCCACCAGGTACTCCCATGACTTAATAGAAACCATCATATCCTGTAAATTTCCTTCTAGTTTAAAAATTAATCGGTCAACAAGTTCCAGCAAGGTGGTTGTTCATTCCAAAGTTGTGATACCAAGTGTTTCACATGTTTCTGTAGTGAAAACATTAATGGTTGTACCCAAGTCGACTAATGTTTTAGAAAAAGAGTAGCCATATATTTGGACTGTAACTATGGGAATCCCTAGATCTTCATATTTTACCATTGTTTCTCTACCCAAAAGTAAATCAGGAAGGGTTCCTAGGACATGGATAGTCGGTGAACTTTTTTTTTTCCTCATAGGATTTTTCATGCACAGTTCTTTAATTGTCTTAGCATGGATAGGGATACCCTAAATGACCTGGAGGAGAGGAATTTTAATAAAAATATGTTTAAGTTCCCCTAGAAGATCAAAATATGGATAGACAATTGGCTTAGGTATCACTAATATTTCAGGGAACGAGGGAGAAGTATTGATAAGTTTTCCAGGATCTTCATGTTCAACTATGTCTTCTCCCTGTTTTATTTCGGTGTTGATCAGAGTTGATGGATTGATTACGGTTGGGGATTCTAACTTGTCTTGTTAAAGGTTTGTATTTTCCTCAGGGTCAATAATGCGTCCTGATCTCATCCTAAGTTCACTGCATTCTTTTTGTTCAATTTCAAGGTTTGTATTTTCAACAATCTGTATCAGTTGGTCCTGTCTATTATTGGGATTAGGATTCAATTGAGCTGGAAGTTGAGGACGTATAAGAGGTTGAGAATTTTATAGTTATAGATATGGAGATGGTAATGTGGGTTGAGGTTGAGGACCCATTCCGAGAGGTGAATTGGTTATTCCCAAGGGTTGCTGCCAGTTTTCGGTCCATTTTGGATTTTTTGAAGTAGAGGTAGGCCACTGGGATGAGTATGGATTATTTTTCCAAAATGGAGGAGAGAAAGAAGAATTTGGCCAATCGTTGCTTGGAAATTATTGAGTTGGCCAAGGGGGCATATAGAATGGTTGGGATGGCCAAGAAGAAAACATTGATTGGGCTTGCCTCGCTGTTGCAGAGTTTTTCTATTGATTGAATTACAAATAACGAAAGAAATGAGATGGGTCTTGTGACATACCTGAAGATCAGGCTTGTCACTCTCGACGTTGATTCATTAAATATATTGGTTTTGTTTCTTCTTCTACTTCCTTGAAGACTGCTTTCAGCCCTCGGAGTGATAGGCATTGTTCAGTGGCATGATATTTAGTGCAGATGATGCATGTTTGGACCATGTCCAATGGGAATTCCTGTTGGTTGTGCTTCTTTCGACAATGTGGGAAAAATATGGCTAGGTTATGTTTTCCTAATGCTTGTTTCTGCTTGGCCTGTAGGACATATAATTATGTTTTGAGGGTGCTGAGAATATCGGTCATGAAATCTTCCAGGAGATTGTTGATTTATGTTTGTGTTACACTGCCTCTTGAAGTTCTATTATTCCTGGCATCCAAATCTGGTTCTGCTGGCCTAATGTGCGTGCTACCTCTAGATATCCCCTTTTTCCATTAGATATAGTGTTTCTATCCATTCATATTTCATTCCTTTTACCATATTTACTTTAAAACATCTTTAGATAATGCGGAATAAGGAGACCTTTGTAGATTATATTGAAACTATCTTACATATTGTTCTAGTGTTTCCTTATCTTTTGTAGTCATGTTGAAGATTTCATCTTTTAATTTTCTAGTCCTACCGTAATGTTGATATTTACCAAGGAAAGAGTTTTTCATTTGATCCCAAGAATTAATAGTCCCTCAACCAAGCCCCATAAACCAATGCAAAGTTGCTTCCTTTAATTTAGAGGGAAACAATTTTAGTTTATGAGGGTCGGTGGTGTAATTGTATCCCATACACAAAATGTCAAATTCAAACAAGAAATCATCTAGATCATTCGAAGTTAATCCATGGAAAGTATGGATATTTTGTAATGGAATGGCTGTCATGGGGGCATTAGCGACTGGGTCAACAATAGGGTACTCCAATGTTGATGTTTTTCCCTAGCGTTTTGATCCGAATTTATGCAGGAAGGCAACAAAATAAACATATAACCATAAATACAGAGATGCAACGGAAATAACACTTCATTTCATTAATATCAAAGAACTGAAATTTGCTTACAGACATAAAGGAAATAAAACTAGCTAGGGCGCTGGTAGCTATCTCTAAGAAGAGATGTGGCGGCTACAAGCCTCTGAACCAAGTTACAATGAGGCTCAAGGGCATATTTATTATTGAGAAACAATGGAGAACCCTAAACATCCAAAAACTTAACCCTAGGAGATGAAGCGCCAAAACTATGGGCCCCGTTTGGGTAAATTGGTGTTTCAACTTCCCAGGGACGTAACTTTGGCATACTATCTCTGTTTGACGCACATGATACATCATTAGAAATATCTATTCAAGAACTACAACTTTTGCCATGAATATCATTCCGAAATAGAATGATATTCGTTGGAGGCACGATTCTCAAAAAACGTCGTTTAGGGCCTCAAAACGGCTCCGGAAGTTTAGGACCCGAAAAACTGCTAAAAATAGTAAATTATGCCAAAACTGAAAAACTGAAAGAGACAATGGTGGGGACCCAAGTGGAATAGGCGGGTGGCCACCAATATCCACCTGGATCATTCCTCCCCCCTTAGGAAGCAATGGTCCCCATTGCGTTAAGTTCCTCCATGAGATGAGGAAATTTCTGCTGAACTTGGTCCCTGGTGAACCACTTTCCTTGGTGCAAGAGTTGGCCAGCTTTGACAACCCGATATAGTTGGATCTTCTGCTCGCGAGTGTTCTTGATTTGCATGTCCATGATGCAATCTGTGGTGGCCTGTTCCATGCAGTCTGGATTTAACTCAGTTGGTGTGAGTTGTTCTGCAATGTCCGAGGTGTCCAGTAGAGGTGGGAAGTAAGGCCGAAGGCGATCCACATTGAAGATTGGGTGCAGACCAAGGAATGGTGGAATACTGAGCTCGAATGCATTGTTCCCTACAGCCTTGGTGATGGTGTACGGCCCGTATCGGAGCGGGCAAAGCTTGCGGTGGGGTCCAGTGAGGCGCTCCTTCTGCAAATGTAGCCATACTTTGTCACCCACCTAGAAGTTGTGTGGCACCCGGTGTTGATCATGGCGTTGCTTGTACTTGGCATTGGCTCTGTCCAATATATCATGAACCTATTGGTGGATGTGTTGAATGCGCTCGATGAAGCTACTGGCTTTGTCAACTTCAGACTGGACATGAGCTGAATTGGCCTGAGCAGCTGCAAATGGCATGGCTACGTCAATGGGACATAGTGGCTGGAATCCCAAGCCCACCTGAAAGGGGCTATGGCCGATTGAACTTTGGAGAGCCCGATTATAACTATGTTGTACATAAGGGAGGCTCTCGTCCCATGTGCGTGGATGCTTTGAATTGTACATGCGCAGAATGTGTTCAATCATTCTGTTGACGACCTCTGTCTGGCCATCTGTTTGGGGATGGAAAGCTGTGGACTTGGTGAGCTTGGTATCCAACATCGACCAGAGGCTGGACCAAAATGTGCTGAGGAACCTGCTATCCCGATCTGATATGATAGACCGTGGGATCCCAAAGTGCACCCACACTCGTTCAAAGAAGAGTTTAGCAGTGGCTTCTGCTGTGATATTCTTCTTGCAGGCCGCCATAATGGCCATCTTCGAGAATCTGTCGATGACCACAAAAACACAGTCATTTCCCTGCTTAGTAGAAGGCAGGCCCGACATGTAATCCATGGAGATGGATTCCCAAGGTCGACTAGGGGTAGGTAGAGTAGTATATAGGCCTTGCTTCTTGATGGTCGGTTTGGCAATGGCACAAGCAGTGCAGGATCTGATGTGCTTCTCGACATCCTTTCGAAGGTTCGGCCAATAGAAATACTTCTGCAGGATTGCTACTGTTTTCTCAACCCCGAAATGCCCAGCGACTCGACTGTAGTGTGCTTCCCATATCATCTTGGCACGCTTGCTTGAAGGAACACAAAGGTGTCCCAGGTGACATAAAAGTGCATCTTGGAGGTGAAAATTTGGAACTTGCGTACCCCCCAAGAGTGCCTTGTAAGTGTGGCCGAATTCTAGTTCACTCTCATAGAGAAGCGGCCAATCAGAAGTCTCGTGCCCACAAGAGTTGAGCACAGTGGTGAGCGCCACGATCGGTGGTTGGCTGAGGCAGTCTGCAACATGATTGGTGCTACCCTTCTTGTACTTGATGTTCAAGTGAAACTATCGCAGATATGTGGACCACTTCTGATGGCGATCATTGTGCAACTTCCCTTCTGTCTACATGAACTGCAGGGGCTGGTGGTCTGTGTGGATGATTGTTTCCTTCCCCAAAATGTAATGCTTCCATTGTCGACAAGCTTGCACAATGGAACACATTTATTTGTCATAAGTGGGATACTTGCGAACCGTGTCAGACAATGTCTCACTGTGAAATGCCACTGGATGTCCCTGTTAAGTAAGAACTGCCCCAATAGCATAGTCAGAGGCATCTGTCTCGATCTCAAATGGCTATTGCAAGTCCGGTAAAGTGAGCACTGGGGCAGAACAGAGGAAATTTTTCAATTCTGTGAACGCCTTCTGTTGAGGTTCCGACCAAAATAATTTTTCTCTCGCTCCTCCCTTGGTGACTTGACTCAAGGGCCAAGTGATATGAGAGAATCCCAACACGAATCTTCGGTAGAAATTAGCAAGACCCAGAAAGCTGCGAAGCTCTGTTATAGTGGTTGGGGCTGGCCAATCCCGAATGACTTGGATCTTGGCTGGATCCACATGCACCCCCCTTTCATCAATAATGTATCCCAGATATTGAACCTGGGTCATGCCAAAAGTGCACTTCTCCAAATTTTCACACAACTTGTGTTGCCGCAGTGTTTGGAGGACTTGTCGGATGTGGTGAAGGTGCTCTTCCCAAGTTTGTCTGAAGATCAGAATGTCGTCCAAGTACACCACTACAAATGAGTTGGTGAATGGCCGCAAGATGTCTTCCATCATCCTCATGAAGGTTGCAGGAGCATTTTTCAACCCAAAAGGCATGACCAGCCATTCGAAAAGGCCTTCCTTGGCTTTGAAGGCAGTCTTCCACACATCGGAGGGTTCAATAGGTACCTGGTGATACCCTGACTTCAAGTCAATCTTGCTGAAATATTTTGCACCTTTGAGTTGGTCCAGAAGGTCATCAATCCGTGGGATCGGGTACCTATTCTGAACAGTGATCTTGTTCAGCGCTCGATAGTCGATACAGAGTCTCCACGTCCCATCCTTCTTTTGTACCAACACGATCGGGCTCCCACAGGGCAATGAAATTGGTCTGATGTAACCTTTCTACAACAGCTCCTGAATCTGCCTCTTGATTTCATCATTCTCCAGAACAGAGCGCCGATAGATCAGTCCATTAGGTAGCAGCGCACCTGGGGTCAGATCAATCGGGTGCTTGACCTGACAATGCAGAGGAACCCCTGTGGGTGAGGTGAATATGTCCCCGTACTCCTCCACAACCTTATTCATTTGTTTTTGTCATGCAGAGGAGCCCTGTCTGGAGGTCGTGGCCACAGCCTTCTTCTTGCCCTGGGGGCAGATCATTAGGAAAACAAATTTCCTGGTTTGGGAAATGAGCTTACTGCATTGTTTTGCAGTAACCAAAGAGATAGTGGCAGGAGGTGGTACCTCTGGTATCCTGTACAACTTATTTCCCAAAGTAACAATAACAGCACGAGGTCGAGACTCATACACAGCATGATGCTTCCAAAAGTATGGTTCTCTTAATAATACATCAGAAACATCAATAGGAGAAAATTCACATAATACATCATCCGTGAAGGGCTTGATGCCATAGGAAAGGCGGCACTGCTGGCTGACGCGGAGATCTCGTCCTTGGTGAAGCCACCCGATGGTGTATGGATGTGGGTGAGCTGTGGTCGGCAAGCCCAACCGCTTAACGGCGTCTGCTAATATGAGGTTCTTTTTTCTCCCATTGTCAATAATGAATTGTACCGGGGAGCCCTTTACCCACATATGGGAGTGGAAGAGACGTTCCTCCTCCTCTGGATCTTCCGGTTCCTCCTTCTGGATCTTTGTAGTGGCAACAGTGGCGTTGGGCTCCACATCAATAATCTGTTTCCCTTTTTCATTCCCCTTTTCAGGTTTTGATTCAGAGTCGGAGCATGCATCTGACTCAAAAGCCCTCATCTCAGCCACTAGCGACTGCTTGGCCCGACACTCACTTGTGTTGTGAGTGGAGCTCTTATGGAACTCACACCACTTTCTCGTGTCCTTCTTTGGCTTTGCGGTGCTGTTCTTTTCTTGTGGCTTCGATGAGTTGTCTTTAACCACCATGCCTTAGCTCTGTCCTTTGTTCTACGGTCTGGAAGCACCTTTCCCTTGCTTTTGATTCGCAGATCCAAAGTCTCGCTTCTTCTGTTTGAATTTCTGCTCAATCTTGGCAGCATACCGGTATGCCGTACCAAGCGAGGAGATGTCGAGGAACTCCATTTCCTCCTGAATGTATCTGTGTAGACAGCTGCGATAATTTAGCACCAAATGTTTCTCTGAATCTTTGATACCCAACTTTGTGCGCAGGGTATGGAACAGATTCGTCAGCTCATGCACATCTTGATCCCTTTGTTGTCGCAGCGTGGTCCATTATATGTACTTGTCCTCATAGCTCCCCACGGGATAGTACTGTTCCTTGATGGCGTCTCGGAAAGAATTCCAAGTTGGTACGGCCGAGAACAAAGAGGGTTCTATCTGGTCCTTGTTCTCACAGTAGGTTTCCCACCAGTCCTTAACATGGGGGGTAGCTTTGAGGAGTGCAAAAATAATCTTCTCCCGGTCTGAAAAGTCATGAACCGAGAAATATCCTTCTAACAGATTCAACCATCTATCTACGGCATCTGCGTCTATTTGACACTCAAATATGGGAATGTCAAAATTTACTTGTACCTTAAAAGGAGTCGCGCCTCCAGAGTGGCTGCTGGATGCAGATGCACCGCCGGTGGGTAGTCGTTGAAGGATCTGAGCAAAGTCATACATCATAGCGTTCCTTTTTTTTTTGAGGGCCTCCTCAAGCAATATTTTGATAGGATCTCCTGCTCCCTCATATTTCTTTTTGTCCCCCATGGGCGTCCGTCGAGGTTTGCAAGGCTGATCTTGCAAAGGTTCCACCAGATCGAGCCCTAGCTCCTTATACCCCGACCTCGTTGGGGAAATGCAAAGAAGGATCGAGAAAAAGCATACCGCTCTGATACCACTGATTCGAATTTATGCAGGAATGCAACAAAATAAACATATAACCATAAATACAGAGATGCAGCGGAAATAACACTTCATTTCATTAATATCAAAGAACTGAAATTTGCTTACAGACAGAAAGGAAATAAAAATAGCTAGGGCGCTGGCAGCTATCTCTGAGAAGAGATGTGGCGGCTACAGGCCTCTGAAATGAGTTACAATGACGCTCGAGGGCCTATTTATTATTGAGAAACAATGGAGAACCCTAAACATCCAAAAACCTAACCCTAGGAGATGAAGCGCCAAAACTATGGGCCCCGTTTGGGTAAATTGGTGTTTCAACTTCCCAAGGGACGTAACTTTGGCATACTATCTCCGTTTGACGCACATGATACATCATTAGAAAGCTCTATCCAAGGACTACAACTTGTGCCATCAATATCACTCCAAAACAGAGTGATATTCGCTGGAGGCGCGATGCTCAAAAAACGTCGTTTAGGGCCTCAAAACGGCTCCGGAAGTTCAGGACTCGAAAAACTGCTAAAAATAGTAAGCTATGCCAAAAATAAAAAATTGAAAGAGACAATGGTGGGGGCCCAAGTGGAATAGGCGGGTTACCACTAATATCCACCTGGATCACGTTTATTGTGCGCCATCTGATCAAAGATGTGTCAATAACCTTTAGGAATTTCATGGTGTGGGAAACTAATTTGAGCTAGACTAGAAGAAAAATTTGGAAAAGGTCTTACAGTACTACCATGATCTGGGATGTCGGGCATCCTTTCTTTAACCAATATTTCAGGAGATACAGGTTCTGGAGATTGTTTTTTTTTTTTACATCACCACTGGCTTCTCCCTCTCCTTCTTGCAAGTTGCAATAATTTCCCTCTTGTGAAGGGTCATGACTCAAATTTTCTGTGACCTGAAAGCTCTGTTCAGACCCTTTTGTTTCACTATGGGTCTCGGGGTTAGCTACAAATGGTGAGCCTGCTGCCTAAGGGATTATAGTAGGACTTTTTTCTAAAATGGTCTTGGGTCCTACAGATGCCTAAGATTTAGCTTTTCTTATGATTTCCTCTATGAACTTTTTTCTTCCAAGGGTCACTGGTCCATTGGGTTTCGTGGATTTGGATGGCGGGTTTAGATTTATTTCTGTCTTTTTCTTCTTAGGAATTGATAGAAAAACACATATTCCTATTTAACCTCTATGTATTTGCTGAAAAAGCGGGCTAATGGGCAAGCGTTTTTCTTGCTAGCACGCAAGTTCTTACCTTCTGTTTTCAATACCCAATTCTTCTACGACAAAAGAAAATAGAAATACATTACTTGTAAACATTCTCTGCAGAAATGACGCAAAAATGTTGGTGCATTAAGATGAATATTTAAAATCAATCCTAATACCTACAGTAATTATCAACCCAGGGTAAGTATGTTTATTTCAAGAGTGTTCAAAAAATTTTATTCAAGTGAAATGAGAGGTTAACAATTCTAAATCATTGCAAGATGTAACATCTAATTCTCGAAGTTCAATCAAGAAAATTAT
Organism: Pinus albicaulis; assembly: GCA_034641835.2. Classification (NCBI taxonomy): domain Eukaryota; kingdom Viridiplantae; phylum Streptophyta; class Pinopsida; order Pinales; family Pinaceae; genus Pinus; species Pinus albicaulis. Next base: position 1,168,667,168 of record CM076577.1, read on the forward strand.
AAAAGCGGTCATGAAATAACTTTAATCAATCAAATTAACTTAATTCTAAATTATTCTATGTAGGAAGAAAACTGAAATGCAATAATTAAAGAATTCACACTTAACCAGAATCACTAATCAATATCTATGGCAATATATTTAATCAGAAAGGGAATACTGCAACAGTTGAACAATGAGTAAGTGATTCATGCTTTGCTATTGAAATTATCAATGAATGATTAACCAAATAACATCGCTAATAATGAACAACAATCAAAATTCTGGAATAAATCTGGTAAATTAAAAAAAAACATTCATGCGGAAAGTAAAAGTGATTAAGAATTCAAATCAATGGAAACACAAACCACTCAATGCCGATGATAATTAAATCAATTGCAATTATACGAAACACAGAAATGACTAATTTCAGAAAGGGAAAATAGGAATATAACACAGAAAAGTAGAAGAGCTCCTAGTGACCGAGCCGAGAGCTTCTAGAAGATATTTAGAACACGATTACTAGTTCGCATGAACATAATATGATCTTTTCATTTTCGTAGCCAATGTTGTTCAATAGTTTAAACATCAATCATTTAGTTCATATTTCCTGCACATAAGAACAACAAAAGTTAGTTTTTATCACAATAATCACATAGTTTGTTGATAATTAGTTTTACCCTTTGTTTACAATTAATTATTATAGATTTATTTCCAAATTCAAGGTATACCTGAAAGTTAGTAATAAATTGAGCTAATTATGAGGGTAAAACATACCTTTTTCATGGCCCGACAACTAGCTGAAAGAGAGAATTGGTTTAGGCCAATCTATGGTCGGGTGGTACATGGAAGTCCCTCACTTGGTTTGTTTTACATATGTTAATAAGAGCTCTTTTCGTATTGTATTTATATAAATACTTATACTTTATATTATGTGGTTTCGATGGATGTTCTATCTTGGTTATATGTTTTTCATTTGTTGGTTATATGTTGATCATATCATGGGTATTGTCTATATTTCTTGATATATTTTTATTAGTTGATAAATAGTTAGTGAATGCATGAAGTAAAAAATTCTCTTATACTTGTTATGATAGGGAATTAGACCTTATTTATGGTTCTTATATAAGTATCAGATCCATATGTTCATATATGCATTCATGACTTGTAGATTACATGATCTCAATTTGTTTTATGAAGTGAATTTCATGGTTAAGATTGGTTAGGTCAACTATTTTATAAATATTTGAATTAATGGATTTTTCCTTAGGCCATTCGTCATTTTTTGAATGTTTTTTCAAGTTCTCGGTAGAGGTGTGAATCTTAGCCTTGAAAACATGTCTCAAATATTGGGGTTGCATGCATAGAACTGGGTAATTCAGACTACAGTCACTGGGAGGCGAGGTCATGCGAGTGACTAGAGGATTGCAATCATTGGATTCCCTTGTTAAGAAAGTGGTTGATGGTCTATATCACTCGAAAAAATAAGTTAAATGATGGTTTTTTCACCTAGAGTGGTTGTTTTCTTTCAGGGGTCCTTTATCTCTTGAGGAAGGCCAGTAAGGTTATATTCTATTGATTCCAGTTCCTTAACTATACCTACGAGGTTGAGCCATATCATAATAAATATGTGTCTATATATACCCCAGTGGATAGGTGAACTTGGTGTAGAGCTATAAAAAGGGTCTCTTTCACCTCTAATTACCTCACATTAATATGTCAATCCGGGAGCGTTTTGTTATTCCAAAGAGTGTCTCAGTCTGAGGCTATCACTTGTCAGAGTAATGCTAGTAGTACAGTGTTTAAGAAATACAAGAGTAAACGAATGCTTGTCTGTAACTAAATTACTTCAAAAGAATAAATCACACATTCAGAAAACTAGGCAGCTTATCAGTCAAGGGTTCGGCAGCGATAACCCATCCCTTGGGAAACTGATGGAAAGGAAACTAGAGCATAGACCACGGGTCTGGGAGCTAGACAGTGAATGCCAAAGCTCACTACAGCCTTAGATCGTCTCTCACACCAAAACAACAAATGCGAGTAAATGGAACTACAGATAGCAAAATGGAACAACAAATAAAGAATTGAACAACAAATCTGGAATGGAACAGTAATTCTAAAATGGAACAGCAATCAAACAACTAAGTCTCGCGAGTCGTAACCAAACTTAATCTATTAACCCAAATGCACTCTTCGCAATCAAATAACAATCTTTCACTCTTAAGGCAAATCACGCAAAACACACTAATGGAACAGCAATAACTATTGATGAATTATGGAACAGCTCTAGTAACTCATATACGCACACAACACGCTGCAATAGTAATCTTAATTAACAGGGATACGACTGTGCTCCCAAATAGAACAGCATTATCTCTGAATTCAACAATTATGAAGAACACTACCTCAAACGAATCTATGACATGAATGTTCAATATAAAAGCTCTGTAACAGAACAATAAGAATATTCGGTTAAGACTTAATAACATGCAATTAACTCTGAAAGGATTAACAACTTGATGCAGAGTCGATACACGATTCTATCTGTAAAAACCTCAATGATTTAATCTTAACAGAGCATATAATAGCAACTTATAAAACATATCAGATTTACCAAATAGCAATGATAAACAAACCACGCAGAAATCAAATCGTAGTGGTACAAAAGCAAGTGTCCTCCGGGGCCGGGCCCTTAGCCTCCAAGGATACACCGCCTTAAGTTAATCCAGACGCAGAGATGAAATAATCACCAAGCTTTTATTAATGCATCGGACAAAAATACAATGAACCAGTTCTCAACGAGACTTAATAATCAGAGCTAATGTTTAACAGAGAATTACATAAAAGCGTATCCTTCTTATTATTCCAAGCTAACAGTGCTGTCCCTTTATATAAAGGTGACGACGGAAATGTCCAAGTAACAAGATAAATAAAGCAGCGATCCCTCAGGATCGAAGATCCTGAGGGATTCGCCAAACTGTTAATTCTTCATCTTTTCTTTTCTTTTGCGCCGAGCTGGTGTCTTCTCCTCCTTTTCCGGGCCGATTTGCTTTAATCTGTTTAGCCTTGTTTGCATTCGGTTTCCCTTCAGAGGGACAGCAGTTATCTCGACTTTGTCTCTTCCTTTGGAGCGGCAATTCCTCGTTTTCTCCTTTTCCTGCACAGAAAATAACCATTATCAGCGGTTAAGTCTTGCATATCAATTCTCACATGTTTTTTTATAGTTCCTTATTACTTTTTGAATTCATGATGCAAAAAGGTTTACAAATTCTACTAAAAAGCCACTGAAATAATCATCAAAAGCATACCTTTTTAGTACTCCACACTTGGGTGAGTGTGGGAGGAGGGTGATACATTATTAATGGAATGGAATAAGAAATTTATTATCCCAATGAAATATCTAAAGTTTAAGAAGACATTTTCCACCAGATGAAAGAAGATAACATTTTTCTGAAGACCCAAATTAAAGAATCCAAGAGGATTGAAGAATAATATAAGTATCAAATTCAAAAGAAAGAAAATGATTGAATGGAAGGAGAAGAGGAAATCATATCCAAGAGGATTGAAGAATAATATAAGTATCAAATTCATAAGAAATAAAATGATTGAATGGAAGGAGAAGAGGAAATCATATTCTTAAGAGCTTAGCTAGACACGTTAAACAAGAGAAGAGCACAAAATTTTTGGATGATATTCTTAGTTTCCAAATATCTCCATGTATCAAAATATGTATTGGATATGTTGGATAATCATCATCTAAAGTAGAGGCAAGCTATAAGACCCCATAGAGAAAAGGCAACAAGGTTCCTAAAATTTCAAATCAAACAACCAAGAAAATTGAAAATTTTGTGGCTCTAAGAAGTAATGTTTAACAATTGCGGGTTAAAAGTTCATGAAATAAAGTCAATAAAGGAAAAGGAATACCAAGGTCATGGGACATGTATTCCAAGTTGAATGTTGAGAAAAATATCCTAGTGGGCATCAATTGTTGTGCTTATGGCTAAGGGTAAATTGGCAAAGGCAAAGGAAAAAAGGAATTTTTGGAATTTTATTTATGAAAATAAAGGAAAATAGGAGAAGAGGGAAGTGCAAGGTCACAGATTGCATGTGAGGATGAAATTGAAGGAAAATTAAGGAAAAAGGAAGAAATTAAGGGTGTGAATGAAAAAAACTATTCAGAGCAATACTTTATAGCTTTTTGTCATTTTTTTTTAATCACCCTCAGAAAGGATAAGAGAAACAAGATGACAAGGAAATAATGAAAGCCAAATAACAAAAAGGAAAGTAAAGGAAAGTAAGGATCAAACAAGGAAAGTTTGGATAAAGTGGATTCAATGAGAATAATTACAGGTAATAGGTTGCACGTATGATTTCCTAGCTATTTTTGGCATGGATGGTATATGCAGGTGTATATTTGAAATATTTTTTCTCAGTGACATGGATTTTGTCAGGTTTGATAGTCATTTTAGCCTTTTATTTCCATTTTCAGATAGCTATGGTGTCATGGGATTATTTCTTGTTTATCTTTCGATTATCGTAAGCTTTTGGATCCAGGTGAGGTGGTGTAATGAAAATTCCCAAGGGATTAGGAATCCCTTAACTAGTAATGGAAGGATACACAGTAAATACTAAGGGTGAGATGGGAAAATTCCTCAAAGGATGGTGAGGTAATTTTGAGGCATCCAATCTCAGTATGGTTTTATGATCTCAAGGTCGGTTTAGGTGATATCACGATATGGTGAGTGTGGAGGTGGTTTAACCTCTGGATTCCCTTGTTTTTTTATGGGTTGGTTTATCACATGAGATCCCACATTCACACTTAGAATATGGAATTAGGGTGATGGGATCAAAGAAATATTTGGCTTAGGTCAATATATGGTAAGGTGGTACATGGAAGTTCCCGACTTTGTTGGATTTTTCATATGGTTAATAAAAGCTAAGTTTCTCTTGTATTTGATGAATAATTGTACTTTTCATTATGTGGCTTTACTAGTTTCCCTATCATTGATATTTCTCTAGTTAGTTGTTGTTTATAAGCATGGTTATATGAGAGATTTAGGTATGGAACTTATCACATTTTCATGAATACATTTCTCATTATTGAATGCGTGACTTAAATCGTGGTATAACAACTACTGTGAGAAGGCATTAACGCTTCATGTTCAACCTCAGATAATTTTTAGATTCCCAAGTTCATATATGCATTCATGACTAGAAGATTGAATGTTGGCCATTTGTTTTACAAATATGTATTTCCTAGTTAGGAGGGTTCAGTTCAATTCCTTGTTGATTTTCGGTCTAGAAGGTTCTTTTTTTCTATGTTATTTATCATTTCTAGAAGTTCCACTGATTTATGGGAAGAGGCCCAAGTCCTAGCCCTGAAAAAGTGGCTCAAAATTCAGGGTTTATAGTAGAGAACTAACTAGAAAATTCCATTGTCACTAGGAAGTAGGCCTGTGGGATAGACTAGAGGCTTACAATAACTTGGAGGCCTTGGAAAGGGAGTGAATGAGGCTCTAGGTCAGTCAAAAATACATTTAACTCATGGGATGGACACTTAGAGGAGTTGGGTTGCTCCAGGAGGTCCTATAGAACCTGAGTAAAGTCACAAAGGTATTAAGTTTCCAACTTCGTTTCCTTAAGTTCGGGACGTTTATTCTTGTCATAGTGTTCCTCAACTCATTTTTACCCTAGGTGAACCGGTTAAAGTGGGTAAGTTTGGGAGGAGGAAGTTACACGGCGGAATAAGAGTGGGTTTCCATTCTCCTTAGCTGAGATCTTACACAATAGGGTGGTATCAAAGAAATATTCGCTCTCTTTGGGTAAACTTTGATGTTGTTAAGGTTATGGTTGTCATGCATGGGGTAATGTTATATAGTTGGTATGTTCAGGCATGATGTTGTTATCATGATATGATTTTGATTATAGATGTACATATTAATGTGGACTGATTTTGTATATGAGATAAGAAACCCGTAAATTTCATTGAAATATGATGTTTTTTTTGGTATATATTTGGTTTAACTGACATGGCATACTTGCAAGAAGAAGAGAATCAGAGACGATGATTAAAATGGTAGGCTAAAAGGAGATGAGTATTCTCGTAGTATACATGATACATTGAGGAGTCTGAGGGAAGAGATTAGAATTGCAAGGAAGACAACGAAAGGTTGGTTGAGGCTCAATAAAACTTGCAAGGGCTTAGGAAAAGTAGGTATAAGTCAATGTAGTGATTCTTCAGAGATTTTCACATTTGTAGAGATAAGGATGGTTGAGGATTAGTCAAGAGAAGGAAGAGAAAAATAATAGATCCCATGGTAGTAGATCTTGGTCGAGATATAGGTTGGATAGAGGCGACATAGTTAGAGGTGAAAAATCATTTGATACACCTAACAAGAGGACTGGTATTTATGGGCATCATTACAGTTCCTCATCCAGGAAATATCATCACAATCATCACCATCATGATCCTTATGGGAGGAGTGAGTAATTTCCATAACAGTTCAAGAAGGTCAAGCCCCCTACATTTGATGGAGAGATGAAGAAGTGAGAATATTCATAGGCGTGGTTTCTTGGGATGAATAAATTATTCATATTGAATAGCTATTTAGAGAACATGAAAATCAGGATAGCCACCTTTAGTCTTAAATAGAAAGAATATATTCCATGGGAAGATGTGAAGAATGTAAAAGGTATTTGGGAAGAAGAGCTTATTTGTGATGTGTTTTAGAAACACTTTAAGAATAAATATCTATTTGAGAGATATTATGACGAAAGAGATGAGGATTTGTATGAGCTGCAGATGGGTTATATGGCATATGATGTGTATACTAGCAGGTTACTAGAGTTGTTCAGATATGTTCCTTATCTCAAGGACGTGAAAGCTAAGATTCATAGATTCTGTTAGTGTCGGTATCTTCATCCCTCCATCAGTGATCAAAATTATCTTGTTGCATTGCATATTAGGTGTCTCACTTAGTCAGCTGCATTCCATTAGGAGCATGGATCATCTGACGGTAGTGGCTTGTTGTAGATTTTTCCCTCATGTCCTTTACCTGCTGGCCCATTTCCATTCATTAAGATCATTTGCAGTCACTTTTTGTCTTATAGTTTGCAAGAGTCATTTTTTAGGGTTTCAGTTTCATTAGGTCTAGGGTTTCATCACAAAGGTCTTCAAAATGTCCAATAATGGTTAGCAGGCACATGAGGAGGTTTAATAAAGTTCCAGTACCAATAAATTTCATAATTGCAGGCTCAGAAATGTATTTTTCCTCAAAACCCTGTTTTGAGGAAAAACAGATTATTTTTTGGTTTTTATGTATAAACTTGATGTAATTTCAGTTCTCTCATACGTAAATAACTTCAATGGAAACCCTGGTCACCTTGCCAGGCTTCAGCAGCTCCATTCCCTGCAAGGCAAACAAAAATCAAGCCATTCAGTTCATCCAAGGCACAAATGAAGCAAACTGCCCAAAACAGAGTTGAAAAAGTAAGTTACAATGCAAAAATTATAAAAGTGGGTTTTATGAGTGGAAAAATCAAAATCTATTGTATATAAACTCATTGGTCATATTCGAAGACCTTATTTGCATTCAAAAGACAAAAATTGAGCAAGAGAAGGTCTTAGGCAGCAAGCTTGAAGCAAAACTGTGCAAATTCAAGGGCGCGGTGCATTGGGTGAGAGGCGCGGCACATACAAATGGCGCAACACATAGAGCCGGCCTCCACAGTGTAAAAAATACACTGGCGCGGCGCATTGAGCAGCCACGACGTGTTGGGTTTGTGGCGTGGTGCATAGAGCTGCAAGCCAGATTTCACTTATAAACTTTCTCAAATTTCCAAATTCACTCAATCTTATGGTGTGAAAGTAAGTCAAGCCTTTTTCCATTGCTAGTGAAGAGGTTTTTCTTAAAATTTATGATGGTTTAGTGTGATAGAACTCAAACCCTACCTCCTTCCAAATTTTCTCAAAAAACAATTTTATAGGGCTGCATTTGTGTCTTTGCTACCAAGTCCACTCCATCACTCCCTCATTCTTTCACTCCTTCATTAATTCTTCACTTTCATCCACTCATTCCCTAATTCCCATATTCCAAAAATTCCCTCATTCCCATATCCTAAATCCCACTATCCCAAACCCTACACTCCCTAAACCCTACTCACATCCCTAAACTCTATTCACACATACATTTTTACACTCTCTTCCATACACTCTACCCATTTCATTCCTCTACCATATTTTCACTGTTATCCACAAAACCATCCATGTACAACCACATTTTTCAAAACCAAAGGAAAACAGTGGAAAGAGACAGTCATCATGGGTATGAGCAAGAGATTGAACATGACCGGGAATCTTGGCTTGAGAGAGAAAAATTGCACTTGGGAAAGGATTCTAGAGAAGGCCAACAATGAGAAAAACATGTTAAGGAGCCTGGCATACCACTACTTGTCAATAAATATGGTGTGCAAAGCAAGAATCAAGATTTTGAAAGCCAAGTTGAAGAATGCATCGAGGAGGTGACAAGAGTAAGATATATTTCAAACCTTGGCCGAGGCATCCTTGGCCCAACACAGCACTTGATGGAGGACACTCAGCCCAAATTTCAAAAAAATTTGGACACTTTTTGTAATTTTTGAATTTTTGGCTTAAAAAACAGACTTTTCTGCTCTATGCACCGCGCCACTTGACGCTCGCTTTTGATGGAGACCTCCTTTTGATGAAAACTCAGCATTTTTGGACTTTTCAGGGAAAAATATGCATGCCTACCAATGGCCAAAAAATTTTGACAGGTTTTGGGCTTCCAAAAAGGTCATAAACACCCCAAAAATGACCTTCCTGCCGCTTTTTTGACACACAGGAAGCAGTCTTGGGAGAACTCAGTTTTGGAGGGGCAAATGGAAGCCAAATTCTGAAATTCCACTTGTATTGGAAAGTATACAGGAAAAAATTTCAAACAAGCCCACTTGGAGCAAATTCAGACACCGGGAAGGCCTCCAAAACTAGCTACAAGCTGGCGCGACGCATAGGGAAATCAGGCGCGGCGCATTGGAGGATTTTTCTTATTTTTCACCCAAAAACTCTATTTTTCGCCTAGTTTTTTACAGTTTACTTTCTTACTTCTAAATGTAAAAATCATGATGTAATTTAATGTAATTTGATGGATCTCGATGTAATTTTGCTAAATTTTCACTCATAGAGGTAAATTCATCCATCAAAAGGTAATTTGCAACTGAATGAATCAGTTTCCTAGTTTTTAGAGCCAAGCTGTTCCACTGCCTAATTTCTAGTTCTCAGTTTAGATTTTGTTGGAACAGCTCCTAAACTTGTGAGCTCGACCCCTAGAGGCTGGGATGAGTTACTGTTTGTCTATATCTTGTGGTTTTTCAGTCATTAGCATGGTTGGACTTTGGGGAATGCTTTGAGCATCATTGTACATTCATCTCTGCAGTTTGGCAAAGGAATAGACCAGGGTTTGCAAGGCTCTATGGGATTCATGTGGCATTTTGATTTGATAGTGTGTTTCTTTCTGTAAATGTAAGTCTACTATTGTTTTATGTATACCATTTTCTCTCTTATTTCTTCTTAACTTAAACAAACAAGGATAAAGGTAGAATTCATTAAAATTTCCAGTACTCTACCTAGGGTTTGTTTAATTTTCTATGTTTTTAGCTGTTTAAAGAGGATCCCTAAAGGTTTCTTGCCCTCTTCAACTCCTCACCTGTCTCAACTCTCCATTTATTTCAAATTGAAGTGTCAAATCGATTTCTTACCTTGCCCCATTCAGATATCTGCAAAACTGAGCCTTATTCCCTAGACCCAAATTTTCCTTTCCTCTTGAGGCAACAAAATATCATTAAATTTAGTCAAGACTCTTTTGCATACATACCTAGCCTAAAATATATTTTCATTCAAGTCATCTCAAGCCTCACTAATCATTTTTTGCTGAGATTGACAAGGGGAGAGTCCTCTCCTGATCTGGTAGGGCTAGCTACCAGGTTAAGCGTGGTTTGATGTTACCCTAGATTTTTCCTTTCTCAGCCTGAGGTAGATTTAGGCCATAACAGATTCATCAGTAGATGGCCAACAACATATGGAGATCAGATTGATTTTGATGAGACTAGTTCATTGGACGAGGTCATAAATAAGTTGAAGCATTGTTATTAGCATTCAAAGCAAAAATTTGAGCCTAAGCATGGCTTGAAGGGAAATGAGAAGGTGAAAGGGAAATAACCACCGAAGTGGGGAAGAGCCCAAGATGTATGTGGGAAAGAAAATGTTGTGCCCTACCAGAAGTTTAATTAACATCACCTTAAATAACATAATTACAGAGGTGATGGTAGGGGATGATTGCAGTGTTGGATATGTGGAAAAAATCACCGCAAGAAGGATTGTCAATTTTACGAGGGTGGTAGGACTCAGATCTATAGTGATCAGGAGGCACATATAGTTTGAGTTGTTGGTAATAACATTCCTCTAATTTATGTAGTTATGGAAAACAAGTAGGAAGGTCCTAAGGCATCCATTATTGATATGGAATGTAATATCTATGATCAAGTTGTTTCTATTCTGATTGACCATGGATCTAATTATAGTTATGTGAATACCGACTTGGTGGATAAGTGTGGCTTGAGAAAAGAAGTGCTTGCAAATTCATGGTTGGTGTAGTTGGATACAACTAATAAGAAGAGATTTCATCACTAGGTGAGAGCTCGTGCATTCGATGTGAATAGTATCTTTACAAAAACAAACCTCAATGCGATTCCACTTGGATCATATACTATGATTCTGTATATGGATTGGTTCTATCTTCACATGACCAAGGTAGATTTTTATTACAAATATATTTAGTTCCTAGATGATGATGCGGAAAAGAGAATTTTGCAGGGAAAGAAGAAGCCTATATCAATTAGAATGGTCACAAATATGCAAGATAAGTAAAGTTACAGGAAAGGGTGTGTAATTTTTGCAGTTCATATTTCTAGTGAAAAGGGCAAGGATGTTGAGGACACAGAAATATTCAAAAGGTAACTTGTATTATAGTAGTTTCAGGATGTCTTTCCAATAGAGATTCCAAAGTTTTCTCCTCATAGGGAAGTAGACTTTTATATCGATTTGGTACTAGGGGAAACACTAACATCAAAGGCACCTTACAAGATGAGCACACCAGACTTAGTAGAATTGAAGTTGCAATTGAAGGAAATTCCTGATAAGGGATACATTAGAGAAAGTGTATTGTCTTTGGGTGTACCAGTATTGTTCATGAAGAAGAAGTATGGTACCCTCATATTTTGAATTTATTATAGGAAGCCGAAAAAGGTGACCATCAAGAACAAGTACCTGTTGTTGAGGACAAATGAATTTTTTGATCAGTTGAAGGGAGCAACAGTGTTCTCGAATATTTATCTGCGATTAGGATATCGTCAGATATGCATCGAAGAGGAATACATCTACAAGACTTCCTTCAAGAGCATATACGTTCATTTTGAGTTTGTTGTAGTCCCATTTGGTTTGAATAATTCTCCAACTACTTTTATGTGCTTTATGAATAGTGTGTTATGTCCTTATCTAGATAATTTTGTGACCGTATTCATTGATGATATATTGATATATTCTAATAATGAGGAAGAGAATTTCAAACACTTATCACGAGTATTGAGATTGCTAAGAGAGCATCAATTGGAAGCCAAGATTATCAAGTTTAGATTCTATCATACAAAGGTACATTACTTGGGGCATGTTGTTTCGAAGGAAGGAATATAAGTAGTGGATCCAAAAAAGATAAGGGATACCATGGAGTGGACAACTCCTAGAAATATGGGCGAAGTTAGAAAATTCATGGGGTTAGTAGGTCACTTTAGGAGGTTCATCAGGAAATTCTCATGCATTGCATATCCTATTACATCATTCTAAATAAAAGGTAATAAATTTTAGTGGACAAAGGAATGCACAACCAGTTTTGAGTAGTTGAACCAACTGTTGACAAATGCTTGAGTTATAAAGATTGTGGACCCCGAAAAATAATTTTTAGTGTGTATAGAGGCTTGTAAGAGAGGGCTTGGTGGAGTCCTTATGTAACGAGGACAGGTGGTGTGTTATGATTCAAAGAAAATAAATGAGCATGATAAGAACTATGTGACTTATAATCTTGAGTTGGAAGCTATTATTCGTACCTTGAAGATGTCGAGGAATTATCTTCTTGGTAGAAAATTTATATTGATGCACGATCACAATGGTTGAGATATATGTTTGAGAAAATGAATCTGAATTCCAAGAAATCTATATGGTTGGCTATGATTAGTTAGTTCGACTTTGAGATGATTTACATTTATGATAAGGAGAACAAGGTTGCAGATTATTTGAGTAGGAGAGTGAAGATGAACCATGTTGAAATATTAAGCTCGTATGGGAAAAATTTACATGGTCAGGTCTTGTAGGTAGGGAAACAAGATGGCATGTATAGGGATCTTAATCGTAGGTTATAACATTAGGGCACAATTGATTAGGATGTGAACTATCTTCTCACAGTAGATGGCTTGGTGAGATTTAGGGACAAGATTTATGTGCTGGAAGACAGTGAAGTCAAGAAGCTTATCTTGAGGGAGTTTCATGTGAAGACATATTGAGGTCACCAAGGATATTAGAACATGTTGACAACACTGAATAAGTTATACTATTGTCTGAATCTAAAAAAGGAAGTGGAAAAATTTGTGGCTAGATGTTTGGTTGTTAGTAGGTGAAGGAAGAGTGTAAGCATCCAGGTGGGTTGCTTCAGCCTATTCTAGTTCCATAATTGAAACGGGATATCATCTCCATGAATTTCATCAAAGTTCGTATGAGGATGTTGAGGCATCATGATTCTATCATGGTTGTGGTTGAAAGGTTGAGAAAGGTAGCTCACTTCATTCCATAGAAGACTAATTATTGAACTAGTGAGGTGGTACAAGTCTTCATCAGGGAGATCATGATATTTCATGGTGTCTCGAAGAAGAATTTGTTGGACATGGATGCTAAGATCACTTCCATGTTTTGGAAGGATATGTTTGCAAGTTTGGGTATAGATTTGGCCTTCAGTAAAACTTCTCATTCACAGAAAAATGGACAGACAGAGAGGTTCAACATGATTTTGGAGGATATGTTGAGGATATATGTCATGCGGCAATAGAAGAGATGGGAAGAGTATCTTTGAATTTTTTAGTTTTCTTAAAAAAATTGCTACCGTGATTCACTGAGGGTGAGTAAATTTCTGGCATTTTATCGGTGGATTTGTAATAATCCTATCAGTTGGAGTGATCTAATGAACATGATATTGATAGGATCAGACATGTTGGCAAACATGGAACATTAAATGAAGGTGATCAAGAAAAATCTAAAGGACACTCAGGATATATAGGAGATTTATGTAGACTATCACATGTTGTTTAAGGAGTTTTAGGTTGGGGATCATGTGTATTTGTGCATCAAGACAAAGAGGAGGATTGATGTGATGCAAGGCAGTGAAGTTAAGAAGATTATCTTGAGGGAGTTTCATGTGAAGACATATTGAGGTCACCCAGGATATTAGAACATGTTGAAAACAATGATTATGCTCTATTGTTGGTTGAATCTAAAAAAGGAAGTGGAAACTTTTGTGGCTATATGTTTGGGTTGTCAGTAGGTGAAGGAAGAGTGTAAGCATCGAGGTGGGTTGCTTTAGCCTATTAAAGTTACATAATGGAAATGATATGTCATCTCCATGGATTTGATTACAGGTATTCTGAGGATGTTGAGGCATCATGATTCTATCATGGTAGTGGTTGAAACGTTCAGAAAGGTAGCTCAATTCATTCCAGTGAAGACTATTTATTCAAATAGTGAGGTGGTACAAGTATTCATCAGGGAGATCATGCGATTTAATAGTTTCCCAAAGAAAAATGTGTTGGACATGGATGATAAGATCACTTCCATGTTTTGTAAGGATATGTTTGCAAGTTTGGGTATATATTTGGCCTTCAGTACAACTTCTCATTCATAGACAAATGGACAGATAGAGAGTTTCAATAGGATATCGTGCGATTTAATGGTTCCCCAAATAAAAATGTGTTGGAAATGGATGCTAAGATCACTTCCATGTTTTGGAAGGATATGTTTGCAAGTTTGGGTATAGATTTGGCCTTCAATACAACTTCTCATTCACAGAAAAATGGAAAGATAGAGAGGTTCAACATGATTTTGGAGGATATGTTGAGGATGTATTTCATGCGGAAATGGAAGAGATGGGATAAGTATCTTCGAATTTTTTTAGTTTGCTTAAAAAAATGGTCACCGAGAGTCACTAAGGGTGAGTACATTTGAGGCATTTTATGGGTGGAGTTATAATAATCCTATCAGTTCGAGTGATCAAATGAACATGATATCGATAGGATCAGACATGTTGGCTGAAATGAAACATGAAATGAAGGTGATCAAGAAGAATCTAAAAGAAACTCAAGATATACGGGAGATTTATGTAGACCATCACAAGTTTTATAATGAGGTTCAGGTTGGGGATCATGTGTATTTGTGCATCAAGACCAAGAGGAGCTCCTTGAGGATTAGGTCATGTGCCAAGCTCACACCATCGTATTGCAAGCCTTTCAAGATCCTTCAGAGGATTAGATCAGTGGCTTATCGAATTGAACCACCTCTAATAGTGAAATTCTATGATGTTTTCCATGTTTCATTGATTAAAATATATGTAAAGGATGTTGACCATGTTATTGATTGGTATGTATTGCATATGGAAGTAGAAGGATAATTACAGCCATAACCTCAATCCATATCGCAGTGAAAACAACTCATGCTTCAGAACCAAGAAATCGAGCAAGTTAAAGTGCGGTGAAAGCACTATGGGTCCAATGAAGCTACATGGGAGGTGGTTGATCAGATGCAGGAAATGTATCCTTCATTGTTTGTCAATGGAGGAAAATTATTATTTTTTATTTTTACATATTTATGTATGGTTTCTATAGTAAGTATTGCAATGATTTCTACTATAAATCTCCAATAAGAGGTTTGTTTGTCATGATGGTCTTGATTTTGAGCAAGTTGTCCATTGTAAATATTGCAACAAGCTAAGTTATAAATCTCTATGGGAAGTATTTTTTTTTATTTCAGTGGTTTTACTAGTTGTATGTGTCATAGAACATTGGGGACAGTGTTCCCTTAAGGAGAGGGGTCTATAACAACCCTAGAATAAAATTTCAGGTAATAAAGTTAATAAAGGGAAAAAAAAACCAAGGTCATGGTACATGTGTTCCAAGATGAATGTTGGGAAAAATATCCCAGTTGGAATCAATTGTTGTGTTTATGGCTAAGGAAAAATCGATAAAGGAAAAGGAAAATTCTTTGAAAAGGAAAACATGTGTTTGCGGTATTTTATTTATGAAACTAAAGGAAAATAAGAGAAAAGGGAGGTGAAAGGTCATAGGTTTTGATGTGAGGATTAAATTGAAGAAAATTAATGAAAAATAAGGAAATTAGGGGCATGATGATCAAAAGAATTCATAGTATCAATTTTTCTCTTTTTGTCTCTTTTTTTTGGAATCACTCTCAAAAAGGAGAAGAGCACCAAGAGGAGAATGAAAGTAAGGAAGGAAAATTAGGACAATAAAAGAAAAGGAAGGTCAAGGAAAGAAAAGGAAAGTAAGGATCAAACAACGAAATGTTAGATCAAGTGGCTTCAGTGGGAATAATTGCAAGTAACAGTTGCATGTATGATTTCCTAGTAATTTTTTGTATGAATGGTATACGCATGTGTGTATTTGGTTTATTTTTTTCTGTGGAATGGATTTTTCCGGGTTCAATAGTGGTTTTAGCCTTTCCTTGAAATTTGTAGATAGACATGGTCTGATGGGATTCTTTCTTGGTTGAACTCTGGATTTATATAAGTTTTTGGATCTAGGTGAAGTGATCTTAGTAAAATTCCCAAGGGCCTAGGTATCCCTTAATGGAAGGATACATGGTAAAAGACTGAAGGTTGAGAGTGAAAAATTTCTCAAATGATGGTGAAGGAATTCTAAGGCATCCAAGCTCAGTTTGGTTTTGTGATCTTGGGTCTGGTTTAGGTGAGACCACAATATTGTGAGGGTGGAGGTGGTTTAACCCTTTGATTCCCTTGGTTGTTTATGGATTGGTTTATCAAATGATATACCACATTCACACTTCAAATATGGCATGGGGGTGGTTGGTTGAAATAAATATTTAGTTTAGATCAATCTATGGTCACATTGTAAATGAAAGTCCCTAACTTGGTTGGATTTTGCATATGGCTAATAAAAGCTAAGTTTCTCTTGTCTTTGATGAGTAACTATATTTGTTATTATGTGTCTTTAATAGTGATTATATCATTGATATTTATCTAGTTAGATGTTAGTTATAGGAATTTTTATATGAAAAATTTAAGTATGGATCTTATCACATGTTAATGAATAAATGTCTAGTAAATTAATCCATTACTTAAATGGTGGTATGAAAATTATTATAAGAAGGCATTCACCCATTTTGTTAAACCTCAGATAAGTTTTAGATTCCCAAGTTCATATATGAATTCATGTCTTGTATGTTGCATGGTTATCATGTGTTTGGCATAATTCTTGTCTTGGTTGAGGTGGTTCTGTCAAATAATTATTTAAGTTTTGGTCTAGAAGCTTTTTTTCTATTTTATTTATAATTTGTGGAAGCTTCACCGAGTTTTGGGAAGAGGCCTGAGTTCCAGCCTTGAAAAAGTGGCTCATAATATGGGGTCACTGGTACTGAACTAAATGGAAAAAGCCCACAATCGTTGGGAAGCATGCATGTGGGAGAGATTGGAGTTACAGGCACTTGGAGGCCTTGGAAAGGGAGCGAATGAGGCTCTAGCTCGGTGAGAAAGAGAGTTAACTAAAGAGTTGGACACCTAGAGGGGTTGGGTTGCTCTTGGAGGTATTGTAGCACTTGAGTGAAGCTAGTAAGGTATTAATTTTTTGAATCCATTTAATTAAGGTCATATAGGAGGTTGAGTCTTGTCATAGTGACCCTTAGCTCATTTTTACCCTGCATAAACCGGTTAAAGTTGTTAAGTGTGGGAGGAGGTAGTTACACAATGTTGAAGCGGTCCCGCCAGGAAGGAATGACAAAAGGTCTTCTTGACAAGGCATCTCATCCAGGTACCTAAGAAATTTTAATTGTTATTTATTTTGATGTTCAAACTTTGGGTATGTTTCTAGGGATTGTAGTATGTATAACGTAGTCAATTATCAAAACCCTAGAAGAAAGCTTGCAATATAGATGGGGATATTTTAAAATAATTATACCAATAAAATTATATGCTTTTTAGATAGAATAAATAATGCTTCAAATTCCATCACTATGGACATATTTTGCATGATTGCTAACACAATATGTAATTGATCCAAGTGGATATTGGTGGCAACCCGTCTATTCTGCTTGGACCCCCACCATTATTTCTTTCAATTTTTTCACTTTCCTTAATCGTAGCACAATTTACTATTTTTGGAAGTTTTTGGGTCTTCGACTTTCTTATCCATTTTGAGGCCCTAAAAAGCACTTTTTTGGAAAATATAGATCGTAAGCCAAAGTTTCGACCCCAAGAATTTGATGTACTAATTTACCCCAACAGGGCCCACATTTTTGGAGATTCATATCCTAGGGGTAGGTTTTTTGGATGTTTAAGATTTTCCATTATTTCTGAATAATAAATAGGCCTTTGAGCCTCATTGTAATGTAGTTCAGAGGCATGTATCAGCCACATATCTTCTCAGAGATAATATACCATCACCCATGCTTGTTTATTTCCATTCAGTATGTAAGAATATTTCAGTCTTTGATATTAAATTAATGACGTTTTATTGTTGCTGCATATTTGTGTTTATGTTTATATATGTATTCTATTGTGTTCCTCCATAAGTCTGTATCATTGGTATCAAAGTAGTTTTCTCTTTCTCTATTTTTATTTGCATTCACTCAACTAGATCAAGGTATAGTGAGTTAGGGCTCGATCCAGTTGAACCTTTGAAATATCAGCTTCACAAACCCCAATGACCTCCCATGGTGAAAGAAAAGAAAGATGAGGGAGCAGGAGATCCTTTCAAAATATTTATCAAGGATACCCTAGATAAACAAATCAACATGATGATAGAGAAATTTTTGTACATCCTTTGATGACTACCCACAAGTGATGCACTTGCATCCAGTAGCCACTTTGGAGGTGCTTTTCCTTTTAAGGTACAAGTTAATTTTTAGATTCCCGTATTTGAAGGCTAGATAGATGCAGACACCATAGATAAATGGTTAAATCTGTTGGAAGTATATTTTCCAGTTCATGACTTTTCCAATCGGGAAAATATTAATTTTACACTCCTCAAAGGTCCCCCCCATGTCAAGGATTGACAGGAAACATGCTATGAGAAAAATGACAAGAGGGAGTTGTCACTATTTTCAATTGCACCCACTTGGAATTCTTTCTAAGATTCCATCAAGGAACAATATTGCCCTGCTGGGAGATATGAATATAAATACATAAATTCGACCACATTGTGGAAGGGAATGGACCAAGATGTATCAGATTTCAAAAATTAGTTTCATGCCCTTCTCATCAAGATGGGTATCAGGGATTATGAGCAGAATTTGGTACTCAAGTACCATGGTTGTTTACATAAGTACATCTAGGATGGAATGGAGTTCTTGGAATTCTCCATGCTCTGTGTTGCGTATCGATATGCTGTCAAGATCAAGAAAAAATTTAAACAGAAGAAGCAAGACTTTGTATCTATGAATCAGAAGCATGGGAAAGGTTCCCCCAAAACATAGAATAAAGTACAAGTCCAATGTGGGGTGACCCAGGACAACTCGAGAAATCTATAGGAAAACAAAAATGCCATGAAGGAAAATAAGGACATGGGAAAGTGGTGTGAATTCCATAAGAGCCCCACTCACAAAACGAGTGCGTGTCGAGCCAAGCAGTCACTGGTGGCCCAGCTGAAGGCTTATGAATCAGATGCAATTTCTGACTCTGAGATAGAAACTAACAAGGGGAATGAAAGAGGGAAGTATATTATTGATGCGGAGCCAAGTGCCATCGTTGCCACCACCAAGATCTAGAAGGATGAGCTTAACGATACACAGGAGGGGAGCGCCTCTTACACTCACATATGTGGGTGAATGTTTCCCCGTTGTAGTTAATTGTAGACAGTGGGAGCCAAAAGAACCTCATTTCAGAAGAGGTCATGAAGCGATTGGGACTACTGACCACAACACACCCGCAATTGTACACCATTGGGTGGCTTCACCAAGGATGAGATATCCACATCATCTAGTTGTTTCACCTCCCCTACAACATGTAGCCCTTCACAGATGAGGTAACATGTGATGTTGATCCTCTTGAAGTTTGTGATGTATTATTAGGCTAGCTATATTTTTGGAAGCGACATATTGTGTATGAATCTAGGCCTCACACTATTATTACTACTTTTGGAAATAATTTATACAGGATACCGGAGGTGGAACCTCCTACCACCATTTATTTGATCACTACGAAGCAATGTAGTAAGATAATTTCGAAGATCGAGAAATTTATTTTTGTTGTGATTTTCCCTCCTAGAATGAATAATATTTTGGCCACGACCACCAAATACGGCTCTGTTTCATGCCACCAATAGATGGAAAATGTTGTGGAGGAGTATAGGGACATATTCACCTCATTAGTAGGGTAACTCTACAATGTCAGATCAAACACCCCATCATTCTGACCCCTTGCCCGTCATTACCCAATGGATCGATCTATTGATGGTTTATTCTAGAGAACGATGAAATAAAGAGGTAGATTCAGGAGTTGCTACAGAAAGGGCACATCAGGAAAAGTTCATCACCCTCTACGATCTTGATTTTGTTGGTGCAAAAGAAGGACGTGACCTGGAGACTCTGTATTAACTATCGAGTGTTAAAGAAGATAATTGTATAGAATAAGTATCCAATCCCATAGATCAATGACTTTCCGGACTAGCTGAAGGGGTAAAATATTTGAGGAATATTGAATTGGAGTCTGTTTATCATGAGGTACGAATCAAACTATTTGATGTGTGGATTACTTCTTTCAAATCCAAGGAGGGACTTTTGGAATGGATAGTCATGCCTTTCAGGTTGACGAATGCCCCCAAAACCTTCATGAGGCTGATGGAAAACATCTTGTGACCCCTCACCAAATCATTCATGGTGGTTTATTTTGATGAAATACTGATCTTCAACCATATTTGGTAATAAAACCTCCACCACATTCGACAGGTCCTCCAAACGCTGCGATAACACAAGTTGTATGAAAATTTGGAGAAATGCACTTTTTGCATGACCCAAGTGCAATATATGGGGTAAATCATTGATTATCAGTGTTTACATGTGGACTCAAAAAAATACATGTCATTCAAGATTTCCCATTCCTAACCACACTAACAGAGCTCCTTATTTTTCTGGAACTTGCCAAGTTCTATAGTAGGTTCATGTTGGGGTTCTCTCATATCACTTTGCCTTTAAGACAAGTCACCAATGGAGGAGTGAAAGCACATTTAGTTTGGTTTGAATCCCAACAGAAGGCACTCATTGAGTTGAAGTAACGCCTCTACTATGCACCAATTCTCACATTACCAAAACTGCAGTAACTATTTTAGATTGAGGCACATGCCTTTGACTACGCTATTAGTGTCATTCTTACTCAAAAAGGGCATCCAGTGGCATATCATAGTGAGACACTTTCAATCACAATCTCAAAGTAACCCACCTATGTCAAAGAGATGTATTCCATTGTGCAAGCCTACTGATAATCGAAGGATTACATTATGGGGAAGGATACAATCATACACAAAGACCACTAACCCCTGTAGTTCATTAATACACAAGGGAAGTTGTATAACGATCTCCATCATAAATGGTCCACATACTTGCAACAATTCCACTTAAAAATAAAGTAAAATAAGGGCAGCACCAGTAATATTGTGGACTACCTCATCTGACCATCAATCATGGCACTAACCATTGTGCTTGATTCTTATCGGTACGAGACCTCAAGGTGGCCGCATTGTTACAAGAGCGATACAGAATTTGGCAACACATACCATATGCTCCTAGAAGGCAAGAAAGCTCCAAAATTTCACCTCGAGGATACACTGTTATGCCACTAGGGACACCTTCATTTTCCTTCAAGAAAGAATGCCAAGATGATTTGGGAAGGGCACAATATTCTGTTCACTATACATTTTTGGGAAGGGAAAATAGTTGAAATTCTGAAAAATTATTTCTATAGGCCGAACCTTAGACATGATGTTGGGAATTACATCAGATCCTCCAATTTTTGCACCATTTCCAAACTGACCAGCAAGAAGAAAGACCTATTTTCTCCACTTCCTACTCCTAGTCAACCTTGGGAATATATATCCATGGATTACATGTCTAACCTTCCTTTTACCATGAATGGAAACGATTCCATTTTTGTGGTTGTTGACATATTATATACGATGGGAATTCAGGAAGCCTGCAAGAAGAGTATCATAGAAGAAACCACTACTAAGATATTCTTTGAATGAGTGAGGATATAGTTAGGGATCCCACAGTCCATTATCTCAGATTGGGACAATAGGTTCCTAAGTACATTTTGGTCAAGACTCTGGTAGATGTTGGATACCAAGCTTACTAAGTCCACGGTTTTCCACCCCTAAACTCATGCCCAAAAAAAGGTCGTCAACTGGAGGATAATACACATTCTGTGCATGTATAACTCGAAGCATCCATGCACATGGTATGAAAGCCTACCATATGTCTAGCACAACTACAACCAAGCTCTCCATATCTCAACTGGCCACAACCCCTTTCAGGTGGGTTTGGGCTTCCAGCCACTATGTCCCATTGATGTGGCAATATCATTTCCAACTACTCAGGAAGATTTAGCTCTTGTCCAACGATAAGATGACAGGGAGAACAAATTCATTGAGTGCATTAATCATGTCCACTAGTAGGTCCATGAAATATTGGAAAGATCCAATTCTAAGTACAAGCAGTGACATGATCAACATTGTGTGCCATACAAGTTCCAAGTGGGCAACAAATTTTGGCTACATTTACAAAAGGAAAACCTCATGAGGCCCCAATGCAAGCTTCACCCACTCTGATATGGGTCGTACACCATCACCAAGGATGTAGGGGAAGATTCCTTCGAGCAGAAAATTCCACAATTCCTTGGTATGCACCAATTTTTCAATGCAGACTACCTTCGACCATACTTTCCACCATTACTAGACACATCATACATTGCAGATAAGCTCGCACCAACAGACCTATACTAATACTGAATTGAGCAGGCCATAATTAATCGGATCATGGACACGCAGATAAATAACAATCTCTAGAAAAATATCCAACTATAATAGGTTGTGAAAGCTATACAACTCCTACACCAATGGAAGTGGCTCATCAGGGACCAAGTTCAGTAGAATTTTTTCCATTTCATGGAGGCACTCAACAAAATGGGGACCAATTCTTCGTAAGAGGGGAGGACTAATTGAAGTATATATTGATGACCACCTTCCTATTCTAGTTGGACCCCCACAATTGTTTCTTTCATTTTTTCATTTTCCTTAATTGTAGCACAATTTACTATTTTTGGCAGTTTTTAGGTCCTCATCTTCGGGATCAATTTTGAGGCCCTAAACGATTTCTTTTTTGGAAAACAAGAAAATTTCAGACACGAATTGACATATTTGGTTGAAATTTTTAGTCCTTATATAGATATTTGTAACGAGGTGTTGTGCATTTAAAACATAGATTATATGCCAAACTTACGACCCCGGGAAGTTGATGTATGAATTTACCCCAACAGGGCCCACAATTATGGTGATTCATCTCTTAGGGTTATTTTTTTTGGATGTTTAGGGTTTTCCAATGTTTCTCAATAATAAATATGCCTTTTAGTGTCATTGTAACACAATTTAAAGGAATGTAGCCACCACATATCTTCTTAGAGATAATTTAAGATCGCCCAGGCTAGTTTATTTCCATTATGTATGGAAGCATATTTCATTCTTTGATATTAATTCAATGAAATTTTATTTCTACTGCATCTTTTTGTTTATGTTTATATATGTATTCTATTGCATTCCTGCATAAGTTTGGATCAGGAGTCCTCCATGAAAAATATTTCGAATATCATATACAAGAAAGTTTGTAGAAGAAAACAACAATAAGTAGATCAAGAGAATGAGGATGTACTAGTTACTACGATCTTAATATTTGTGAGCTAAAAAGGATCTAATGAATCCACAATATAGGAATTCGATGTTCAAGTTAATTCAACCACAGATTTGGTTTCTACCTTTTTTGAATCTTATTGTTGAATAAGTCTCCCTATCTCATGAATGTTTAACAACAAGATCCTGTGTCACAATAATTGCACCTTTAGAGATATATCATTTGAATTTTTGACATATGATAGATGTTTGATATCATATGAATTCAGAGTAGCTTTCAACATCATGGGAATATTCAATAGAATAGTAGCTTCAAATTGACAAGTCATGGAGATGATTTTATAAATATTTAGGTAGAATAAAATGTGTCATGTGATGGGATGATAACAGGCTAAGGGAAGAGAAATATTCGGATAAAATAATCTAGTCTACTAAAAGAAGCATCAAAGGAAGATATTTGATCAGAGGGGGAAGAGAAATTAAGGTAAGGCAGGCCCAAAGAGATCATCATCTCTGTCAAGTTGACAGACAGGAATGAAATCATATCATTAGAGATTAATGTTGGGATACTTGAGAACTAGTAAGAATGGGGTGACTCAATAGTGTGACTTCTTGTATAATTTTTACCAATTTTAACTTATGTTCTGAATCATGCATCAAATAACCAGTACCACATTAAATCATCATAGAAGCATAAACCATGTAAGAATCTAAAGAAAAAAACCATGAGAGAAACAATAATGAACACATCAAGGCACAATCACATAATCACACATGAGACACAGGACATCTGGTGGAAAACCCCTCCATGGAAAAATATCACCTTTACTGTTGTTGCTCTACTCTGAGCCTCTATTATGTCAACAAAAATATATTTTACATAGATTATCAAATTACCATCACCCAAGAGACTCAACCTCATATATTATTAGCTAGCCACCATCAGTGAGGAGAATCAGTTCTACTGATTAGTTGGGAAGTCTACGTTCTTACATAGATCTATGGACAACCATTCGTTGAAAGCCACCACAATCAACAATCCTCAGCCACCTCCTATTCGACTCTCCAACAATTATTGGATGTAGAAATTTTTCCTTTACCCAATGATACATAGTCACTGCTACACTCTCATGAATTCACTCCTCCTCTACACTATGCATACCTTGTTTCATATATTTTCACATTGGATCCTAGACACTGATCAAATTTGATTCAAACTTGTAATCATAATCTCAACAACAAGACACCATCAAAAAAATAATCAAAACACCACGAAAAACATGCTCTCAACTCCATAATGATAGTGGCTAAAATCCATGCATCTACTTCACAATATAATCACCAACAATAGAAATAAATCTCAAAACTAGCCATAACATCAAACCCTCACTCCAAAATATAAGTTTTGTATAATTCAATCAATAACATACAACGCAATGGTAATCTTCCAAATTCATCAGCAACATCTACGTAACATATGTGAGATTCAAAAACTTGGATATATACCAAGATCTCCATTTATACCAACAAAATATACTATATCTCTCTATATCAATCTGAAAATTTGCATCAATACTTAGCTTCATCTATTAGATCTACTCATACTTTTTTCATTAGAACTCATGAAAAATATATATTTATTACAACTTTGACTGTAGCATTCCTCCTTTGTGTAATGTTCTCTCACTCAAAATTAGACCGAACCAACCTTCACCCAACTGCAAAATAAAGTATATAGAAAATTTAGGGGAAATTCACTTTTGGACTTGGATTAAGAGTGCACAAATTTGAAAAAATCCAACTACTATCACCACTACTTGTGCACTTAAGGTGTTCACACTTACTGGAGGAATTTCTCAACCAATTTCAACCTTATATAATTAGTTTTGAAGCATCCCCTAACATACAAGTCAAAATAATACAAAAGTGTGTGAGGGATGCCGAAAAAATTTGATTCTAAGCCTCAACTTCACCCATAAAACTAGTATATTTTGGTTGTAACTCCACTCACATGCCTACAAAATATCGGTCCGAGCCTTCCAACTACATGCATCAGGCTATCTCCTAATTTTTAGGGTAGAGAATAAGGAAAAAAACAAAAACCCCTGCTAAGAAACTATGCCACCTAAATTGTCACCCTCTATAACTCTTGTACATCCCTTAAAACCTCTTATAGAAAATATGACACCTCCACAAATGGATCAAACATGTCTCCCAAGTGCCACTTCCACGTTTACCTATAAGCCACCAAATAAGAGTTGACATGACTTCCAACAACTCCTATTCCCTCCTTTGACACATGTTAAAGTTGCAACACCTATTCAAAAATCTATAGCACCTATGCAACACCGTCAACATGTCGATCACGCAACTCCAAGAAGTGAGCCTATAGTTCTTGCACTAGGTCATAAACAAGAACAAACAAATCATTAGCACACGAGGAAACATCAAGCACAAACTACCATCATCTGACCATCAAGGTTGACATCGATGCCATCACGACCAACTAAGTTCCAACTCAATGAGTTGCAACCAAACTTCAAGGATGACATCAATACAAAAAATAGGCTACATATTTTTGACATCAATGCCAACATAGGTTCAACCATGAGCACCTTATGCCAACAATATCCCCATTTGGCATTGATGGAAAGCACACACAAACCCTAGACCAATCTCCTCTATCACTCTCACTTTGACACCAATGGAAAATGGACAAATCCATATGATAAGGAAATAAAAAATGAAGCACAAAAATTATGAAAACTAATCTCTACATGGATAGAAAATAATGTATATCAACCAATATCTACGGATATCATATTAGCAACAAGAAACATAATAAATTGATCGGCATTAATATCACTGTGTCAAACTAAACAACCTTTAGCAACAATAGTCATTATGTGACAACAACCACAAAAGCATCAATGAGTAGCATCACAAAATATAGAAAAATATGCACATCATGATTCAACCAACACTCTCCATAACATCCACATAGCAAAAACACCAATTTTCATACATCATCTATGCTCATATCATGAATTCAAAGCCCAAAAATAAAAACATAGTATGAGGCACACCATGAACACCTCCATGTGGACCAAGATGCCAATAATGGATGGCTGAAGTAAACAAGATAAATAATATACTACCCCTTAAACATATTCCATCTCCAAAATCAGCGCCAACCTACAATGAACTGATTTTGCTACAAACAATGTTTCATTGCCACATATAGAAGCACCATATTGACTAGACTCCATAATACCATGATTGAATGACATATAATATTGTACATACATCATTGTAGAAATGACATAAAACCTCATATATAACTCTTATGACCTCGTGACTCATGACTAAATGAGCCAATTATACATATCATACAAGTGCATGAATTTATGAGCATTTTGGATGGATATATTAATAAATACATGGATACTATAATAATCTCCTATGGAATAGTAACTCAAATACACGACATATCATCATTAGCCCATACATGTGGTTTCAATAGGAACTCGTGATATTTCTCCATTATATTCCTATAACCAAGATCACTCAACTCATTGATGACTAGACTCAACCAAAAAAAAATTATGAATCAATAACAAACACATGGTTGTAACAATCATCATATAACATCTCATTAATCGCTAGTCCATGTATCAAATCACCTTTGTACATGGATGAATAAATGAACTCATTTATGCATGGTTGTACAAATCTTCAACCAAATGTTAGTAAAGACCAAAAGTATATATATGGTTGAAAAATGTACCCTTCTTCACTCAGGAAAACACATATAAATATGCTACAAATGACTGAATAAATTTCCAAATATTACATGTAAATATCATACAATGCGTAGCTCCCCATGAGTTCAATATATCTTTAAAATGCAGGGTGATCCTGAGGACCTACAATGTGCATAAGGCTGAAATGAACTCATCATATGTTAGTGTTGTAACTTGTACTCATACTTCCATAATAGTACCATACACTCCCTGTGAGTTTATGCACCTCTCATGAACTTTGCGGTCATCTATAAATATGCAAAAAATAACCATGGAGTGTAGGAGGCGTTTCTCTTGACTACTTTAAGATTTTTTCTCCTTCTTCCTCCACACAGTCTTTGGATGCTTATTTTTTGTCTTCACTAGTCTTCCTCTACCTCCACTATGTTTTTGTTTCTCTTGCCAAATTTTCCTTTAGTAATGAGGAAACATGAAATCTCTCACCATATGGCCAAAATTATGGCATTTATAGCACTCCACATTTCCAATATATGAAGCAAGAATATCAAATATCATGTTTCTCATCCCAGATATAAACCATTTATGCATTGTTTTTCTCGTCCATTGGTTATATCTACAATCAATTTCCTTATTTCCAAACAAGTTATATGAATAAAAATCATGATTATACTTGTTGGGAATTATCCTTGGATACTTATATTTTTTAAATCTTCTCTGATTATATCTATACCTTCTACTCCTGCAGTTAGTTGCAACATGACCAAGCTTGTGACAACTATAACATTATACCTTATGATTGAAAGGAACAAAATGACTTCGGTTGCTTTGAAATTTTACAGGTTTTCCATGTTCCTCTTTTGGAGATTTTTTTTTAATAAAATTAGGTACCCATTGAGTTTTTCCTTAATTCTATTGTTGGTTCCTTTCTTTGCTACTCATGATGTTGGAATTGTAAGCTACAATTTTCTTTGGTTGTTATTTTTTATGTTTTACTGCATGTGAACTGGACTCACTCTCTCGAAATGATCTTCTCCATCTTCTACTTCTTTCCAAAACTCATCACTATAACTTATAATCTATCACACAGATCTTCCTTCTCTTTGTACTGCCTCCTCATGCCTTCCTTAAATATTTCTAATTGTGCCAATTTAATCCTTAAGCTAATAATATCCTCCTTTAGCTTTCCCTCCTTATCATCACAAATATGTAATAGTTTTTATTTATCCTTGCATGAAACTATTAGTCGAGAAATATCAGTTCTAAGAACCTAATATCATTCTCATCTTCAATAGCCACTTCAGCATGAGCAAAATCTGAATCATCAAAATTGTAGCTCAACGAAAAATAATTAATATTTATACCTTTGGATTCATGATTTTTAGATCTTTGCATATCATGAGATGAATGATTCGCACTAGAAGGATGAGAATCTTGTGGTTGAGCTTCTTGTTTTTGAAAGCCCTTATTCTTTTTCTTTTTCCTGTTTTCTTTATTGTTGTTGGTACCATCCCCAAATATTGACTCTAGCTTTCCCCACATTTTTTTCCGTATTTAAAACCTAATATCTTCTTCAAATAATTATTATGAATATTTTGGTAGATTATACATCTTTCTTGCACATCCTACTACAAAAATTCAGGTGCAATTGGATCCTTGTAACATCCTTCACATACCATTCTCAAAATTTTAGATCCACAAGAAAAGAAGTGATATTTAAAATTTTTGCGTCATACCTTCAAAATTGAAGTAGAAATGATACCCACTCCTTAAGAAGTCATTCTAAAATAAAATTTTAAATTTTTTCCGAAAAAACCTTAGATATACTCTCCAACAATCAAGTTGCAACCGAGAGCCCCACTCTGATACTAATTGTTGGCAACCTTGAGCACTAGTAAGAGGGTTGGGGGGTGAATCAGTAGTGTGACTTATTATACAATTATTACCAATTTTAAATTTTGTACTGAATCATGCATCAAATAAGCAACCCCACGTTAAATCATCACATAATCATAAACCATGTAAGTAGCTAAATCAAACAACCATGAGAGAAACAATAATCAACAAATCAATGCAGAATTACATCATAACACATGATACACAAGATATTAGGTGTAAAAAACATCCCCCTAAGAAAACCACCCTTGCTCCTGTTATGCTACTCTAATTCTCTATTATGTCAAGAAAATTTGTTTTACATAGATTAACTCACTACCATCAGCCAAGAGAATCGACCTCATATACTATCAACTTACCCCCATTAGTGAGGAGACTTGATTGTAGTGATTATCTCAGGAGACTATGCTCTCCCATCTATCTATGGACAACCAAGAATTTCAATTTACCACAAACAAGGATCCTTGCCCAACTTTGATTCAACTATCCAACACTGGTTACATGGTGGAACTGTTCCTTTCATCAATTATATGGAATCACTTCTCCACTATGATGAAGTTAATGCTCCTGTACACTATGTGGACCTCATTTCATGTATTTTCACATTTAATCCAATACCTTCTTCTCAACTCCAATTCATCTCTACAATGATAATCTCAACAGTAAGACTCAATCAACAAAAAAATCAAGACACGACCAAAAAATATTCTCTTAACCCTAGCAAGATAGTCGTTGAAATCCATGCATCTACTCTGCAATATAATCATCAGTAGTAGAGACAAATCTCACACTCAATCATAACATCAAACCATCACTCAAAAATAGATATTATGCATACTGCAATCAACAGTATAAAACACAATGGTTATCTACCAAATGCACCAGCAATACATAAAAAAAATATGAGAGTCACAAACTTGGAGCTATACCAAGATATCCATCACTACTAACAAAATCTACTGGAACTCTCTAAATCTCTGATCTGCAATTTGAATTTCTACATCAATAATCTTCTTCAACAATTAGATCTACTCATACTATTTTCATTAGCACTTGCGCATAATCTATCTTCCTCACAACTTGGTCACAATAATTCATCCTATGTGCAACCTTCTCTCACTCACAAAAAAACAGAACCAACCTTCACACAACTCCAGAATAAACTATATAAAACATGTAGGTTAAAATTCACTTTTGGACTGGGATCAAGAGTGCATAATTTTGAAAAAATCCAACCACTATCACCACTACTTGTGCACTTAAGGTGTTGACACTTACTAGAGGAATTTATTAACCAATTTTGACCTTATATCATTAGTTTAGAAGCTTCCCCTAACATAAAAGTCGAAATACTTCAAAATTGAATGAGGAATGTAGAGAAATTTTTTTTCTAAGCCTCAATTGAACCCATAGAACTAGTGGATTTCAGTTTTGACTGCACTCAAAAGTAATTATCAAGTCAAAAATTTAATTAAGCTACACCCTATCAAATTCTAAACATGGGATCTGAGGTAAGATGCTAGAAAGGGCATGGAGACAGTCAAGTATCATATTTCAGAGAAGGCATCGAAGCAAGGGGAAGGATTGAAGAATCGAAACCAAAGAAGGAATTATACAGAGAAGTTTAGATCTTTTTCTTAATGAACATCATTGGATCACAATATATAAAGAAAGGATTTGATTAGAATAAATGTTAGTTTTCCATAGTGAAAGAAATAAGACAATTTTGTGTTAAAGGCAATATTATAGTACCATCTTAAATGTTCCAGCAATTCACTTCCATCTCAAAGTATTGCCATAAGAATCTTTGAGGCAAGTTACCTATCATCCTTGATCATTGAAGGAAGTAGAAAAAAATCTTCATCAATTACCATCAAAAGGGAAGCCATATCTAAAGGTTTTAACATCATAAAAGGAGCAATATCCTTTGTTGAAGGACTTTTCATTTGGAAGAAAATCATTCCAAGGAAGCATCAACCATCATCAAAGTAATATAAGCTGAATATTTCATCTTCACTTGTCAAGTAAGTATCTATAATTCTATAATCAAAATTTTTAAAATGACTTCGAGATCTGAAGTCTTCATAGATCATCGAAGTTCCTTACATGAGAAAGGAAGATAGAAATAATCCTCGAAAGAGAAGTAATTGATATCTATGGAAAAATATCTGAATTTCAAGTATTTACTGAATACATGAAAATGGATCAAAGGAATCAAAGGATTGGAGATATCGAATAAATATGTGATAAAATATTTCCTAAAGATGAATTAACTAAAATCTCAATTAGGAGATATGAAAGAAATGATAAAGGTTAATCATCACTATTCTAACTGGGGAGAAAGGTAAGCAGTGTCCATGGGACAATAGAGTTACCTCATTCAAAAAATTATGGTTTCCATGCAATATAGAAACATACAAGTTGTGGGAAAAATTATTAAAGGTTAAAGGAAGCTCATATCACCGAAAAAGGATGGAGGAAGCCGAATAAAGGAAGTTCAAGGAAAGAGGTATTGAAATATCTTTACTATGGTTAAGATAGTCTCCCTCACAAAAGGTATTTTCATAGCTTCTAAATCATATATAGGATATGAATACAATAAATAAATGTGATGTGAAATCACGGAATCATTAGGAAGCAAGAGTTGGTGGCATCACCATAGGGAATCATTGAGTACAAGAAGAAAACATTTCATGGAAATAAAATATGGAAGATATAGATATTGGGAAACTTATCGAAGAAGTCATCTAGGATGAGGCTCATCATACATCAAAAGGAAACATTTTTTAAAATAAAGATATTCAAAATCCATAAAATTCTCTGATATAATCCTCATCAAAGGATTCACTGATCTAAAGAAGAAGAGAGTGTTTCATCATGAACATCCACTTGTGAAGTTCATGGAATGATGATGACAAAGAGATGAAGTAGATCAAGGGATTGAAGACATTTCAATCAAGGAATATTTTGAAATAATACTACAGGACCTGAAGGTAAATGAGGAATGTATGCTTGTATTTAATATTATAATGTTATGTCGTATGGTTGCAAGTAACATGGATCACTACTCCTATCCCGAGGAACATCATGAAAGGAAAGGAATCTCCTCCTCTAAAATATTTCAAAAGGCATGGTTCACACTAGATCAAATAAACATAATATATTCCCATATGAATTATGAGATTATTTTCAAATATTAAGGAACTCTGATTGGAAGCTCCTAGGAATAAAATTGTGTGGAAGGAAGAGATCGTGAGAAGTGAGACTATGGTAAAAGGTATACAACATCCAAGGAAGAAGACTTGACTAGGAGATCTCCTGGGAAGATATGTGGACTCTAATTAAAGTATGGAAAGGATAGATACCCTTGAAAATATTTATCTTTAGGGGGGGTGTCAATCTGTAAACAAGGAATGGAGATGACTACAAGAAGATGTCATGATGAAATGTCATCCTAAGTTAATTTTTATTTAACTATTCATATTTATAATTGAATAATATCTGGATGAGCTTATGCAGGGCTGCCAAAGGGAAGTATATTTCTTCCATAGTTGAAAACCATATGAAAGGATGGAATATCCTCAGAAGAAATATGGTTAGAAGGAAAGCAACATGACATGAATCTAGACCAGATGAGAAGACTGATGGATCACTCTCTGAACTAATTATGAAAGTGATGGATGGTCTATGCCCATTAAAGAAGTACCAAAAGAAGAAGACTTCATGGCATGATATTGAAGGAATAAAGTTACTATGATCTTATAGACATTACATGAAGTTGCTACAGGTCTCTGATTAAGAGGGAGCTTAGGTACATTCCTTGTATACGAATGAGTACATTCCATTAAGGAATGAATTGTTTATCCCTAGTTAAGAGGGAGTGACCATTATGTTTTTCTATCTCATGTGTCATGCACTAGACCAAGACTAATAGCCATAAGTCTTAGTGAAGGCCACAAAGACAAATGTAGACATATGGTATATGTATTCTCCCTATGTGAGAGGGAGAGATAGACACACATTCTTGTCTTCATTGGAACAAATAATGGACTATTTTTGGATTTGGTAACAACTTGGCATTCAATGCTCTTTGAGAATGTGGTAGAGAACTTCGATAAAAGTAGTCAAAGGATCGATATTCTTTGAGGATTATCTATCCCGATAAGAATAGTCTTATGAGATCATACTCATTGAACACCCAAGTGGGGTATGTATGTTGAGAGATGATAATGATGATTAGAAGTCATTAGTCTTGACAATATTGTGCTTTGATCTCGTGGACAGATAGATTTTTTAGTCAAGGCATTTCTATGTGATAATGGTGGTTAATGTGATGCTAAAACAGATGGATTACCTATCAAATTCTTCTTATGAGATTCCTCAGATAGAAGGTGTCCATGTACCATTATGAATACCTCCCTAGTTAAGAGGGAGTGTTGAAAAGTGTAACTAGGTGCGGTATTTATAATGACTTGTAACTATGAATTTATGTAGTGAGAAGACAAAGACAATAAAATGTATTTTTTAAATACTTTTTTCATGGGTTTCATGAGCAAGAAGTTTTTTTATAGGAAAAAGAATTATTCTTGATATATTTTAGGTATTTTTCATCTTTTCATAAATGTATGAATTAGAATCATGTACATGAGGCATTGTTACACATGTAATGAATCAAAGAAATGATGTAAATATACCTCCAAGACCTTGTCATCCTTATCTAGTAAGTCAGCTCAAAATATGATGAAACGATCTCCTAGATGTCGACCTCATAATAGACTATCAATCATGTCGGCTCACTGATAGAAGTCAAAACAGTTAAATATGATAGGTTGGCTAATTAAAGGGGTTGACTACTATAAATACCCCATTGTACTGCACATAAAATACAAGGAAGTAAGTTTTATTGGTTTGATATTTTCAGACTAGATTGCATAGAGATAACACTTCAGATACCTCTATGAAGTTCAAATCAAGTTTTGTTATAGAAAAGTTACAGCTAAAGGTTCTATTTTAGTGCAAATATAGAAGGACGATTTGTGAAAGGAAGAGGGGTATATATACCTCTAATTCTGGTCTACTCTACCATACATGTTTGAGGGAGACCGAGGGATGTCATAATAAGAGATAAGTCTCTAATTGGTGCAAATAAGAATTTCGTACAGAAGAGGAATGCACAACAAAGTTAGAGGCTAAAAAGCATGCGAAGAAGATAGTCTGAAGCAGAAGTGTGAGAATAAGGTCCACATTCAGTATGAAGGAAGAGGCAAATATATAAGGTTTCTTGGTCACCATAGTTCAATCTGGAATACATCAAAGGTTTTTTCTAGCACGAAGTGTGGAGGGTGATCTACCTACGAAAGGGAAGGACTATAAGTATACTATTTTAAGAGCATCATCACTATAAAGGATGTCAGACATGGTCAAGGAAGCATATTGTCTAAATACTACGAACCAAGATTTCCTAATGGTGGTACAGAATGGTGTAGAAAAAGAGATCAACATAAGAATCCAAAAGGGAGCAGTGGCAAGTAATTGGAGGCATACATAGGTCAGCGGTTTGTGTCATGACCATGGTACTTGTCAACTGAAAGTCTACAAGAATAATTACTTGCGGGTTTTTCTTTCCAAGAGGGAGAGGTTTTAGCCCTGGCTTGAAGAGCCAAAATATTGTTTCTTTTGTGTTTTGATAATTGAATTTATGAAAGACCTAATAAGATAATGAAGACAAGATCTAAGTAAGAGAAATAATTTCACAAGAAATTATTAAAGAGATAATTGAATTAAACTATTCCTTATCAAATTCTCAACATAACAATATATAACACCTCTACAGCAACATGAAAAATCCAATCACACAGCTGAAACAAGTCATCCTCTAGCTCCTGCACTAGGTCATGAACAAGAACATAAACACCACTATCACATGACGAACCATCAATCACACACTACCTTCATATCACCATCAATGTTAACATCAATGCCAACACAACCACCTCAATTATGACTCAACCAACTGCAACCATACTGCAAGGACAACATCAATATAAAAACTAGGCTACATATAGTTGAAATCAATGCAAACATCAGCTATATGCAAAAATTAAAACCATAATATGAACAAGTAAGTATTTTCCATTGATGTTAAAATGGGTGATAAATTAAGGAAAGAACATCAGTGTCATGGAGTTAGGGGGAGGAGTGATCGCAAGAGGAGTGTATGCTTCCATAAATAACAAAGGGGGAGATTGTTGAATGGTGTTGTCATTAATTGAAATGTTGGTTTTTGAACACTCTTAATACTTTTTTGTTTTGCATCCATTAGAAGCTCCAATATACATGTAATACTCGAAAACCCGAGTATCCCCACACTTGTTGAAGTATTTCGAAAGAATATCAGGTGTCCTCGTATTAGTACCTTTATTATTGGATTCTTTCATCATGTTGATTCCGATGCTATGTGACTCATCTTTATATCCCTCACTATTTGAGAGATATGCTTTTTCAAAGGTCAAAACCCCATTAAGTGGGGAAAAAACCCAACGGTTGATAATGTGACACTTCATATTTACTAAAGAAACCAAGAAAAATGACATGGAAGCTAAGGTATAAAATAACTTATCAAACAATATTAAGAATATCATTGGAAACCATAACTTTAATAGGGTTTTGTGGCTCAAATTGTAAAATTCAAATATTGAATTATTTCCCTCCAAGTTGGCCTTGATTTGAGGAAAAAGTTTAAATCAAAATTTTCCCCTCCATCATGTGTACCATCACCCTCCTGGAAGAAAAAAAAAAAGTTAAGATATTTATTTGATCTTCAGAAAGTAATGATGTGAGGTATCCAATACTCTATCTATGGTTATGAGACATGTCAAATTTTTGGAGACGATATGGGTTTACTGCTTATTTATTTTTGGGTTTCTCCCTAATAACATTAAAGAGTGTTTCTATGAATTAATTCACACTTATTCATATCAATGTGTCAACCATCTAAGGAGAATTTCAGAGGATAAATTATAGGTCTATTGATGTATATCTCTGTGATAATCCTTTCATACTTGAATTGAAATTAAAATATCATTTGTAGCTGGTTAATAAGTTGAATAATTGAACTGCATATTTGTGCTTTATGGCAATGCTTGCTCAATGTATGCAGGGATTAAAACTGCAAGCTTTGGAAAAGAAAGAATAGTAACGTCCACATATTGAATTGAAAATAAAATATAGTTAACAAGCTACATTAGATAGTGAAATTAATAGTACCAATGGCCATTGCGCTCGAGAATGTAAAGATGGTGATTTGAAAAACAAATTTTATTGATGTGATGAGCAGGTTAATATTGAAAGAAACTATAAAAAAAAATCCAAAATCGACGAGGCATGAGTAGTGTATTTCAAGAGAATATTTTAGTTCATTATTCCATAATCATGAAAGAAGCCGTAGTCTAAGCGAAAAAATTAAAAGTTTCATGTAAAATCGATCCCATGGAAATATGGTCATAGTGAAGTTCAGCATGAAAGGAGATCCAAAATTCAAAGTTCTAGTCCTAGGATGGCAATGAGACAAAACCCAGATGTATATGGTCATAGGAGGGAAATTATACAAAGCCCAAAGTATAGATGTAAATGAAAATATGAGTCCCGATGTAAGCTCAAATATGATGAAAAAAAAAGCCCAATGCCTATCGTAGATTTATTTATATTCAAAGAGATCCCTCGAGCTAGTTCCTGAATTGGCATGGAAATCAATCTCAAAATATTGATATTATGATATTATTTTCATAAATTGGTTTTTATTATGTCATTTGGAACCACCCTGAAAGGATTAAACATTTTTTTAAGTTCAATTGTCTAAGAGAAATTCTATTAATCAATTAAGATTGTTGTTGTGGCATGACATTTCAAATTACTTTAACTAGGATCGCACGATCGATAATCATTTGAGATGGTGCTACATGAGGAGTAATATGGTAAATAACTCAAATGTTTAAAAATAATTTTTGGAGCTATGTTGTTTCCATGAGGATTCATATGGTGAATTGAGCTTTGGATGATTTCAAGGTGTTTGAATTGATCAACATGTTGAGAGCGCATCTCGCTATTTAACTCTCATTTAGTTATTGTTCTCGCACCCTAGTTCATTCAATTGTAATTCATGATTGATTTTTAAATGGCCATTAGTCTCACGAAGTGTTTACAATCTTCTAGCTTTGTTTGAAGGCAATATAATATTGAATTCAGGATGCATGTTGTAATATTTGGCATAGGTATATTACTTTAATCTTTTTTAAAAATAATAAAGATCATTTTGTTGCATAATTAGTAATTTTGGATGGTCATAAATTCATTTGAGTTACCTAGAAAGTATCACTTTCTAGAATTTTTTTCACAATTTGGTGATCCGAGGAAAATCCACTGGAAATGCACAATTTTTAGAATGATTAATTTACTACATGTTTTATCATAGTTATGTTTCATTTCTAAGAGAAATTTCTATCTGACTTAAAATTTGGAAGAAGCCGATTGATCAAAGATTATATATATATATATATATATATATATATATATATATATATATATATCTTTTTGAAATGGTTACTTTAATTTATTTTGGGAGTATTGCGAAAAGCAAGGGATATGTATTGTAGGATTATGACAGTGGACTCGAAAATGTGAGTTCTTGCTACCTAGGGAATGATTTTGAGAATGGGTTAATTACTATCTGTTATTGATATAGAGATGATGAGAAAAATATGTTAATGTTTGATATTTATCTACATCTAAATTTGAGCTAGGGTTTGGGAGTATATGTTAATTTGTTGTAGAGGCACTTATGATTGGTATTATTGCTGACAACATCATGCTAGTATTGCAAATTGACATAGTCGGTGGTTTGTTTTCATGATTGATATTGAGAAAAAGTGGATCGAGTCTGAAAATAATGAAAAGAGGTCAGCTGTGGTGAGCTAAAGGTTGGAGTATTCAGGGAAATTTAATGCTTGCTAAGTAAGATGATAGGGTGGTGCATGGCAGGAGAGTGGAGTCTCCTTTAGGTCCAAGGCTGAGAAAACTTCAGGGTGGAAAAATAGACAGAGCCTAAGACTCCTTCAATTTGTATCACGTTCAAGGTTTTGTAGCATCCTTCTAGTTGCAGTCGGTAAATACAATGTTGGAGTATCCTTAAGGTCAGATTTGATAAAATAGAGCATTGGAGCATCCTTCTAGTTGGGGCTTGTAGACCATGGCATTAGAGAATCCTACAGGTATGAGCCTATAAACAAGGGGTTTGGAGCCTTCCTCAGTTAGAACTATAAATATTGATGTAAACTATTGAAGACAAATATTAAGAAGGGTTCGATGGTTTTTTTTGGAACAGGGTCTCCTGCGAACTGCGAAACGGGTCCATTTTGAATACCTTTGATTAGATTTAGTCTAGCGCAGGGGTTTTCGGGTGGGTGAAAGCCCCGAAAGCATTGCAATGGGTAAAAGGGTAAACCAAGGGTCTGAAAACCACGGTTTGCAGACCATAGGAAAGTCTAGGGTAGAATATTATAAATAGAGGAACATTTTGTATTGTAAGGTAGAGAAAAAAAGAGCTATTGATGCGAATTGTGGTTTAAGTTATCTATTTGGGTTTTTGAGGAAAGGACTCCTGCTTCTTGTGTGCGTGGAGATCCAAGTCGAAATATGTGCAGACCCTGCTGCTATGTGCGTAGGCTAGGAAGGGAATTGTAAGAAGGAATTGATGAATTGATGAATAAGAAAGGTTGATAGAGAACTGAATCTGTGAGTAATCTTTGTTTGAATCATTGGAAACTACTACATTGTGAATTTTCTTTATTTAAGTTGTGAAGATCTGTGTAAGTGTGCTTTTTGTATCTAGATCTATTCTGTTCTATTTATGCAATGATGTGCTACTATCATAAAAGCATATAATTATAGATCTAGCAAACGTGGATGAAAATAGAGACCCAGTTGACCCTGCACAGAACAAGGTGATCTGGGTATCATAGGGCCAAACACATCTCTTCTTGCCTTACCTATCCTTTCTCACGGTGCGGAAACCTGGTCCCAGCACCCACCCATACTACTTCGAGTGGGACTTTGACCTACGCAAGTAGGTCATTGCCAAAAGGGCCAGTAGTATAGGGGTTTGTTGGAAAACCTTGAGCTCCGAACCTGGGTCAAGACCCCTCGAGCCAACAAATGGTTCTGTTGCCGGGACCTGGAGAATTTTGAGAAAGGGATCGGGTAATGAAAACAGAATATTGGAAGCTTGAAAGAAAGGAAATTGAAGACTGGTTCGAAAGGCAGATCCAGGAATTCGCGGTAAAAGAAAATTGTAGCGAGAAGTTAACGGCGGAAAGGTGGAAAAATAGGTACATTCTTACAGAGAGCTACGAAATATTATTTGTGACATTTGTGATCGAGCTTCAAGAGTGGTTGGCTAGACTTGTAGAATTCCAGAAGTGCTGGAAGTATGAACGAGTCACTCAGTGGACCCTAGAGCTAATCCAGCAGCTAGAAGGACTGATAATACTATCACGAGCACAATAGATCACTAAGTAGACAGTGTGCTAGGAGGATTTGTGACAGAATTTTCCATTGATCAGTTTGTCTCATACTCTGAGGCTGAACGATGATTCTTTAAAGGGTTGTGGGGTAAATTTATAAGGACATTACCGTTATTGATTAAGATATTACTGTGTGGAAAGAGCATTCTCTGTAGTCATACCGATTGAGTGACCTCGGATCTAGAGAGGAGTGCAACGAGCAGTGATAAATACTATCGGACCAACCTTGATGTGGGGAGATCCACCTATAATCTATTACATGAACTAGCTATGCAACATCCCCCGGCTACACTGCCACCCAGGTCGCACAAAAGTAAGAACTCGCCCATACCACCAACCCCGCTGAACAGCAATATGGTTGCACTCATGAGACTACCTACCTTCAAGCGGGTAGGGGATGAGGATATGGACCGATTTTGGTTTGTTGCAGACTCCATCTGGACTGCGTAGAATGTGGCAACCGATACGGTGAAGAGGGCGAAGTTGTCCCTAGCATTCGAGGATATGGCACTAGACTGGTATATGAGATACATTGCCGAGAGTGGGAGTGCGTCTATTCAAGATATCAAAAATTCTCTGAAGCAACAGTTCTGAAAGCCAAAATGTTACTCTCAACTAGTAGCGGAAGTAAAGGACTTCAAACAAGGTGCATATGAGTTGGTGTGGGAGGCTGATCAGCGATTGAAGAGAGAAATCAAGGAGGGAGGATTCAAGTATGAAGATAGACAACAAATGGAATGGTTCATCGCTATGTTATTACCTCACCTGTGCACGCCAATGAGTCACCAAACCTTCGAGTCACAGGAGAAAGCTGTGGAAGTCGCTATGAAACTAGAAGCTGCATCCAGAGAGGAAACGTCGGTA
The DNA here is from genome assembly GCA_034641835.2 of Pinus albicaulis. Lineage (NCBI taxonomy): Eukaryota > Viridiplantae > Streptophyta > Pinopsida > Pinales > Pinaceae > Pinus > Pinus albicaulis. Next base: position 1,168,707,489 of record CM076577.1, read on the forward strand.
GGGGTACAAAAAATTCAGGAACAGCTTGGGGCTATGCATATGGAAGTACAAAATCTGTGAAAGGAGTGAGGAAAGGATGACCACGTAGATCTATGGTGCATACAATGTCAGGTATCTGGCCATACGAAGGATCAGTGCCTTCTACTGGCAAATTACATGCAGGTGGGAGGACTTAGTCTGGTACACCCAGGAGCAAGTGGGGAACCCATCCTATCATGACCAGGCTCGAGAAGACCTGCACTGTGGTGCGATGAATGTCGTGTAGAAGGATTTCTTGATATGAACCATTGCTCTCGGCTAGGTGCGTATTTCCCAGAACTGAAGCAAAAATGGTGCAGATTCTGTGGATCGGTGGGACATGATGAGCAGAAATGTCGTACTTATGACTTGATTATAGATCATGGGAACTTGTATAGGGTAAAATTAGACCCTACGTCACTAAGAAATTCTGTGCACTTCAAAGGATCACCAGCTAGGGGCAGAGGAAGTCGGGGGGGAAGCGCAGGACGAGGACGTGGGCAGCTAATATTTTATAACTGCAAAGAGATAGGACACTTCGCCAGAGAATTCCCAAATCCCACCAGGCCATCATGCAATTATTGTAGGCAGATGAACCATGTAGTGGAGGATTACCCAATTTTAATAGCCAATATGTAGGAAAAAAAGCCCACCTCTACGCAGAATGTGCAAAGAGTTAAAAGCAAGCTAAGGAATGTAGATTCGAGTGTAAAAGTCATGACACGCAACGGGATGGTCACCCAGGGAGTAAAGGAGGAGCTTGCCTCTCTGGAAGGAGTGAACCTCAAAGAACAGGAAGCAGTAGCAGCTCCCGCGCAGCTGCCGACACACATCAAGATAGGGGAGGGGGTTGAGAACTTCCTGCAGGCATGTCTGAGGCTGCTACAAAACCTGCAGGCCATAGAGAACCTCCAAGCATTAATAAATACCTGCACAGCTTGGCCCAATCTGATTCCCTGGACCAAGGATGTACACAAACTATACAGCTATAAAAAATGAACTTGAAGAGAAATGCGGTTGATTGCGCATATTGGTGACTATGAGATGGATCAAGTTATTTTAGATCTTGGATCGGATGCAAACATATTACCAAAGAAGACACGGCAACGAATAGGAGAGCCTAAATTAGAATGATCCACCATCTAGCTGTGAATGGAAAAAAAAATAAAAATCATTCCTCTAGGTAGGCTACCAAAAGTGATGGTCGATATCGCAGGGGTAAAGGTCATAGCTGACTTTGAAGTAATATAAATTATGGAAGATGCGGATCCCTATCCCGCACTCCTAGGACTAGACTGGGCTATAGAAATGGGAGGTGTCATCAATCTCAAAAAGAGCAACGTGGTGTTTGAGAACAACAGTACGTGTGTAATAGTACCACTAGATCCAGCAGAAGGTGCGTGGTGTAAAGAGCCAACATACAAGGAGGAGGAAATGGATCACATTTACAAATTGACTGTGCGGGACGAAGATCGGGTTAACCCCACGGCTGAAGGAGTACTCTGCTGGGAAAAGGATAGTGAATGTTTTTTCAACTCTGATGAGGAACTGGAAAACTGGCAAGGATGGTTGCATGAGCTTTCAGCGCTACGATGTCTTCGGATCACTAGGAATTTTCGCTGCATCTCTACCAAGGTAAGAGACCTGCCCTACCTTGATGACGCAGGTAATATTATGAAGTTTGCTAAAGCCAAAATTCCCAAGGAACGTAGGCTAGGGGCACTATCGCTATCCCTACGCGGAGCACTTGCGCGTTGGTGGGATCTTCAAGGGTCGGTATTCCATACTTGGGAGCAGTGTCGGAGTGGTAATTTGTTGGCTCAAGGGGTCCTAACCCAGTTCGAAGCTCAAGGTTTGCCAAAAAACCCCTATACTACTGGCCCTTTTGGCAATGACCTACTTCCGCAGGTCAAAGTCTCACCCGAAGTAGTATGGGTGGGTGCTGGAACCAGGTTTCTGCACCTTGAGAAATGATATTTAAGGCAATAAGAGCTGCGTTTGGCCCTGTGATACCCAGATCACCTTGTTTTGCGCAGGGCCAAGTGGGTCTCTATTCACATCCACGTGCGCTAGATCTATAATTATATGCCTTTATGATAGTAGCACAGCATTATATAAATAGAACAAAAGAGATCTAGATACATAAAACATACTTACACAGATCTTCGCAGCTTAAATACAGAAAACGCACAATGTAGTAATTACCAATGATTCACACAAAGAGTACTCACAGATTCAATTCTCTAATAACCTTTATTATTCATCAATTCATCAATTCCTTCTTACAATTCCCCTCCCATCCTACACAGACAACAGTGGGGTCTTCACACAGCTGGACTTGGATCTCTGCGCACATAGGTATCAAGAGTTCTTTCCCCAAATACTCAAATATATAACTTAAACCACAATCCGCATCAATAGCTCTTTTTTCCTCTACCTTACAATACAAAATTTTCCTCTATTTATAATAATCTAGCCTAGACATTCCTATGATCCACAAACCATGGTTTTCGGACCCCTGGTTTACCCTTTTACCCATTACAATGCTTTCGCGGCTTTGACCCACCCTAAAACCCCTGCGCTAGACTTAAATCATCAAAAGTATTCAAAATGGACCAGTTTTGTAGCTCATAGGAGACCTTGTTCCAACAGTTTTTCTCCCTTAAGGTTTTCCACCAAAAAACATTGTTTCCACTATGTTCATTATCATGCATTGTTGAGTAGTGTTGATGAATTTTTATGTTTATGTGACGCTAAAAAAAATTAATGCTATGTAAAGTTAAAAATATACTAATTGGAAATAAATATTCATTCACCCCCATCTCAGTACTTCCAACATGAACATGGAAATTAGTTCGCACTTTGCGAAGAATAAGTTCAACAATGTGTAGGGAAATATTTCAGCTCTATGAAGAGAATAATTCAATTATTATGGAGGAAATAATTTAGTGTTTGTGCAATGAATACTTTAATAGTTTTGTAAAGAATATTTCAACAATGTGCTAAAAATATTTGAACTATTGCACAATGAATATTTCTACAGTTATGTAAGGAACATTTCAACAATTGTGTAAGAGAATATTTTTGAATTATGAAGAGAATTATTTTAGTAGAAAGTGGCATAAAATATTTTATGATTAATTTTCTCTATACAAAAGTAGACAAAAAAAAAGGTTTTCGGTTTATTTATGCATTACATACTAAGTGTTAAAGTGGCGGAAATTGAGAGAGAGTTTTTGTCTTCCTTATTGTGATACTGATAAAGTTTCTCCACAATTAAGTCATTGTTGAACACTCTTCAAGAGAGCACATGAATTTTTATAATGTAAGTACTTTTTCTAGCATAAAAATGTTATTTATAGTGTCAATTTGTTCTCCCAATATATTTTTCCCCATGATATTTTGTTGTAAGTGGTTTCTTTTTTATTTCATGTGCTTCCACCTAGTGTGAATTTGAATTTTTAACAAATTATTCAATCAAAAATAGCTTAGGAATTTTACTTTGCACCTAAACTTCAATTTATTTGGTATCATAGATTGATCACCTTGAATCTATTTTGAAGGGAAAATTTCATTTGATCTAATCTTTTCTTGAGTGGGAGCTTGTGTAAGAGGAAATCGTTTAGTAGGGAAACAACAAGCAACTTTGGAATAGAATTGGAGAAGTTCCAAGTAAATAACTTTGAGGTTTGGAAGATCAACATGGAGGGTCTTATTGTAAAAATAGATATATGGATTGAAATATAAGGAATTCAACCCATTGTTACATCAAATGAATAATGGTTAGTGTTAGAGAGAAAGGAAAGTTGTATTATAATGCTTCTCTTGGCCAATTTAGTTTCATTAAATGTTTATGAAGAACAAAATGTAGCTCTTTCCAAAAGAACTTGGGGGATGTGTAGCAAGATAATTCCTTGGTTAATAAAACTTTTCTATAGAAAAATTGTTTAGCTTTAGAATCATGATGGTGATTCTATATCTAAGCACTTGAATATATTTAATACTATTTTGACCCATTTAGTCTTACTTCAAGTGAAGACGGATGAGGAGGATAATTGTATGTCTCTTTTGTTTTCTTTACCCAATTTATGGGGAAAGCTTGTGGTGGCCATTAGAAACATTGTAAAAAACTTATTTCTTGATGAAGTTGCAACTACCTTACTGTCAGAGGATATGAGCTAAAGATATTTTGAATTCACTAATGAGGCCTTTACAATTTTTTAAATATCAAAGGATAAATGAAATCATATAAAAGAGTAGATCCAAATCTAATGGGAGAGAAAAGTCTACTAGAAATTTGAAGGAAAAATAATGGAACTATGAAAAAATTGGGCAGTTAAAAAGAGACTACAAAGAAGAAAAGAATAATAAGAAATAAAATTATGATTTTGATAGTTATTCGAAAAAATATTCTTAGAAGATATTGGTGATGTATTTGTTGCAGCTTTTGCAACCTGAGGATTCTGAAGTGTATGTCCGATTGACTTTGGAGCTTCCTTCCATATCACTTCTCATCAATGGTGTTTTTCCATGTATGATAAATGTAAAGGTGAAAATTTATTCCTTGGTAATTATTTTACTCTCAGCATAGTTGGGTATTATAGAGTCTTGATTAGTTTCTTGGTCGTAGAGTAAAGGGGATCAATGGAGTTTTTCACATTCCATGTTTAACATGAAATATACTATCAATAAATACACTTAATGATGTAGGTTTTCAAGTTGTTCTCTCTTAAAAAGGGTGAAATATGGAACATGGATCTATGGTACTTTCTAAGTGCCTTCATGTGGGTAACGTATTTCAGCTTGATGCATCTATTGCTGAAAATGAAGGTTTTTTTACTTCTATAGTAAAGATATTTATAGAATATATTTCTTAAAAATTAAAACATGTTGAAAGAGATATTTTTTTCAAAATGAAGTTACCTATAGAGAGGAAAATTATATGGCACAATAGATTAGTCCATATCAGTAATAATGGCCTGTGGGCCTTAAAAATAAAAATATTTGTAATTTCTTGAAAGAATATTCTCTTGAACTTTATTTATGAGACCATTGCATATATAGAAAAAATATCCATTTTCAGTTTTACTCTAGTTCTCATAAATATTTTGGGTTGTTGGGATTAATTTATTATTATGTGCTTGTCTAGTCAAAGTTCATTCAATTTCTAGGGATTTGTATTATGTGTCATTCATTTATGATTATTCAAGGAGGACATGGGTATACTTCCTTAAAATTAAATCTAAAGTTTGTTTTCAATTAAGGAGATTAAATATCTCTTTATCAATTAAATAATTATGAGTAATAATGTGTTTAGGAATAATAATGGAAGTGAGTTATGTTCTTTAGGTTTTGTTAAGTTTTGCAAGGATAATGACATAAAATTACATAATAAAACTCCATATATCCATTAAAACTATGTAGTTGTAGAATAGATGAATAGAACATTGATGGAGAGAGTTATCAATATGCTTAGGGAAGTTGGCATAGAGAGTTAGTTTTGGGATGAAGAAGTTGTTATTGCATTCTATTTGATTAATAACTCTATGACATTATATTTTGTGAATAACATGCCTATGGAAGTTTGGAGTAGAAAGTATCCCTCTCTTCAACATATTTGTGTCTTTGGTTGTGAGGAATATTATCTTGTGCCCAAGGATAAGTGGATGACGTTTGATAATAAGGTACTAAAATATATCTTGATTGGTTATTGTATTGGTGTGAAAGGATAAATGCTTTGGGATCCTATGGTGTAATATTTTGAACAAAATAAATATTATTTTCAAATAAGTTAATACTTCTATGAAATTAGAACAACCGAAAGAGGATGAGAAGAATTTATTGGTTCAACTACCACCAAAATCCAATAAAGTTTCCACAAGGAGCTAAAGAAGAAATACATGAAGGATATGATGGGGATTAAGGTATGGAGATTCTGAAATAAGATGAATAAATTCCACCTCAAACTTCTGGGAAGTCTGCTCTAATGAGGCTCATAGTTACATATATTTTAAGGGGTTAAAATTTCATCCTTTATCTTAACGTTACCACTCTGTCCCATTTATTTACATTTTTGTCATATTCTTATTAGTGAGAAGGGTGAAACATTTTTGTCATGTCTTGCTGCCTAATCTGATTTAATTGCATGAAATAAAGTCATTTTTGAGACATTTTCGACCTAAGGGCTCAGAGTAGACAAAAAGGAGAGATTGTAGGAGGGTTTTCCACCTCCTTAACTCCCTCATTCAACCCATATCACACCAAGATCTCTCCCAATAGCTAGAATACAAAGGAAACCAAGCAAGTGGAAATTATGAGGAGCCAAGATCCACTCTTCTTGAGATCAAGGAGACCATATTCCTACATTTTAGGGATTTTTTTGGTATCTACCCATTTATATAAATAAGCATGTACACAAGATCATTATGATATTAACTTTGTAATCAGATAGGTAGCTCTTGAGCTCTAATTTAGTATTTTTTTTTACCTTTATATGATGTATTAGACCTTTTGATGCAATGATAATGAGAATTTGTTTGATCCATTACTGATTTAGTCTTGGAGGGCTGATTATTTTGGTTTAGTGCCCAATCCATTGGCTACATCCCTCTTGTGCATTTATATTTTCTTTTTATGTTCCAACACTTTTTTTATTTTCCTTGAATTCAAGTAGCATAAAAAATATCTCAAAATTGTGCTTGTAGCCTCTCTTTCTCACCTCTCATATGGGAGGATGAGGAGAAAGATCTCCAGCCACAATCCAAAAATAGTTTGTTTATGATTTCTTGGAAATTTTAATAGTGTGATTATCATGTTTATCATATTCTTACTGGAAGATAGAATTTGGATTTGTGCGTAGGCCATATTTTAGCTTAGGTTAAGTAGGGTTTTCTATTCAACTCATATTTTCCACTTTTAGACATGTTAGCTTGTAAATTATCAATGAATGTATCTCTGTAGTGGTTGTAGGATTGTCTACAGATGTAGGTAAAAGACCCCTTTCACCACTTTCATCTGGGAATTCATCCTTCTTCCCTCCAACATCCAATTCTACCACCAAAACCATGTTTTGAGAAATCATCTTCATCACCACCGTGAGCACCCCTCCAAGTGCAAAACATACCTTCTAAGGGTTCTGAGATTGGATGGAGGTGTTGGTAACACCTAAATCACTTAATTCCACCACCGCCCACCTTTTCATACATTCCTTCAATCCTTTTCACCTTTATATCCTTCTCATTTTTCTTCCTGTAGCACTTCAATACTTCCTATAGCAATACAGAGATCATGCACCAACTTCCAATAACAGCACTGTAGGTCACCACTTCCACTCTAGTATTTCCATTTGTTCCCATTTGAACTTAGGATAGGATGCTTTTGACCCCCATCTCTGAACTCATGATGAGAAGAGACCCCTAGGCCACTCCAAAGCTTCTTCCTTTGTTGATGCAAAAAATGAGTAGGCATTAGTATTTTATTTCATCCCAGAATTAGCTTTAATAGGAAAAAAAATTAGATGAAATTACACGTTAAGTGAAGCAGTATATATAATTTTATTTTATGGTTTTATGAAGTGTGTAATGATAGAATAATTTCTTTACTACAAATTAATGGATACTTATATGAATGATTTCCCATAACATAGTTTCCTTTTTTATGAAATTAGGTTAATTATTTAAAATTTTCTTTCACTATCAATTGCAAGTAGAATTTTGGTACACACTTTTTTTCTAAGATTAGAAGTAATTATATCCATTACATTAACTAATTTCACTTTAATACAGTAGGTGGAATGGCCTATAAGTACTATTTATTAGGAGACCTAGTTGAGGGTGGCATGAGTAGAGTCCATCTGCTATGCATATAAAACTGTCACCTCTAAGTTTGTACAAACCCTAGGTTGATAATTAGATTTGAGTATACCTTGGGAGTTGTAACACTCTTGGTGCAATATCAGGGCTCACAACTTCTTACCATCGTTGTCGGGGAGGTGTCTAAGTAGATGCTTGTTTTTGCTTAAGAATGTTTTTTTCTCTTTTTGTTTTGCATACAGTTTGAAAAAGTGAAAAGAAACCAAAAAAAAATTATTTCATGCCTCGTAGGAGTAGGTAAAAACAAGGAAAATTTCTACCAAAAACCCCCACATCCCCACGCAATCAACCTTCACTCTTCTTCAGTGACCATGACTTAGAATACCCTCTAGGTGAGCATGTTAAAATATTTGAAGAAACTATTAGGGGAGAAGAAGAATTTGATTCACCTATCCAAGCTATGGCTGAGAACAAAAACGAGGAGGTATTTCCCATAAGAGGAACCAATGTAGAGACTAAGTTGAGAAAATCATCCCTTCAACCCATCCACACTTACGTGGCCTAACTTTTGAAGACCTTGACACTTTCATGTTTGAGTTTATTGTTGTCTGCAGGACTTATGACTATGCCTCAGATGAAAAAAAGTTCAAAATTGTGCCCCTTTACACTCAAGGATACATCCTCACACTAGTTCATGGGTCTACCTAGGGACAGTAACACTACATGGGCCCAAATGCAAAATTCATTCAAACTCAAGTAAAAATAATGATTGTAGGTCCAAATAAACCAAGGAATAAATATTTTTGATTACCCTAGGGCCTAATGAATTGTTAGAAGACTATGATGAAAGGTTTCAACTTAGCTATAAGAGGGCTAACTGCACCCTTGACCCTATATCACTTAAGTTAGTTCTTCTCCTAGGGATAAGGGAGGAAGTGTTGGAAACCATCAACATGCTCTCCAGAGGGGATATCTACCAGTTGGCCTATGATCGCATCAAAAAAATGTTCAGAAAAAATTTTAGAGAAGGAAGAAAAAATGGTAGAAATAACCAAGGTTTGATCAATATCTCTTCCTCCACCTCATCCATCAAAAGTGCTAGCATAAATTTTTAATGCAAGTGTAAGAAAAGGGATCACTTTAGCCGTATGTGAAAAACACCATAACAACAAAGATGAATACTTAAATTCCTTAGATCTACAATAGACAGTTGAAAAAAATCCTGCAAAAACCTAGATCTATGAAGTAAAATAAGTAAAATAATAAAAATAAATAAGACTTGCTCCAAATATCCAATTGATAAGAAAATATATATAAAGAATTTTATATGTATTAACACCTGGAAAGGGAACAAAGAATAATGTTACAAGTACCCTCAATGGGATGGGTTCTTGGTTGTCCTCAATGCTTCATATATATAAGTTTATCCCTCTCCATGGTGTAGAAAACCCAAGATGTGTTGAACTCTATGGGAGCTTAAAAATCAATAAAATAGTAGCAGTAATGAGAATGATCAAAGCGCGACAATGAAAGTGAAAAAAGTGAACAATGAATGGAAAAACCTCCTATTTCTAACAAAATATTGATTTATCCTCGATAATGACGAATAATAAAATATTATTAACTAAGATCTAGATCTAACTGCTTGGAATATTCTATTATATTTTTTCGGAGGGAAAATGAATTTAAATTAGTTAAATAAATTTATTTATAAATAATAAACCAATAAATGATTTATTTATCATTTCAAGAATGGGTTTAAGGAATAATTAAGAAATAATGATTTTTTTAATTATTTCTAGGTGATTTAGACAAATATAACAAGGAATAATAACTAAATAATGATTTAATTAATTATTCATAGAGAAAAGTAATAAAAATAATGATTTATCTAATTATTTCTAATAATTGGGTTAAATATGACAAGAAATATTATTTAAACAATTGTTTAAGTAATTATTCCTAGAGAAAAATCAAATAAATAAGGATTTATTTAATTATTCCTCACGGGGTTTCCTATGTGAACGAGAAATAACTTAATAAAATATGGTTTATTAAATTATTTCTTATAGTGAAAGAAATTTTACTATGGTAAAATTGGTCTTACATGGTGTACTTCGATCCATATAATTGTAACTAGTTAGATGACCAAAAATTGGTGTAATAGATTTCCCCCCAACGTGCGAGCGTTAGGAGCTAATCGTATGATCGAAACACGTTGTAAGAAAACAATCACCAGACACCGAAGTGGAGTCAGAGAGAGAGATATACATAGACAGAGTGAAGTGAGAGAGGGAAATAACCGAGGGGGAGAGCCCTACAAATTAGATAAGTCTCCTTTAATGTTCGACTACCTATTCTCAATGAGGAGGGGAAGACATACCTATGCCCACCGAGATGACAAAGTACAAACAATAATGGTGCACCTAGTAAAATGAGACTAAGCTATAAAGTACATGATATGCTGGCATAAAATAGGCCAGACAAAAATATAATGGATCCCACATACATACTACACCTGGGACAACAACGAGGACTAAATACAATAATATCTGAGTACATGAGACATAATAACAACCTAAAAAGCCATGAAAAACAGGAAAGGGCTCTGAAAATATGAATGGATCATCTGAGCGATACATGCATGCTCTGGGCATTGCAAGCAACTAGAACTAAACCCATCAAATCTGCGGAGATGCATCTGAGGTTGTGGATTAATATGAGGTCATTTGGGCATGTGGGGGACTACCTAATGGGCCATCCCCTCATGAGTTTTGAATCATCTCACACACACCCGGGAATCATTGGGACAATCTGTTGGATCACCGAACCATCAATTATATGAATTTTGATCATGTTGAATCCAAGCGGATGAAAAAAAATCAAGTCAAATGGAAATGAGGAGCCCATTTTCCTAATTCGAGGCTCTGAACAAGAGTGGAAGATGGAATCAAGGTACAATGCCCTCTAGATCTGTCTTATGGAAATAATGTGATGACGTAGACAGAAGGAGGTCCACCATAGGTGAGGCAATAAGGAATTCTCAACTAAGGCATGAGGAATCATAGTAAAAGTGAATGATGGATTGACACCAAGGATAATGATGGAGGAGGGAATACTGAGTAGTGGACGAATGACTTCCCTTGTCAAAGCATAAAAAGAATGGATGACGTGGCAGCGATTGAATCGACCCCATAGGGGATGAGGGGCAGTATTACTGGAGGCCAAAATGGGTGAAAGGAGAGAGGTATAAGGAAAAAATAGAGGGAATACTAGAACAGGAGCCAAATATACTCCAGATAAACTCCATGAATGTGATGATGACTCAACTCACATGCTTGAGCCAAGGGTGACTCGATGAGGCTGCTACAGAAAATAGGCCCATTGGAGACCATAAAGGCATGAGAAAAATATGGATACTCATGATGAAAACTAGACACATGCATTGAAAAGTATGGAAGCAAAGTGGAGCCCCAAGTACAAGCAGCGCAACTGAAGAAATATGATTTTGAGAGGTGACGAAGTGACCCTTCTTGGAAAAACGGCTTCCGGGTGAAGTATAAAATCACAAAAAACAAAAGGATGCCCATTTTAGAACTTAGTGAGATATTTCCAATGTTGTTGAGGGTTTTTTAAACCAAGCTATGGTTTGATCGAAATTAACAAAAGAAAAAATAGGGTTTTTCTTTTAATAGGGCGATTTCATTGCAATTTGATTCAATTGCTAGTGAACCTGTGGTGAACTTGGAGAGGAGGAGAAGGCCCTAAATCTTGCAGAAATCATAGCAAAAAAACTAATCGTTGGAATCGAGATCCGCCAGTTGCATTTTGGTGGCCTAATCCTACTGTAATTTTTAGCAGATCAAGTTTTCAGGTTATATGCCCAGAGCCCAGGAACAAGACTATGTCCATCCTCACGGCCGGCTCGCACTTCCTGGGCCCTCCACTACAATTTGGCTCGCAATTTTCAGAGGGGAAAACTATCAGTTCACAGGTATAGGGCTGGAAAAGTGCGAGTTGGTAGAAAAGGTGGGTTTGTCCTGGTTTTTGGTTGGGAACTATGGATTGATGATTTTGATGCAGTTTTTATTTCTTTGAGATGAAAAAATGTTTGGTTTGTGTAGGTATGGCATATCTAAATATCAACTGGAGAGAGTGGGATTTTAAGGCACTTCATGGTGAGATCTGGGGATATTAGATGGTCTGAGCCAGACTTGCAAGGTACAAGGTTCTTAAGTTGGTTGAGAACCCACTGATGAGGGCAGGGGAGCCCTTGATGTCCAGGATAGTCATCTACTGGGATCCATACTAGGATGCCTTTGTAGTGCAAGGGCACCAGATCGATTTGACCATACAGGTCATCTATTTCTTGAATATATTTCTGCCACTAGGGCTTGTGGGAGATATACATCTGGTGTTACCATGAGGGAAGAACATATCAGAGTTAGTGGAATGCCATTGCAGATGAGATGGTTATGCTAAGGGAAAGACCATAATGGTAGGTGATATACTTAGACTAGAGACATGGGTTATGGCCGCAATGATACTCCACATCCTGGGAAACCAGACATTCCATCATATCACCAGAGGGTGGATGATGTTTGTTGAGAGTGTACTAAGTGGGACCTACTATGGATAGGCCCAGATGATGTTGTCGTTAGTAAAAAGACAAATGTCGCTATGCAAGTGACAAGTGAACCATGACTTTGCTTTCAATACATTTTTTTGCTCATTCTTCTTCGAGAATATCCCCACAATTTGGCCTCATTTACAGATCAAGGATGGGGGCCCACGAGAGCCCAAGATGCATCGATGGGGGAATCTACTATGGAGAGGAGGAGGCGGGGGAGTTAGATGAGTGTTCCTGCCCAAGTTATTCACACATTGGGATCAGATTTTATTGTATATTGATGATTATCCATACTATGGTATGAAATTTCAAGGGAGACCCTAACTTGCCACTTTTATTGGGTTGTGCTTGGGGATCATATGGTAAGTGAAAGCTGCTATATCTTACGGTGCATGTAAAGCTTTTAGAATATGTATGTGGTATTGATTCCTTACTTTAGGAATGCAGATATAGCATTGGTGAAGCCAACATGGTATATGGGACGACCCGCAGTGCTAGGGGTTGTAGAGTATAGTAGAGCGAGAGGAGACCAGGGACCTGACTATCAGGCCCTACTGGAGGATTCTTGACTTAGATGCGAGTTGATGCCGACCGGTGTATCTAAGCACAAATGGCACGATATTGAGACTACTACATCGAGGGATGTATAGGTCTACCTTCTGAGTTGTGAGGGGTCATGCGGCACATGGAGATGGCGGGACAGGCTATGCAGGATTTGTAGGCTACAGGAGCTGAGCCATTGGCTCAGGACCCTCCATATAGTGATTAGATGTAGGGACATGTGGTGCCCCTAGGTTTTATTTTGCAACATGTTATAGGTGTTAGGTCTCTGTAACAAGCAATATTGGCAAAGTCCGATTACAGATTTAACATCATTTCAACCAACTTTGGGATTCTAGGATCTAGCCCTCCTAAATCCGGAGAGGGATCTCTCCAATATGTAAAAAGATGGATATTGTCTTTGAAGTTTAGGGTGATGATATTAGGCTAGTTATGGAGGCCAAGGGTTTTGTTTGGTTTTCTTAGATGGTTGAACATAGTTACTGTTTGAGGCGGAATGATCTATATGAAAATAGGTTCAAAGGTGAGAAGTTGCAAGCAAAAGAATAAGTTTTGATCATGAAGAGAAATGATGGCAAGTTTTCAATCCATTGGGCTATGGAGTCATAAGGGAATTTAATTGAAACATTCAGGTTCGAGACTAATATATGGGGCAAGTCATCTATGCCTAAGGATCTCTTTAAGGCTTGATTTATGGAATGGAGTGATACAATAAGAAAGGGAAATAACAGATGCAGAACAAAGAGCAGCCCAGGATCTGGTAAGTACTTTGAAACTAGCCAGCCTTTGACCAGGCACTTAAGAAAGACATAGAAGCAAACTAGGATCTGGTAAGTACTTTGAAACTATCTAGCCTTTGATACACTTCCAATAGAACACAAATTAAAAACGAAGGGAAACTTGAAGGCAACCTTTGGAGCAGAAACTAGCGGGCAGGGCTCACCTTTCTACTCATCTTAGTTCTTCTTTACTTAGTTACTTCCAAGACAATCACCAAGATAACACAGAATGGCCTAAGATCTGATAAGTACTTTGAAACTAGTTAGCTTTTGACACATCCTAAGGGAAACAAACAAATAGTTGAGCAAACAATAAAGGGACTCAGGGCTAACCTTTGATTTCCTCAATTCATTCCTTACACAACATATATGAAAGTAACATTTAAAAATAACATTCAGCAGTGAAGAAAAGATGAGGGAACGCCAGCATCTCTGTACTTATACTGAATTAAATTATTTCTAAATAACACGATTAGAAGAAAACATTGGGATAAATATTTCTCAGCCAGAGAAGGTTACTGGTGTACAGTAGGTCCTAACACTGTTTAAACTGTTCTTTACAGTGGAAATGAAAGAAATTGAAAACAGAAATAAAATGACAAGTTACAGTAAGAATAACATCACCATAAGCATAGACCAGGATCCCATAAATCAGCTTGTATTGATAGCTTCAAACCGGTTACAATCTTCAGATCCAATGTTTTAATCCATCTCTCTTCACAACCTAACCTAACTGTTACAAGCAGAGCTCCAAGAGCCCATGAAACCACTATTTACAATCAAGAGTTTTCTGCTCAGAAAAGCTACAACACTTCAGCAATTACATTGACAACCAACTAATCCAACCCCTCACTCATCTTCTTCTGGAGTATTTATAGAAGGATGAGGAGGTGAGATCTGATAAAAAGATCTCAAATACAATTAATGCAGAATAAATGTCTTCCTGACCCTGGGAGGCTCGATGAAGAAATCATACAGGTGTTGCACTGCATTAATACGTTTACACTTATGAAGTAAGCTCGAAGGGAGCTTTTGTTGACCTTTGAAGCTCTGCGTACTATTAGGGTTATTCTGCAAATATTCTGGCATAAAATCTGGTGCAGAAATAACTTGTTGGCTGTTCCGAGGCATAATATCTTATCTTGTTCAATAAATTCGGCCTCTGACTGATCGTCCTGAAGCAATAGGTGGCACTGTGGTGGTTGAGGAATCAATTCGCCTCAAAGTATGGCGGTGGAGGCGATCTGTCTGATGAACACTTTTAGGTTTTTGCTTTAATCTTTGTTCTAAGCCGGGGATTAGGCTTTTTATAACCGTCTTGGCCGTAATCCCCGTCAATCTATTCACAAAACTGTTGCTCTGGTTCATTCTGTCTTCAAAGCCCGATACTCTTCCTCTGCGTTGTTTTTGCGGGTATTCTTCGCTATGCACGGCTGTGTAGGTAGAAAAAGGCATCAGTGCCGTTAGAAACACCGATGAAACGTGAAAAAAGACCTTGTAGGTGATTTCTACAGAGAAATTGAGACACAGAGGATCGTCACCCTCCAGGTCTGAGAACCCTGTTTAAAACACGAACAAACGACTTTTCCCTGCAAAATACGAGAAAAATGAGAAAATCCTGCGTTATATGGATAGACTGCATTGGAAGGCGTGCGGGAGAAAGGAGCGATCAGAGTCGTTGATTGTATTGCGATCAACGGTCGGGGGTGTTTTGAACAGTCAACGGAGGAAAAGGTGGACCGTGCGACGGAATCGGGAGAACGACTGGGAGCCGTCGATCTACAGAGATCGACGGCAGGGATCGGTTTTCGAATGCGCCGGGGAAGATTTAACAAGCAGGCAAGTTCGTTAGAGACTGGGCAGGAATGGCGATTAGCAGCCGTCGGATGGGAGGGCCCAGATCCGACGGCCGAGGTGAATCCCGCTGTGGGGCCACGGGACGAGGTTTAACGCGCGGGCGATGGACATTGCACGGTGGTTTTGGAATGAAGCGGCGGACACGTGTCGGCCAGCGTGTGGAATCGCTGGCCGACGGGGGAAAACCATTTAACGCGGAAAGCGGTGCGGGATACATACCATGGTTTTAGAAACGGACGCGGGGAAAAAAAGGGGGGGTCCACCAGGTGGAGACTCACTCTGCACCGTTGATCTGTGGGACGGATCAATGGTTGAGTTTTAACGTAATTTCATGTTTTATGAAGGTTTTTCACTGTTTTTCGGGTAATAAATCATTTCTGAGGGTTAAGCGCCTGGCGGTCTTAGCACACGATTCTGGCGTCGGGGCATATGGTTGGAGGAAAGGCGGGAGCTTAGCCAAGGGGGCTGAAAACCAGCGCGCAAGGAATAGGCGCTTTTTATATGATTTTCAATGATTTTTGAAAAAGGAAGAAGGTTCCGATAGGCCAAAAAGTGGGTTTTTAGCCTTAGGAAATGAGATTTAATGAAGGAATACGGGGTAATAGATGATTTAGTGGGGGTTTTTATGAAGAAAAGGCAATTGGAGAATGAAGGTAGAACGGAGGAAAGGGAGGGGAAAAGAAAAAGGGATGTAGCAGTTCTTGACTTGGATTTTCTTGGGGAATCAGAGGCTGGGGAGAAGGAAAAGTATGAAGAACCAACCAGCAGTTTGTGATCTTACCAACAGTCTTCAAGCACCAACAAGTTTCAGGATTGAATTTGTTTCTTGAAGGCTGCAAAGAATATTTAGCGACCAGCTGATATAATTGAAAAATATAGGTGGCTAACAGTGGCTCCACTTGGGGATGGTGTCTTCTTGAAGACATCAAGAATCCAGACTTGATTTCTCTGGGATGCTGACTGGTGTCTGACCCATTGCTTGCTCTTGCTTCCTTCTGGACAAAAATCATGTCAGCTATGAAAGAGAGATGAATTTCATCAATACAACTTCTACCTACCCCAATCCTACTGATCTAACATTTTTTCTTCATCAGAGTGCACTTGGATTGGCAAACTCTTTACACAACATTTTATTCTTTTGAAAACAGGAAATCTAATCTATTTCTACTCCTTATTTCTCCCTGAACTCAGATTAAATAGTTGAGCTCAGATATTTCTCTACCTAGTCTACTGTCTGTTGGGATTAAACAGTCCAACAAACTTTCATTCTCTAAATTATACAACAGAAATTTAAAAATAGTCAAGTCAAGATTGAGCTGTTTGACTTGCTATGATCTATGGCATAAGAACAAGTTGCACATAGATTATTATTTGCAGAAAACTAAAAATTAAAACAGAAGGCTTAAGATCTGAAAGTTTCTTATCATGGCCTTCTCTTATTTTCATAGCTCTGTTTTCTCTTTTTTGTGAGCTATCTTTGCCTTTCTTCTGGTTCAAGTTTTGAAAATTAGAACCAGGTCTTCTCTTTTATGACTCAGAAAAATAGGACAGTTTTGAGTCACCTCTGTCTTGGGAACTTTGGTTCAGATTTTGAGTTTGTTTGAACCTTTATTTCTATCCTAATCTATCTACTGATAAGCCAAGATTAAACGGTTTGGCAAATCAAATTTCACTACCCTATCAGCAGAAAATTTAAAACTAATTAGCCAAGATTAGGCTGTTTGAATAACTAGAAGTGTGTTTTGCAGGAGTGGCATTTAAGTTTGCACACTTTCAGATTTATTTCTCTTTTTGGCATGGGGCTGTGCCTTTCTTGTTTTCATTTCTGCCCTCTTTTCTTACTTTCTTTGTTTTTGTATTTTCTGATTTTTCATAACTTTGAATGTAATGATGGATGAAACATTTACAATGGAAAAAAGGTAAAAAGGCTTCAAAAGTGTAGAATGGTTTAAGAAAGGTAATGCTTAAGCATCCTACCATTGACAGGACCCCCAAACAATTTTGTTCCATTCAGCTCTTGTAAGAAGAATGCATTGTTTCCGGAAACTGAATGAATAGAGTAAGGGCCAAGCCATAGATTATCAAATTTACCATGCTTTCCCTTATCTTCCCTTTCAGAGTCCCATTTTAAAACTTTGTCCCCAATCTTAAAATTTCTGGCCTTTGTTCTTCTGTCAAATATCTTCTTGATATTGTTTTGCTTCTGCAATGCTTTGTTATACACTTCCTCCCTGGTTTGCTGAAGATGAATGGTTTGATTTATTCTTCTGATTATGTCATCCTCTTCAGTCTGCAACTCCTGAATTAACTTCATAACTGGTACACCAAGGCTGTTGGGAAAAATTGCATCTGTACCATACACAAGCTGGAAGGGCGACATACCAATGGATTTCTTCAATGTTAATCTGTCAGCCCAAAGTGCATGGATCAGCTTGGTGTGCCAAGACTTCTTGTTGTCCTCCAACAGTTTCTTTACTATGTTCACCAAGCTCTTGTTGGAAGACTCTGCAAGTCCATTACCTTGAGGGTAGTAGGCTGTGGAGTGTCCCAATGTAATCTGGTATTTATGACAGAATTCCACCATTTTCTTTGATCTAAATGCTGCTGCATTATCTGTGATGATCTTGGTAGGACAGCCAAATCTGGAAAGGATATTGGTTTCTATAAATTTTATGATAACTGAATCATTGGCCTGTCTACAAGGAATGGCTTCTATCCACTTAGTGAAGTAGTCTGTGGCAGTAAGAATCCACCTATGTTGGGCAGAGGATGGTGGGTGGATTTCTCCTATGAAGTCAAGTCCCCATTGTTGAAAAGGGGCTTCAACAGTAATTGGATGCAGAGGAAGGGGTAGTAATTTTCTCTTGCCCTCGAACAATTGGCATTTATGGCAAGTGGTTGTCATTTTGTGTACATCAGGAAAAAGAGTAGGCCAATAGAAACCAGCCCTCAGAATTTTGTTGGCTGTTGACTTCCAGTACAAATGGCCTCCACACTCTCCTTCATGGAATTCCTGCTTAATCTTTTCTGCATCAAACTCAGGCAAACATTTAAGAAATATACCACTAGCATTTTTCCAATAAAGACATTTATCAATAATGCAATAGTTTACAGCTTTTAACTTTAGGAATCTTGCCTTTGTTTTGGATAAACCAGGAGGTGTATTTAGATTAAGCAAAACATAAACAATATCAGTATACCAAGGAGAATTCGCAAAATGATCTTCAACAATGGGAGTTGAGAATTCTTCTTGGTCATCCAAAGCATCGATCATATTAATATCAAGAAGTTCACAATTTGATTCAGCCATTAATTTAGCTAGACCCTGGCCTTTGATGAGCTTAGTGGGTTTTATCTCTAAATCATATTCAAGAATAACAACAATCCACTTACCTCTCTTACCATCTGGATCCTGGGTTAGAATATCTTTAACAACTGAATTTGGGACAAAGGCAATGATGTGTGAGTGAAGGATGTATACCCTGAAGTCTTTTAAAGCTTTTACCAAAGCAAAAGCCTGTTTTTCCATAATGTTATACCTCAAAGGGGCATCCCTCAATGCCTTACTAAAGAATGCAATGGGCTGCTCTTGTCCTTGTGGATTTTTCTGTAAAAGGACAGCAGCTATGGTATGTTCTGATGCAAACGAGAAGATATAAAAATCTTTTGAAAAATCAGGACTTATGAGAACCGGTGTTTTGGTTAACGCTTGTTTCACCAGCTCAAAGGATGTCTTTGCTTCCGAGGTCCATTTTACCCCTTGCTCCTTTTTCAACATGTTTGTAATATTTCTAAGGAGCTCAGCCAAGTTGGGGATGAACCTTCTCAAAAATTTTATCTTTCCAATGAAAGACTGCAACTCTTTGATATTTCGAGGATGAGAGATTTGCAATATGGCCTCAATCCTCATGGGATCAATCTTTATACCCTCTTCTGAAATAATGTGTCCAAGAAGTTTACCTTCTTGGAGACCAAATAACGTCTTCTTAGGGTTCAAAGATATCCCGAACTTCCTGCACTTCTCGAAAACCTTCCTTAAATGTTCTAAGTGTTATTCATCTGTTTTTGAAAACACAGTTACATCATCAAGGTATATAATGATGAAGAAACCCAATTCTTCCGAGAATGCTATGTCCATGGCTCTCTGAAAGGTTGCTCCAGCATTCCTTAAACCAAAAGGCATCTTCACATACATGAAAGTGCCCCATGGTGTAGTAAAAGCTGTCTTTAATTGATCATCAGGGTGGACTAGGACTTGATTATACCCTGAATAGCCATCCAGCAAAGAAATTCTTTTAGACCCCACCACTCTTTGCAAAATATGATCCATTTTGGGCAAAGGGTAGTTGTCTTTCAATGAAGCTTTGTTTAAATTCCTGAAGTCTATACAAAGCCTGATTTCTCCAGTCTTTTTCCTAACTGACACCAGATTAGATACCCACTCAGAATATCTAATAGGGACAATAATGCCAGCATCGTGCATCTTCATGATTTCCTTCTTGACCAATGGCAACTGGACAGGGTTTATTCTGCGTAGTTTCTGTTTGAATGGTTTTTGGTTTTCTTTAAGAGGGATTTTGTGCTGTATTATTTCAGTGTCATAGGATTTGAGATCTTCATAACTCCACGCAAAAACATCAGAAAATTCTTTGAACAGCTCTAAGTATTTGAGTTTAGTGTGAGCTGGCAAAGTTTTAGACAGTTTGATCATTTTCGGCTTTTCCTCACTGCCTATATTACATTCCTCCACCTCAGTTTCTACAGGTTCCAGTTTAGGTTTATTGGCCACATCATCAAAATCGAACAGTTCTTCTAGAGGGGCCAAACCCTTGGGAAAACTATCATCCTTAGAATGCAGAGTTTCCAATTCCTCTGTTTCAAATTTTGCACTTAATTCTATTTGGTTTCTGAGTTTGATAGTCTGAAGGTTTATATCTATCAGCTGTGGAGACGGTTCTTCTTCACCAAGAAAATTTTCTTCACTGCAGTCTGTGTCATAATCTGAATCTGAACTATGGAGCTCAAACTCATTTCTGAATTGCATGAAGTCTTCTATTTGTTTATCTCCATCAAATACCTGCCAATATTTCTTGTTATCTGGTATAGCTGGTCTGAATTTTATCTGAGATGTGTCATCGTACAGTATTGGGCAGGTTCTAGCGGCAAAGGCTAAATTGTGGGCAGCAATGTTTCTTTTTCTTGGGACAAAGGTTAATGTGGACTCCTCAAATGTTTTCAAAGGATCCATGACATCGTTCCTGTAGGCTCTAAGTCTGGGGTGATTTGCATTATACTCCCCATTAACTTGCCTAATAATTAATTCAGAATCCCCATACACATTGATTCTCTTGGCACCTAACTTTTTCAAGAGATGCAAGCCTAAGAGAAGGGATTCATATTCTGCTATGTTGTTGGAACACTGAAAGTTTAATTTACATGAAATACACTCTGTATGATTGTTTTCAGTGTTAGTAATCCAGACACCTGCACGAGCGTTTGTTTTGGAGCATGACCCATCAAAATACATAGTCCAGAGAGGAAGTTTTTCAGTTTGGTGGGTGGACTTTGTATCATTTGATTCCTCATGTTTTTCATCGGGTTAAGGACTGTCTTTCTGACTGTCAAGTTTTAAGTTCAAAGGATTGATAACTTGCAGTTCAAGATCTGTGTTTAGTTTGCTAGGACCTTCAGACACAATAGACCGTTTCGGCAATTCAGCATTGTTTTCCTCCTCCTCTGTTTCAGTCCTTAATTCTGTTGCAATGATTTTTTCTGTGAGTGTTTCATCATTAAACATGATAAAAGAATCAAGGCTAGTGTTTATAGCATAGAGAGGGGAGTTTTGGGGCCGATCTTGACTTGTCACTGTGTACTGCATGTGAGACTCCCTATAAAGCTTTCTAATCTGATTGAAAACATGGATAGTTGCATAGGTCATGTCCATTTGCATGGTTCCCTGTAACTTAGCCCCCCAAGATCGTGATAAAAGCATTCCATACTTTGGGGGTACATTAGCCACAACAACATCCATGACTAAACACTTGGCTGGAATTTGGGCTAGGTTAACACAGAGATCTTTTATCAATCCTAGACACTTAACTCTTCTTGAGTCAAAGGAGTACAAATCCTTGTAAGGTCTGGTAATTTCAAGACCCAGGCTTTCCATTACAGCTTTTGGCATCAAATTATGGGAAGCACCTGAGTCATGCATAGCATTGTGCAGAATTTTGTCATGAACATTTAAGCTTACATAAAAGGGAGGGACAGGGCCCTCTTGGAACTTTCCTTCAATCTTTGGACCAAAAATAAGCTCTGGTTGGTCATCATTTAGATTGAGTGTATCTTCGTTATCTTCTAAGTTCAAAGCCTTCAAAATTTTGGACCTATATACATGTTGGGCAGCTAACTCAGTCAAAGGAACAGAGATTTTGATTTTCGAGATTTCCTGTTCCAGGCTGAAAAGGTTTTGATTCTTAAGAGCATTGATTTCAGCCTTGTTTACTGCCACTTTATCAGCAATAACAGCTTGCTGATTTGGTTTATCTACAGTTGAAACCGTTGCTTTTCCAGGAGTACTAACCGAGGTGCTAGTACTACTAATGTTTGCACTCTGTTTTTCAACATTTTGAGTGTCTCTTTCTTTACCATTACCAGAATTATCAGCCACTGTTTTTTCCTTTTGTTTGCTTGTTTTAGACTTGGTTGCAGCGATGTTTTGGGGAGGTTTGTCAGAGGTTTTATTGTTGGGGGTTTGTTGATTAGATTTACTTCTGAGTTCATATTTCCTTAAAGGCTCTATGACAGCGTTTTCCATGTTTTGATAGTAATTCTCATTATCATCTCTTCTGTCATCGTAAGGTGTATAAAGACCTTGTTTTTTATCATAATGAACCTCAAAGTCATCATCATCTACCCCAAATAAGTTTATATCATCTTCCTCTGTTATTTGATCTGTTTGTTCAACCTCACTTAAAAAGTTCTGATGAAAGGGAGGAATGATCTGCTGATCATCTTCCCTGGGTCTGTTTGGAGGCTGATTTCTTCTAATATTCTGATTCTGGTTTTGATTTCTGTTTTGAGGAGCGTTTTGATTTAAAATTTCTTGCGCTCTCTCTAGAATGCTCATTTTCTTCATCATTTCTTCCATCATTTTTTCCATCTTTGAGCTTTAGGTGGAAGGAGTGGATTCCTCTCTAAAAGATACTCTCTTTTCCGCTTTCATCCTTGCTCTTTTCTCCATCAGGTTAACTTCCACAGAAAGAGCACCTCTTTGCATATCTTCAAGGGTTGCAAAAACTCTTTCTCTGAGTGAATATGTCATGTCAGGATCAAACCCTTCAGGAAACTTATTCAAAGCAAAGCCCTGAGGAGGTTTCAGTTCAGGAGAAAGTGCATTATACACACTGTTAAATCTGGTACAATAAGCTTGTACACTTTCCCCAGGGTTCCTATGGAGATTGTTATAGTCGGCAAGGACTTGGAGATGATTCTTCCTTACTTCCCATTTGTTTAAGAATGTTTGATGGAAGGTTTGGAGGTCGTTAATACTATGGGGGGTTAAACCTTTAAACCACTTCCTCACTTCTCCCCCCAAACTTTGAGCAAACAGTCTGATTTTGACAGATTCATTATCAATTTCATTTCTGTCAAAGTAGTCATTCATCTTGTCCACATGTTGAGATGCTGTTGTAGTATTGCTAGCATCATACAATGGAATTTTGGACTGATAGTCCTGTGGAAGATTGACTAATGGTACAGGAAGGACTAAGGGAGCATACCATGCTGCCATGATATGTGGTGGGGGCGGATTTACAAGAGGAGGGGTAGGTTGAAGTGGAGTAGTTTGAACAGTGGATGAAGGATGAACAGAAATGGATGGAACAATAGTAGATCTCTGAGCTGATCTTGGGTGAGAGACACCTAGATTATGTAAGAAATGTAAATCAGGAGGTGTTGATTCTCTATTCCCAAGAGTTTCACTTGTTTCGGGAGATAAAAGTGAAGGCTCAGAATCTAGCTGGTCTAAATCACCAAATGACCTAGTGCTGAATGGGTTTAATAAGTCAATTTGTGATTCATGAAGAGCTGAAAGGTTTTCAGGGACTGAATTAGCTCTTAGGGGTGGTCTGAAAATAGATGAAGATTGTGTCTTAGGAGACTTCCTAAGGATTATTTCTGGGTTATCAACTATTTCAGGTGGGTCTGGGTCAGGGTGGGCTCTATTATGAATCTTTTTAGGAGCCACAATGTTTGTGTGTTTAGACCCAACTTAAACAAGAAAAGTTCAACCAGATATGACAATCTTTGGGAGGTTAACTAATCTGTTCTCACAATTTGAATCCTGCAGTCCTCTAACTGAGTTTGAATGATTTTATAATGATAAGGGTTCTTCCCAGTGGAGTCTTAAGGTTTGTTCAAGATCGTGGAGTCGCCAGGTGGAAAGTTCAGGATGTTTTCAAAGGAGTACACTGTCCACCACAGTGTTTGTGAAACATTCCTTTTCAAGGATATCTCAAAACGCAACAAACTCTAACCAGAGATTGACTGGGAGGGCATTCACCAGATATGTCACCTCTAAAAGAGGATGAGCTCTGGAGGCTACCTGGCCCTTTCTAGACTCTGTCTAAGAGTGCAGGGTAAAACACATCAAAGATATGAACAGGTTATCAAAACTAGTGTTTTACTACCAATCTAAAATGTTTTTGGTATTTTCTGAATTGCTTTTATTTGTGGTCTAAGGAAGAATATCCTAACTCTGCCTCAGAACTTAGCTACGGTTATGAAACAAAGACAGTCTATCCTTATGGCTAAGCTAGCTGATTTTCCAAGGTTAGATAAAAACTCAAAAGAATCCTAGGATTGACCTAGATTGTCACTGATTCCAACAAGTCTCATCATAATTACCAGTTCTTGGTAGTGCTTGAAAAGGCTGCTTGTTACTCTCAAGATGTTATATGGAAATTCTGGGCAAGGAGTTCCCCAGCGGAGTCGCCAGAAATGTTAGGTCCTGGTGGCTCAAGCTGGCTAATAAAGCAAGTGCTCTATGAACCCCAACGAAAGCTTCTTTATGAATATATTTGAATGTAAAAGACTGTAAGTTCCCCCCAGTGGAGTCGCCAGAAATGTTAGGTCTCTGTAACAAGCAATATTGGCAAAGTCCGATTACAGAGTTAACATCATTTCAACCAACTTTGGGATTCTAGGATCTAGCCCTCCTGAATCTGGAGAGGGATCTCTCCAATATGTACAAAGATGGATATTGTCTTTGAAGTTTAGGGTGATGATATTAGGCTAGTTATGGAGGCCAAGGGTTTTGTTTGGTTTTCTTAGATGGTTGAACATAGTTACTGTCTGAGGTGGAAAGATCTATATGCAAATAGGTTCAAAGGTGAGAAGTTGCAAGCAAAAGAATAAGTTTTGATCATGAAGAGAAATGATGGCAAGTTTTCAATCCATTGGGCTATGGAGTCATAAGGGGATTTAATTGAAACATTCAGGTTCGAGACTAATCTATGGGGCAAGTCATCTATGCCTAAGGATCTCTTTAAGGCTTGATTTATGGAATGGAGTGATACAATAAGAAAGGGAAATAACAGATGCAGAACAAAGAGCAGCCCAGGATCTGGTAAGTACTTTGAAACTAGCCAGCCTTTGACCAGGCACTTAAGAAAAACATAGAAGCAAACTAGGATCTGGTAAGTACTTTGAAACTATCCAGCCTCTGATACACTTCTAACAGAACACAGGTTAAAAACAAAGGGAAACTTGAAGGCAACCTTTGGAGCAGAAACTAGCGGGCAGGGCTCACCTTTCTCCTCATCTTAGTTCTTCTTTACTTAGTTACTTCCAAGACAATCACCGAGATAACACAGAATGGCCCAAGATCTGATAAGTACTTTTAAACTAGTCATCTTTTGACACATCCTAAGGGAAACAGACAAATAGTTGAGCAAACAAGAAAGGGACTCAGGGCTAACCTTTGATTTCCTCAATTCATTCCTTACACAACATATATGAAAGTAACATTTAAAAATAACATTCAGCAGTGACGAAAAGATGAGGGAACGCCAGCATCTCTGTACTTAGACTAAATTAAATCATTTCTAAATAACACGATTAGAAGAAAACATTGGGATAAAGATTTCTCAGCCAGAGAAGGTTACTGGTGTACAGTAGGTCCTAACACTGTTTAAACTGTTCTTTACAGTGGAAATGAAACAAATTGAAAACATAAATAAAATGACAAGTTACAGTAAGAATAACATCACCATAAGCATAGACCAGGATCCCATAAATCAGCTTGTATTGATAGCTTCAAATCGGTTACAATCTTCAGATCCAATGTTTTAATCCATCTCTCTTGACAACCTTACCTAACTGTTACAAGCAGAGCTCCAAGAGCCCATGAAACCACTATTTACAGTCAAGAGTTTTCTGCTCAGAAAAGCTACAACACTTCAGCAATTACATTGACAACCAACTAATCCAACCCCTCACTCATCTTCTTCTGGAGTATTTATAGAAGGATGAAAAGGTGAGATCTGATAAAAGGTGAGATCTGATAAAAAGATCTCAAATACAATTAATGCAGAATAAATGTCTTCCTGACCCTGGGAGGCTCGATGAAGAAATCATACAGGTGTTGCACTGCATTAATACGTTTACACTTATGAACTAAGCTCGACGGGAGCTTTTGTTGACCTTTGAAGCTCTGCGTACTATTAGGGTTATTCTGCAAATATTCTGGCATAAAATCTGGTGCAGAAATAACTTCTTGGCTGTTCCGAGGCATAATATCTGATCTTGTTCAATAAATTCGGC
Organism: Pinus albicaulis; assembly: GCA_034641835.2. Lineage (NCBI taxonomy): Eukaryota > Viridiplantae > Streptophyta > Pinopsida > Pinales > Pinaceae > Pinus > Pinus albicaulis. Next base: position 1,168,733,966 of record CM076577.1, read on the forward strand.
CTCTGACTGATCGTCCTGAAGCAATAGGTGGCACTGTGGTGGTTGAGGAATCAATTCGCCTCAAAGTATGGCGGTGGAGGCGATCTTTCTGATGAACACTTTTAGGTTTTTTCTTTAATCTTTGTTCTAAGCCGGGGATTAGGCTTTTGATAACCGTCTTGGCCGTAATCCCCGTCAATCTATTCACAAAACTGTTGCTCTGGTTCATTCTGTCTTCAAAGCCCGATACTCTTCCTCTGCATTGTTTTTGCGGGTATTCTTCGCTATGCACGGCTGTGTAGGTAGAAAAAGGCATCAGTGCCGTTAGAAACACCGATGAAACGTGAAAAAAGACCTTGTAGGTGATTTCTACAGAGAAATTGAGACACTGAGGATCGTCACCCTCCAGGTCTGAGAACCCTGTTTAAAACACGAACAAACGACTTTTCCCTGCAAAATACGAGAAAAATGAGAAAATCCTGCGTTATATGGATAGACTGCATCGGACGGCGTGCGGGAGAAAGGAGCGATCAGAGCCGTTGATCGTATTGCGATCAACGGTCGCGGGTGTTTTGAACAGTCAACGGAGGAAAAGGTGGACCGTGCGACGGAATCGGGAGAACGACTGGGAGCCGTCGATCTACAGAGATCGACGGCAGGGATCGGTTTTCGAACGCGCCGGGGAAGATTTAAAAAGCGGGCAAGTTCGTTAGAGACCAGGCAGGAATGGCGATTAGCAGCCGTCGGATGGGAGGGCCCAGATCCGATGGCCGAGGTGAATCCCGCTGCGGGGCCACGGGACGAGGTTTAACGCGCGGCCGATGGACATTGCACGGCGGTTTTGGAATGAAGCGGCGGACACGTGTCGGCCAGCGTGTGGAATCGCTGGCCGACGGGGGAAAACCATTTAACGCGGAAAGCGGTGCGGGATACATACCATGGTTTTAGAAATGGACGCGGGGAAAAAAAGGGGGGGGTCCACCAGGTGGAGACTCACTCCGCACCGTTGATCTATGGGACGGATCAACGGTTGAGTTTTAACGTAATTTATTTGGCGGAAAAATAAAATAAAACCCGACTTTCATGTTTTATGAAGGTTTTTCACTGTTTTTCGGGTAATAAATCATTTCTGAGGGTTAAGCGCCTGGCGGTCTTAGCACACGGTTCTGGCATCGGGGCATATGGTTGGAGGAAAGGCGGGAGCTTAGCCAAGGGGGCTGAAAACCAGCGCGCAAGGAATAGGCGCTTTTTATATGATTTTCAATGATTTTTGAAAAAGGAAGAAGGTTCCGATAGGCCAAAAAGTGGGTTTTTAGCCTTAGGAAATGAGATTTAATGAAGGAATAAGGGGTAATAGATGATTTAGTGGGGGTTTTTATGAAGAAAAGGCAATTGGAGAATGAAGGTAGAACGGAGGAAAGGGAGGGGAAAAGAAAAAGGGATGCAGCAGTTCTTGAGTTGAATTTTCTTGGGGAATCAGAGGCTGGGGAGAAGGAAAAGTATGAAGAACCAACCAGCAGTTTGTGATCTTACCAACAGTCTTCAAGCACCAACAAGTTTCAGGATTGAATTTTTTTCTTGAAGGCTGCAAAAAATATTTAGCCACCAGCTGATATAATTGAAAAATATAGGTGGCTAACAATAGGCATGTCGGATGTATTAGAGTAGTGGACTCCAAAAAATTAATGATTTTGTCGACACATCTTATGGATATGCATATTTTTATATATCCCGAGTATATGGTTTTCCATTTGTTTATTATTATTGTCTTGTTTAAAATTAATGTGATAAGTGCCAATATATAATATTGTTTTCAGTGCTATCTACATAGTAATTTTGGGCTCTAGGTACATAACTGAATGTAATGGTTTCAAATTCTCACACTAAGAAATTCAATCGTAAATATATTCTAAACATAACATGGTTATTCACATGAAACACACCATTCAATTGCATGAAAAGTAGCAAGGAATACAAACGAAAATGAAGATGAAGGATTGCATTGATCAAGGGCATCAACTAACAAACCTATCACTACATCACATTCGCCCTGATTATTGGTGGCAAATCAAATGCATACGCCGTTGGAGTGGACTAACGAATGCATTGGGTTAAAAATGGCCTAGATTGTTGAGGCTAGATTCCAGGAGAGATGACTTGCACCATCGGCATAGCCAATATATGGTGTGGATGATGGATCCATAAGAAAGGCGCCACAAGATAATAAATGAGATGATGAACAATGCAAACTACCTAAATGAATGATAGAAATAAAACATGCATATTGATGGGAGATGCTATGGGTAAAATATCTTAAGGTAGAGTGCATTTCGAGGGTTAGGAAGGAGTTGGCGTTCGAAATTCTCTAGAAGGTATGCCCCCTTGCCCAAATCCTTACTAGTTCTATAAGGTCCTAGCAATAATGAGTCAAACTTCCCATGACCAAGGACATCATGAGCCTGTCCATACACTAGAATAAGATCGCCTTCGTGAAAGGTATGAGGGTGGAATTTTCGATCATATTGAGATTTGGTGCACTTATTGGCCCATTCAATGGTTTCCAATGCAATACGATGGTCTTCGAAAGCATGCTAAAGCATGATAAGTATTCTTTCTAAAGGTTGGGTTTTAGGGAGAAGTTTGACGACTAGGTGAAGGGAGGGGATTTCGCACTTGATACGTAAGACTACCTCCTCACCAAAAACAAGGTGGAATGTAGTAAACCTAGTGGTGGTTTTAAGAGAATTTATATAGGCCCAAAAAGCAAGGAAGAGCATAAGGTGTCATTTGGTTTTTTCCTTGTTCAATTTTCATTGAAGCATAGATTTAAGAATTTTATTGATCGCTTCAACTTGACCATTACCTTGGGGGTACTAGGACAATGAATATTGGTGCTCAAAGTCCAATAGAGAGGATAGCTCACGCCAAATCTCATCTTCGAAATGCTGGCCATGTCCACAAACCAATTGTTTTGGAACCCCGAATGAGCGATAACATGGTTAAAGAAAAGGAGAGTGATAGTAGCTACCGTTTTATTGAACATTGGCATGGCCTCAGCCCATTTGGTGAAATAGTCAACCGCCACAATGATATACTTGTGGTTACCAGTAGATAGAGGTCAACACTCCATAAATTCAATGGCCCACTTATAGAAGGGATTGAATGATATGACAGGATGGAGGGGAGCGAGTGGAGCTCACTCCTTTGGGGTGAATAATTAGCAATTGGAACATTGTTTGAATACTTCAATTCGATCACTAAAGAGAGAAGGAAAAAAAACCTAATGTGCATGAATTTTTGGGTAATAGTCAAACCATAGAGGTGGCCACCACAAGCATCACTATGGTAGGCATTAAGGACTTTCTCAGCTTGAGCGTGCATGAGACAATGGCAGAGGAGAGAATCAAGACCGTGATGATAGAGATCATCACCAATGAGATGATAGTCGGGGGCTTGTTGTCGAATACATTATCGAGCATTACGATTAAGATGGGAAGCTAAATTTTGGGTTCATAGGTAGGTGAGGATTTCACCATACCAAGGGTCATCCAAAGTAATGGAAAACCAATGTTCATCGAGTAAATCATCATTAATAGGCGGATCTTGCATACCGGTAGGAAATTCAGAAATGAGTTCAAGAAGGGCTAAGAATTTCTTATTCTTGGGTGTGACAAATTCAAGATCGAACTCCTGAATGATAATGATCCAATGGGATTACTTCCCATTTTTGATCCGTCTACTCAATAGAAAATCCATAAGGTTGGAATTGTTCATGACCTTAGTGGAACACGTAAGGATATAATGATGAATTTTTTGGACCAATAACACAACTTCTAGTGCCAAATTCTCTTCATGCCATTAGGACACAGGGGGAACCATAAGGCTCTTACTAACATAATAGATAACATGTGCATTTATGGTGTCATATTCCTAGATTAGAACCCCAACGACCAAATGAGTGGACGCTGAATTGTACAGGATGAAATCCCTCTCAAATTTAGGAGGAATAATCAAGGGTGAGGACATGAGAGCATGTTTCAGGTCATCAAAATACTGTTGAGCATAGTCATACCAAAAATATGGAGTGTTAGATCTAAGGAGTCTTAGAACCCCATGGGCAGTGGTGGCATAGCCTGGGACGAACCGATGAAGGAAGTCAGCTTTGCCTTGCAGGCTTTGTAATTGGCATAAGGTAAAAGGAATGGGAAGCTCAAGAATGGCTTGAACTTTGAGGGGATAAAGAGTTATAAAATCTTTGGACACAATGAAACCTAAGCTGTTAGGAAAGAAAAAGACACACTTCAGCGGGTTGAGGCAAATATTATACTTGCGACATTAGAGAAAGACAGTACACAAATCATGAATGTGTTACGTCCAATGCCTAGAATGAGCAGGAGGTTGTCAAGGTGGCTACGACCTTATTTAGGTTAAATGGCATGACTCTATAATAAAAGGTTCCCCACTAACTAATGAATGCATTTTTTAACTGATCAGCACGACGGATAACAATATGGTTGTATCTGGAGAAACCAGCCATAAATGATAGAACCTCATGCCCCGCACACTCATCTATGATCTTGTTAGGTCTGTATTTTACTAGTGTAGTCCCTTATTTTTGTTAGTGTAGCCCCCTTATTATTATTGGTGTACCCTTTTAACCCCCATATTGTTATTCTTGTGCCCTTACATTATTAATGTTAGGTTGGCTTGGACTATATTGTGACCCCATGGACTCCTATATATAGAAAGGAGGTTTCCTCATTTGTATCATTGAAGAATTTTTCATTTATGTAATGTAAAGGAGGTTTCCCCCTCGAAGTGGCTTATTTCTAAGATGTTGATCTCTCTTTTCTTCTATTTTTGGAGTTGATTTCAAAACATTTGGTATCAGAGCTTTGGATTATAGGGTTTCTCTGCTCCAAATAGGTCATCATGGATTTTTTTCTATAATTTTTTTTATACAAAGGATCATAAGTTGAAATTTTTACAAAGAGAATCCAAACTCCCAAGGAACTTCATTTAGAAATTCAGATCTTAATTCACACTATTTTCAGAGATATGATCTGTGGATGTTAGGGTTCTTTTCAGGCTCCCGAATTTCACCTAAATAGGTCATTTTTGAATTTTCGTTATAAATTTGTTTCTACGAAGGCGCAAAAGCTGAAATTTTTACAGAGCGATGCTGAGATCCTGAGAGACATCATGTAAAAATTTCAGATCTTGGTTCGCAATATTTTCGGAGATATGATATGTGGAATTTAATGTTTTTTCAGGCTCCTGAATTTCATCTCAAAGAGGTGACCTTGGGAAAGGTGTCATAACCCACTCTCTGAGCATCAAATTATAATTTTGTAAAAAGTGGCCGAAATTACATAGACTTTAGTTTCTTTTATATCAATTTAAGAGTTCAAGGAGGAACCAGTGACATGTGGCATGTCATACAATTTCACTCTACTCAACCAGTCCATAATTAGGTCATTGTGGGAGATTGGGCATAGCTTTTCCTTGAAGCATCCAAATCAGGTCAGACCCATGGCATTCAAAAGAAGATTCATGGGGATACTATAGGACATAATTTCAGATATTGAAGATCCGAAATAATAGGGATAATTCAGTTTCAATATCGGGCTCCTCAAAAGCAAGAAAACAGTGTGTATTTTTTTTTCAAATTTCATAAGTCTTGTTTGAAAAATCAGTGCAAAGTGATTCCAAGGGAATATTGAAGCATAGAAATTAGTATTGGGTTATAAAATTCCCCCTAAAATGAATTCAACACCCAGTAAGCCCTTAGAATACACTACTATGACTCATGAATATGAAGAATTGCAACATGATATATCACAATTACAAGAGAAAGTCCACCAAATTTCACTCTTGCAAAGAGCAACAAAAAATGAAATGGAAGTTTTGAAGAAAGGCATGGAAGATAAGATGGATGGTTTGAAGAAGGGCATGGAGTCTAATATGGATTTTTTGAAGAACGAAATGGAACCTAAGATTCATTGTATAGAATAAAAAATGAAAGACAACATGGAAGACATGAAGAATGATCTAATGGAAGGTTTGAAGGAACGTTTGACAAAGATGATACAAGAAATGATTCCTAATGGCGAAAAGGTAGTAGAGGAAACTCTTGATCAGAACAAAATAAATTTTGCTCATTATTTCATAAACTCAAACATTGGATGGAAGACCCACCATATTCCAAAGATCGATATGAGGAAGTTTGATGGCAAGGATCATGTAACATGGATACTACAGATGGAGCAATATTTTTATCTCAATAATGTGAAAAACACACAAAAGGTACACATTGAAACTTTATATTTAGATCAAAATACATTTTTATGGTATCGATGTCTTTTCTCCCGTAAAAAAATTGTCACCTGGTAAATTTTTACAGAGGAAATGATAGCACATTATGAGGATAAAAAGAGTAACTCATTCTTTACCCAATTGATAAATCTCAAACAAAAGGGTTCAGTGCTGGAGCACATTGACGACTTCCAAAAATTGAATATAAGGGTAACTGATATTCCAGAGGAGAAACAATTGTATTCAAAAACCTCCAAATGTTTCTTTCGAGTACAAGAGGTGGAATATCTGGGTCATATTGTATCTCATGAGGGTGTTAAGGTAGACCTATCAAGATCAAATCCATTAGGGAGACTCATTTATTTTGAAAGTCATCCAATCAAAGGAACGTATCTACATAAAGCTACTTATGAGAAGGAAATTTTTGCAATAGTACATGCACTAAAGAAATGGAAACCTTACCTAATGGGAAGACACTTCAAGGTAAAAATTGATCATGATAGTCTTAAGAACTTTTTGGAACAAAGACTATATTTAGAAGAGCGGCAAAAATGGGTCACAAATATGTTCGTTTATGACTTTGAAATCATCTACAAAAAAGGGAAGTTAAATTTTGTTGCAAATGCACTCTCAAGAAAGGATGAAGAGATGGAAGCATTTCTCTCTGCCATTTCTATTATCCAACAAGATTGGATAACTGAAGCAAGGGATGAATGGAAGAAGGATGAAGAAATGTGGACACTCATTAAAAAGTTGCAGCGAGATCCTAGTACATCTAATACGTCTAGTTGGAAAATTGATTCCTTATGGTACAAAGATCGCTTATATATTTGTAAGAATTCCCTACTAAAACAAAATATTATGTTGGAATTGCACACTTCTCCTTTAGGAGGACACTCAATATTGTTAGAAAATTAAATATTATAGAGCAATGAAACACATAAAATATGCAGAAAACGCAAGCACAAAAAACACATCAAACCAGAGAGACACAGATATACGTGGTTCACCCAGTTTGAGCTACATCCACCCCGAATAGCCAGTCCTTCCTTTCTATTATCCAGAAAAATGAAGAGACACAACCTACAACAGATCTGTTGTAATATCCAAAGTTTTCTCTCACATTCTCCCTCTCTGTTTATTGCTCCAAGAATACACATACATTACACAGCCGCAATACAATACCCTCATACAAGTGAGGGGGTGCCTTCTAGTGCAAAAAACCCTAAACTAAACATAACTTCTACTGTCAGATCATCGGCCTAATGAACAGCCTAGATTGACTAGAAATTACTATACTTTTACAAGGCAATTTTACATCTGTTTTTAGCTTCGGGGGCACTGCCCCCGAAACCCCCCGCCAGGGGGGGGCTCCATGAAGTCGCAACTGCCCACCCTAGACCCTCAAGGCGGCGTTTAATTACGGGCGGCATTTCCGTCCACATTAAGGTACATGGGTCAAATGCTGTGATACAAAATAAACAAGATAATCAGGCTCCACACCCAACAATCTCCCACTTGGAGACTGATTGTAGAAACTCCATCGCTGCTTCATTTGCTGAAAAATGACTCCTCTTTGGACCTGGTTGTTCCTCATCTTCATCGTCATCCTTGAAGACCAATTGAAAATGAGAATATTCTCAGTTTCTCCCTGGTTACAACTTTTGTCAGCATATCTGCAGGATTCCGGCTAGTGTGTATCTTTTCCATCCTCAACTTTCCATCTTCCAATACTTACCATATGAAATGGTACTTGAGCTATATGTGTTTAGTCCTGGAATGAAATGATGAGTTCTTTGCAATATGAATGGAAATTTGGCTATCACTATATAACGTGCCCATATCATGCTTCTTACTCAATTCATCCATAAACCTTTGTAACCAAATCATTTCCTTACTAGCCTCTCTAGTAGCAACATACTCTACTTCTGTTGTTGAAAGTGCAACAACACTCTGGATTTTTGAAACCCAACTGACAACTGTTCCACCTACAGTAAATACATATCTTGTAGTGCTCCTCCTGTTATCTCTGTCACCTACCATATCTACATCAACATATCCCTATAGATCAATGTTTGAACCACCAAAGCATAATGCTTGATTTGTGGTACCTCTCAAATATCTAAGAATCCATTTTACTGCCATCCAATGTTCTTTTCCTGGATTTTTCATGTACCTGCTTACAACTCCCACTGCATGTGCAATATCAGGCCTTGTGCAGACCATTGCATACATTAAGCTTCCAACTGCTGATGCATATGTAACTTTAGACATATAGTCCATTTCTTCTTGGGTCTTGGGGCACATATCCTTACTAAGTTTGAAATGGCTAGCAAAAGGTGTACTAACTGGTTTTGCATTGTGCATATTAAATCTTTTCAACACCTTTTCTATGTACTCATTCTGAGACAGTGTTAATTTGCGATTTTTCATGTCTCTAGTTATCCTCATACCAAGGATTTGTTTTGCAGCTCCCAAATCCTTCATTGCAAATGAATTTGCCAATTTTCTTTTGAGCACATTTATTTCCTGCATGTTAGATCCTAAAACAAGCATGTCATCTACATACAATAACAATATAATATAGCTGCCATCATTTTGCCTTTTTAGATAAACACAATGATCAGAGTGACATATAGTATAACCTTGTTCAGACATAAACTTGTCAAATTTTAGATACCACTGCCTTGGAGCCTGTTTTAAGCCATACAAGCTCTTCTTTAACCTGCACACCAATTTTTCTTTCCCTTTTACCTCACATCCTTCTGGTTGTTGCATGTATATCTCTTCCTCCAAATCTCCATGGAGAAATACTGTCTTTACATCTAACTGTTCAAGATGTAAATCTTCCGCTGCTACAAGACTTAAGATAGTTCTGATTGAATTCATCTTAACAACAGGAGAAAATATTTCATCAAAATCAATACCTTTCTTTTGTGCAAACCCCTTCACCACAAGTCTAGCTTTGTACCTCTGTTTTCCTCCATCTTCTTCCTTCAGCCTGTAAACCCATTTATTCTGAAATGTAGTTTTACCTGCAGGAAACTTGACTAAGTCCCAAGTCTGGTTATGCATTAAGGAGTCCATCTCTTCTTCCATGGCTAGCTCCCACTTCTTCCTACTTTCAACCTGCATTGTTTCTTCATAACATTCAGGTTCACCAAAATAAGTCAGCAATAAATAATATAATGAAGGAGAGTATCGTTCAGGGGGTCTACTTATCTTGGTAGATCTTCTAACACCACTTTCAGGTGTTTGAGGTGCTTGTTGCTATTGTGGTGGTTGCTGCTGCTGTGGTTGTTGATTATTATTATTTTCAGGCACCTTTACTTTTCAATTATCTCATCAAGAACCATGTATTCCTTGCTTTCTTTTTCCTATTTCTTTTCTTGCAACTGATTCTTATACAAGACCTTTTCATTGAATATTACATCTCTGCTCCTAATGATTTTGTGATTTTCATAATCATATAAGCGATAACCAAAATCATTAACACCATATCCAATAAAGGTACATTTCTTTTATTTTTCCTCAAGCTTTGTTCTATTTTCTTTATTAATATGGACAAAGGCCTCACAGCCAAAAGGCTTTAAAAAATAGTAGTTTACCTTTTTACCTATCCATGCTTCCTCTGGAATACCACCATCCAAGGAACTTGAAGGCCCTCTGTTTATTAGATAAACAACAATATCTACAGCATCTGCCCAAAATTGTAAAGGCAATCCTGCATGCAATCTCATGCACCTTGCACACTCCATGATTGTTCTATTCATCCTTTCTGACACACCATTTTCTTGTGGTGTTCTTGGAACTGTCTTCTCTCTACGAATTCCATGCTCTGAACAGTACCTATCAAAATCTTTGCTGCAATATTCACCTCCATTGTCTGATCTGAGACACTTCAACTTCTTTCCTGTCTAAATCTCAACCAAAGCTTTCCATTTCTTGAAAGTATCAAATACATCAGATTTATTCTGAATACAATAAATCCATGTTTTTCTAGTTGCATCATCAATAAAAGTAACATAATAACGAGAACCACCGAGAGATGATACCTGAGCAGGTCCCCATACATCTGTATGCACAAGCTCCAATTTTTCGCTCTTCTTTTCTTTCCCAACTCTGAGAAATCTGACTCTCTTTTATTTTCCATAAATGCAATTTTCACAGAAATCCAAATCAACATTCTTCAAACCTGGCAACAAATTTCTTGAGTGAAGAATCTTCATTCCCTTCTCACTCATGTGTCCGAGCCTATGATGCCATAATGATGCATCTGCTCCTTTGGAAGTTAAAGCATTAACAGAGTTAGAAATACCATTGCATAAATACAATGTACCAACCTTTTCGCCTTTTGCTATTACCGGGGCTCCTTTGGTGACCTTCCAAGTTTTATCTGTGAAAGTTGTCACACAACCTTCACTGCCTAACTGCCCTGTTGAAATCAGATTTTTCTTCAGATCTGGAACATGCCTTACCTCCTTTAGTAACCATTGGTTTCCATTCTGTTGTTTTACAAGAACTTTACCCATTCCAACAATTTTACAGGGTTTATCATCACCCAAACGAACTTGTCCAAAATCTCCTTGAACATAGTCATGAAAATATTTCTTATCAGGTGTGGCATGGAATGAAGCCCCTGAATCCACAACCCAAGAATCAGTAACATTTTCGAAAGAAAGAATCAAAGCATCTTGTAACACATCACCTGTCACATTTGCTTCATGATTGTTTTCTTGCTGTGTGTCTCCTTCTTTTCCCTTCCGAGATCTACAATATTTCTTTAGGTGTCCTTTCTTTCCACAATTCCAGCACACTATTCCTGATCTGGACTTGGATCTGCCTTTCCTTGATTTACTGCGATATCCTGAGCTCTTTCCTCTTTCCATTCTTCTTCCCCTAGACTCTGCACTCAAAGCATTACCTGATGTCTCACCGGAGCTTTTCCGTCGCATTTCCTCGCTAAGGATAGCACCAATAACATCATCAAACTTTAAAGTACTAGATCCAGAGACAGAGTTACTAATGGCCATTACTAAACCATTCCAACTCTCTGGCAATGAGCACAAGAATAATAGAGCTCTAACTTCATCATCAAAGTTTACCCCTACAGAACTTAACTGACTGGTAATTGTATTAAAATCATTTAAATGGTCTGCAACAGATCCACCTTCCGACATCTTCATATTAAATAAACGTTTCATAAGAAATACCTTGTTTGAGGCCGAGGGTTTTTCATATAGTTTCACCAACGCCTTAATCAAACCCTCTGTTGTTGTTTCCTTTGAAATATTGAAGGCTACCGACACCGCAAGGCACAATTGTACTGTTCCGAGTGCCTTTCTATCAAGAATATCCCATTTTGCGTCTTTCATAGTTGTCAGCTTCTTTGTTTTCTTGCTCAATGGTAGGTACAGATCTTTCTGATACAGATAATATTCCATCTACATCTTCCACGGCGGAAAGTTTTGGCCGTTAAATTTCTCGACCCTAAACTTACCATCATCCGCCATTTCTCCCACTCGAACCAGGAACCCTTCTTTCCTGCGAGTTTATCAGCCAAATATACCTTCGGCTCTGATACCAGTTGTTAGAAAATTATATATTATGGAGCAATGCAACACATAAAATATGCGAAAAATACAAGCACACAAAACACATAAAACCAAAGAGACATAGATATACGTGGTTCACCCAGTTTGGGCTACTTCCACCCCGAACAGCCAGTCCTTCCTTTCTATTATCCAGCAAAATGAAGAGACACAACCTACAGTAGATCTGCTATAATATCCTCTATTCTCTCTCACAGTCTCCCTCTCTATTTATCGCTCCGAGAATACACATACATTACACAGCCACAATACAATACCCTCATACAAGCGAGGGGGTGCCTTCTAAGGCAAAAATCCCTAAACCAATCATAACTTCTACCATCAGATCATCTGCCTAATGAACGACCCAGATTGACTAGAAATTACTATACTTTTACAAGGCAATTTTACATACATTTGCTTGGGGACGACGCCCCTAGAAACCCCCAACTAGGGGGGCTCATGGTCATAGCAGAGCCCATGGCCCCCAAGGTGGCATTTAATTATGGGTGGCGTTACGCCCCACATTAAATCTGAGGTCATCTTGTGATAAAAACAACAGAATAATCGGGCTCCACACCAATATTTTTAACTTTCAGGTGAAAGCTGAAGAAAGAATTTTTTTGGGATGGCCTTAAATCTGATATTCAAAAGTTTGTGGCGGAATGTTTGGGTTGCCAGCAGAATAAAGTTGAGACAATTAAGACCCCAGGACTTCTACAACCTTTATCCATTCCAAGTCAACGTTGGGAGGAGATTTCAATGGATTTTATCAAAGGTTTACCTAAGTCCGAAGGAAAGAGTGTCATCATGGTGGTAGTTGATAGACTTACCAAGTATGCACACTTTTGTGCATTATCTCATCCATTTAAAGCAAGTACAGTTGCTACTTCATTTATGGACAGAATTCAAAAGCTACATGGAAGCCCAAGGGTTATTGTGAGCGACAGAGATCCCATTTTTACTGGAAATTTTTGGACGGAGTTATTTTCTTGTTTGGGTACTCAATTAGCTCATAGCTCATCTTATCATGCTCAATCTGATGGTCAAACTGAGATAGTAAATAAATGTTTGGAAGGATATCTTCGTTGTTTTGTATCTGATAAACAAACACAATGGGTCAAGTGGTTACCTCTCGCTGAATGGTGGTATAACACTTCCTTCTATACTGCAGCAAAAATGACCCCATTTATGGCACTTATGGATATCATCCACCATCGATCACATCATCTTTAAGGGAAAATTTGAAGGTTCAAGCAGTGGAAGATCACATCGAGCATCAGCAAGAAGTTCTCCAACTCTTAAAGAATAACCTGAATTTGGCACAAAATCGAATGAAACAACAGGCAGATCAGCATCGCAGCGAGAGAAGTTTTGATGTAGGAGATTGGGTATTTTTACGGCTACAACCATATAAACAAATGTCCCTCAAGCAAGCTAAGAAGGATAATAAGTTATCGCCAAAGTACTATGGTCCTTACAAGGTGTTGCAAAAGATTGGTACTATGGCATACAAATTGGAGCTTCCTGCTTCTTCGCGAGTGCATCCAGTTTTCCATGTTTCATGCTTAAAGGAGGTTATAGGTGAAAATATTCCAGTTCAAACAATATTTCCAGAACTTGATGAGGAAGGAAAAATCATATTGGAACCTGAAGCGGTCATGGAAACAAGAACTCGACAGCTACGGAATCGATCAATTTCGGAGTATCTCATCAAGTGGAAGAACTTACCCACTGAAGATTCTGCATGGGAGGATGAGAATTTTATACGAGAGAATACGGGGGGGATTACTCAAGCATTGAGGATAATTTTTTTGCATAAGAGGGGCATGTTAGGTCCCTATATTACTAGTGTAGTCCCTTATTTTGTTAGTGTAGGCCCCATATTTTTATTATTGTGCCCCATAAAATCCCACTATTGTTATTGTTGTGCCCTTACATTATTATTGTTAGGTCAGCTAGGACTATATTGTGGCACCATGGCCTCCTATATATAGAAAGGAGGTTTTTTTATTTGTATCATCCAAGAATTATTCATTTATGTAACGTAAAGGAGGTTTCCCCCTCGAATTGGATGATTTCTAAGGCATTGATCTCTCTTTTCTTCTATTTTTGGAGATACTTTCATAACAGATCTGGTCAATGGATGATGTGGGGAATTTACATCTGGGATACAAGATTTTTTAGATGTAAAAAATGAGTATGAACATTGTTATCAAACCAGCTCCCAAAATTGAATAAAAGAGAGATCAATGCCTTAGAAATCAGCCACTTTGAGGGGGAAACCGCTTTTACATTACATAAATGAACAATTCTTGGACGATTCAAATGACAAAAACTCCTTTCTATGTATAGGATTCCATGGAGAAACAATGTAATCCTAGTGGGGCCACAATGTAATCCTAGCCGACCTAACAATAATAATTTAAGGGCACAATAATAACAAAATGGGGGTTACAAGGGTACAATAATAACAATAAGGGGTTTACACTAACAATAATAAGGGGCTATACTAGTGATATAGGGATCTAACATGCCCCTCTCCTTCAAAAAAGTGTTGTCCTCAACACTTGAGTAGCTCCGGGTGCTTCTGTATAAAATTCTCATCCTCCCATGTAGAATCTTCAGTGGGTAAGTTCTTCCACTTGATGAGATACTCTGAAATTGATCGATTCCGTAGTTGTCGAGTTCTTGTTTCCGTGACCGCTTCAGGTTCCAATATGATTTTTCCTTCCACATCAAGTTCTGGCAATATTGTTTGAACTGGAAGATTTTCACCTATAACCTTCTTTAAGCATGAAACATGGAAAATTGGATGCACTCGTGAAGAAGCAGGAAGCTCCAATTTGTATGCCATAGTACCAATATTTTGCAACACCTTGTAAGGACCATAGTACTTTGGCGATAATTTCTTATGCTTCTAAAATTTCTTGTGGGAAATTTTTTTGTATGGTTGTAGCCGTAAAAATACCTAGTCTCCTACATAAATACTTCTCTTGCTACAATTTTGATATACCTATTGTTTCATTCGATTTTATGCCAAATTTAGGTTATCCTTTAAAATTTGGATAACTTGTTGTTGATGCTCGATGTGATCTTCCACTGCTTGTACCTTAGAATTTTCTCTTAAATATGATGTGATGGACGGTGGATGATATCTATAAAGTGCCATAAATGGGTCATTTTTTCTTCACTATGAAGGGAAGTGTTATACCACCATTCAGCCAGAGGTAAACACTTGGCCCATTATGTTTTTTTATGAAATAAAAAAAAATTAGGATATCTTTCCAAACATTTTTTCACTATCTCAGTTTACCCATCGGATTGAGGATCATAAGAGGATCTATGAGCTAGGTGAGTACCCAAAAAAGAAAATAATTCCATCCAAACATTTCTAGTAAAAATGGGATCTTTGTCACTTACAATAATATTTGGGTTTCCATGTAGCTTTTGAATTGTTTTCATAAATGCAGTAGCAATTGTAATTTCTTTAAATGGATGAGATAACGCACAAAAGTGTGCATACTTGGTAAGTCTATCAACTACCACCATGATGACACTCTTTCATTAGGACATAAGTAAACCTGTGATAAAATCCATTGAAACGTACTCCCAACGTTGACTTGGAATGGATAAAGGTTGTAGAAGACTTGGGGTCTTAACTATCTCAACTTTATTTTGCTGGAAAAAAAAACATTCCACCACAAATTTTTGAATATCATATATAAGGCCATCCCAAAAAAATTATTTCTTCACCCTGTGGTAAGTTTTTAAAAATCCTGAGAGTTCTCCTAAGGGAGATGTGTGCAATTCCAAAAGAATATTTTGTTTTATTTTGGAATTCTAACAAAGATATAAGTGATATTTGTACCGCAAGGAATCATTTTTCCAACTAAATGAATCAGATGTAATAGGGTCTTGTTGCAACTTTTGAATGAGTGTCAACACATCTTCGTCATTCTTCCATTCATCCCTTGCTTTGGTTATCCAATCTAGTTGGATAATAGAAATGACACAAAGATTAGGGGATTTTAAGGTCTAAAATGGGCCTCTGAAGAAAAATGTACAACCAAAATAAACTTTATAAGAACCAATAGGATTCAAGATGATGATGTCAACCATGGGGGATGGTATACCATTTTTTAAGTAAAAGGGTGAAAATATTTAAAAAAAAATAAAACAATAAAACTACCTTTTCAACTTGTATTTTCAACTTATCTACCAAAGATTTTACTCAAATTTCGAGTGGGAGTACTCGTTGGATGAAAAATTTAATTCCTCATCTAAGGAGTATCTATGTTGCATAAATTTGATGGACCCTACTACACGAAAAATTAGAAATACATGAAAAACAATTTATTGTAATCACGTTTTTCATGTATTTATCATTTTTCAAGTAGTATAATCCATCGAAATTATGCACTATGGGTACTCCTTGGATGAGGAAAATAAATTTTGCATCCAACGAGGACTCCCTCTCAAAATTTGAGTAAAAAATTTGGGAGCTAAGTTGAAAATACAAGTTGAAAATTAGTTTTTTATTTTTTACCTCTAAAATTTGATGATGTAATCAAAACTTAATTTATTATTTCTATTATTATTTTTTAATTTCCTTAGGAGGAAAATTTTAGACGTCAAAATTCCCCTAATGGAAATGCTTCCACCTCTTCATCCTTTCTTGATAGTGCATCTACAACAACATTTAGCTTCTCTCTTTTGTAGATGATTTCAAAGTCATAACCCAACATCTTTGTGACCCAACATCTTGACATGTAGAAGGTGCATTGGTAAGGCCAAAAGGCATGACCAAAAATTCGTAATGACCCTCATGAGTTAGAAATGTTGTTTTCAGAATATCTTCAGTCTTCGTTATAATTTGATAATATCCTAAACAAAGATCCAAGTTGTTAAAATAACTTTCTCCATGTAGTTCATCCAATAATTCATCAATAACAGGAATGGGAAATTTATCTTTAATAGTGACCTTATTGAGCTCCCTATAATCCGGATACATGCGCCATGATCCATACTTCTTGCGCACCAATACTACTAGAGCAGAGAAAAAACTTTGACTAGGTTGAATTATACCGACCTCTAACATTTCTGCAACCATACATTCGGTTTCTCTCTTTTGGACACAAGGTTATCTGTAAGGCCTGATTTTTGGAGGAAAAATTCCTAGAACCAAATGAATAGCATGATCATGATCACGAATAGGTGGGAATCCTTTGGGAGTTTCAAACACCTTGGAGTGATTGTCCAAGAAATTTTTGACATCTGGGTAAATAGATGATTTTAATGTTGGAATTTCTAGTGAGCATAATTGTGAAATTACACCTCATTGTTCTTTCTTCAGAAGCTTTGTCATGACATTAGATCTTATTATCTTTCCCGGATTCCCTGCGATACCCTGTAATTCAACTTCCTTTCCTTCTGAGAGAAAATTCAAGAAATGTTATGGAAAATTAAAAGATATAGTCTCCAAAGATTGTAACCATTTTACTCCTAGTACAGTATCAGCCCTCGCATTGGAATATTCAATACATATTCCCCCATGGATAGATTGATATTATGGCATTTTCTAGAGAAATTTATAGTTCCTCCATTTGCAACCATCACTTGACAGTCTAGTGCTAGGTATAGGAAGAAATCCAATTCCTTTGCTATCTTACAATGAATAAAATTATGGGTACTACCTGAATCAATCAACACTATTACCTTTTTCTTCTTGATATGTCCTTCAATATTGAGAGTTTGAGGAGTGGTAATTCATGCCAATGAAGTACAAGATATGGTCAGATTCATTTATTATTTCTCTAGGGTTGTTTCCTAGTGTACATCCTCTTCTTTTGAAGCTTCTCATTCATTTTCTTTTTCCTCTTCACAATCTATGTAAAACAATTTACGTTTAGCACACTTATGAATTTTAGTGTATTTTATATAACAGTTGTAGCAAAGTCCTTTTTCTCTTTTTTCTTCCAATTTTTGTGGTGTCAGCCTTGTAGGTTGTGGAAGTCTAGGAGTAGCGACACTTCCATATTTATAAATGTGAGTGGTAGGCTTCCTTGTATTCAATGTGCTCCACCACTGAACCCTCTTGTTTGAGATTTATCAATTAGCTAAAGAAAGTGTTGCTCTTTGTATCCTCATAATGTGCTATCATTTCCTCCATAAATATCGACCAAGTGACAATTTGTTTATGGGAGCAGAGCCATCGATACCATAAAAATGTATTTTTTTCTAAATATAAACTTGCAATGCGTACGTTTTCTCATATCGATCTTTGGAATATGGTGGGTCTTCAATCCAAAATTCAAGTTTATGAAATCACGATTAACATTTATTTTTTTCTCATCATAAGTTTCATCTACTATCTTTTCACCATTAGGAATCATTTCCTGTATCAACTTTGTCAAACCTTCCATGTGTGCTTTTAGATCATTCTTCATGTCTTCCATTTTTTATTCCATGTCTTCCATGCCATTCTTCAAACCATCCATCTTAGCTTCCATGCCTTTCTTCAAAACATCCATCTTATCTTCCATGCCTTTCTTCAAACCATCCATCTTAGCTTCCACGCCTTTCTTCAAAATTTCCATTTCATTTTTTGTCACTCTTTGCGAGAGCGAATTTGACACACTCGCTCTTGTAATTTTGATATATCATGTTGTACTTATTCCTCTTCATGAGTCATAGTAGAGACATCTAACGGATTAATGGGTGTTGAATTCTTTAAAGTGGGAATTTTAGAACCCAATAATGATATCTATGCTTCAATGTGCCCTTGGAATCACTTCAAACTAATTTTTCAAACAAGACTTATGCAATTTGAAAAAGAAATACACACCTTTTTCTTGATTTTCAGGAGATCAATATTGAAACTAATGTATATCTATAATTTCAGATCCCTGAATTTAAGATTCTATCCTGTAATAGCCCTTTGAGTCTCCTTTCCAATGCCATAGTTTTGACTTGATTTGGGTTCGTCAAATCAAAGTTATTCCCAATCTCCCACAATGACCTAATTATGGACTGGTTTATTAAAGCAAACTTGTATGGCGTGCCACGTGTTACTGTTTCCTCCTTCGGCTCTGAAATTGATACAAATAAAAACACAGTCTGTGTTATTTTGGGAAATTTTTACAACATTCAAATCCGATTCTCAGAGAGAGAGTTATGACAATTTTCCCAAGGTCACTTCTTTCAGATGAGATTCGGGAGCCTACAAAAACCCTAAATTCCACACATCATATCTCCGAAAATATTGTAAACCAAGATTTGAAACTTTTACACGAACTTCCTCAGGATCTCTTTGCAAATGGGTTTTTTTTTTAGAATATGAAACTTACTATAAAAAAACTTATAGAAAAAATTCGACGATGAACTGTTTGAAGCAGTGAAACCCTAAAATGAAAAGCTCTGATACCAAATGTTATGGAACCATCTCCCAAACTAGAAGAAAAGAGAGATCAAAACCTTAGAAATTAGCCACTTCCAGGGGGGAACCTCCATTTCATTACATAAATTAATAAGTATTGGATGATACAAATTAAAAAAATGCCTTTCTATATATAGGAATCCATGGGGTAACAATATAATCCTAGTCAACCTAACAATAATACTGTAAGAGCACAACAATAATAATAGTTGGCACAATAATAACAACATGGGGGCTACAAGGGTACAAAAATAACAATAAGGGGGCTACACTAACAACAATAAGGGACTACACTAGTAATATGGGGATCTAACAAACCAGATGGTGCCCAAGTGGTGTATTCAATGCGATAGATAAAACTAGCTTACTTGAGCTTATCTGTTTCATCTTTGATAGCCTCTCGTCTGGAAGGATTAATGGGTCTCAAATTTTGATGGACAGGATTGGCATCCAGCCATGTATCAATATGATAATCAATAATGGTAAGATCAAGTCCGGGCATCTCTGAATAGGACCAGATGAAAATATCTCGGAATTCGTTGAATAAATTAGTGTAAGCGTAAATTTCTTCTATGGTAAAATGTTCCCCCAATGTAATGTTTTCTTATACCCCCCATTTCTTGGAAATGTTAATTTTAATGGTAGGAGAGATATTGGCCATATTTCCTTCTTCGAAAGCATCTGGTGCATGAATGGGATTTCTAAACAATTGACCTCATCGGTGATGAAGGCTTTACACTCCAAAACATACTGGTCATGGGACTACTACAAAAGGAGGTACGGTGGTGCATATCATCCGAGGGAAAGTCTGGGGTGGTCATCTATTCTATAATGTCTTGGTCATAATGGAATATGGGAGGACTGGTGTAAAAAATACTGCATGATGTGGTAGGGCTACCTGACGCATCATACTGATAGATATGGTTCACATACCCATCGCTACGGAGGGTAAAAGAAGATATAGTAGATGAAACATCTACCGATGTTGATCCTAGGTTGACAACCGAAAGAGGTTCAGTGAAAACATAAACATATTCCCAGTAAGGGTCTACCACCATGAATCCCATGGATGATGACAAATAGAGGATAGTGGCCGAAGGTTCCGTAATCTTCACATTGGGAGGAGGTATCACAATGGGTGCATAAATTTCATCTAGCTTTGCCGAAGCAAAACTCACAAGCGGATGAGTACAAGATCCACTCCAAGTGGCCTCTATTTTGCAAATAGCCTCAAGGGTGTCGCAAAAATCATCGAGACGAGGAAAAATGGGAGAATAGTGGCCATAAATACCAGACAAAGAACAAGGGTGATTCATGTGCAACAATATGAGATTCTTAGATGAATTGGCTAAGGTAACATGAACCTATGGTATATGATATTTAGGAAATGTCTCGTTGACCACAGGTTTGAGACAAGGAAACTCAAAAAAATTATGAGTAGCATGCCCAACAACATCACACAAAGTGCATGGAGGTGACTACTTTGGACGCTTAGTGGGAGAAGGAGTTGTTTGGGGGGGCTTGTCCTTAGGTTCCTTATTTTTGGCTTTGCCCCCCTCACAAGATTCTTTCACAACAGGAGTAGATTCTTGTTCATGTGGCTGAGGACACTGAAGTGAAGGGAGGGGTCATAGCGACCGGTTGGACCGAGGTCAGAGCGGTATAATGTCTGAGCTGACCAGGCGAAGTTTTGGCTAAGGGATCGATGTACCAGACTGGGACCCCTAGGGTCATTGGGAAGGCTCAACATAGCCACAACACACACCGAAAATACTCCAGAGGGGGGAGCTAGAAACAGTATCTGACTAGAAGGGTAA
Source organism: Pinus albicaulis (assembly GCA_034641835.2). Lineage (NCBI taxonomy): Eukaryota > Viridiplantae > Streptophyta > Pinopsida > Pinales > Pinaceae > Pinus > Pinus albicaulis. The sequence continues at coordinate 1,168,755,106 of CM076577.1, forward strand.
TGGCCTGGTGGAATGGCTCTCTAATGGTTAAGGCTAGGGAAAACCATTCCTGGTTGAAAAATATTGGAAAAAATAGAAACAAAGGGAGAAGGTCCTTCAAAAGGAGGTCCTGAAGGTTCCATCGAGTGACCACCAGGAGATTGCGAAGGCATGGGCTCCTGGCTGATCAAACCAAACTGCTAGTAGTTAGCCTGAGAAGATTGAATCATGCAAATATTCGATGAACTAGGGTCACTGTTAAGAGGGGGGCGACCAAGGAATGCACCAACTTAGTAAGGTGGAATATTTATAGACTCGTGGTTAAACACTAGTGCGAGGTGCAACTGATTTCTTATCAGCCACCGAAGATATGATACACTCAGGAGAGGTTTGAGACTTCGATTCCTAATATGTCAACTGATCGATGGTGACGATATTTCAATTGTGAGGAAAGAACATCTTACAGTGAACTGCAGATGCAATAACAGAAATTGCATAGGTATAGCTATGAACCAATAGGATATTATAATCTAAGGGGGCATTGATGAATTCAATGTCAACACAAACAGTATTTCCCGTAAGAGTGACATGAAAATTGCGGTACATGCCAAGGGGCTGGGAAGGGCGACCATCCCAAGCACGAAAGGTGATGGTGGATGGGGCTAATTTGGGCAATCCAAGTTTATTACAAATAGAGGCGAAATTCAGGAAGTTGGATGTTCCCTCGTTAATGATACATCGCAAGACATTGGCATTACAAAACTTGACTGGTATTTGGAAAGCGACGCATGAAGGTAAGGGGGGATGTTTTGACCTGTTAACATCAAAGAAAAAGGATCCAAAATTCCCAAAGAAAATATTAGATATTTTCGTTGACATGTGCATGACCGAAGTACCTCCAGCATTGACATGGCAGTAGGATATTGTGCCAAGTCATATACGATGATGTATGTGTGGGCGACTTTCATAGAAGCATCATTTCATCGTAATGGTCCTTTGGGGATCTTGGGAATAAAATTTTCCTGAGGTTGAGGTATCTGTAAGGGAGAATTGTGTGTCGAAATGGACTCTATGGAAACTTTGATTTGGGAATCGGTTGTAGACATAGTAGGTGGATTGTCGTATTAGCGCGATCAGGTCTGAAGGTTGACATCAGTGGTATTGACCTCTTTAGAATGCATCATGAGAATCTGGTACTCGGGAGTATTAGACTGTGAAGGTTGAGGGGCGGCCTGACCTTGAGGGGTTTGGCAACCACATATCCTATCTGAGGGAAAGGATTAGTTGACACCACCAGTTGAGCTGGCATAGTATTTGGAGGAGCAGAACTAGTGGCTTGCTCTCCTCTAGATGCTACTTGTGCTTCCCACAACTTGCACATTTTGGGTAAGAGGGGAAAATCATGAGTATAATGGCCATGGACACCAAAAAATTAACAAGGCTTGTTAGTACGAAGAGGCATGTTGTGCTTGGGTGTATCGCCTGGTTGATGGTTGTTAGTGTTAGGTTGGGTCCCTTGGGGTGTGTTTGGTTGAGTACCTTGGCCCGCTTGATGACGCTAAGCTGGTTGATTTTGGTTACCTTTCCCTTTTTTCTTTGAATTAGGAGGATAGTAATGCTCTACTATGCATACACTTGAACTTGGGTGGGAGGTGGTTGTTGTGGTAGAGTTTGAGAAGGCACAAGAGGCTGGGGTCCTAATGCTAGAGGGGATGGAGCATTGGGCTGTGGATAAGGATAGTAAGGAGATTGAGAAAAATTAGGGTAAACAGGTTGAGGAACAATTTTCCCTAGCATTGGTTCATGCAATTTGGTGAATGCGTAAGGCATTCTTTGTCCTAGATACATGTTTCCGACAGGGGGATAAGTGCTAGAGGAGATAGCCGCTCCCTGAAGGAAACCATAGCCCATGGAAGGATGAGTATATAGATGTGAAAGATATCCAATGTTATCGTCAGAGGTGTTATGTGTCCCCGGTGCATTGGCACCACCAGGTCTATGAAGATCCAATAAAATGGTATAAACATAGCTAGACTGTGGGTAAATCAAGTCATATTTCAATGTGACTTGGAGAGACTCTTCCTCGGTTTGAGGAAAATGAGACACAAAATATTTACGAATAGAAGGAAAAATTTTTATGGGAAACCATTCCATATAGATACAGTTGTCGAATGTAGGAGCTCGACACAAGCTCCTCCTTCTACACCATTCTTGGACATGGTCATAAAGGTGGGTGGCAGAAGTTTGATGGAATGTGGTAAAAAAATTAGTATCGGTAACATAGCAAAGAGGTAGCTGTAAATAAGGAAAAATAACTTTAGCAAGAGTGGAAAAAGTGGAATGAGAGGAAACATCCTGGTTGACATACCACTTTCCATCTTCTCTAGTGAGCATATGTTTGAATAGCCGAAGACGGAAGGAGTCATCAGTGATAGAATTTGACGAACACCACATGTGTAAGGAGCAGACATGATTAGTAGGGTCCTCTCCAGAATTTCCTTCAAACATAGGGATGTTTGAAGGAATCTTAGTTGGCATAGTAGGCCAACCTGGATTGTGTAGTATAAGGTCGTTAATTAACTAGCTGAAATCGGGGAGGCTTAAACCTACCATAAAAGGTAGCAAAGGAGTAGCTAGAATGGTTCTGGTAGTGACTGCACTAGTAGCATCTACAGCATTAGGGTCGGAGCTACCACCAACTTGTGGACAATAACCTGCATTGGCGCCTAACATGGTGTCAGAATGAGGTGGAGGGGAATTACTAGGTTCAGAATCAGAGGGAGGACCCGATGAACAAGAATCAAGGTTGATATGGGGACTCAGTGGAGGAATAACTCAAATTCGACGCCATGGAGTAATTATTTCTAATGGACACTGAGTATGAATACCTTCGTGTCTTTGAGATAAGTGCCTTGGGGGCGCAATGATGCAAAGACACAGATGACATGAAAATGATGAAGAGTGATAACCAAAGGCTCAGTGAGGTAGATAGGTTAATTATGATGTTTATGTCTTGGCTTGGTGGTGTAAACCAAACGCTCTTTTCTTTAGGTGTGCATGTGTGAAAGCCATGTGTTAAGTTTAATTAGGCCCAGATGGTTGTATAAAGAAAAAGAAAAAATGTTGAAGTAATATAAATAAAATGAAAATAAAGTAACATAAATAGCTACAGATGCATAAATTAAACCCAAAAGAAGGCTTCCCAAATAACTGATATAAAACGCAGGAAAAATTGACTCAAAACACACAAAACGGCCAAATCTTATCAACTAGCTCATAACTCATCTTATCATGCCCAATCTAATTGTCAAACTCAAATAGTTAACAAATTTTTGGAAGGATATGTTCATTGTTTTTTATCTAATAAACAAACACAATGGGTCAAGTGGTTATCTCTGGCGGAATGGTGGTATAACACTTCCTTCCATATTGCAGCAAAAATGACCCCATTTATGGCACATTATGGATATCATCCACCGTCCATCACATCAACTTTAAGGGAAAATTCTAAGGTTCATGCAGTACAAGATCACATCAAGCATCAACAACAAGTTCTTCAACTCTTAAAGATAACCTAAATTTTATGCAAAATCAAATGAAACAACATGAATATCAACATCATAGTGAGAGAAGTTTTGATGTAGGAGACTGGGTATTTTTACGGCTACAACCTTACAAGAAAATTTCCCTCAAGCAAGCTAAGAAGTATAATAAGTTATCACCAATGTACTATGGTCCTTACAAGGTGTTGCAAAAGATTGGTACTATGGCATACAAATTGGAGTTTCCTCCCTCTTCGCGAGTACATGTAGTTTTCCATGTTTCATGCTTAAAGAAGGTTATAGGTGAAAAAATTCCAGTTTAAACTTTATTTACAAAACTTGATGTGGAAGGAAAAATCATATTTGAACCTGAAGCAGTCACGAAAACAAGAACTCGACAGCTACAAAATCGATCAATTTCAGAGTATCTCATCAAGTGGAAGAACTTACCACTGAAGATTTTGCATCAGAGGATGATAATTTTATACAGAAGGATCCAGAGGTACTCAAGCATTGAGGATAACACTTTTTTGAAGGGGAGGGGCATGTTAGGTCCCTATATTACTAGTGTAGTCCCTTATTGTTGTTAATGTAGCCCCCTTATTGTTATTTTTGTACCCCTTTAACCCCCATATTGTTATTATTGTGCCATTACATTATTATTGTTAGGTCAGCTAGGACTATATTGTGACCCCCTGGACTCCTATATATAGGAAGGAGGTTTTTTCATTTGTATCATCGAATAATTTTTCATTTATGTAATGTAGAGGAGGTTTCCCCCTCGAAGTGGCTTATTTCCAAGACGTTGATCTCTCTTTTCTTGTATTTTTGCACCTAGTTTCATAGCAAATCTAGTCAATGGATGATGTGGGAAATTTGTCTCTAGGACAAGATTTTTTTAGGTTGTGAAAGTTAGTGAAGACATTGCTATGAAACTAGCTCCCAAAATATAATAAAAGAGAGATCAACGCCTTAGAAATCAACCACTTCAATGGGGAACCTCCTTTACATTACATAAATGAACAATTCTTGGATGATAGAAATGACAAAACCTTCTTTTTTTATATAGGAGTCCATGGGGTCACAATAAAATCCTAGCCGACCTAACAATAATAATGTAAGGGAACAACAATAATAATGCTGGATTTTTATGGGGCACGATAATAATAATATGAGGGCTACAGGGGTACAAAAATAACAATAAGTGGGCTACAATAACAATAGTAATGGACTACACTAGTAATACAGGGATCTAACATGCCCCTCTCCTTCAAAAAAGTGGTGTCCTCAACACTTGAGTAGCTCTAGATGCTTCTGTATAAAATTCTCATCCTCCCATGTGGAATATTTAGTGGGTAAGCTTTTCCACTTAATGAGATACTCTGAAATTGATCAATTTTATAGTTGTCGAGTTCTAGTTTCTATGACTACTTCAGGTTCCAATATGATTTTTCCTTCCACATCAAGTTCTGGTAATATTGTTTGAACTAGAATTTTGTCACCTATAAACTTGTTTAAGCATGAAACATGGAAAATTGGCTGCACTCGAGACGAAGGAGGGAGCTCCAATTTGTATGCCATAGCACCAATATTTTGCAACACCTTGTAAGGACCATAGTACTTTGGCGATAATTTATTATGCTTCTAAGCTTTCTTGTGAGAAATTTGCTTGTATGGTTGTGGCCGTAAAAATACCTAGTCTGCTACATAAATAATTATCTTACTACAATTTTTATACTCCTATCGTTTCATTCGATTTTATACCAAATTTAGGTTCTCCTTTAGGAGTTGGAGAACTTGTTATTGATGCTCGATGTGATCTTCCATTGCTTGCACCTTAGAATTTTCTGTTAAATATGATGTGATGGATGGTAGATGATATCTATAAAGTGCCATAAATGGGGTCATTTTTGCTGCAGTATGGAAGGAAGTGTTGTACCAACATTCAGCCAGAGGTAAACACTTAACCCATTATGTTTGTTTATCACATAAAAAACAATGAAGATATCTTTCCAAAAAAAATTTCACTATCTTAGTTTACCCATCAGATTGAGGATGATAAGAGAAGCTATGAGCTAGTTGAGTACCCAAAAGATAAAATAATTCCATCCAAAAATTTCCAGTAAAAATGGGATCTTTTTCACTTACAATAATATTTGGGTTTCCATGTAGCTTTTGAATTTTTTCATAAATGCAGTAGTAATTGTACTGTCTTTAGATGGATGAGATAACGCACAAAACTGTGCATACTTGGTAAGTCTATCAACTACCACCATGATGACACTCTTTCCTTTGGACTTGAGTAAACTTGTGATAAAATCTATTGAAACCTACTCCCAACGTTTTCTTGGAATGGATAAAGGTTGTAGAAGACCTGGGGTATTAATTGTCTCAACTTTATTTTTCTTGAAAACCAAACATTCCACCACAAATTTTTGAATATCATATATAAGGCCATCCCAAAAAATTATTTCTTCACCCTGTGGTAAGTTTTTAAAAATCCTGGGTGTTCTCCTAAGGGAGAGGTGTGCAATTCCAAAATAATCTTTTGTTCTATTTTGGAATTATGGCAAAGATATAAGCGATCTTTGTACCGTAAGGAATCATTTTTCCAACTAAATGTATCAGATGTACTAGGGTCTTGCTGCAACTTTTGAATGAGTGTCCACACATCTTCGTCATTCTTTCATTCATCCCTTTCTTCGGTTATCCAATGTGGTTGGATAATAGAAATGACACAAACACTAGGGGATTTTAAGGTCTAAAATGGGCCTCCGAATAAAAATGTATAACCAAAATAAAATTTATAAGAACCAATAGGATTGAAGATGATGATGTTAACCATGGGGGATGATATACAATTTTTTAAGTAAAAGGGGGAAAATAATAAAAAATAATAAAATAATAAAACTACTTTTTGAACTCGTATTTTCAACTTATCTCCCAAATTTTTTACTCAAATTTCGAGTGGGAGTACTCTTTGGATGAAAAATTTAATTCATCATCTAAGGAGTATCCATGTTGCATACTTTTGATGGACCCTGCTACACGAAAAATTAGAAATACATGGAAAACAAGTTATTGCAATCACGTTTTTCATGTATTTATTATTTTACATGTAGTAGAATCCATTGAAAGTATTTACTATGGGTACTCCTTGGATGAGGAAATAAATTTTGCATCCAACGAGCACTCCCGCTCGAAATTTGTGTAAAAACTTTGGGAGATAAGTTGAAAATACAAGTTGAAAAAGTAGTTTTTTATTTCTTCCCTCTAAAATTTGATGATGTAATCAAAACTTAATTTATTATTTCTATTATTATTTTTTAATTTCCTTAGGAGGACCACTTTAGACGTCAAAATTCCCCTAATGGAAATGCTTCCACCTCTTCATCCTTTCTTGATAGTGCATCTGCAACAACATTTAGCTTCTCTTTTTTGGAGATGTTTTCAAAGTCATAACCCAACATCTTTGTGACCGATTTTTTCTACTCTTCTAAAGATAGTCTTTGTTCCAAAAAGTATATAAGACTATCATGTTATATTTTTACCTTTAAGTTTCTTTCCATTAGGTAAGGTCGCCATGTATTTAGTGCATGTATTATTTCCAAAATATCTTTGTCATAAATAGCTTTATGTAAATACTTTCTTTTGGTTGGATGACTTTCAAAAGAAATGGGTCTTCCTTATTTAATTAATACAGCTCCAATTCCACCTCTTGAGGCATCACATTCCAAAATAAAGGTTTTTGTGAAGTCTGGCATATCTAAGACTGATGTTAGGCCCATTTCCTCTTTAACATGTTCAGAGGCCTTAGTTGCTTTAGGAGTCCATGAAAATTCATCTTTCTTGAATAATGTTGTTAGAGGTGTTGCTATTCTCCCATAATTCTTAAAAAACTTGTGATAATACCCTGTTAACCCAAGAAATCCTCACAAATGGTTTATGGTTGTGGGGAATTTCCATTCCTTAATGGTTTTAATTTTGTTAGGGTCTACCTTGATACCCGCCTTAGATACAGTATGGCCCATATATTCCACCTCTTGCACTCCAAATAAACATTTGGAGGTTTTTGCATATAATTTTTTCTCCTGTAATAGTTTGAGCACCTTGTCAACACGTTGAGAATGATCCTTCCAAGACCTGTTGTATATTAGTATATCATCGAAAAATACTAACACAAAATCTCTAAGGAAGAGTTTGAAAATGGAATTCATCAACCCTTGACAATGAGAAGGTGCATTGGTAAGGCCAAAAGGCACGACCAAAAATTCGTAATGACCCTCATGAGTTAGAAATTATGTTTTCAAAATATCTTCAGTCTTCATTATAATTTGATAATATCCTGAACAAAGATCCAAGTTGTCAAAATAAATTGCTCCATGTAGTTCATCCAATAATTTACCAATAATAGGAATGGGAAATTTATCTCTAATAGTGAGCTTATTGAGCTCCATATAATCCAGATACATGAGCCATGATCCATACTTCTTGTGCACCAATACTACTAGAGCAGAGAAAGAGCTTTGACTAGGTTGAATTATACCAACTTCTAACATTTCTGCAATCATACATTCAGTTTATCTCTTTTGGACATAAGGATATCATTAAGGCTTTATTTTTTGAGGAATAATTTCTGGAATAAAATGAATAACATGATCATGATCACAAATAGGTGGGAGTCCTTTGGGAGTTGTAAACACCTTCGACTAATTGTCCAAGACATTTTTTAGATCTGGGTAAATAGATGATTTTGATGTTGGAATTTCTAGTGAGCATAATTGTGAAATTACACCTCATTGTTATTTCTTCAAAAGCTTTTTCATGACATTATATCTTATTATATTTCCCATATTCCCTGCAATACCCTGTAATTCAAATTCCTTTCCTTCTGAGAAAAATTTCAAGAAACGTTCTTGAAAATTAAAAGATATAGTCCCCAAATATTGTAACCATTTTACTCCTAGTACAATATCAACACCTCCCATTGGAATATCCAATACATATTCCCCCATGGCTAGCTTGATATTATGGCATTTTCCAGAGAAATTTATAGTTCCTCCATTTGCAACCATCACTTGACACTCTAGTTCTAGGTATAGGAAGAAATTCAATTCCTTTGCTACCTTACAATGAATAAAATTATGGGTACTACCTGAATCAGTCAACAGTATTACCTTTTTCTTCTTGATATGTCCTTCTATCTTGACAGTTTTAGGAGTGGAATTGCATGCCAATGCATTACAGGATATGGTTAGACTCATTTCTTCTTTCTCTAGGGTTGCTTCCTAGTGTATATCCTCTTCTTTTGAAGTTTCTTGTTCATTTTATTCCTCCTCTTCACAGTCTATGTAAAATAATTTACTTTCAGCACACTTATGACTTTTTGTGTATTTTATATAACAACTGTAGGAAATTCCTTTTTCTCTTTTTTCTTCCAATTTTTGTGGTGTCAACCTTGTAGGTTGTGGAAGTCTAGGAGTAGCAACACTTCCATATTTACAAATGTGAGTGGTAGGCTTCCTTGGACTCAATGTGCTCCACCACTGAACCGTTTTGTTTGAGATTTATCAATTAGCTAAAGAAGGTGTTGCTCTTTGTATCCTCATAATGTTCTATCATTTCCTCCATAAAAGATGACCAAGTGACAATTTGTTTATGGGAGTAGAGCCATCGATATCATAAAAACGTATTTTTTTCTAAATATAAAGTTGCAATGCGTATGTTTTCTCATATCAATCTTTGGAATATGGTGGGTCTTCAATAAAAAATTAAAGTTTATGAAATCACGATTAACATTTATTTTTTTCTCGTCATGAGTTTCGTCTACTATCTTTTCACCATTAGGAATCATTTCTTGTATCAACTTTGTCAAACCTTCCATGTGTGATTTTAGATCATTCTTCATGTCTTCCATTTTTTATTCCATGTCTTCCATGCCATTCTTCAAACCATCCATCTTAGCTTCCATGCCTTTCTTCAAACCATCCATCTTAACTTCCACGCCTTTCTTCAAAACTTCCATTTCATTTTTTGTCTCTCTTTGCGAAAGCAAATTTGTCTCACTTGCTCTTGTAATTTTGATATAGCATGTTGTACTTATTCCTCTTCATGAGTCATAGTAGAGACTTATAAGGGATTAATGGGTGTTGAATTCTTTAAAGTGGGGTTTTTAGAACCCAATAATGATAGATATGCTTCAATATGGCCTTGGAATCACTTAAAACTGATTTTTCAAACAATACTTATGATATTTGAAAAACAAATACACACCTTTTTCTTGATTTTCAGGAGATTGATATTGAAACTAATATATCTTTGTAATTTCAGATCCCTGAATTTAAGATTATATCCTGTAATAGCCCTTTTATTATTCTTTCCAATTCCATAGTTCTGACCTAATTTGGGTTCGTCAAGTCAAAGTTATTCCCAATCTCCCACAATGACCTAATTATGGACTGGTTTATTAAAGCAAACTTGTATGGTGTAGCACATGTTATTGTTTCCTCCTTCGGCTCTAAAATTGATACACATAAAAATACAGTGTGTGTTATTTTGGGAACCTTTTATAGAATTCCAATCCGATGCTTAGAGAGAGAGTTGTGACAATTTTCCCAAGGTCACCTCTTTGAGATGAAATTCAGGAGCCTACAAAACCCTAAATTCCACACATCATATCTCTGAAAATATTGCAGACCAAGATTTGAAACTTTTACATGAACTTCCCCAGGATTTCTTTGCAAATGGGTTTTTTGTTTAGCATATGAACCTTCATATAAAAAAACTTATAGCAAAAATTCGACTATGAACTGTTTGAAGCAGCAAAACCCTAAAATGCATAGCTCTGATACCAAATGTTATGAAACCAACTCCCAAAATAGAAGAAAAGAGAGATAAAAACCTTATAAATTAGCCACTTCCAAGGGGAGACCTCCTTTCCATTACATAAATGAATAAGTATTGGATGATACAAATTAAAAAATTGCCTTTCTATATATAGGAGTCCATGGGGTCACAATATAATCCTAGTCGGCCTAACAATAATACTGTAAGGGCACAACAATAATAATAATGGGCACAATAATAACAACATGGGGGCTACATGGGTACAAAAATAACAATAAGGGGGCTACACTAACAACAATAAGGGACTACACTAGTAATATAGGGATCTAACAGGCCGGATGGTGCCTTGTTTTTTGAGAATGGGAACCAGGTTGGAAGCCCAAGTGGTGGATTCAATGGGATAGATAAAACTAGCCTGCTTGAGATTATCTATTTTAGCTTTGATAGCCTCTCATATGGAAGGATTAATGGGTCTCAAATTTTGATGGACAGGATTGGCATCTGGTCATGTATCGATATGATGTTCGATAATGGTGGGATCAAGTCTGGGCATATATGAATAGGACCAGACAAAAATATCATGGAATTCATTGAATAAATTAGTGGAAGCCTAAATTTATTCTGGGGTGAAATGTTCCCCCAAGGTAATGTTTTCTTCTACCCCTGTTTCTCAGAAATGTTAATTTTAATGGTAGGAGAGATATTGGCCATATTTCCTTCTTCAAAAGCATCTAGTGCATGAATGGGATTTCTAAACCAATCAACCTCATCGCTAATGAATTATTTACACTCCACAACATATTGGTCATGGGACTGCTACAAAAGGAGGTATGGTGGTGCATATCATCCGAGGGAATGTTAGGGGTGATCATCGCTTCCATAATGTCTTCATCATAATGAAATATGGGAGGACTTGTGTAAAAAATACCACATGACGTGATAGGGCTACCTGACACATCATCATGATAGATATGGTTCACATATGCATTGCTACAGAGGGTAGATGAAGAGCTAGATGAAATATCTACCAATGTTGATCCTAGGTTGACCACCGAAGGAGGTTCAGTGAAAAAATAAGGAGATGCCCAGGAGGGGTCTACCACCATGGATCTGATGGATGATGATAGATAGAGGATAGTGGCCGAAGGTTCTGTAATCACGACATTGGGGGGAGGTATCACAATGGGTGTAGAAATCTCCTCTGGTTCTGCCGAAGAAAAACTCACAAGCGGAGGAGTACAAGATCCATTATGAGTGGCCTTTATTTTACGAAAAGCCTCAAGGGTGTCGCAAAAATCATCAAGACAGGGACAAAGGTGAGAATAGTGGCCATAAATATCAGATAAAGAACAAGGTTAATTTGTGTGCAATGATTTGAGATTATTAGATGAGTCGACTAAGGTAACATGAACATCTAGGATACCGGATTCAAGAAACATCTCGTTCACCACAGGTTTGAGATGAGGAAGCTCAAGACAATTATGATTAACATGCCCAACAACATCGAACAAAGCACATGGAGGTGACTGCTTTGGACGCTTAGTGGGAGAAGGAGTTTTTTGGGGGTGCTTGTTCTTAGGTTCCTTCTTTTTGGCTTTTCCCCCCTCACTGGATTCTTTCACAACAGGAGTAGATTCCTGTTCAGCTGGTTGAGGACACTGAAGTGAAGGGAGGGGTCATAGCGACCAGTTGGACCGGGGTCAGAGCAGTATAATATCTGAGCTGACCAGGTGAAGTGTTGGCTAAGGGATCTATGTACCAGACTAGGATCCATAGGGTCAAATTTGGAAGGCTCAACATAGCCACAACACACATTGAAAAGACAAAGGAGGGGGGAGCTAGAAATAGGATCTGACTAGAAGGGTAATGGCCTGGTGGAATGGCTCCCTAATGGTTAACGCTAAGGGGAACCATTCTTTGTAGAAAAATATTTGAAAAGACACCAGCAGAGGGAGAAGGTTCTACAAAAGGAGGTCCTGAAGGTTTTTTCGAGTGACCACTAGGAGATTGCGGAGGCATGGGCTGCTGGCTGATCGAACCAAAATTCTTGTAGCTAGCCCGAGACAATTTCATCATGCAAATATTTGATGAAATGGGTCATTGATAAGAGAGGGGTGACCAAGGAATGCAACAAGTAAGGTGGAATATTTATAGACTCATGGTGAAACACTGGTGAGAGGTGCAACTAATTTCTTATTGTCCACCGAAGATATGATAGATTCAAGAAAGGCATGAGACTTCAATTCCTAATATGTGAGCTGATTGATGATGAAGATATTTCAATTGTGAGGAAAGCACATCTTATGGTGAACTACAGATGCGATAACAGACATTGTATAGGTATAACTATAACCCAATAGGATATTCTAATCTAAGGGGGCAATAATGAATTCAATGTCAACACAAATAGTATTTCCCGTAAGAGTGACATGAAAATTAGTGTACATTCCAAGGGGATGGGAAGGGTGACCATCCCAAGCACGAAATGTGATGGTGGATGGGGCTACTTCGGGTGATCCAATTTTATTCCAAATAAAGGAAAAATTCAGGTATTTGCATGTGCCCTCGTCAATGATACATTGCGAGACATTGGCATTATGAATCTTGACTAGTATTTGGAAAGTGACAGATGAAGCTAAGGGGGGATTTTTTGACCTATCAACATCAAAGGCAAAGGATCCACAATTCCCAAATAAGATATTAGAGTTTTTCGTTGACATGTGCATGACCAGAGTACCTCCAGTGTTGACATGGCAGTAGGAGATTGTGCTAGGTCATATACGATGATGTAGGTGTGGGCGACTTTCGTAGAAGCATCATTTCGTCGTAATGGCCCTTTAGGGATCTTGGGAATAACATTTTCCCGAGTTTGAGGGATCTGTAAGGGAGAATTGGTTGTCGAAATGGACTTTATGGAAACTTTGATTTGGGACTCGGTTGTAGACGTAGTAGGTGGATTGTCATGTTGGCGTGATCGGGTCTGAAGGTTGACATCGGTGGTGTTGACCTCTTTAGAATGCATCATGAGAATCTAGTACTCGGGAGTACTAGACTATTAAGGTTGAGGGGCATCCTGACCTTGAGGGGGATTGGAAAGGATTAGTGAACACAACCGTTTGAGCTGGCGTAGTATTTGGATGGGCAGAACTAGTGGCTTGCTCTCCTCTGGATGCTGCTTGCACTTCCCACAACTTACACATTTTGGGTAAGAGGGGAAAATCATGAGTATAATGGCCATGGAAACCACAAAATTAACAAGGCTTATTTGTACGAAGAGGCCTGTTGTGCTTGGGTTGATCGGCTCGTTGATGGTTGTTAGTTTTAGGCTAGCTTTCTTCAGGTGCATTTGGTTGAGTACCTTTGCGCCCTTGATGACCCTATGCTGGTTGATTTTGGTTTCCTTTCCATTTTTTCTTTGAATTAGGAGGATTAGTAACGCTCTGCTATGCATACACTTAACCTTGGGGGGAGGTGGCTTTTGTGGTGGAGTTTGAGAAGGGACAAGATTCTAGGGTCCTAATGCCAGAGGTGCTAGAACATCGTGCTATGGATAAGCATAGTAAGGAGGTTGAGCAACATTAGGGTAAACAGGTTGAGGAACAACTGGCCCTAGCATTGGTTGATGAAATTGGGCAAATACGTAAGGAGTGATTTGTCCTGGATACATTTTTTTGATAGGGGGATAAGTGCTAGAGGAGATAGCTGCTCCCTAAAGGAAACCATAACCCATAGAAGGATGAGTATACAAATGTGAAATATATCCAATGATATCATCAGAGGCATGAGATGGCCTCAGTGCATTGGCACCAGTAGGTCTACGAAGATCTGGTAAAATGGTATAAACATAACTAGACTGGGCATATATGAAGTTATAATTCAATGCGACTTGGAAAGACTCTTCCTCGGTCTGAGGAAAATTAGACACGAAATATTTACCAATAGAAGGAAAAATTTTTATGGGAAACCAATCCATATATACATGGTAGTCGAATGTAGGAGCTCGACACAAGCTCCTCCTTCTATGCCATTCTTGGACATGGTCAGAAAGGTGGGTGGAAAAAGTTTGATGAAATGTGGTAAAAAAATTAGTATCGGTAACATAGCGGAGAGGTAGCTGGAAATAAGACAAAAGAAATTTAGCAAGAGTGGAAAAAGTGGAATGAGAGGAAGCGTCTTGGTCGACATACCACTTTGTAGCTTCTCTAGTGAGTGTACGTTGGAATAACGGAAGACGGATGGAGTCATCAGTGATAAAATTGGATGAACACCACATGTGTAAGGAGTGGACGTGATTAGTAGGGTCCTCTCTAGCATTTCCTCAAACTTAGGGATGTCTGAACGAAGCTTAGTTGGCATAGTAGGCCAACCTGGATTGTGGAGTATAAGGTCGTTAATTAACTACCTGAAATCATGGAGGCTTAAACCTACCATAAAAGGTAGCAAAGGAGTAGCCATAATGGTTCTGGTAGTGACTCCACTAGTAGCATCTACAGCATTAGGGCTGGGGCTGCCACCAACTTGAGGACAACAACCTGCATTGGTGCCTGACATGGTGACATAATGAGGTGGAGGGTAACTAGGTTCGAATTCAGAGGGAGGACCCGATGAACAAGAATAAAAGTTGATATGGGGACTCGGTGGAGGAATAACTCAAATTTGACGCAGTGGAGTAAGTATTTCTAATGGAAACTGAGTATGAAGACCTTTGTGTCTTCGAGATAAGTGCCTTGGGAGCTCTATGATGGGAAGACATAGATGACATGAAAATGATGAAGAGTGATAAACAAAGGCTCAGTGAGGTAGATAGGTTAATTATGATGTTTATGTCTTGGCTTGGCGGTGTAAACCAAATGCTCATTGCTTTAGGTGTGTATGTGTGAAAGTCATGTGTTAATTTTAATCAAGCCCAGGTGGTTGTATAAATAAAAAAAATGTTGAAGTACTATAAATAAATTGAAAATAAAGTAACATAAACAGCTACAGATGCATAAATTCAACCCAAAAGAAGGCTTCCCAAACAACTGATATAAAACGCAGGAGAAATTGACTCAAAACACAAAAAATGGCCAAAAGTTGTAAGGTCAAAGGGACAGGGATCTAATGGGAACCTAGGGGAAACAATGGGAACCCTACGAGACAGACCAAAGAAAACTCAAAAGGGGGTTTTGTATGGAATAATAACCAATCAAAAAGGACCTGAAAGAAGGATAGATCAGACCCTAAACAATGGATAAAAGCATTGCAAAATCTCAGACTACTTACTCAGGTAAACCCCTCCTGAAAATATGGAAGCGTACTAAAACCCTAATGGGCTTGGTCCTATTTCAAGGAGACAAATTGAGCATATCATGCCTAAGACGAGCTAGGGTGTAGGTATACAACCTTGATTAGTGCCTCCGGAAAAACCTGACTGTCATAGAAAAACTCAAAAAAACGTTGTAGCTCACAGGTACTAACCTGTAAACTGGGAAAACCGTAGTTTCTCGATTTAAAACTATGATTTCATGTAGAAATCATAGGTTTTGTGCCAAAAAGTGCAAGTTCCAGATCTGGGATCCTTGGGCGGTAGGTTACATAAACATTTTCCATCTCTGGCACGACTAATACTTGTTACCTGCGGAAAACACCTGAAAACACACAGAAGTTATAATTTTTATTTTTTTGGGGCATAAAAGGTAAAAAAAACATCAAGATACTAAAAATAGCTGAATAAAAACCGTATTTACTGAAGAAGCTTGTCACGCAGGAATATGAATTACAATATTGGAGTCGCCATTTGTTACTGTAAATTCTTAACACAAGTGTACTACAAGATATCACTTTAGTTGTGTGTGAAAAACAACCCTAACAACAAATATTGGTACGTAACTTCCTTAGATCAGCAATAGATAGTCAAAAAAGATGATGCAAAAACCTAGATCTATGTAGTAAAAGTAGTTGAACAGTAAAAAGAAATAAGAGTTGCTTAAAATATCCAATGGAAAATAAAATATATATAAATAATTTTATATGTATTAACACTTGAGAATGGAACAAAGAATGATGTTACCAGATGCCCTCAATGGGATGGGTTCTTGGCTATCCTCAACGCTTCAGATCCAGAAGTTTCTCTCTTTCAATGGTGTAGAAAACTTAAGATGTGTTGAACTCTATGGGAGCTCAAGAAGCAAGAAAATAGTTGTAGCAATGAGAATGATATAAGCATGACAATGAAAGTGATCAAAGTGAATAATGAATGGAAAACCCTCCTATTTATAAAAAATATTTAGTTATCCTTGATAATGGCGAATAATAAAATATTATTAACCAAGATCTACATCTAACTACTTGGAATATTTTATTATATTTTTTTGGAGGCAAAAGGAATTTAAATTGGTTAAATACCTTTATTTATAAAAAAAAAAAAGAAGATTTTTTTATCATTTCAAGAATGGGGTTAAGGAATAGTTAAAAAATAATGATTTGTTTAATTATTTAACAAGGAATAATAACTAAATAATGATTTAATTAATTATTCCTAGAGAAAAATAAGAAAAATAATGATTCATCTAATTATTTCTCATAATTGGGTTAAATATGACTTGGAATATTATTTAAACAATTGTTTAATTAATTATTCCTAGAGGAAAATCAAATAAATAGGGAAACATTTAATTATTCATGATGGGGTTTCCTATTTGAACCAGAAATAACTTAATAAAATATTGTTGTGTAACCAACTCCAAAAATAGAAGAAAAGAGATATCAACGCCTTAGAAATAAGCCACTTCGAGGTGGCAACCTCCAATACATTACATAAATGAACAATTCTTGGATGATCCAATTTACAAAACCTCCTTTCTATATATAGGATTCCATGGGGCCATAATGTAATCTTAGTGGGCCACAATGTAATCCTAGCCGACCTAACATTAATAATTTAAGGGCACAATAATAATAAAATTGGGGTTACAAGGGTACAATAATAACAATAAGGGGGTTACACTAACAACAATAAGGGACTGTACTAGTAATATAGGGACCTAACATGCCCCTCTCCTTCAAAAAAGTGTTGTCCTCAACACTTGAGTAGCTATGGGTGCTTCTGTATAAAATTCTCATCCTCTCATGTAGAATCTTTAGTGGGTAAGTTCTTCCACTTGATGAGATACTCTAAAATTGATCCATTCCGTAGTTGTCGAGTTCTTGTTTCCATGACCGCTTCAGGTTCCAATATCATTTTTCCTTCCTCATCAAGTTATGGTAATATTGTTTGAACTGGAAGATTTTCACTGATAACCTTCTTTAAGCATGAAACATGGAAAATTGGATGTACTCGCGAAGAAGCAGGAAGCTCCAATTTGTATGCCATAGTACCAATCTTTTGCAACACCCTGTAAGGACCATAGTACTTTGGCGATAATTTATTATCCTTATTTGCTTGCTTGAGGGACATTTGTTTGTATGGTTGTAGCCGTAAAAATACCCAATCTCCTACATCAAAACTTCTCTCGCTACGATGTTGATCTGCCTGTTGTTTCATTCGATTTTGTGCCAAATTCAGGTTATCCTTAAGAGTTGGAGAACTTCTTGCTGATGCTCGATGTGATCTTCCACTGGTTGAACCTTCGAATTTTCCCTTAAAGATGATGTGATGGATGGTGGATGATATCCATAAAGTGCCATAAATGGGGTCATTTTTGCTGCAGTATGGAAGGAAGTGTTATACCACCATTCACCAAGAGGTAACCACTTGACCCATTGTGTTTGTTTATCAGATACAAAACAACGAAGATATCCTTCCAAACATTTATTTACTATCTCAGTTTGACCATCAGATTGAGGATGACAAGATGAGCTATGAGCTAATTGAGTACCCAAACAAGAAAATAACTCCGTCCAAAAATTTCCAGTAAAAATGGGATCTCTGTCGCTCACAATAACCCTTGGGCTTCCATGTAGCTTTTGAATTCTATCCATAAATGTAGTAGCAACTGTACTTTCTTTTAATGGATGAGATAATGCACAAAAGTGTGCATACTTGGTAAGTCTATCAACTACCACCATGATGACACTCTTTCCTTCGGACTTAGGTAAACCTGTGATAAAATCCATTGAAATCTCCTCCCAACGTTGACTTGGAATGGATAAAGGTTGAAGAAGTCCTGGGGTCTTAATTGTTTCCACTTTATTCCGCTGGCAAACCAAACATTCCGCCACAAACTTTCGAATATCAGATTTAAGGCCATCCCAAAATAATTCTTTCTTCACCCTGTGGTAAGTTTTTAAAAATCCTGAGTGTCCTCCTAAAGGAGAAGTGTGCAATTCCAGAAGAATCTTTTGTTTTAGTTGGGAATTCTTACAAAGATATAAGCGATCTTTGTCCCATAAGGAATCATTTTTCCAACTAAATGTATCAGATGTACTAGGATCTTGCTGCAACTTTTGAATGAGTATCCATACATCTTTGTCCTTCTTCCATTCATCTCTTGCTTCAGTTATCCAATCTGGTTGGATCATAGAAATGGCACAAAGCAATGCTTCCACCTCTTCATTCTTTCTTGAGAGTGCATCTACAAAAACATTAAGCTTTCCTTTTTTGTAGATTATTTCAAAGTCATAACCCAACATCTTTGTGACCCATTTTTGCTGCTCTTCTGAAGATAGTCTTTGTTCCAAAAAGTGTTTAAGACTATCAGGATCAGTTTTTACCTTGAAGTGTCTTCCCATTAGGTAAGTTCTCCATTTCTTTAGTGCATGCAGGATTGCTAACATTTCCTTCTCATAAATAGGTTTCTGTAAATACTTTCCTTTGATTGGACGACTTTCAAAAGCAATGGGTCTTCCTTCCTGCATTAAAACTGCACCAATTCCATTTCCTGAGGCATCACATTCTACAATAAAGGTTTTTGTGAAGTCTGGCGTAGCTAAGACCGGTGCTAGGCACATTGCCTCTTTAAGATGTTCAAAGGCCTTAGTTGCTTCAAGAGCCCATGAAAATGCATCTTTCTTCAATAATGTTGTTAGAGGTGCTGCTATTCTCCCATAATTCTTAACAAACTTGCGATAATACCCTGTTAACCCAAGAAATCCTCACAACTTCTTTATGGTTGTGGGACTTTCCATTCCTTAATGGCTTTAATTTTGTTAGGGTCTACTTTAACACCCTCGTGAGATACAATATGACCCAGATATTCCACCTCTTGTACTCCAAAGAAACATTTGGATGTTTTTGCATATAATTGTTTCTCCTGCAATAGTTTGAGCACCTTGTCAACATGCTCAACATGATCCTTCCAAGACCTGCTGTAGATTAGTATATCATCAAAAAATACTAGCACAAATTTTCTAAGGAAGGGTTTGAAAATGGAAATCATCAACCCTTGAAATGTAGAAGGTGCATTGGTAAGGCCAAAAGGCATGACCAAAAATTCATAATGACCCTCATGAGTTCGAAATGCTGTTTTTGGAATATCTTCAGTCTTCATTCTAATTTGATGATATCCTGAACGAAGATCCAACTTGGTAAAATAAATTGCTCCATGTAATTCATCCAATAATTCATCAATCACAGAATGGGAAATTTTTCTTTAATGGTGAGCTTATCGAGCTCCCTATAATCCAGACACATTCACCATGATCCATCCTTCTTGTGTACCAATACTACAGGAGTAGAGAAAGAACTTTGACTAGGTTGAATTATACCCGCCTCTAACATTTCTGCAATCATACGTTCAATTTCACTCTTTTGGACGTAAGGATATCTATAAGGCCCGATGTTTGGAGGAACACTTCCTGGAATCAAATGAATAGCATGATCATGATCATGAATAGGTGTGAGTCCTTTGGGAGTTTCAAACACCTTGGAATGATTGTCCAAGACTTGTTGGAGATCTGCAGAAATAGATGATTTTGATGTTGGAACTTCTAGTGAGAATAATTATGCAATTATGCCTCGTTGTTCTTTCTTTAGAAGCTTTGTCATGACATTAGAGCTTATTATCCTTCCCGGCTTCCCTTCAATACCCCGTAATTCGACTTCCTTTCCTTCTGAAAAAAATTTCAAGAAAATTTCTTTAAAATTAAAAGCTACCGTCCCCAAAGATTGTAACCATTGTACTCCTAGTACAACATCAGCACCTCCCATAGGAATGGCAAGCATTGGACTAGTCAATACATATTCCCCCATGGTTAACTTGATATTATGGCATTTTCCAGAGCAATTTATAGTTCCTCCATTTGCAACTATCACTTGACATTCTGGTGCTGGGTATAGGAAACAATTTAATTCCTTGGCTACCTTACAATGAATAAAATTATGGGTGCTACCTGAATCAATCAACACTATTACCTTTTCTTCTTGATTTTTCCTACTATCTTGAGAGTTTGAGGAGTGGTAATTCCTGCCAGTGCATTACACGATATGGTCGGATTCATTTCTTCCTCTTCTAGGGCTGGTTCCTGGTGTATATCCTCTTCTTGTTCATTTTCTTCTTCCTCTTCACAATCTATGTAAAATAATTTCTTCTCAGCACACTTATGACCTTTAGTGTATTTGTTATCACAACTATAGCAAAGCCCTTTTGCTCTTTTTTCTTCCAATTTTTGTGGTGTCAACCTTGTAGGTTGTGGAAATCTAGGCGTAGCAACACTTCCTTCTTTATAGAATTGAGTGGTAGGCTTCCTTGTCGCCATAATTTTACATTCAACTTTTCTTGCCAACCCGAATGCCTTCTCCAATGAATCAGGTTCCAAAACGCGAACTTCATGTTGGATGTTATCCTTTAAAGTGCCTATGAAGAGATCAATCCTGTGTTCCTCTGGAATATCAGTTACCCTTATATTCAATTTTGGAAGTCCTCAATGTGCTGCCCCACTAAACCCTTTTGTTTGAGATTTATCAATTGGCTAAAGAAGGTGTTGCTCTTTGTATCCTCATAATGTGCTATCATTTCCTCCGTAAAAATTGACCAAGTGACAATTTTTTTACGGGAGCAAAGCCATCGATACCATATAAATGTATTTTTTTCTAAATGTAAAGTTGCAATGCGTACCTTTTGTGTGTTTTGCACATTATGGAGATCAAAATATTGCTCCATCTGTAGTATCCATGTTACAGGATCCTTTCCATCAAACTTCCTCATATCCATTTTTGGAATATGGTGGTTCTTCCCGCCAACATTATAGTTTATGAAATCACGATTAATATTTATTTTGTTCTCATCATGAGGTTCTTCTACTATCTTTTCACCATTAGGAAACATTTCTTGTATCAACTTGGTCAAACCTTTGATGTCTGCTTTTAGATCATTCTTCATGTTTTTCATGTTGTTTTCCATGTTGTCTTTCATGTCATCCATCTTAGCTTCCATGCCAGCTTCCATGCCATCCATCTTAGCTTCCATGCCTTTCTTCAAACCGTCCATCTTCACTTCCACGCCTTTCTTCAAAACTTCCATTTCATTTTTTGTTGCTCTTTACGAGAGTGAAATTTGTTGCACTTGCTCTTGTAATTTTGATAGATCATGTTGCAATTCTTCATCTTCATGAGTCATAGTAGACCCTTCTGAAGGCTTAATGGGTGTTGAATTATTTTTACGGGGCATATTTTAGAACCCAATACTAATATCTATTCTACAATATGCCCTTGGAATCAATTCAAATTTATTCTTCAAACAAGACTTATGCAATTCGAAGAAAAAAAATACACACCTTTTTCTTGCTTTTAAGGAGCTCAATCTTGAAATTATATTATCTCTGCGATTTCAACACTTCAATATCTGAATTTTGGTACCGATGTATCCCTCTGAATTATCTTTCGAGTGCCACAAGTCTGACCTGATTTGGATTCTCCAAGACAAAGTTGTGTCCAATCTCCCACAATGACCTAATTATGGATTGGTTCAATAGAGCGAACTTGTACGACTTACCACGTGTCACTGTTTCATCCTTTGTCTCTGAAATTGATAGCCAAGAAACTACATTCCGTTTTCTTGTGACCACTTCTCACGGCACTCCAATCTAATGCACAGAGAGAGAGTTATTGAAATTTTCCCACGATCACCTCTTTGAGATGAAATTCAGGAGCCTAAAAAAGCACTACCTTCCACAGATCATATCTCCAAAACTGTTGCGAACCAAGCTCTGAAAGTTTTTGACGAATTTCCTCAGGATTTCAGCTTCGCACAATACAAATTTCATATTCTGAAACTGTAGAAATTTGCTGAATAATTATTAATTATCCACCGAGACTATCCTGATCACATACAATTCGAATTTATATGCAACACATAATCTCTTCCACTCAGATCATCACACATGCGGAAATAAAACAAGCGATAGCACATGAAATCATCATACACATTAACACAGTATGTATGGGGAAAGCTTATAGTTGAAAACCCTGAAGATATTGTGTATATTATAATGGAGAAATCATGTAACAAAATCAATACAATACGCCTCACAAGTACTCAGTACTATCTCATAAAGTTACACACAAACTAGCTTGGTTTTGAACAGGTTACTGGTTCAAAACTCACCGCCAATTGCCTTGCCTCTATTGCGCAATCATGGCCTGTCTATATAGAGATCCAAGGTTCGAATCTCCTTGGCTTGACAGCGCAATAATCATGGGAAATTCCTCCAAGTGTGGTGCAAATCTCATGCACAACTGATGTCGCCACTGATAGCTAACTCCACCCTTTCATCTACCTCTTTCACTGGTCTCCACTGAACTGATCATGCACTGTAGTGAACTGATGTGTTCTTGAGTTGAATAATGAGTTACTAATTAATGAATTAAATAATATTTAATTCACTCCACTCATAACTAATTGATTAGCCAGTTAAACTAATCTCAACTAGTTCAACTAAAATAACCAGAACACAACTCCACTATCTGTCTCATTAACTCCACCAAACTTCTGCCACTGAAGTCCAACTGAAGTCAACCATGCATGATGCCATCAAACCCTTGGGAATAGTGTAATTCCTCTGTCAGATGCATGAGCCACTTCTGTAGCTCGAACTGAAGTGCTCCAAGAGAGTAAACTGAAGTTTATAGTCCAAATATTATTAAGGGTAAATAATATTTGACTTCCCTATTTTTAGGATAGGCAGTCTAAAAATAGACATCGACCTATAGGTAAAAAAATAGAGGTCCATTTATTTTTACCAACATGACCAATACTCCAAGAATAACATACTGCAACCCCTGGACCATGTTCCATATGTCTAAAAATAGACATAGTCTAAAAATAGACTTTGCGCCAGAATTTGCCTGCGGGCCCACTTAGTGAAGGCGACTTCATTTCACTAAGATCCATCATCTTGCTGCATTTTCAACACTCCCTCTCAGCAAGATATGTATTATCTACAACCCCTATCCTGCCTATGTGGAATTCAAACTTGCTCCTGGTGAGCGCCTTCGTCAGGATGTCGGCATCCTGATCCTCCGTGGGAACATATGAAAGCATCATGATTCTCCGTTGAACACAATATCTGATATGATGGTACCTGATGTCGATGTGTTTGGACCTATCATGAAATACTAGATTAGCTGAGAGTTTAATGCAACTCTGGTTATCACAGTAGATCACTGTAGGCTCCAAATGCAACCTGAACAATCCTGCGAGGATCTTCCTCATCCAAATAGCCTTGCATGCAGCCAAGCTAGCTGCCATGTACTCGGCCTCTGCTGAACTGAGTGCCACGGATCTCTGCTTCCTGCTGTACCAGGAAACTGCTGTCGACCCAATGCTGAAAACTCCTCCAGAAGTGCTCTTCCGGTCCGTTGGACTCCCTGCCCAATCTGCATCAGTGAAGCCAGAAAGCTTCCCTCCATCCTCCTGTCTGTACCATAGACCATATCCCGATGTGCCTCTGATATAGCACAATACATGCTTGCCTGCCTTCCCAAAGAGCTTGGTAGGCTTAACCATAGCTTGCGAAAGCTGGTTAACTGCATAGCATATATCGGGTCGTGTATTGACCAGATACATAAGCGACCCCACCAACTGTCGATAGACAGTGGCATCCACTTCCTCCGCTGAAGTAGCATCCTCCTTCCTCCAACCAGCAGGAAGAGGAGTGTCAACAGGCTTGCAGCCTTGCATGTTGAACCTCTCCAGAATCTCCTGGGCATACTTGCCCTGAGAAACAAACAGTCCTCCGCTGCGCTGCCAAATCTCCAATCCCATGAAATAATGAAGGATGCCCAAGTCCTTCATCTCAAACTCTCGTGCAAGATCCTCCTTGCATGAAAGTATCAACTGCTCATCGCCAGTCAAAATCAGATCATCTACATACAGTACGATGATCAACAGCTTCCCCTCCACCACAATCTGGTACAGGTTAGGATCCGCCTCACTCTTGGAGAATCCAAGCCCGGTGAAGTAGCTGTTTATCCGAGTGTACCAAGCACGAGGTGCTTGCTTCAGCCCGTACAGTGCTCTCTTGAGTCGGCACACATGCGACTCACTGCTGAAGATCTCGAAACCTTCAAGCTGCTCTATGTACACCTCTTCCTCAATAACTCCATTGAGGAACGCAGTCTTCACATCCATCTGATGAATGTGCCACCCCATCTGCGCTGAGAGAGCAAGGATCGTCCGTATGGAAGAGTACCTTGCGACAGGTGCAAAGGTCTCCTCATAGTTAATCCCCTCGATCTGTGAAAAGCCACGGGCGACAAATCTCGCCTTGTACTTCTCCACACTCCCGTCAGCCGCCTGCTTCACCTTGTAGATCCATCGCGAACCCACCACTGATTTCCCCACCGGTCTTGGGACAATCTCCCATGCACTGTTCCTGACGATCGAATCATATTCTTCGATCATGGCATCAACCCATGCAGGTTCCTCCACAACTTCCTCAAAAGAGGATGGCTCCGTCACAACACATTGACTCACAAGAGCCATGTATCCAGTGTACCGATCCAATGACTGTCTCTGTCTGCGCTGTGCTGTAGGTGGTCCTACAACCTTCTCTACATCCCGAGCCAGTCGCTCAGCTTCTGTAGTGCGCATGCGCCCTCTGATGGTTGGCACTGCCTGGGTGGTTTCTTCCACCTCCTGAACCTCCTCTTGTGGCTGATCCACATCCGTAAGCTCCTCCTTAGGAACTAACAGCTCCTCATCTGCATGCAAGTGTAGCTCCCTCTCAAGCGAACACTGCATGGCTTTCTCCTCCTGAAATTTTATATCCCGTCGCACAACAGTCTTGCGACTGTCTGAAAAATACACCCGATATTTGTGAGGTGTATCAGTGTACCCCACAAATATTCCAACCTCAGCAGTTGGATCCAGCTTCCTTCTCGCATCCTTCGTCACATGCATGTAGACAGGAGAACCAAAAATCCGCAAATGGGAAATATCAGGCCTCTTGCCAGAATAAGCCTCCTTCGGTGTACTCATGCCAAGAACCTTGTGAGGACAACAGTTCTGCACATACACTGCTGTATTGCATGCCTCAGTCCACAAGTGAAGGGGTAGGCCCTGATCATGCAACATCGCCCGTGCAGCACCCACGATAGTTCTGTTCTTCCGCTCAGCCACCCCGTTCTTGCTGTGGGTTATGGGGTGCGATGAGCTCTCTCCGAATCCCTTCTGCACTGCAGAACTCCTTGAATTCAGCCAAGATGAATTCACCACCATTATCACTCCTTAGAGCAATCACCTTCTTCTCCAACTCCTTCTCGACCAGTGCTTTAAACTCATAGAACTTCGCGAATGTATCGCTCTTCTTCTGCATGAAGAAGATCCAACACTTTTGAGAGAAATCATCAACAAAGATCACATAATACTTGTGCTTTGCTGTCGAAGCAATTGAGAAAGGACCACACACATCTGTGTGAACTCTCTCAAGGATCGTCGTGGCGCGACTATCCTTCTCGTGAAAGGTGGCTTTCACATACTTCCCTAAAGTACACCCCTTGCACTGATCTGACTTCGCAAGGGTGCCTTAGGAAGCCCAGTAGAAATCTGCTGCAGGATCTTCAAAGCTCCATGGTGAAGGTGGCCCAATCTCCTGTGCCACAGTTCGCCCTCATCATCCCGGCTCACCACTTCTCCTGCCTTGCATGCCATAGTTGCGCAGCCATCTACCTGCAACTAATAAAGGTTCTTGGTTCGAACCCCTATCCTCCGGGTCTCTCCAGTAGTCTTACTGCACAGGAAGGCTTTTCCTTCACTGAAGACCACATCATACCCCTTATCCTCCAACATCACCACAGAGATCAAGTTCTTCTTCAATCTAGGTACATGCATGACATCCCTCAATACAAAGGGTTTACTAGACTCCCTCTGAAAGGATATGGTACCGATACCAGTCGCACTGTATCTACCATCATCGCCCATCTCGATGTGCACACCCAGATATTTGTCCTCCAGATCTAAGAACAAATCCCGATCTCCCGTCATATGAAATGACGCACCACTATCCAAGAACCACACCGATCCCATCACACTTGAAACCAAGCATGCGATCAGTGAAAAGTCAAGCTCAAACTGTGAAGCCAAAGCTTCTCCATCTACCGATCTTCCCGCTTGCTTGTTCTTCTTCTTCTTTGGACAATTTGTAGCATAATTTCCGTGATCATGGCAGTGAAAACACTTCACTTTCGCCATATCCTGCTTCTTTCCCTTTGTACCAAAATGAGAGGTTTTCTTACCCTTCACCTTCTTTGCTTTGGCAACCAAAGCGTAATTTTCTTCATCAGCTCCCTTTGATGAAGATCCATCTCGAGTAGTCCTTCTTATCTCCTCCTGCATGAGTCCGCCCAAAGGCGCTCCCATCCCGGCAGCTTCTCCCGACCATTGACACTATCTTGATATGAGTGCCAAGCCTTCGGAAGACCAAGGAGAGCCAGGTTGACCATGTCCTCGTCTTCGACAGTCAGCCCCACACTTCCCAGCTCATCTCTGCATTGAGTGAACTTCGTGAGGTATTTGGCGATACTGTCGCCCTTATCCATCTTGATGTTCCTGAGCTTATCTTTGAGCGCCAGCTTCCTTTCGTTTCTCTTACTCTGGAATAGATCCATCAAAGCTTTCCACATTAAATATGGAGAAGTCTTTCCATGCAGGCTGTATACAATATGATCCTTGACGCCCTCCAACAGGATCCTTCGACATTTCACCATCTTCTTTTGCCATGCTTCGACTTCAGCAGGATCAGTAGGATTTTTGACATCCGTATCTACGAACTCCTTCAGACCATTATCTTCTAATACTGCCTCCATGTGATCCTTCCATGCAACATAATTTTAACTTCCTTCAAGAGCATATTCAAGTCGCAAACCGTTGAAAGACATTTTCAACACTGGCACCAAGAAAACAAAACTGCTGCAAAATTCGAATTCCACCTCAAAGCTTAACCGCTCTAGATCTGTGAGAACAAATTATTTCTAGCACAGAGATTGACTGCAAGGGGCATTTACCAGACCTTTCACTTTCCGAAGAAAGATGAATCCGGAGGCTACCTAGCCCACATGCAGACTCTGTCTACCGAAATAAGTTTGTAATCACCGTGATGATCAATCTGAACTTCAATAGCTCCGATACCATGTAGAAATTTGCTGAATAATGATTAATTATCCACCGAGACTATCCTAATCACATACAATTCGAATTTATATGCAACACATAATCTCTTCCACTCAGATCATCAAACATGCGGAAATAAAATCAAGCGATAACACATCAAATCATCATACACATTAACACAATATGTATGGGGAAAGCTTATAGCTGAAAACCCCGCAGCTATTGTGTATATTATAATGGAGAAAACATGTAAAAAAATCAGTACAATACTCCTCACAAGTACTCAGTACTTTCTCATGAAGTTACACACAAACTAGCTTGGTTTTGAACAAGTCACAGGTTCAAAACACATCCACTAATTGCCTGCCTCTATTGCGCAATCATGGCTTGTCTAAATAGAGATCCAAGGTTCGAATCTCCTTGGCTTGACAGCGCAATCATCATGGGCAATTGCCTCCAAGTGTGGTGCAAATCTCATGCACAACTGATGTCACAACTGATAGCTGTACTCACCCTTTCATCTACCTCTTCCACTGGTCTCCACTGAACTGTCCATGCACTGTAGTGAATTGATGTGTTCTTGAGTTGAATAATGAGTTACTAATTAATGAATTAAATAATATTTAATTCACTCCACTCATTACTAGTTGATTAGCTAGTTAAACTAATCTCAACTAGTTCAACTAAGTTAAACCGAATACAACTCCACCAACTGTCTCATCAACTCCACCAAAATTCTGCCACTGAAGTCCTAACTGAAGTCAACCATGCATGAGCTCACCAAACCCCTAGGAATAGCGTAATTCCTCTGTCAGATGCATGAGCCACTTTTGTAGCTCGAACTGAAGTGCTCCAAGAGAGTAAACTGAAGTTTATAGTCCAAATATTATTAAGGGTAAATAATATTTGACTTCCCTATTTTTAGGATAGGCAGTCTAAAAATAGACATCGACCTATTGACCTATAGGTAAAAAAATAGAGGTCCATATATTTTTACCAACATGACCAATACTCCAAGAATAACATATTGCAACCCCTGGACCATGCTCCATATGTCTAAAAATAGACATAGTCTAAAAATAGACTTTGTGCCAGAATTTGCCTGCGGGCCCACTTAGTGAAGGAGACTTCATTTCACTAAGCTCCATCATCTTGCTGCATTTTCAACAGAAACTTCGTAGAAAAAACGTTATAGCGCAAATGCCACGATGACCTGTTTAGGAGCCTGAAAAAATACCTAGCTTCCACAGATCATATCTCCGCAAATTTTGCGAACCAAGCTCTAAAATTTTTAGAAAATCTTCCTCAAGATTTCATCTTCGCACCATAAAAATTTCATCTTCTAAAACTTCATAGAAAAAAATTTATAGCTAAAATGCCACGATGACCTGTTTGGAGCAGCGAAACCCTAGAATCCAAACCTCTGATACCAAATGTTGTGTAACCAACTCCAAAAATAGAAGAAAAGAGATATCAACGCCTTATAAATCAGCCACTTCGAGGGGGAAACCTCCAATACATTACATAAATGAACAATTCTTGGATGATCGAATTTACAAAACCTCCTTTCTATATATAGGATTCCATGGGGCCATAATGTAATCCTAGTGGGCCACAATGTAATCCTAGCCGACCTAACATTAATAATTGAAGGGCACAATAATAATAAAATGGGGGTTACAAGGGTACAATAATAACAATAAGGGGGTTACACTAACAACAGTAAGGGACTATACTAGTAATATAGGGACCTAACAAATATGGTTTATTAAATTATTTATTATAGTGAAAGCAATTTTACTATGGTAAAATTTGTCTTGAATGGTGTACTTCGATCCATCTAATTATAACTAGTTAGATGACCAAAAATTTCTGTAACAAAAAGTGATATGGGGAACATGTTATAGGATTTCAAGAGTGAAATGATGCATACCTTTGCCCTGCAAATGGATAGCATGTAGATCAAGAGGAAGCAAGAGAAGACAGAGAGAGGCCTAGCTATATGTTTCCCTAGATTCACTAGAGCACACCCTAGAAATGAATGCCATATAAGTTTTCTTAGTTAGTGAAGAAAACCATGCAACAAAAAAATTCCCTTCCATACCTGGCCTAATAGGATTATACCAAGGGGTCAGAAGGTGGACCATAGAAACTCTTCTTTAGAAATCAAAGGGGGCCTCAAGGACCTTGGCCATGCCAACAAGGCATGCAAGGTGTGCCTTATTATTACTATAATTCAAACCAAAATGACCCATTTCAGCCTTGGTATTCCTCTACTCATCCATCATGGCCCACACCTCAGTCTTGGCCTTGCTCCTCCATATCATCCTCAACCTATCAATCAACCATTTTATCCTTATGCTCCCCATCCTACTCAATGGAGGAACCCATGAAAAGGAGGAGGTCTGAACTCAACCAACCTATTTCTTTAATATCTGCAACCCAACGTCAACCACAAATCACTCATCCTGCTCAACCTAATCTAGACCCGAATACCAAACATGCAGAATAGGTCTACAATGGAGAGACATCTTACCCTACTTATGGAGTGGAGATCCATGATATTAACCTGGGGTCTGAGAGAGTGCTCCAAGATAACATCCACCATCTCCACTTAAATAGATTAAAGAGGAAAAGGAAGAGAGTACCCCTCAAGTAAATACACCTCCTTTTCCTGAGAGATTGATCCATCCTAGCCAACACACACCATAAGAGATTGTACTTCTGGGAGAGTTGAAGAATTTTTGTTGCAAGATACCCCTTCTACAGGCTACTAATGGTTCCGGTATATAATAATCTTATCAATGATTAATGATTCAAAAATCTTGGGATAATGAAGAGAGTCACCCCCATCGTCAATGTTATTGGTCAATTATATGATTTAATGTTGGGGAGTGTGATTTTCCCAAAATACCTAGACCCTAGAAGTCCAGTAGTGGATGTGCACATTAATGGTATCATTTTCCCTCATACATTGATTTATCTTAGGGCTTCCATCAATGTATTGAATAAGGAAACCATGTTGAAGCTCAACCTCCAAGGAGCTTTGAGAAATACCACTACAGTGATGCAACTTGTGGATAGATCCATAGTAGCTCCCAAGGGATTTTTTGAGGATGTTGTGGTATCCATTGAATCTTGGGAGTACCTCACTGACTTCTTGGTACTTCAACCCAAATAAAAGTTTAATAGTTATCCACTTATGTCAGGAATACCTTGGTTAGCCACTCTTGATGCTTATATCAATTGTAGGGTTGGAAACATGACCATTAAGAATGGGCCCTTATCAAAAAAACTCATATTTATATCATCCTTATCAACCTTATATTTAACATGATATACCTTTGTGGCTATAGGATGAGGAAGAAGATGAAGTGTACCATGCAACACCATACCCAATATGTATCTTAGATGTTGTTATCAGCGGAGGGAAACCTACTGAAGATGACCTCATTGACTGTATCCCTCAGAATCAATCCCCCAATACCATTGCACTTTATGAACATGTGAAAGAATATGGAAGCAATCTTTGGACTGAGCTATGCTCAGTTGACTCAAGCCCTGAACCTTAGAAGATTGTAGAATTTGTCCCATCTAGAACCTTAAATATGTAGGTTTTAACCCTGTACAAAAATTATCTGCAAACGAATCTTGAAAAAAGAAAAATAAAAAATAGCAAGAGCATAAAACATAAAACAGATATACACAGAGATTTTTCCCCTGGATCCCAAATCGGGACGACCAACTTGATTTTTCATTATATTCCTTTTAGTGTTACAACACATATATATACATGTTGAAGCATACATAAACCCCAATCCATTAACCTTGGATTAGAACATAGCCATAGTTCATATTTGGATCTACAAAATACGTGAAAACCATCATGCCCCAAAACCATGTGCAAACCCATGCACAAAACCATGGGTGGGTCCGCCCACCGAAAAATAAGGTCCAAATTTTTTCTTCCGAGTCGCTGCCTCGAACCCCGACAGGGTGAGCTTTTGCACCCTGTGTGACCCCCCTGCTACGCCCGGTGCAATGTACATGGAAGGCTATTTCCCCCCTTGTGACCCCCCCACGCGTGACTAGTCGTGGAAAGAATATACCACATACCCAACATTCTCCCACTTGTTGTTTTCTTTCTGCAAGGGGCCGCAAGAGAGATGAGTCGTTAGCCCATCTTTGAAACACCCATTGTTTCTCTACACCAAGAGAACTTTTGAGTGCTCACAGACTTCGTCAATGCATCTATAACATTCTTCAAGGTGTCCACCTTTACTAACAACACCCTTTTAGCCTCAACCATATATCTCACAAAGTGATATTGAACATCAATGTGCTTTGTCTTTGAATGATAAGCATGGTTCTTAGCCAAGAAAATTGCACTTTGGCTATCATAGTCTATCCTTATAGCTTGCTGCACGAACCCCATACTTGAACACAATCTCTAGAACCAAATTTCTTCCTTACTTGCATGAGTGGCTACTATTTATTCTACATCTATAGTTGAAAGAGCCACTACAGACTGTATTTTACTCATCTAACTGACTACACCTCCAAATAGGTTAAACACATACCCACTTGTAGATCTTCTTTCGTCCAGATCTCCAGCCCAGTCTGCATCAAGAAAACCGCGAATGTCCAAAACTCTTTCCAATCCTGGTCCTCCCTGGTAGAACAACCCATAATCACTAGTGCCATGCAAGTATCTGAAAGCCCGCTTCACTGTTATACAATGCTCCTTCCCTGGGTTTGACATAAAGTTGCTTAATACTCCCACTGCATGTGCAATGTCTAGTCTAGTAGAGACCATTGCATACATCAGGCTACCCACTGCACTTTCATATGGAGCACGGGACATATTCTCCTCTTCTTCTTGTGTATTGGGACATTGTTCAACATAAAATTTTGTACCTACAGGAATCAGAACATTCACCAGTTTACTATCTTTCATATTGAACCTTTGCAACATACTCTCCACATACTTCCTCTAGTTTAACCAGATCTTCCTCTTTGCCCGATCTCTCTTAATTTCCATGCCCAAAATATAGTTTGCAGCACCAAGATCCTTCATGTTGAATTTGGAGAACAGTTGGGTCTTCAAATCTTGGATAATTTATTTTTCATTTCCAATCAAAAACATATCATCCACATACAAGACCAAATAAATAACACGGTCACCAATTAATTTAAAATAAACAAAGTGATCCTCCTTGCTTCTAGTGAAGCCAAGTCCCCGTATATAGGTATCAAATTTATGATACCACATCCTTGGTGATTGTTTTAACCCATAGAGGGACTTCTTTAGCCTGCATACCAATTCTTTCTTTCCCTTCACCATAAAGCCTTCAAGTTGTTTCATGTATATCTCCTCTTCTAGATCCCCGTGAAGAAATGTTGTCTTTGCATCCATCTATTCTACCTCAAAATAAAATGCAGCAGCAACAGATAAAAGTAATCTAATAGAAGTAACTTTGGCAACAGGAGAAAACATATCACCAAAATCAATTCCCAGCACCTGGGAATAACCTTTTGCTACCAACCGAGCTTTGTATTTCTCCACCTTGCCTTCTACATTCATCTTCTTCTTAAACACCCATTTGCTCTCGATGGGTTTCCTTCGAGCCGACAACTCCACCAGATCCCATGCCTCATTTTAATGCAAGGAACCATTTCATCAACCATGGCCTCCTTCTAGAGTTTTCCATCCTCTGACTCTAATTCCTCCTTGACGATTCTGGGATCATCATCAGTTATAGTTAAAGAAAAATTTGAATAGAAATTAAATGGACTATACCTTTTTGGTTGTCTTCTTTCCCGACTAATCTTCTCATAGCTAGAGTTTGTGGCTCTTCCTCTTCTGAGTCTTCTTTTGTTGTAGAGTCTGATTCATCCTCCTTTAGTTCAAAATCTATCTTCTCAGGTTCCTTTGGTAGGACTTCATGTTTAATAACATCTTTCACCTCTCTAAAAACCACATCTTCGCTGTACACAACCTTCCTTGTTTCTGGGTTCCAAAGCTTGTAACCCTTTAAGCCATCCTTATACCCAATAAAGATGCACCTTTTAGATTTATTATCCAACTTGGTCCTTTTCTCCTTTGGAACATGTAAATATGCATCACATCGAAATACCCTTAGATGTGAAAGAGAGGGTTTTTTACCAGTCCATACATCATGTGGAGTCATATCCTCCAACATTGATGAAGGTGATCTATTAACCAAGTAACATGCAGTCTCCACTGCCTCTGCCCAGAATTCTTGTCCTAACCCAGTACCACTGAGCATGGTTCTTGCCTTTTCCATCACTGTTCTATTCATTCTTTCTACAACTCCATTTTGCTGAGGTGTGTATGGAGTTGTCTTCTGTCGTCCTATACCACACTTCTTATAGAACTCTTCAAATTCATTCTTGAAAAACTCCCCACCATTCTCTGTCCTTAGCACCTTTATCTTCTTCCCTGTCTAGTTTTCCACTAGAGCCTTAAATTCTTTAAATCTGTCAAAGACTTTAGATTTCTTCCTCAAGAAATATATCCATGTATTCCCTGAGAAGTCATCTATGAATGAAACATAGTACATAGACTTACCCAATGATGGAACCGACATAGGTCCAAACAAATCACTGTGCACAAGGTCTAATATCTTGTTTTCCCTCTTAATATCTTGTTTTCCCTCTTAGCACTAGAAGGAAAACTCACCCAATTCTGCTTCCCATATACACAATGTTCACAAAAATTTAAATCCAGAGAGCTATTAGACATACCTTCTACCATACCATTTCCATGCAGTATCCGAAGGCCCTTCTTTCCAATATGTCCAAGTCTTTGATGCCATAGCATGGTCTTTTCTCCAAAGACCGCTAAGCTTTCCGCTCCACTTTCGTGAACCACAAAACTGTTGCACCCATCAATAATAGTGCTACCCTGAAGCTTGTACAGAACTTCCTACATTAATAGTAGTGCTCCTTGAACCATCTTGTAGGCATATTTCTCAAGCACTATTTTTACACCTGCATCATCCATCTTGCTTACAGAAATCATATTTCTAGCCAATGCTGGAATGTGCAGAACAGCAAGAATTGTTCTAATCCTTCCACCTTGTAGCTTTAGCTTGACTTTTCCACGTTCAACGATTATGGCCTTTCTATCATCCCCTAGGAGGACATCACCGCCATCATATTTCTCATACTCACAAAACCACTCCCTATGAAGATTGAAGTGAAAATATGCACTCGAGTTAATCAATCATGACTCGTGATCTACATGTGTATTTGAAGAAGAAGCCAAATACACATCCCCACCTTCATCCGAGGTGTTTTTTGCCTCTACAGAAGGAGCATCATCAGATCCATTTCCTTTCTTAGGAGCTTTAAATTTACAGTCCTTTTTGTAGTGCACTTCCTTTCTGCATTTCCATCAAACCTTTACAAACTTTCCATGAGATTTAGATCTCCCTCTAGATTTAGATCTCCCACTCGAAACCTTATTCTTGTTTCTGTTCAGGGACCTTCCTCGTACAGATAAGGCATCTCCATTCTGACCCTACATATTTCTCCATCTCATTTCCTCCAACAGTAAGGCTGAGACAATGTCATAAAAATTAAAGGTAGTTGTATTGCTACCTATTGCAATAACTAGACTGTCCCAGAAGTCTGGTAGAGAACACAACAAAGTAATGCACTTATCTTCATCTGAGATTTTAATATCAATAGATGACAACTGACTTACGACAGTATTAAAGGCATTCATATGCTTTGTCACCGAGTCTCCATCCTTCATCCTCAGGTTATACAAATTTTTCCGTAGGAACAAATTATTCACCAAAGACTTAGATTGCTATAAAGTCCCTAGCTTATCCCACAAGGTCTTCGCAGTAGCTTCGCCATATAAATTCTAAAATACTAAATCTGAGACACACAACCATATTGTGCTCTTTGCCTTCTAATCTAGCTTCTTCCAGTCTTCATCTGAAATTGTCATTGCTTTAGTACCCGGATCTATCGTGATCCACTAATCTTTATCCACCAGTAGATCCTCCATCTTGAGCTTCCATAACTCAAAACTAGGACCATTAAATTTCTCAATCTCTATATTCCCGCCACTCGCCATATTCTTTCACCGCAAGAATCAGTCCCACAGATCTCCCACTGAACAAGGTCTACCTCAGGCCCCAGCAAAAAACCCCTCAGTAGCAAAGGCATCCCCTTGAAGCCGAAACTGCTCTGATACCAAATGTAGGTTTTAACCCTATACATAAATTGTTTGCAAACGAATCTTAAAAAAATAAAAATAAAAAATATTGAGAGCATAAAACATAAAACAGATATACACAGAGATTTTTCCCCTGGATCCCAAATCAGGATGACCATCTTGATATTCCTTTTAGTGTTACAACACATATATATACATGTTGAAGCATACATCAACCCCAATACATTAACCCTGGATTAGAACATAACCATAGTTCCCTCGACCAGATCTACAAAATACCAGGGGCCAAAAACCATCATGCCCTAAAAGCATGTGCAAACCCATGCACAAAACCATGGGCAGGTCTACCCACTGGAGAATAAGGTCCAAAATATTTTTCTCGGGGTGTTGCCCTGGACCTTGATATGGGGGGCTGCCACCCCCCCTCTGACCCCCCTGCTACCTCAGTGCAATGTACAGGGAGGGCTCTCACCCCCCCATGTGACCCCCCCTCGGTGCGTGACTAGTCATGGAAATAATATAGCACATACTCAATAAAATATCAATCCATCTCTCTCACCAAATGTGAAGAACAATTGTGGAATATGTTGAGAGAGAAATTATATGCTTTTTCTTTGGATTATAAAGAAATAAAAGGGGTGCATCCCTCAGTATTCTCTCACAATATTTACATCAAAGAGAAATGAAAGCCTCTACACTAACCCTGAAGGATAATGAACCCATCCTTGGAGGACATAGTAAAGGATGAATTACAAAATTTGTTCAATGAAGGGTTCATATACCCCATATAATATAGTGTGTTATCACCAAAAAAAAAAAATCAAAACATGGTATGTCAACTCTGTTTTGATCATGGTCTAAATAGTTTTGAAAGTCATTTTAGCATGGTTAAGGGTATTTCATAGTTTTATAGGTTTAATTTTCATTATAAGAATTCAAATAAGGTCTTCATAGGTCCATTCCATAGTCAAAAAGTTCAAATTTTTCATTCAAAGGTCATCTAAGTAAGTTTTAGAGTAATTTTATGCAATTAGCCACAAATCCACAGTTTCGTAGCATCGTTAGTTCAAAAAATGAGTTTCACACTATGAAAGCGCTGCTACTTTCATAGCGCAATGTGTGAAAATTACACTGTGAGTGCTACGAAAGTGCGGTTTCTTAGTTATCATGTCAAATAGGCTAAGATCTGTCAGTTTCAGTTGGGGAATGACAGGATAGGGGTATGGTGAGTCAGTTAGCTACCAGATTCGATGTACTTACCTATCCTACAGTCATCATAGTCTTGATAGGATATCAATCATACATAATTTGGTCATGAGGTGACATCTCTAATTCAAATTTTTCGCCTAATTGAGTCATCTCTATCTTATTTACCTTCACATATGTTGTCCAAGCTCTCAAGCAGTAAGGAGAAGTTTTTGGTTGTTCTATTCAAAGAAAACTCTCATCAAATCAAGCAAGGCTACTCATCAAATCAAGAGAGGCTATTTTACAGCTTTTAGAGAAGCTAACAAGTTTTCTACAGGAAACATGGCAGGGGAAAAGAAGGTCCACAGAGGGGAAATTGTCTAAGATACGATCTTGAGAATGCAAATGATGCTATGGAGGATCAAATGGTAATGGAGGCTTTTAGAAAAGCTAGTTGTCTCAAATTTTATGAAAAGCTGCAGGGTTTCCACACTCAGGTGTCTGAAGAGTTTGCTTTACAATTTAGTGGAACCATTACCAAAGTTGGAATGATAAATATTCCAGTTACACCTGAGACCATAGCTGCTATGACAGAGATACCAGGGGGAAAGGAGTCTTGGTTTAAAGGTTTTAGGTTCGACATGGAGCCATGCAAGGAATTTATGAAACCTGAATATGTAGACATGGACCTGAACAATGCAATACCCAGAAACTGTATCAAGGACAACTATGCAAAGCT
This sequence comes from Pinus albicaulis, assembly GCA_034641835.2. Lineage (NCBI taxonomy): Eukaryota > Viridiplantae > Streptophyta > Pinopsida > Pinales > Pinaceae > Pinus > Pinus albicaulis. The sequence continues at coordinate 1,168,793,140 of CM076577.1, forward strand.
GTTATTCAACATCTAAAGATATTTCACATATGAAGGCAGGTATCATAAAGTTTACACTTATAATTTCAAACTTTTTTTGCATTTCACAGGTATGATTTCATTAGATTTAGCATTTTACTTGCATAGAAGCCTTGCTAAAATGGCTGGCAAAGTCCAAGCTAAATCTGATGGATGTGAAACATCTCTGTTTCATCACGGTTTGATAAATTTACTAGTTTTGAATGAGCTTCAGAAAATAAATAGGGATTGGTTTTCCTTTTTGTTTATGAGTGGATTTGAAATGGAAGCCCTAACCCCATCTAGAAACCCTAAGATGAAGGGGAATCCTTCACCACCAGTAGTAGAATCCAGTCATCCAGTGGTTACTAAAGAAAAAAGGTTTGTAAAGTTGAAACCAAGGAAACAAGTTCAAGATATAACTGATAAAGCATTAGTGCTTGTTGCAGAAACCCAAACCCCTGAAAAACGGATAGTAGAAAGGTTCAAAAAAACAAAACAAAAACAAGTGGCCAATAAGCAGGAGAACTAGAGAAAGACAAGAAGCCAAGCAGCAACATCAAAGGGAAAAGCAGTTGTTCTAGTGACAGAGGATAGCCCAGTGATGAAAGGAAACTTGGATGATATACTTCATGCAATTGATGTAGAAGAATCACCCATTGTGTAGGAAGATTTCATTAATGTGGACGAACCCAAACAGAGAAAAATGAAATGAGCAAAGAAACTGGAATTTGAAGGTGAGAATGTAGCTTTTTTTTTTCAAGCTAGGAAACCTTTAACCAGGCATGAAAAGAAACTCCAAGAAAGAAGTAAATATATCTAAGTAACTATTGAAGTAGCCAAAGTCCTTGAAGAGGTGGTTGTTCTCTCTTCACCTATAGTGGAGCATGCAGCCAACAAGATAATTAAGGGAAAGGAACACATGACAGAGTGTCAACTGCTAGAAGAAAGGTTGAAGCTAGAAAACCAAGAGATGGATATGATAAGAAAGAGGGCCAGAAAGAAAAACATTGAAAAGATATAATTCAAGAGGATAAAGGCTATTTGGGAAGGTAAAATAGTTGCTAGGTCAGAGATCCCAAGCAGTGTAGAGAAATTTTTTACATGGACAGTTCTAACGATTAAAGAAGGAAAATTTGTTAGAGTGATCAACATCCATTTGAGGGCCAGTAATGGAAAGCTAAGAGGCCAAGTGGAGGATTTGGAGCTACAATTAAAATAGTCTCAAGATGAACTAAAGAGTAGAGGAGATCAACATCATCAGCATTATGGTCATAACAAGTTGGAACTCATCCTCAGGATTCAACTTAATGGAAAGATAGGTGGCAAATGATGTAATTAAGTTTAGATAAAGCTTTTTTGAATTGAATTGAAAGAGTTATAATTCTATTTGTAATAGGACTCTATATTAGTTTTACAGCTGTGTTTGTAATAAATACCATGTTTTATGGTTAGGATAGGTGTCAAATCATGGGAATTAGATGTATATAGTTGTGGAGAATCTTATCTTATGATGTAAATGATCTATAAAAGATCAAGGAGTCGAAATATAAAGGGTTGGACATTTTTTAGCAAAAATACTCTATTTATTGTAAGTGACTATTTTCAGCTGAATACAAAATTTCTACTTAGACAACTCAAGATTCATAAGGAGTTCTTGTATGTTCTTGTTCTGATGGCATCTTTTCAATATTTTATTCCAGTGGTGTTTGCTTATGTTACTCAAAATTCATCAATGATTCTCTGACTTCCTTCATAGAGAAACTGACTATGTGTTTCACTATTCTACCTGTGTATTCCTTGACTTAAACTCTGATATGCGTTGACTTCCATGCTAGGTAGATTATTTTGGTTTTACTAAAGCCATTATGACTCCATAAGCCCAATGTACACTTGATAATGTGATTTACAACTAGTTTATATCATTTATCTTCTTTTATTCAATATAGAGTTAGCCATCTACATATTTATCGAAGATCATAAACCCTTGAGAGAGACCTCTTTGGTTGAGGAGGCTAAGCCTCAGCCAAAATAATGGTCTGAAATAGTTACATGAGATGAACTTGATTGGAAGCCTATCAGGTCTAATTTTGTGATAATATTTTGGTGCATCTTCCGGGAGCCTGAAGATTATACTTTCCCGAAATTTTGAAGCTAAACTTCTGAAGGTAGCAGGAGCTCAGAAAGCTTTTCGAGGTTGCATCTACCTTGGTGACTCCATTTAAAGTTTATATGTTCAAAGGTGGCTTCGAGAAGTAGATACATGAGGAGTAATCCTGACCCACATCCACCTACTATCATGGACAGTCCAAACACCATTTCAAGAGGCAGTCAAGGCATTTCTGAAATATCAGGTACTCCATCTCATTCGAAATCTTTGTCCTCTAAATTATCAATAAGTCCTGAAGAAAAAAGAGTTGATGATAAAATTCATGAGGTTTTGTTTAGATCAGAAAATGAAAAGGAGCTAATTGAAATTATCTTAGACTTACATAAGAAAGGAATTGACACCTCAGCTCTAGTAACACAAGAAGACAAAGAGGAATTTTGGGGAGCTGTCACTTCAGAGTTGTTGTTGGAAAGAGAGTCTTTATACAAATTGAAGGAGCTTGATCCTTTCGAAGTATCGTTGAAAAGTAAAGCTAGTTTACCTCTTCGCAACTGGAGCTCAATTGTTAGTGGCGTAAAAATACCAAGCAGTCCTCCTCATAGCAGTTTGTCATCCATTGTTTCTGCCTTGCCTAAATTTACCACAGTACCTTTGACCATGGTTGGAAATCCACCTGTTGCACCTGCTAGATACGCCCCTCTTGTCCTTCCTGCTGTCTTACATGACCTCCCTAGTAAATATGCTGCTAGAATTAAAACTTGGGGAAGTGATGAAGAAATTACAAGAGAGTATCATGTAGATCAATTTAAGGAAGGGAGGAGGTTGATCATGAAGATGTTAAATTGAGATTTTTTTCTCAGAGTTTCACTGGTGAGGTTAGGAAGTGGTATAAAGCTCTTACTCCTAGAAGCATTCTTGATTGGAATGAATTTGAAGATTTTTTCCTAAGAAAATGGGTAAATAGAACTAACCGAGTACAAGCCCTCACTGAGTATAATACATTAAGAAGAGTTGCTGATGAAACTGTCCAAAATTTTTCAAAAAGGTTTAATAAAGTGTTAGATTCTATTCCTTCCCGTTTGAAACCACTAGAAGCTTTAGCTCAAATGAGGTATGCTGAAGCTTTTGACTATGATTTTTCCATATTTTTGAGAGAAATAGAATCCCCTACACTTTTTGAAATGAAAAAGGATGCTATGAAAGTGGAGGTTAATTTGATAGCAGCTAAAAAGTAAAAAATGGGTAAGGCTAAGTTGAAAAAAGAAGAGAAACCTTCATCTTCTACCTCTCAAGACAAACTGGATTCAATGATGAAAACAATGGAAAAGTTGATGGATAGGTTAGCCCTTGGGAATACCTCTACTCCTCCTGCACAGCATGAACCTCAATTTACAAACCATCAGTTCAGGAGACCTCAGAATTAGGAAAGCCCAAGGGAGAATAGAAATCAACAGCCTGATCCTCTAGTGAGACCTCCTTTTTAGCAGAATTTGGTTGATGAAGAAGATGAACCTGAACTTCCTGAGGAGTTTATTCATTGTTTTTATGAATAAATGTTATGAATTTTCTTGACTAAGGAAGAATATGATCGATCAGATCAAAACAATCATGAAGAAGAAACATCAGGCTATCTAAAGGGGTATCAACATGTTATTTTTGAGATGCAAAAACAATATAATCTCAGAAATAAGATTGTGCCTATCATTGAAAAGAAAACACAACATAAGAAAGATGCACCTAAGGTTGCTGATGGAAAGAAGGATGCTCCTAAGGTCGTTGAAGGTAAGAAATATGCATCAGTTGTCCCTCCTACCAAAGAAGCTGAAAAATCTATTTCTGTTTTCAATCTTGAGAATGAAATTTCTAAGATAAAAATATCAGTCACTTTTGTTGAGATTCTCAAGATAGATGAATATAGAAGCAATATTGTTAAAATGTTAAACTCACAACCAGGAATTGTTGATATCTTGAATGTATTATAAGATCATCCAACCATATATTTGGCTCTAAGACTAGAAGATGAACAGAATGAGGAAGTTCCTCCTTTTTATGTGAGCCTTAGCATTCACGACATGACATTGCAGAATGCTATGTTGGATTTAGGGGCTTCTCACAATCTTATTCCCAAAGTAATCATGGAAAGAATGGGGTTAGAAATAACTAGACCATATAAAGATTTTTTTTTATTTTGATTCAAAAATAGTTCAATGCATTGGTTTAATCAAGGATGTTCTTGTTGGTCTGACACAAGTTCCTAATAAGACTGTAGTCATGGACATTGTAGTAGTAGAAATTCCACTAAAGTTTGGTATGTTGTTGTCAAGGTCATGTGCAGCAAAAATTAAAGGTACAATGTAGATGGATCTTACTGATGCTACCATTCTAGTCTTTGGGAACCAAAGAATATTGTATCGAGAGACAAGGATGGCCTACATGGTGAGTAGCAAAGATAAACACCAAAACTTTCCAATTTATGCTCTTGATACTGAACTTGGTTCTGATATTCTTTTCAATGAATTGACTAATGAAGCGGAAGAAGAAAGGAAAGCAGAAATTCAGAGTTCTAAAATTCAACAGCCTGGAAATCAACAAACAGAAGGTCATCAAGTAAGCAATAAAGAGGAAGAAGGCTAGTGGTCATTTCATTTTGATGGATCAGCAGGAAAATAAGGAGTAGAAGGGGGATTTGGATTAGAAATCCAAGTGATGAGAGTAAGTTCTTTTCATATAAACTAAACTTTGATTGCATGAACAACATGGTTGACTATGAATCCTTGATTTTGGGTCTAGAAGTGTTGAAAAGAATGAATGCTCAAAACATTTTTGTTTTTGGAGATTCATAATTAGTCATAAAATAGATTCAGGGTTTATCAAAAAAAGGACAGAAGGATGAAAGCATATAGGAATCTGGTTTTCAACATGTTATAAAACTTTCAAGCCTATTCATTCACAGTCAAACCTAGAGAACAAAACTCCATTGCTGACTCACTTGTTGTCTCTACAAGTCTTTTCATTATCCCTATGCACTCCACAGAAAAGTATGAGGTTGAGGTTTGCCATAGGCTGGCCATCCCTGATAATATTACTCATTGGAAAGTTTTCGAGGATTATCAATAGGTGAGAAACTTTATTGAGCTAAAAGAAGAGTTTGAAAATGTACAAGTAGATCAGCAGAACATGTTGGCTGAATCTAAAGGGGGTTCTAAAGTTTTGCAACTAAAGAATAATTCCATACCAAAGGGACTCATACCTCTAGATTTTTTTTTTTATCAGAATGATGTTTTTAAATCCCTTAAGATACAAGCTGATGATGAAGACGTTGAGAGCTGTAACCTTGGTACTATAGCTATCCCAAAAATGAGTAAACTTTCAAAATTTCTTTCAGCTGATATGAAGTTTAGGTATGTTGAAATGATGAAAATATTCATAGTGTCTTTTCTTGGAACTATGCTGATTTGAAAGAATATGATCTCGCAATTATTCAGCATAATATTCCCATAAAAGAAAATGAAAGACCTTTCAAGAAGAAGTTAAGGAGGATTAACCCACTTCTCATGCCTTTGACTGAGAAAGAGGTTAAAAATATTTTTGATGCTAAAATCATTGTTCCAATTAGATTTTCAAATTGTCTTGCAAATTTGGTTCTAGTTAGGAAGACGAGTGGGGAAATCAGAATATCCATTGACTTTAGAAATATGAATAAAGCCTCCCTAAAGGATAAGTATCCTCTCCAAAAGATGGATCAAATTTTGCAAACTATTGTCGGTTCTTAGATAATGTCTATGCTTGATGGTTTTTCAGGTTATAATCAGATCCTTGTGCATCCTTATGATCAGGAAAAAACAGGATTTACTACACCATGGGGTACTTTTATGTACGCCAAGATTCCATTTGGTCTCATGAATGCAGAAGCTACCTTTCAGAGGGAAATGGACATTGCATTTCTGAAGAGAAGGATAAGATGGTGGTTGTGTATCTTGATGACATAAAAATCTGCTCAAGGAAGGAAGAAGATCACTTAGAACGCTTGGAAATAATTATGCTGAAATGTAGAAGGTTTGGCATCTCTCTAAATCCCACCAAAAGTATTTTTACTTTAACTTTAGGTAAATTACTTGGGCATATCATTTCTAAAGATTGGATTAAGATTGATCCAAGCAGGGTCAATGTAATTTAGAAGGTGGAGTTTCCAAGAAGTAGGAAGGAGATTCAATCTTTTCTTGGAAAGGTAAATTTTGTAAGGTGATTTATTCCTAATTTTTCTAAGATTGTGAAGGACATAACAAGGATGCTAAAGAAGTGAGTTGATATTAAGTGGATAGTAGAGGCATACAAGAGGGTTGCTGCCTGCCATGAATGCCAGATTTTTGAGGGTAAGAAGAAACTTGTACCCTATTTATGTAGAAGTGCCATTCCAACAGTGGGGACTAGATTTTATCGGGGAGATTCATCCATCATCTTCAAGTTAGCATCATTGGATTCTTACAAAGACTGATTACTTCACCAAATGGATTGAAGAAATCCAAACTAGGCAAGCAAATGATTCTGTGATTATTTCTTTCTTACAAAATAATATCTTGTCTAGGTTTGGTTGCCCCATGAAGATTATAACTGAAAATGCACATGAATTCAAGTCTAAGAAGCTAATCAATTTTTGTCATCAATATCATATTACTCTCAAGCATTCTACTGCATACTATCTGCAAGGAAATGGCCTTCATGAATCTTCTAACAAGAGCAGTGTAAGGATCATTAAAAAGGTGTTGCTAGAGAATATGAAGACTTGGCATTTGAAGCTGAAGTATGCCTTATGGGCTGACAGGATATGCACACAGAGGTCAATCAGTACTTGACCATATGAATTGGTATATGGAGCTGAGGCTATTTTTCCTACATCACTAGGAGTACCTGTTATGAAGCTGATTCAAGGGTTGGAAGAGGAAGAAAATGCAATCCAGAGGAGAATTAATCAGCTAATAGCTCTACAAGAGAAAAGGAATGAATTTTATGACAGCAATCAACAATCTCAAAACAGAATCAAGAGGACATTTGATAAGAAGATCAAGGAAGAGAGTTTTCAAATTCAATATGAAGTGCTGAAATGGGAGGCCAGAATTAAAGAGAAAGGCAAACATGGTAAGTTTGAGAACTTATGGAAAGGTCCTTTCAAGATAGTTGTGTTTCATGGAAACAATACTTACATACTGCAGGGGATAGAAGGAAAACCATATGCTGGAGGACCTATCAATGGTCGGTTTTTGAAGCATTATTCTTCCTAAAATCTGATGGATTGTTCATTTCATTGTATATATTCCATTTTATAAGTTTTTTTGCTAATAATCATAAGCAAAATCAGCAAGCTTGAGGTCGAGCTGAAGGCCATTAGAGCTTGACGAGGAAGCTTGGCATTTTAAAAGTTTTTAATGTTTTGGTCAAGAAAATGGATAGCAGCACTGGGACTACTAGTTCTTAGTGTACAATAGGGGCACACTATCCCAAGTGGAGCCATTGTTATCACCAAAAAAAAAATAAAAAAATTTCAAAGCATGGTATGTCAACTCTGTTTTGATCATGGTCTAAATAGTTTTGAGAGTCACTTTAGCATGGTTAAGGGTATGTCATATTTTTAGAGGTTTAGTGTTCATCATCAGAATTCAAATAAGGTCTTAATAAGTCCATTCCATAGTAAAAAAGTTCACATTTTTCATTCAAGGGTCATCTAAGTAAGTTTTAGTCTAATTTTCTACAATTAGCCACAAATCCACAGTTTCGTAGCACCGTTAGTTCAAAAAATGAGTTTTGCGCTACGAAAGCGCTACTACTTTCGTAACACAAAGTGAAAAAATTACACTGTGAGCCCTACGAAAGCACGGTTTCTTAGTTATCGTGTCAAATAGGCCGAGATCTGTCAACTTCAGTTGGGGAATGACATGATAGGGTTATGGTGAGTCAGTTAGTTACCAGATTCGATGTACTTATCTGTCCTACAGTCATCATAGTCATGATAGGATATCAATCAAACATCATTTTGTCATGAGGTGACATCTCTAATTCAAATTTTTTGCCTAATTGAGTCATCTCTGTTTCATTTACCTTCATATATGTTGTCCAAGCTATGAAGCAGTCACGAGAATTTTGTGGTTGTTTTATTCAAAGACAACTCTCATCAAATCAAGCGAGGTTGTTCATCAAATCAAGAGAGTTAGTTTTAAAGGTTCTAGAGAAGCTCATAGATTTTCTACAAGAAACATGGCAGAGGGAAAGAAGGTCCACAGAGGGGGACATTGTCTAAGATAAGAGCTTGAGAATGAAAATTGTAGTGTTCCAAAATTTTAGCCTCAAAGCTAAATGGAACATTAGATTTAGTAGCAGCTTTAGCTTGTGAATAAATGGGTAAAAAATCTCATAAGTCCCCTAAGGAGGATAAAAAAAATCTAAGTGTGAAATGGGGCACTCTTTCTAGCTCAATAAAACACCTCCATGTGTGAACAGGGTTAAAATCAAGCTGCTTTGAGTAAGTCAACAACACAATTTTAATGGAGGAGGAATCCAAGGAGGAATAACACAGTTTTGGAGGGAGATGTATCTTTGGATAGATATGAAATAATTGAGTGAGGCCAAGGGCAATAAAACTCATGTTTTATATAAGGAAGAGGATGGAAACATTATTCTTCATGTCTTAAATTATTATTCTTGTCTGCCAAGACTTGTTGCTGCTTTGCTGCTTAGCAGAGTTGTAGTGTTGTTTAGCACTGGGTGTTCCCGATCGGGAATCCCACCTCTTTCCTTTGAGGAGCCTCATTGGGAGAGTTTTCATTCATCATTACACGTCATTTTTTCAGGCCAAGCTTCATCCATCTTCATCAGTGCATTTTTTTCTAGAGATTGTGCAGTGTTGCTGGGTGTAGCAGTGGAAGGGATTGGAATCCCAGTTTCTGAGCTAGTTTCTCATTGGAGGAAGATTTCCCTCACTTGAGAGACTTGTTTGGAGAGATCCATAGATTCTTTCAGATCTTTGTTATTATACCAGACATGTCCCATACATTCCTAGCGATGTTCTAGCTAGGGAATGCGTTATTCTAGAGGCAGCATTCAGCAGATGGTTTTGTGGCTCCGTTGCAGTGTTTCCTTATGATTGGGAGGTTCAACCTTTCATGGGAGGAAGCTCTTGAGGGTTCTACATCAGATCAGACATATTTACAACCTTTTACACTCTTATGCTTTATTTTTGTAGTGGTGATTCAGTAATTTTATGAATATCACATTTTGTATGCAAAGTGTTTGACAAGAAACATTTGTGGGGTTATCTTGTATTTTGTATGAGGAGATTAGATCTCTGTTCTTCGACATTATTTATCAATACATGAGTAGATATATTTTTCTCCTATGTTTTTATTTGTAAACTCTCTCTTATACTGCACAGTCCCTTATGCAGCAACTCTGGTATTTTGCAGTCTTGGGGTTTTTGCGCTTTTTGCCAATCTTAGGTGTGGGAGATCTCTTTAACCCACCTAGTTTTCTTTGTTTTAGCTCTATTCTTGTATTTAGGTTGTATATTGACCAATATATGGGATCAAAGAGTCCATTTTACTGTTTTGTTGTATTTTTTGCTGGAAATGCATTTTTCACTGCATGATCCATAAGCTGTTCCAGATTTGGAATATTACAATGTTATCAAAGCATGATCTCTGGCTTAGCCTGTGAGATCCAGCTATGAAAGGAAGGAGAGATGGATATAATATAGAAAGCTTCAGTATGTGAAATGAAAAATGAGGACAAGCTTGAAAAGCTTCTTCCAAAATCTATGCAGAGCTTTCAAGGAGAGCTGAATAAAATGAGATTGGAGATGGGATCTCCAAAAGAGGTTGAATCTAGAGCTGAATCTAGATTTTCACATGGTGTGAGTGAGAATGCAACTACACACCTTGATGCACAACATAGTCAAATGTCTGGGTCTATCTTGAGATGGATGGGAGGAGGAAAAATGCCTAAGAGGAGAACTCTTAGTGATTTTTTGCAGGAGTATGAATGTCTAACTGAGAGGTTTAGAGATCACACTGGTTTCCAGGAGTTTTTCAAGATCCAAATGGAGAAGAGCAAGCATCAAGATGCAGATGGATTTCTTCTATCTACTTTTTCCGGATCACCTACATGTTCAGCTAGAGCTTGGGTGAAGGAGCTAGACTCCTATTTGCAGCTGCACCATATTTCCAAAATTGAAGCCATTAGAATTGCAGCGCTGCATTTTAGAGGTAAGGCTCATGCATGGTGTATTTTTGAGTATTGTTATTTAAAAAATGCAAACACTTCATCTTATGCAAGATTCATAGAAACATTGATGGGGAGGTTTGGTGAAAAACTTCCTAAGGCACATGAGCAAGGAAAACTTGAGAAAAAAAAACCCTTGCACGTGTTGGAGGAAACCCCATTTCAGAAAACCATGGAAGGAGCTAATATCTTGCATTACACATTTCCAGAAGCAAGACCTCCAGTTCATATTCTTGAACAAGAGGGGATGGGGATCTCCTTTTTACAGGAGGATCCAATTGTTAGGATTTTTCCCATACACATTGAGGAAGATGACGGCAACAACGCTATCAAATCTAGATCACATCCAGTGCCTCATGCAGAGGAAGGAGGAGCTCATTCCTTAACAGGGGTGATTCTCGTATTTGCAAGAAGTTCCCCAAGATCTCATACATGGAGGTCCAAGCATAATCAGTGAGCAGCATGATTGTGAAAAATTGCAGTTGGAAGGAGGAGGTAGGGAGGAAGAGCAACATCATGTGATCAAAGGCACACACCCTTCTCTATTTCAGATAGCCAGTGCAAGAAATAGGCAAACTGATTTGCACTATAAGGGCAGGGGCAAGGTTGCCCAACCATATGAGTAGTCTACTCTTGACATTGATGTCTCACTATATGGAGGCATTCCACCTGGGAGGCCACCTGATCGAGAGTTTATAGAATACATCTTGTCTTTGGATTCACCACTCTTCTATTTTGGAGAGGTGAAGAGTCTATAGGAATACTTTGGCATGGGGGATGTCAAAGTAGCAGGAAGCAGCATGAGGAGAGCTTCACATGCCAGATCACCAGCGCTGTCTCTTAGGAGGATTGATCCTTATTGGATATCTCAGCTTTTGGTAAAGTACTGTAAGGATCTTGGTGCATGCATGATTCTTGATGACCGGGATGGAGATGACAAGTACATGGTGGATGATGTGGTCATCTATTTACATGGCAGGGTCTTCTTGACCAGAGCTTCTAGTCTCAAGGAGAAATTGTTACATGCAGCACATGAGGACTTCTCTTCTATGCATTTTGATGCATATTTCCAGTTGATGGAGGAGTTCACTTGGGAGGGCATTCAACATGAAATATTTCAGCATATGGGGAGATGCATAGCGTATATGGTGATAGAGAGGATGTCACAACTACCTTCCTACTCATTGGGAGTGAGGGAGAATTTCCAGTTGAACCATTTCATCTCAAGACCTCAAGTACATGATGGAGGAGGTATAATTTCACATTTTTCATTCTACTTCTTTTCCTTTTTTGAGCAGCATGATGTAACAAGAAGAATTATCTCTTCTTTCCTATTGTATGATGGTGTACTTTTAGCTACTTGTAGCATTTATTTTGGCTATCTTTTTCATGGTTTGTGGGGGAAGCCACATGTATCTGGGTGTTCACCATTGGCACCAACTTGTAACTTCATGTTTTCATCTTATGTGATGACTGTGGCAGCAAACAAATGTATGGAAAAGCACTTGTTATTTCTTATTTTGATGCAGGGAAAGGATGCACTGTGCTGGTTCCATGAGAGGGAACATGAATCACTCTCTGGTTGTCATTTGGCAGCTTGTTTTTGTTGTATCTTGCTTCCATGTATTGCTGATGTGTTTATGATCATGAGGAGCTTTGTGTAGAGAGTGGGCTTGAGGTTGGAGATTCCCATTGGGAGCATGATTATCCCCACTTTATATGTTGTACATTGTATGAGGAACCATGGGAAAACCATCATTTCCACATCACACTTTTTCTTTTATTGTGGTGGAACCACTTGGAGAACTTGAAGAGGAATTTCATGGTTGAATTATTTGTTGGGGCATCATACAAGTTAACCATCATGATTTTACTCTATGGATTGTATGAGGGAGAGATAAGGAAGCAAAAAGAGTTTTTTTTGCTGTGGTTGCACTTGGGAGAGTTTGGGCAGAAATTTTCCCATACCTTTCATGAGATTTCTGAAGAGAAGAGAGGCACATTAATGGTGCAAGGAGGCTACCCTTCAACATTGAAGGATCATGAGAGACTTCCATGTAGGAAGGAGATCTTCTCACACAGCAGCATGATGGTGGATGGCTTTGGCATATGAAATGTCAAATGGAGGAGTCATGGAGCCTTATTTCTAAGGCCTACAGTGCGAACACATGGGAGAGTGTTCTTATTGATGGAGTGTTCCAAGGAGTATATGTATCCCTTCTTCTTGCATATTTTTATGAGGGAATCCTCATGGGGGAACTTATACATGGACATCACTTTCAGCTCACACATGATGCATGGTAAGAAAGACATTGGTGTGCTTGTTGATTACTCTATTGAGTATTTGTACTTTCTCACCATATGTAAACAGTGCATTGCTCCATATGAGAGCAAGATTATCTATGGGTTTCATGGTCACTTTAGGGCCAAATATTGTGATGTTGATGACCCATCTTTACATGACTTTGGGCAAGTGTTGTATTGCTTTGATTGTGCAAAACTAGTATATATTGTAGCTTACTACTTCATAGTAGATGAGCTAACATGCATAGCTGCAAATTCTTAGGAGGACAACTTGCCACTTGATGATCTACATAAGCAGTTGAAAGAACTGCGTTGTGTCTACCAGAGAGACCATATGTATCATCCAAACTTGCACATAACCTTCAACCATTTTATGATTTGGATTCCATGTGGTGATGATGTTCCATTCATCTTGAATGGAATGGTTTGGGTTGGCATGTCTCATGATTTTGGAGGAAGAGTCATTGGAGGCTCAATATTATTCTTGTCATTGAAGGGCAATCATGTTCTAGATCAAGATTAGCAATTCCCTCTACACTTATCATGAGTAAAGAGGAGGACGGCATGGGATAGGCCCTCTTGGTTATCATGTACATTTATTCAGCCCACCTACATTTTAGGAGCACAAGGTGAAGGGGACTTTTCATGAGTTACCATGTTGGAGGGTGACTCACTTCATTTGGATGATAGCATGGGTGAGGAAGGCACTCAATCACCATGATAATAATCACTCCTAATTTGTGGAGGCCATGAGACAGGAAGTAGGTTTCCATTCACACTTTCCACCTTTGATGGATGCAAACACTTTGGTTTTGCACACTTGGGAGGAAGCATTGGGTGACAGTTTATTTGCAGATTCTCTTGATGCAGTGATGGAGGCTATTGATGGGAAGCCACATGAGGATGAGGGGAGGAATTTTTCTCTCCTTATACATTTTCTTGAGGACAAGAAATTTTTTTTGAAGGGAGGACTGTAATGTTCAAAAATTTTAGCCTCAAAGCTAAATGGAACATTAGAGTTAGCAGCAGCTTCAGCCAGTGAATAAATGGGTAGAAAAGCCCATAAGTCCCTAAGGAGGATAAAAACACTCTAAGTGTGAAAGAAGGCACTCTTTATAGCTCAATAAAACACCTCCATCTGTGAACAGGGTTAAAATAAAGCTTCTTTGACTATGTCAACAACACAGTTTTAGTGGAGCATGGATCCAAGGAGGAATAACGCAGTTTTGGAGGGAGATGTATATTTCGATAGAGATGACCTAATTGTGTGAGGCCAAGGGAAAGAAAAATAATTTTTTATATAAGGAAGAGGATTCCAACATTATTCTTCATGTCTTAGTTTATTATTATTGTCTGCCAAGACTTGTTGCTGCTTTGCTGCTTAGAAGAGTTGCAGTGTTGTTTAGCACTGGGTGTTCCCGATCGGGAATCCCACCTCTTTCATTTGAGGATCCTCATTGGGATAGTTTTAATTCATCATTCCTCATTAGGTTCTTATGCCAAGCTTTATCCATCTTCATCAGCGTAGTTTTTGCCATATATTATGCAGTGTTGCTGGGTGCAGCAGTGGAAGGGATTGGAATCCTTGTTTCTGAGCTAGTTTCTCATTGGAGGAAGATTTCCTTCACTTGAGAGACCTGTTTGGAAGGCTACATATCTTATTTCAGGTATATGGTATCAGACCACACATTTCTCATACATTCCTAGCATTGTTCTAGCTAGGGAATGCATTATTCTACAGGCAGCATTTAGTAGATTGTTTGGTGGCTCCGTTGCGGTGTTTCTTTGTGATTGGGAGGTTCAACCTTTCATGGGAGGAAGCCCTTGAGGGTTCTACATAAGATGAGAAATATTTACAGCATTTTACACTGTTATGCTTTAGTTTTGTAGTGGTGATTCAGTAATTTTATGAACATCACATTTTGTATACAGAGTGTTTGACAAGAAACCCTTGCTGGGTTATCTTGTATTTTTTTTTAGGAAACTAGATCTTTGTTCTTCAAAATTATTTATCAATAAATGAGTATATATATTTTTATACTATTAATTTATGTGTAAACCCTCTATTAGACTATGCAGTACCTTATGCAGCAACTCTGGTATTTTGCAGTCTTGGGGTTTTAACACTTTTTGGCAATCCTAGGTGTGGGAGATCTGTTTAACCCACCTAGTTCAATTTTTTTCAACTCTATTATTATATTTAGGTTGTATATTGACTAATATATGTGATCCAAGAGTCCATTTTAATGTTTTATTTAATTTTTTGTTGGAAATGTGTTTTTCACTGCATGATTCATAAGTTGTTCCAGATTTGGAATATTACACAAATTATGTTATGGAGGATAAAATAGTAATGGAGGATTTTAGAACAGCTGGCTGTATCAAATTTTTTGAAAAGCTATAGGGTTTCCACACTCAGGTGTCCAAAGAGTTTGCTTTACAATTCAATGCAACCAATACCAAAGTTGGAATGATAAATATTTTAGTTACACCTGAGATCATAGTTGCTGTGATAGAGATACCAAGGGGACGAGAATATTGGTTTAAAGGTTTTAGGTTCGACTTGGAGCCATGCAAGGAATTTATGAATCCTAAATATGTAGACACATACCTAAACAAGGCAATACCTAGAAACTGTATCAAGGACAACTATGCAAAGCTGTTATTCAACATCCAAATATATTTCACATGTGAAGGCATGTATCATAAAGTTTACACTTATCATTTAAAACTGCTGTTACATTTCACAGGTATGATATCATTAGATTTACCATTTTAATTTCATAGAAGCCTCGCTAAAATGGCTAACAAAGTCCAAGCTAAATCTGATGGCTGTGAAACATCTGTGTTTCATCATGGTTTGATAAAATTACTGGTTTTGAATGAGCTTCAAAAAATAAATATGGATTCGTCTTCCTTTTTATTTATGAGTGGATTTCAAATGGAAGCCCTAACCCCAGCTAGAAAGCCGCAGAATCCAGTGAGCCAGTGGTTACTAAAGCAAAGAGGTTTGTAAAGTTGAAACCAACCAGATAGGTTGAAGATAGGACTAAGAAAGAATCAGTGATTGTTGCAGAAACCCCAACACCTGCAAAATAGAGAGTAGAAAGGGTCAAACAAAAAAAACAAAAACAAGTGGCCAATAAGCAGGATATCCAAAGAAAGACAAGAAGCCAAGCAGCAGCATCAAAGGGAAAAGCAGTTTTTCTAGTGACAGAGGATAACCCAGTGATGAAAGGAAACTTGGATGATATAATTCATGCAATTGATATAGAAGAGTCACCCATTGTGCTGGCAGATTTCATTGAAGTGGATGAACCTAAACAGAGAAAAATGAAATCAACAAAGCAATTGGAATTCGAAGGTGATAATGCAGCTTTTGTTTTTCAAGCTAGGAAACCTTTAACCATGCATGAAAAGAAACTCCAAGAAAGCAGTAAAGATGTTCAAGTAACTATTGAAACAGCCAAAGTCCGTGAAGAGGTGGTTGATCTCTCTTCAACTATAGTGGACCATGCATCCAGCAAGATAATGAAAGGAAAGGAACACGTGAGAAAGTGTCAACTGCTGGAAGAAAGGTTGAAGCTAGCAAACCAAGAGATGGAGATGATGAGAAAGAGGGCCAGAAAGCACAACATTGAAAAATAAATAATTCAAGAGGATGAAGGTTGTTTGGGAAGGTCAAACAGTTGCTAGGTCAGAGATCCCAAGAAGTGCAGAGCAATTTTTTACATGGACAGTTCCAGCCATTAAATAAGAAATTTTTTTTAGAGTGATCAACATTCATTTGAGGGCCAATAATAGAAAGCTAAGAGGCCAAGTGGAGGATTTGGAGCTACAATTAAAACAATATCAAGATGAACTAAAGAGGAGAGGAGATCAACATCATCAACATTATGGTCATAACAAGTTGGAACTCATCATCAGGATTTGACTTAATGGAAAGATAAGTGGCGAATGATGTAACTAAGTTTAGATAAAGTTGTTTTGAGTATAATGAAAAGAGTTCTAATTCTATTTGTAATAGGACTCTATATTAGTTTTACAACTTTGTTTGTAATAAATACCATGTTTTGTGGTTAGGATAGGTGTCAAAGCATGAGAATTTGATGTATCTATTTATGGAGAAGCTTATCTTATGATGTAAATGATCTATAAAAGATCAAGGAGTCGAAATATAAAGGGTTGGACATTTTTTATCAAAAAGAATCTGTTTATTATAAGTGACTGTTTTTAGCTTAATACATAATTTCTACATAGACAACTTAAGATTCATAAGGATTTCTTGTATGTTCTTGTTCTAATGGCATCTTTTCAATATTCTATTATAGTGGTGTTTACTTATGTTACTTAGAATTCATCAATGATGCTCTGACTTCCTTCATAGACAAACTGACTGTGTGTTTCACTGTTGTACCTGTGTATTCCTTGACTTGAACTTTGATATGCCTTGACTTCCATGCTAGGTAGATTATTTTGGTTTTGATGAAGCTATTATGACTCCATAAGCCCAATGTACACTTGCTAATGTGATTTACAACTAGTTTATATCATTTATCTTATTTTATACCATATAGAGTTAGCCATCTACATATTTATCAAAAATCATAAACCCTTGAGAGAGCCCTCTCAGGTTGAGGAGGCTAAGCCTCAGCCAAAATATTGGTCTGAAACAATTACATGAGATTAACTTAATTGGCAACCTATCAGGTCTGATTTTGTGATAACATAGTGAATGGGTGTCACCTATAGTATTAGTCCTGAAGAAGAATGCGAAGTGGAGTATATTTTTTTATTAAAGAGAGTTTAATAAGGCCACAAAGAAAGACCATTTGCATTTTCCTTTCATTAACCAAGTCTTATATGGTCTTGCAGGAAAGAATTTCTTATCTTTCTTGGATGGATTCAATGGTTAGAATTAGATCCAGACCAACCATGAAGACCAATAAAAGACCACATTTCCATGTCCTTGGGGTACCTTTACTTATATAGTTCTCCTATTTGGCCTATGCAATGCCCATCCCACTTTTCAAAGAGCAATTTTGAGCATATTTTATGTGTTTTTCCATGAATATATGGAAATCTACATGGATGAATTCACTCTCTATGGGTAATATTTCCAAGAGGGCCTCTCTAATTTGGGTAAAGTCTTGAGGAGATGCATTGAAATGCATCTCTCCTTGAGTCTTGAGAAATGTGAATTCTTGACGAAGGAAGGGATTGGGCTTGGCCACTCCATATTTTAGGTAGGAATACGGGTAGAGACTCAAACAATATTTCTATCATAAAAAGGGTCCCTACTCCTAAGAAAAAGAAATATTTTAGTATTTTATTGGGGTTGGCTGGTTATTATAGGAGATTCGTCAAGGATTTTAGGAAAGTGGCTTCACCATTGTTTTTATTTCTAGCCAAGGAATCAAAATTTTCTTGGTCAAGTTTTTGTGAAGAGGGATTTGAAATCATAAAAGAAAACTTGACCACTGATCCAATTGGGTTATGCCTTTCCATATCCATACTGATGCATCAAATAAATATGGGTCCAACTTTGGGAAAAATAAATGATAAGCGATCATATGCCATTTACTTCATGAGTAAAAATTTGTCCAAGGCTGAATTGAACTGCATTGTCCCTGAGAAAGAACTTTTAGATGTTTTCCATTCCTTGAAAAATTTTAGACATTATATCACTGGGTACAAAAATTTTGTGCATAGTGACCACGCTACAGTTAAATACTTGATGAACAAACCATATGTGAATTATATAATTATTAGGTGTTTATTATTGTTACAACATTTTGATTTGACTATCATCGATAATCCAGGAAAAGAAAATATAGTTACAATTTTTTTGTCGAAAATCACTTTGTCTATAAATGATGAAGGGATGATTGATTATTAGCATCCATATGAGCACTTATTTTCTATCTCAATACTCTCTCCCTTGTTTGATGACATATACAACTACCTAGTTGCTGGAATATTTCCTCCAAATATTTCATCCCTGGAGAAGAGAAGAATTGTGAGAAAGAGAACCCATTTCACTTGGATTTGTTGCAATCTTTTCAAACTAGGACCAGATCAAATTATAAGGATATGTGCCAGGGAAGAGGAAGTCTTTTAAATCCTCTTAGCATGTCATTATGGGCCCTTTGGGGGTCATTTTCTACCACGAGGAAAAGTTTCAAGTCCTTACAAGTTGGATACTATTTATTACTCTCAACAGGATGTAAGAAGGTATACCAGCATATGTGACTCATTAGGGAAATTTTGAGGTCTAAAATGGGCCTCCTAAGGAAATAATAAAATTAGAGAGGATGTGAAAACCAACATCGAGGGATGAAATTATTATACAACCTTAAGTGGCCTTAGCGCCATTTGACAAGTGGGATATGTATTTAATTAGGCCAATTTATCCACCACCTGGAGAAAATAAATACATCATAGTATGTACTGACTATTTGGAAAAGTGGGCTAAGATGAATGTTGTCAAGGAAAAAATAGAAGAAAAAGTGGTTGTGTTCTTAAGGGAAAATGATTTCTACAAATTTGGGTATCCAAGGGATATAGTCACTAATCAAGGAGATTAGTTCACATCACATTTGATGGAGAATCCCTTAAAGCAACATAATATAAAGCACAAAACATCTACTGCATATCACCCTCAAGAAAATGGGAAAGTAGAGGTTACCAATAGAGCACTTGAAAGCATCCTCACCAAGGTGGTGAGAAATAAAAGAAAATAGTGGGGAAGACATACTAGTGGAGTAAATTTGGGCCTATAATACGACATGGAAGACAAATATTGGGTCCACTCCATATGATCTAGTTTATGGGAAGAAATATTTGATTTTTATTGAATTTTAATATAACACTCTCACAATGGCAGCCCAATTGGATTGAGATGTCACAAGAGCACAGAAAGAAAGGTTTCTTCAACTTAATGGCTTGGATGAATTCAGAATGCATACCCTCCTCCCCATATAAGTTATAAAATTGCAAAGGAAGGTTTGCCATGATACGCACATTAAGGAGAAACTATTCCAGGAAGGGGATTGGGCTTTTCTATATGACTCTAGGTTCGAGGAGCTGATGACAAGATGGTTAAGACCATATCTGATAGAAAAATTCCGTGAAAATGGGGTTTTTCATATTAGAACCATTGATGAGGAGGGGATCCCTCTCCTTGTCAATGATTATAGGCTAAAAGTATACAAGAGGCCCATGTCAATGGTTGAGTTCATCAGTACAATCATCAGGGAAGTAAATCTTAATTGGAAGCCTCATAGCTTCTGGTCCACAACCCCCTTAGAGAAGAAAAAAAAAACAAAACAAATATGCATAGGTGAAAACCTCCATGAGGCATCCAAGGCCAACTCCAGGATTGAAAACCTCTCTAAGGTAGTCCTGGAAGAAAAAAAAGGAAGAATAAAATAAAAGATCCCTGAGTGATAAAGAGCCTAAGGCACCCAGGGTAGGATAGTGGGTTTAAAATCTTTTTTTATCAATCCCACTGGTCTTGAAATAAAAAATTAATAAATTAAAAAACAAAGACAAGAAGGTGAGATGACAGCATGACTACTAATGTTTTTTTTTTTTTATGTCTTGCAGGGTTATGAACGATGGCCTGTAATGGTCACACAAGAAAGGAATTCTCTAGTTTATTTTCACTCCTCCATCAATTCACTCTCTATACAAAACCATCGCTCACCTCTTCATCCCTCTCCAGCATCCCATGAACTCAAAAGTCAACTTTTCACCCTCCCTGTTGTGCCAAAGGAAGTTCCTGTATTGCTACAGGAAGTTCCTATGGTGGTATAGGAAGGTATTAGGAAGCTACATGAGGGAGGATTGAAGAAAAGGGAAGTCACCAAGGGTCCTATGGTATCAAAAGGTCCATCGATAGAGTCTTACCACCATTACCTATCATGCTATTATCACTCGTCCATATCACTCACATATATTTTCTACTCAAACCTTTCACTCTATCACATCTGTAAAGAAATTTTCTGCAAAAAAACACCGAGTTCCTTCACATCATTTTTCCAAGTTCATACCACTTCCTCATTATCATATCACTATCCTAAGGCATTTCCACAATAGCCCTCATCACCATGTATATTTAAGTTCCAAATCATGTAAAGAAGAGGCTGTAACAGGAAGAGAACATCTTCCTGTAGCAAACCTGTGTAAGCACCATAAGAGGTATATAATTGTCTTTTATCATCCAAGGAGACAAATAATAATTTTGAGGTGAATTTAGGAAGGAATGGAACTCCAATAAGTATTCTCCACCAGAAACATATGCTTGAAGCCTCAACAAGATACATGCACACAAAAAATAAATGAAATCAAGCACCTCAAAAATAATGGAGACACACAATAGAAACTAGGATAGTAAAACAAACTTTGTTGATGCCACTCCAATTGCCCAAATCCATCTTGCAAGGCCCTGCAAAAATTCAAAAATGGGGTAAGGCTTAGGTATGACACTCTCTCACCTGCTCCTTATGCGTAATTGACTAAATGAATGAATGTTGAGAGGGGAAGCTTTAATAAGTTGAAGGTTCCCAATAAGATTGGCCACCCGCAACTGGTTGAATCAAAGGTGATTGATTGAGTCCTCATGCAACATGGAGTCGTTACATCAGTTGAAGTACAATCAACAAGACTGGATTTTGATTACAAGGAAGAGAATAATGATCACTTTAAGTGGGACCACTGGTCCAAATGAGGAAACATTGTGTTAGGTAAAAATCATAACAACACTCCAACTTAACTCAAAATAGCATATAACATACTTCAACGCACTTCCCTTCACATATTCACTCATTTTGGGAACCGTTAGAGAGACGAAAAATTTACAAGCCACCGAGGAGCTTGGAACCTAAACCTGATACTGCTATAAGAAGTATTGTAGCTAGAGGAAAGGTCAAGGAGTGCTATAGGAAAGCAGAGGAGTTACATGCACGAAGAAAAATGATGAATTAGTTTAGAAAAATTCCATTTTTCATCTCAGAGCATAAGTCTAAGAAGTAATTTTCCACTACCCTCATATCTCCATCATAATTTCACACAAGTTCTCCTAAACATTATGTTGTCACTAGTCATCAAATTGTGAAATTGAGAGGTTCTCAGTGAAGAATGTAGGGGTCAGTATAGAGAATTGAAGTGATAACAACTTTTTGACCCTATGCTACCACTTAATTGAACACTAAGGCCATAAAGGAAACACCTTTCATGCACCTAAGCAAGATCGTCAAGAAGAGATGGGGGGTGGGATTAATAGTAGAGAACTTTCAGACACCAAAATGATTCATTTGCACAATCCTATAGTAGATATCTTTAGGAGGAATCAATGGGTAGGCTTCCTTGAAATTTTGAAGGGGTATGATGATGAATTTTTTTTTGGTTTTTCAATGGACTTAAATTCACAATGACATGTCGGTGCCATCACTGTGGTAAGGGTGTTAGCCATAAAAATAAGTATTGCAGTGATCAACAGAGTAACTACACTTCCTGTCAGAATCTAATGCAATAGGGAAGACAAGGCCATTAGTGCCAGTACAAAGAATAAATTATTTAGGGCCAAGGAGAGACCTGTGCAGGATAAGAATGGGGTTAGGAGAGAAGACTTGCCTTATTCATGGGATGGGGTAGCTTATCACATTTTGAGATAAATATCCTATGAGGGAAGATTGAGTGTAGTGTATGGATACCAGTTCAGACTATTGCATGAGCTTAGATACAAAGAAAACTTCCCTCTTAACCAGAGATTAAATGTACCATAATTCCTCCTAAAATCCATTAGGGACATGAGCCAAAAAGCTAGAGAAGGAAAGCATCAACACTTAGCCCATCATGGCCTTATTAAGATGATAGTGGAGGATGGCCTAAATAAATTTAGAATCACTTTCCCGTGTCCGAATTTCATATACATGGATAGGGAGACACTGATAGGAACCCAAAGCATTACTCATGGGTAAACCCCTACTTCTAGAATTGGGGGTAGAGACGCCAAAATATAGGAAGAAGAGACAAAGAGGACAAAAAGAGAAGTAGAGGTGGAAATAGAGGAAGAAAAAATAGAGAAGGAAGAGGCAAAACCAGGAGATGATGAGGAAGAAAAGGAAGAAAAATTAGAATAGGAGGCTTTGCGTCGTAAACAGACCATTGAACCAAAGGAAAATGAGATATCCCTTCAAAAAACTAGGTTGTCACCAGGGAAAATTGAGGATGAGGTAGCTTCCAAGAAAAACCTCTGAAATCCAAGAAGAAAATTCCAAGAAAAACTTCTCTTTACTTTAAAACAAGGATAAGCACTAGAGTGAAATAAGGAAGACCCCAGAATCCCACAAAATTCCCAAATACCATTGAGGAGTACCCAAGTAAGAAGAAGGAGGTAGGGCCAAATGAGGGAAACTTTGAGGATGTCACCTCTCCAAAGCCATAACCTAAGACTCCCATAGCCTATGTAAGGATGTCCACCACTAGATCATCACCCTTCAAGAAACCATAAGAATCCACAAACATCCAAAAAAATAAGAAAAGGGAGTGCTACAGGAAAAATAGAGCATGCTACCAGAAAAAGAGAGCATCCTATTAGAACGATAGGAAATTCTACAGAGAGAGAAGAATCAACATAAAGAGGAACATAATGCATAAATTGAATGGTATAGTTCACAAATAGGAGGAAAATATGTGTAGGATGGGGTAAACGTTGAACAAAAACCATTACAAAAGGTAGTAGCCTCACCAAATACCTTTGAAAAATAAAACATAGAGTTTCAATAACCTACTCCACAACCTAATTTGGGATCTTATTACAAGTTCATTGAGGGAGGGATACTGATCCCTAAAAATTTCAAAATCCCCCTTATACATGAGCTGAAGATAGAAAGAGGGCACAACCATAGATAGATGCAAATCTCCAAATCAAATAATGTTGAATATGTGGGGTTGATGGAGGAAAGGCTCATTCAAATGGGGAAATAGCTAGCTGATGTAAGGTTTAGAGAATCTGCGGTGAAAAATAAATTTCAAGAAGTGGAAACAAATAGCATGAGGCTACAGGGGAAGGTTCATGAAAAAGACAACCAACTTGACACTATGCCAGCCTTTGCATGGAGACCATGCAGTACAACCTACCTTCAAATTCCTATGAAGTTTTTCTCAATTATAAATGGTTACAATTCCAAATCAGGACCTTAGCTCAACATGGCTCCCTATCCTTTCAAAACTATAGTGAACTCATTGATTTCGGTAAACATTATAATGTAGGAGAGAGGGATATACTAAATGAGTTCTATATGCATAAACTCATATTAAATAATATGAACAATTGGGACCCTAATTCCAGGTTGGGTGATATGAAATTAATGGGCTTAACATCCTAGCTAACACATGAATACGAAAGAGCAATATAGGTTAAAAGAGTAATGTCAAGAGAAGAGAGAGAACCTCTACAGATCGTATCATAAGTAATAAACCATAGGGGGATCATTAATAACTGTCAAATGATCTCAAATGATGATGTACTCACACCAAAATACATTGAGACACGAGGTGACGCCCTTTTGTAGTTTGATGATACATCCAGGTTGCTAGGAGAAGAGAGTTGCAGGCATGCAAGATGCGATGGCATGCCTTACCACTTAACCTACAATAGATGAAATATCACTCTCCTGAGAGAATGAAGAATTCATTGGAGATATCACCCTTTTACAAGGGAGTTATGAAAATAATGAGGATACAATGGATAGGATTGAAGCTGAACCCATGTTTGATTTTGGGGTTGTATGAAGGGATAGATCAGAGAGAGGAACAAAAGGTGTGGGATGAGGTAGAAAATAATGTAGGATTCTACCCACCATAAGGCAGTCCCTCTGAGCTGCCTTGGGATTTGGGGGAGTCCCTTAGGGATTTGAAAGAGATCAAGAAGGAGAACTTAGTTTCTCAGAGTATGAGAAACTATCTTAGTAGCGGGGTGATGATGAGGCTCATCATTAGGTATGTTTTAAGGGGTTAACATTCCATCTTTCAACTTATTTAGTTACCTCTCTCACACATTTATTTAAATTATTTTCATATTATTCTTAATGAGAAGGGTTAAAGATGTTTGTCATGTCTTGTTGCCTAATCTGATTTAATTGTAGGAAATAAAGCCATTTTTGAGACACTTTCCACCAAAGGGCTTAGAGTAGACAACAAGGAGGGATTGTAGGGCAGTTTTCCACCTCCTTAACTCCCTCAAACAACCAATATGACACCAATATCTCTACGAATAGGTCGAAGGAAAAGGCAGCCAAGCAAGTGGAAGTTTTGAGGATCCAAGATCCACTCTTATCGAGATCAAGGAGACCATATTCCTACTATTTATGGAGTTGTTGGTAGCTACCCATTTGTATAAATAAGATTGTACAAGATCTCACTAGGATTCGAACTTTGTATTCAGCTAGGTATCTCTTGAGCTACAATTTAGTATTACTTTTTACTCTAATATGATGTATTTGACCTTTTGATAAAATTATAATGAGAAGTTGTTTGATCCATTATTGATTTCTTCTGAGAGCGATGATTATTTTTGGTTACAAATTAATCCATTGTCTAAGTCCCTCTTCTATATTTATATTCTCTTTTTATGTTCCAACACTTTTTATTTTCCTTACACTCTCATATAAGAAAAAATATAGCGAAATGGTGCTTGTGGCATCTCTTTCCCACCTTTCTCATGGGAGCATGAGGAGAAGGATCTCCAACCACAATAAAAAAATATATTACTTATGATTCCTTGGAAAGTTAAATAGTGAAATTATCATGTTCATAATATTCTTAATGTAAGTTATAAGTTCTATTTATGCTTATATCATATTTTAGAAAAGGTTAAGTAGGGTTTTCTATTCAACTCATTTTTTCCACTTTTAAACATGTTATTTTTTCAATGATAAATGAATGGATCTATGTAGTGGTTGTAGGAATATTTACAGCTACACGAAAAGGACCCCTTTAATCATTGTCACCTTGGACTTCATTCTTCTTCAATCCAAGCTCCAATTCTGCCACCAAAACCTTGTTTTGTGAAATCATCTTCATCACCACCGTGAACATCCCTCCATTGCAAAAAATTCCTTTGAAGGGTTTTGAGCTTGGTTTGAGGTGTTGGCGACACCTAACTCAGTTTCTTCCACCACCTCCCACATTTTTTCACCTTCCTTCCATCATTTCAAACCTTATATGTAATGTGCCCACTTAGCCTTAGCTAAGAGGAACATTTAATTTTGTTTTAATTTCTGTTGCATGAATAAATAAACAAACGAGGAAATGTAAAACTCCTGAAAAGTCTGAATAAATCAATGCCCATGTGAAAAAAGACAAATTAGGGCCATGTAAATAATCACTTGCAGGTGTGAAAGAGATTTGAGCTAAAGACTAGCTCAACCTTGACCAAATCAACATCACTGTCTAGGTTCATTGCATCTCCAAAAGGGACAGGGCAGTTCTATAAGGAAGCCTCTCATGTGAAAAGGGCTAACTCATCAAGGTGGTTTAGGGTTTGCAAAGGCTTTCTCATCTTATAAAAGGAAAGGGAGGGCAGCAAGAGAAGGTTTTTGATTGATCATATTTCTGAGTATTTGTCTTCTTAGACAAATACCATTCTCTGTTGTTTAGTGGAGGATTGCATTTGGAATTCCTATGCAGGGATTTCACCTCTTCCTTCGAGGATTCCTGGAGGAGTGTTCGGTGAATTGAATCACTATCAGGCTTTAGGCGAAGCTCTAATTTCATTAGCAGCGCTGATCCATTAAGGGCTTTGTTGCTTCTGCAAGCTGCATCAAGTGGGAGTCTAGATCTGCAGAGATCTAGTGTATTTTTGGGAGCCTCTTCTCATGGAGTGTGTCTTTTAACCTCCTGGAAGAGTGTCTCTTCTCTTTGTACTTCAGATCTGAAATTTTGCAGTGGTTATCTATGTCATTTAAGCTACAACACTGTTCATCTTGAAATACTGTGTTATTTTGGTGTGGATCTCTTTATGGTGCTTTTCTCATAATTTAGATCAGAGATCTCTAGTGCCGGGCTTTGCCTTCCACTTGGTGCTCCATAGATTAGCTTGCTGATCCATGTTCTGTTTAGATCTGATCCATTTTAATGAAATTTTATATTAAAAAATTTACTGCGGCATTTTACAGATCTACAACTTGTTTCGCAGATCTACCCTTATTTATGCATGCTTTTGTCAAAATTCCAAGGATATATTGAAGAGAAGACTATCTAGCTTCCAGATCTGAAATAGATATGATGTTTTGTCCATGGATCTATCCTAGATCTGATTTTTAACTTCCAGCTACTAAATCTCCTTAAAAATAATGCTGTAGAGCCATTTCTGCAAATGTACATGTGTTCTAGCTCTCTTTTATGAAGATTTCTTGCTGTATTGTCTCATGCATTCTACTGTATAGTGAAAGAGCTTCATCATAATGCTGATTTGCTGCTGTATTACTAAAATATAAACCTCCTTTTTGATATCCACTGAATATCTAATAAAACTGTGCAATTCCTGAAGCAGTGTTTGCATTTGGCTGCAGCCTTCCTCTTTGGGTGCTTTTTAGCTAGTCTAGTCTTTGGGAGATCTATTTAATGTATCTAAAATGATTTTTTTTATATGAAATTCCATATATAAGTCCCATAAAACATAAATAAGAGGAAAAAAGTCCTGAATTTCTTTTCTGTTGCACAAATTTTCTTATAGAACGTTTTTCTTGAGCACATTGTTGATATTCCTGAAAAAGGGATATTACAGTGGTATTAGAACTCCTTTCTTGGAACAGCCTGTGCTTGCCTTGGAGAACCAGTCATGTTTCATTCTGAATAATATGATACTCTTATTGAGAGGGAGAGGAGGTACCAACATAGAAGTCATAAAAAGTATGACTACACTACTGATGACCCTGACAAGGGTCAAGACAAGGGGAAAGACCCTGAAACTGTGAATGATAAGGAAGCAGAGGAGTTTGAAAAAACTCTTTTGGATACCATGCAAGATATTTCCAAGGAGATCAAAGAGATGAGGGTGGACAAAATGAGGGAATCCCTTGGGACATTTCATCATGGAGAAAATTCTGACATGTCTCACTATGGGATTGGTCAACCTGTGAGCCTGCCACAAGCTCCAAAAGCCTCACAACACTCTACTATGCCTACCTTCTTGGCTGTAGAGAACGAAGGAATACAAGAGAAAACCTTCCTTGAAGGTTAGTTTGTGGAGTATGACTCTCAGAGTCATAGATTCAAGGATAACTTCAGTTTCCAAGACTTTTTCCATCTCAAGGACCGGAGGAGACCATGGTAGCGATATAGAGATGGTGGTTTCTTTCATGGGAGACACCACAATATGGGCAGATTTTTTTTTCCCAAGTTTGATGGATCATCCTCTTGTTCTGCCAAAGCATGGATGGAAAAGCTGGATATCTATTTCCAGTTGAACAATGTCGCTGAAGTTGAAGCCATCAAGATTGCAGCGCTGCACTTTGAAGGTGAAGCACACAATTGGTGGTAACATGGATTTTCTATATTAGGACACATCAATGTGACTACCTATATTGAGTTAACTAGAACACTGGTGGAGAGGTTTGACAGGAAGGATCCTGAAGCACCCTTCATAAGCCTTGCAAAACTGAAGTAGGCAGGAGATGCAGAGACTTATATCTTTGAGTTTATGAGATTATCAGTCATGGTTCCTGATATATCTGTAGCAAGGAGAGTCTACATGTTCATTGATGGCCTGGAGGAACCTTTGCATGGGTTGGTTAAGTCTACTAAGCCCATAACCTTGCATGATGCCATTGAGAGAGCTAGTGATCTCCAAGATGCCTTGCCAAAAGAAAAGGAAATTTTCCAAAGCAAAGCCCTTCACTCTTCTAAGGGGAAATAAGGGAAATATTCTCCTCCCAAGGAGAGCTCACTGAAGAAACCTCTTGACATTTATCTCTGGAGGGAGTTGAGGAAAAAGAGATTATGTTTCACTTGCCAAGAGCCATGGGTACCGGGACATAGATGTGTTGCTGGAAGGGCACACTATATAGAAGTCTTCTCAGATTTTGAGGAGGAAGATGGGAATGATATACCTAGGAGGGGTCACAACGCTGGTGACGATGAGGAGGAAGATCACCACCATCCAAAGACAAAGAGGGAGCCTTTGCTCCAACAAGTGTGACTCTTGCCTCTTTGAGAGGACTGCCTAAGTACTTGACCCTACGAGTACAAGGCTCAGTCATGAACCAGAGATTGTATATTCTGATTGATAATGGGGCAACCCACAACTTTATTGATGCTCACATTGTGCAAAGGAGAGGAATCCCCACTGATACTTTTGATGGATTTTCTATTTTGGTCCTAGGAAATAGAACAATGCAATGCATGCAATATGTTCCATCACTTTATGTCACTATGGGATCCTACACTTTGGTGGATCACTTCTTTGTATTTGACATACTAGACACCAATATCATCTTGAGTGTCCAATGGTTGATTACCTTGGGGAAGGTTAACACTGATTGGAAAGCCTTGCAGATGGAGTGGTTGGACTTGTGGAATGGGAAACCACAAATAATTCAAGGCATGCACACTTATCCTTCACCTAATGTTTCCACACAAAAAAAAGAGATGGATTTGCGCAGTGGAAGAAAGGATCTCATAGTTACTTCTCTCATGTTTATGAGGATGCTGCAAGAGACATTCTTACCTCATGACAAGCCACCTGGAATTTCATTAGATTCTGATCTTGTGGGGAAAGCCTCACAAAGTGTTGCTCCAAATGGGAGGAAGGAAAGGGGAGGATCAACCTTCCAGCAAACAATTTTGGCATGTGTAATGTCAAACAAGAAATCAATAGCAAGGCAAGCACCCCCATAGATGTATCAACAGCACTATCATTGTTTAGTTGTGTGGATCCATATTGGAGATCTCAACTCCTTGTGGAGTACTCCAAATATCTTCACACCGGGATGATACTAGATGGCATGAAGCAAGAGGGAGGCTATTTGGTCCATGAAGGGGTCATCTAGCATCTTGGTAGAGTATTCTTGTCTAAAGCCTCCAAGCTTAAGAAATAGATACTAGAAAGGGCACATAAAGAGCTCCTTTCTAGCTATATGCAGTCAACAAATATCTACACCCTAATCATGAGGAGTTTTGATTGGGAGGGTATGAAGGAGGAACTACATCAGCACTATGATTGGGAGGAACTACTGTCTTCTCAACTTAGTGTTCCTAAATTTATGTTATAAATTGTCAACCAGGGCTAGTAAACTATTGAAGTGAAGTGCACTATATGTGCCTAGGTATCTGCTTCCTACTTCGTTGTGTTTAGTTTTTTTCTAGTATTTTTTGTTTTGTGTTTTTATGCTAAGAGGAAAAGAACTAAGTGTTTGACAAAGAGAAGTTATTGGTCACACTAAAACTGAGCAAGATCTATTCTAAACTATGTATGACACTTAAGAACAGAAAATGCAAAACTTGACAAGAAAAATAACTCATAACATGAACTCAGTCCGATTCATTTTACTAGAAGTATGTTGGAACAACTTGAGAAAAGGATAATTTTAATGCAATGAGGTTCTTCTAAGTAAACAACAACTTACAATTATCACAGAGAAAATCTCATCCATGTTTAGAAATTTGTTGGAACACATCTGGAAAAAATTATCTGTAACATAGTAAGGAACCCTAATTTAAATTGACTTATGGCACTACAATTAATCCATTCTACAACTCAAAATGTCACCATTAAGCCTCATTCAAGGGTTAGAAATCTTTTGGAATAGTTTTAGAAAGAGGCAGTTTGTAAAATTATGAGAAATTGTAGAAAAGTGAAGACTTCAAAATGACATTACCAATTCTTGTTCCTATGATAATGATGTATTAGTAGATATTGAGAACAAGAGTAGTTTGTAAATAATGAAGGCTTTTAAGTCTAATTTAACAGAACTAGAGTACAACTAGCTAATAAAACTTGAAATTCAATGAATAGAACTGAACTAGAATGCAACCAATAAAACTTGAAATACAGTGAACAATACTGAACTAGAGTGAAATTAACCTCCGAAGTATTACAGTTGAACTAAAATGAAACTAATCTCTGAAATAATATAGCTCTATCTCATTCAGTGTTAGTGATGTTTTGGAACAATTCATAAGAACAAGAGTGGCTGTACAATTCGAGGTAAGTGAGCATAAAACATAAAGTTCAGAAAACTGCCTAAATTAGGAACGAAACAGAGCTACAGTTACTTATCTAAACAATATGAACAGATCCTCTCGGGAAGTAGGGGCCCTCTACCACTGGATTAGCATACAAATCTCCTCAATATTGCTTCAGATCATGCAATAAATTTGTACTTCTTTCATTAAAGGAAAAATACTCTAGAAACAGAGTATTACGGTCTTTTGAGATCTAGCAACAAAACATCAATCTAGCTAACTGTCTCTCGGTTTCCCGAGTTATTCTTATAAGAGAAATACATAACTTCCCTGGAGAAGAAATAGGGACAAGTTTCTTTTCAATCAAAATCAAATTAGAACTCTTGTGGAGGCCTCGTACTTTGCTGAAGACATCTGTAGAGTCCTTGTCCTTGTAGGAATCTGCTTCTTAGTTTTGGTTTCCTCCACGTGCATAACCACCTGTAGATTTTTGCTTAGACTTCGTAGAGGGAAAAAAATGATGTAGGAGTGTTGTGGAATTCAAACATAGGCATTTTTCCTTTTAGTGACACCTGCAACTTGTGTGAACATGAAGATAGCTGCGGAATAGGCGACTAGCTATAGAATGGCTGCATTCTGTAGCTGAGTCTAGTAAAAATTTACTACAACAACAAAACCACGAAAATATAGCAAGTCAGTCATTGTATGCATTCCTAAAGTGACTTTAATCAATCCTATTGATCTTTTGAGCCTATAATTGATAAGGGACAGAGGAAACAGAGTGAAATTTGGTGAAAGGAAAGGACATCTTTGGGGCTCAACATACCCCCACTGCAAAGCTTTTTCATGTCCTCATGCAATCAATGCATGTATTCTGAAACTTCTGCTAGGACATCTAACCTCCTTTTTCTGCTTTTCCTGGTGTTCAATGGCATCCTAGGTTTCCTTATGACCATCTTGAATCTCAAATTTATAAGTGCCCTACTCAACTTTTTGTTTTTCTTCTTTAGCTTCTCAATAGCCTTGTACAATTTTTCCATTTGGAGAGAGAGAGTTGTATTCATATCACTTTTCAGCTTAACCTGCTCCCTTAAAATTTCATTTTCATTCTTTTTATGCCTATTGAGTACTTCTAATTCATATTTGTCTCTTCTTAGTACTTCAATTGCAGATCCTGGTGGACTAGGAGTTATTCCTCTGCTTTCCGAGGCTCTCTTTTCTAATGAATCAACATAATTATAGATTTGTTGTTGTGCCGGGTCTATCTCTGAAGCTTCTTCATTAAGATCCTCTTCGTACTAGTACTCAGGAGATCTATCAGTTGGTGTCTCTTCATCTTCGATGTTTATGATGCCTGTTTGCTTAGCTGTTGTCTTCTTCAATATGCCTCTAAGCCTATGGCTTCATCTTAGTTTAGATGATCCCTCACCTCTCTCCTTAGCATACTTTCTTATTATCTTCTCCTTTTTAAGTTGTTTCTTGATTTCAGCCAATTTCTCAGAGATAATCTTCTCACTATCCTCTTGTATGGACTTACCAGTTTTAATTTCAACAGATTTGGAAATTTTCCCTCTCTTACTTCTTCTTGCAAGTTTTCCTTCAAATGGATATTCCTTGGGTTATTCAAAGTGATTCCTCACTAGTAACCCATCCCAATTGTCTCCCACCTTTCTCAAATGATGTTCAATTAGGATTTTAACTAGGCCATGGTGATACAAGGTGGTTTCCAAGAATTGAACCCTCTTTTGGACATTAGAGGCCATTCTCTTTAGGCTATGAAGTAAGAAAAAGGGTAAATTGATTTCTTCATATAAGAAATGCATCATAAGCCAAATATGATAAACATATAGGGTACCAAATCTTCCCTCACACATCTCGTAATGATAAAATCTGGACCTGTTTTGTATAACTCATTAGCAACCCATGAATATTTTGCACTGTCATAAATCATCTTTCTTTTGTCTCCTGCATTCATTATTGAAGGAAATTTCCCTGAAACTAAATAATTAGAAATGTCAGCAAACCAAGGAGTTTGAGTAGAAATTGCGAAAAGATATTCATCAGGGAATTGATCTTCAACTGGAGTATTGTCTTTGATGTTTTGGAGTCTAGATAGGAAATCAGCTACTGTGTTTTGTTTCCATGCCTATCTAGAATGGTAATGTTGAATTCCTATAAAATCAATAACCATCTTATGACTCTGCCATTAGTAATTGATTTGTTCATTAGATATCTAATTGCAAAGTGATCTGTGTGAACAAAAGTTTCATAGCCTGTTATATAGTGTCTAAATTTGTTTGTGGCATGAACAACAACTAAAAACTCTTTTTCAATTACAGTATAATTTAACTCTGAAGGATTCAAATTTTTACTTGTATAGTATATGGCATAAGGAATCAGGTCTTTTTGTCCCAATAATGCTCCTAAAGCTGTATCTGAGGCATCTGTTGAAATATGAAAAGGTAATTTCCAGTTAGGTCCCCTTAAAATAGGCGCTTCAGAGATTTTTGTTTTCAGGGTCTCAAAGGCTAACTGGAAATCAGGACTCCACTTGAATTCACAGTCCTTGGTAAGTAATTTGAAAAGTGGAGATGCTATCTTAGTGAAGTTTTCTATAAACCTTCGATAATATCCTGTAAATCCTAGAAAACTCCTAACATATTTTTGAAAACTTGGAATAGATAAGTTCGAGATGACTTCAACTTTTGACTCATCAACTCTAATACCATCCCCTGAAATGTGATGCCCCAAAAAAATTCCTTCAGTAAACATCATAAAACACTTCTCATGACTTAGTGAAAGATTTGCTTCTTTACATCTCTTTAAAAAAAATTCCAAGTTTGCTAAGGCTTCTTCAAATATGTTTCCATAGATTATGAAATCATCCATATATACCTCTACACAATCATGTATTAGATCTGAAAAGATTCCCAGTAATGCCCTTTGAAATGTTGCAGGTGCATTGCATAGTCCAAATGGCAATACTTGGTAAGCATAGGTACCCCAAGGACAGGTAAATGTGGTTTTGTCTTGATCTTTAAGTGCTACTTGAATTTGGTTATAACCACTAAACCCATCTAAAAATGAGAAGTACTTTTTGCCAGCTAATGTATCTAACACCTGATCTATGAAAGGTAGGGGGAAATGATCTTTAAGAGTAGATTTTTTTAATTCCTGGTATTCAATACATACCCTCCATTTACCATTTTTATTTGGCACAATTACCAAAGGAGAAACCCACTGACTATCTGAAATGGGATAGATAAAGTTGACATTTAACAATTTCTTCAATTCTTCTTTAACAATTTCCCTAAGATTTGGATTCATCCGTCTCTGAGGTTGTCTGATTGGTTTACAATTTCCTCTATGTAGATGTGATGAGTGCAATTATTAGCGCTTATCCCTTTCATATCAGTGTACTCCCATGCATATGCAGAAGAATGTCTCTGTAATATCTTAACTAGCTCTTCTTGTTGAGATTTCTCTAGGTTCTTGTTTATGTTTAAAGTTTTTCCTAGAAATATCTCAATTGTAGAGCTGCCAAATTTATCCATGTAATAAAGAGACATCTGTCTTGATGATAAAAACTCAATGTTGGATTCTTCTTGAAATTGTTCATGTTTGTATTCCGAAGAGGATTCAAAGTTTCTAAGGTATTCAGGATCTAGTTGTCTTCACTAATTTCTGAAATTGTGAAGAGAGGTTGTATGTCTTCTTCATCCTCAATCCATTGAGTATCACCTAATTCTGTAATTGTCTTTGCTGAAGGATACAAGGTAAATTTCTTGGTTGAACTACCATCAGAGATGTACATATCACCGGATCTACAACTATTGAAAGCATCAACTGTAGCTAACCAAGGTCTTCCTAATATAATAGGATGACCTCCTATATTATTCTTAGGAGTTAGGATCATAAAATCCACAGGATACTTCCAAGAATCTAGGGACACTGGAATGTCTTCTATTACCCCATTAGGTTTGATCGTAGATCTGTTTGCTAATTGTAATAATGTGGGTGTAAAAAGAAGATTAGGAAGTTTCAGTTTATCCATGATTTGTCTACTTATGATATTGATTGCTGCTCCTAAATCAATAAGTGTGTTTTGGATCTCAATTCCATTGATGTGTATTCTAACAACTGGATTTCCTAGGTCTAGATACTTTGGAATGGCAATCTTACCCATTATGATATCTGCTATTTTTCCTACCAGTTGAATTTTCTTTGTCTCTCTTATTCTTTTTCCTATTTTCTTCATGCTCAACTCCTTTATTATCTTTGCTAAGATTGGAATTTCCTTGATAGCTTGTAATAATGGGATCTTAATACAAACATTTCTCAGCTCATCTAGGAAATCATAATTAGGCACCATAATTTGTTTTTCTACA
This sequence comes from Pinus albicaulis, assembly GCA_034641835.2. Taxonomy (NCBI): domain Eukaryota; kingdom Viridiplantae; phylum Streptophyta; class Pinopsida; order Pinales; family Pinaceae; genus Pinus; species Pinus albicaulis. The sequence goes on from CM076577.1 coordinate 1,168,828,399, forward strand.
CCCCTATAAATTTGTAATCTTTTTGGAAAGGGAGGTGTAGAGGTGGATGTTGATGGCTGATCTAATATAGGAGTTGAAATTATTAGTTCTTTTTGTTTTGATTTTTCAATATTCAGGTCTTGAAAAGATGTGTCTTCTTCAAGACTTTTATTTACCTGTAGAGAATCTTCCTCAGAGTTGTTTTGTTCTTGTATGATTACATAAGGTTTCTTCTTTTCAAGTATTCTTCCAGACCTAAGTTGAACATTATTAAGGTCTAAAGGAGTGATCAAATAGGTTGGAAACTGTTGGCCTTCTATCATGTATGTGTTCTGAGGATTCTTATTGTTGGGGTTTGGTATGGGTTGGGCAGGCAACTGATTTGTTTTCTAAGGAAATGGTAATGGAAGTGGTGAATTTTGATGTTTTGGATTTTGAGGATTCTGTTGAGGTTTTTGTTGAAGATTTTTTTGAGGAGGGAAATGTGGATATGGTGGATAGGATGGTGGATATTGATAGTACTGAGAGTATCTTCCATAGGGATTATGTGCTCCTTGTGCGCAAGTTTGAGATTGATTTTCGAATTGGGGCCAAGGTTGCTGCCAAGAATTCCAATTTGGTGGGGGTTGATTATGAAACTGATCATGGAATCCTTGTGTTTGAGGTCCTTGCCAAGGCCTCCTAGAGACAAAATTGAGAGATTCTATGGAATTTGTAGGGGTTTCTTCTTGAAAGACAGCTTTAAGACCAGGAAGTGAAGGAAAACTCTTGGTCTCATGTTTTTCAAAACAAATTACACAAGTCTCTACTACTTTTGCATCCAAAGGGCACTCTCTCAAGGCATTCTTCTTTCTACATTTGGGACAAAAGATTGCTAGGGCATAAGATTCAGATTTTTTCTTGTTTTGTAAATTGAGGGTTTCTATTTGTTCACTAAGACTCCCTAAAATGTCAGATTTGAATTCATCAAGCATATGTCCTATTTCTGCCCTACTTACTGTTCCAGAAGTAGACTGTTGTAGCCCCTACAACACCCTCCAAAAAAACCCCCCATTTCAAATTTTTGGAGCCCCTTGAAACTAGAGAGAAACCAAGTGAAGAATCCATAAAGCCAAGTCGCCAAGTCGCAAAGTTAAACTTTTGATGAAAACTACGACCCCGCGACCTTGCGACCCCACGACCCCCAGGTCGCGAGGTCGAAAAACTCCAATTTTAATGAAAAGTGCGACCCAGCGACCTTGCGACCCCAGCTCGCCAGGTCGCAAGGTTGCGAGGTCGCAAAACTATGGAATAAATAGATTTTCGACCTAGCGACCCCGCATTAAATGCCCGCATGTGTGACCTTATATATAAAGGAGGTTGCTAGGTCGCATTTTTCACATTCAGCGAATTGAAAGAAAACGCCTCTGACAGCTCGACTGGTGCGATTTTCCTAGGTAAGTTGCCATTTCCCTCCTGTTTTTCCATTATGAGAATTTCTTACCAAACCCATGTCTTCGTAGGCCTTTAAATTGCCCCTTGTATGAGCTTTTACTTTTTTGTTTCAGTTTAGGATTGTTCATGACCCTGCTTTCACCACAACTGCCCAAGCTCACCACATTTCCTGTTTAGCTTTTCATGGCCTTGTCCCCTGCTCCCAAAGCCACTCCTCAACTATGCCTGGACCCTTTTAGCCCTATAATTTTCCAGTTAGAGGGAGAAAACCTTCACGCCGCGCGCGCCCAAAACCCACCGGCAAGCCCTAGCGCGACCTGCGACCCAGCGACCTAGTCGCGAGGTCGCAAGGTCGCATTCTCTTCGGATTTTGGAATTTGCGACCCAGCGACCCAGCGACCCAGTCGCAAGGTCGCAAGGTCACATTTTCTCAATTTTCAGAGAATTGCGACTCAGCGACCCAGCGACCTAGTCGCGAGGTCGCGTTTTCCTCTGTTTTTGAAATTTACGACCCAGCGACCCTGCGACCAAGTCGCAAGGTCGCAAGGTCACATCTGAGCTTATTCTTACACCCTGCGACCCAGTAAAACCTGTCACACAACTTTGCATATCTCAGCTAAAATTCATTGCTAAACTGTAATTTTCTTTATATCATCATGTCATTCTTATCTTGGGATTCCTTTATGAATTTGACAGGTGAACTTCAAGGAGACATAGAGTGCATACCTGTTCTATCAGATTGTAGCAACATGGCACCCCCGCTGTCTCGGAAGAGGGACAAGAAAGTGGTGGAAGAAGTTGAGGAGTTTGACATGGTATCCCCACCCCCGATATACAGGGATACGCTATGTACGTTTGCAAAAGAAGACAGTATGCGATGGTACCAAGTGTACCACGAGTTCGCCATACTTTAGGATGAATTCCCAGAAGATCTCCCGGACCGAGAAGTATATTTAAGAGTCAAAAGATCCAAACTGCATCTCACGGGGGCGCATCTAGCTATATTTCCATGCCTAGAGGTCATAGACTGGATCATACAGAAAACGGATCCCAAGAAATTCGTGATCCGAGACAGCGAAGGTCGGGCGTTTGCTACGCTCGTAGGCTCGGATGCCCACCTTTATTACTCGTTACCTCGCCCAGAAGAGTACTTCACACCAGAATGGGCTATTGCTCACGTAGTTCCTGTAGTTGATACTATTAGACAATGGTGGGAGGAGCCCGAGAAATTTAAAGTCAAGAAAGACCAAGAATATCTGGTGGCTAGCCTGAGAAAGGTTTATAAATTAGTTGCCACCATGCTTTGCAGAATTTACGGGCACTCTGATTGCTCCACTTTCAGCGGTAGTTGGGCTACTATCATGGAGCATGTAACGGCACATGGCACCCGTTTCAAATGGGCCGGCATATTGATGACTTCGATGCAGACAAAATTATCCGCGACATTGGCCCCAGATGATGGAATGCCTTCCGAATTTTACATGGCCTCTTACCTACTGGATGCTATCTGCGCAAGGTTACACTTTGAGGGATGGGCACACAACTGGGATTCCGCGCAGACTAGTGCAATTCATTTGTAAATCAGGGTGTTTTGGGAGTCCAGGTATAAACAAGATATAGAGCATATCTCCCAAGTATTTATCCCCGCTCTATATAGAAGACTATTTGGCCAAGATGCCCCCTGCATGTCTTGGCGAGCCAGAGAGACTCTAATCCAAGTGGCACATTGGTTCCCTTTCGCCGGATATACTTTCATCCGAGTCTTTGGATCTTTCAGGGCACCACATGCTATGCCTCGCTTTGTTACAGACAAAATGCTCATTCAAGAGGTATGCTTCCAAATGTCTCAAGGCTTCTCCAGCATCCTGTCTAAAGGAGAAAAGAAGCCGTGGCCCTCGCTACCCCTCACCATCGGTGCGTGCACAGTTAAAGACTTCAAAGAAGTAGCAGCGGAGGGAGAAGCGATGAAAAGCTATCAACTTGGGGCGCTAGAACACTGAACATATGACTCGGAGAGAATAGTTCCTGAACACTGCAAGAAAGCTAAATTCAAGTGGACTTATCAGCATATTGAGCGCCCGACAGAAGACGAAAGAAGAAACTGGTATAACGCTGAGCGACAATTTGCTCTGGAGGTAGACTTGGGACAAGAGGATCCAGATGATCAGAGCCTGGAAGACATAAGCCGTCAGTTGGTAGGTACCTCTTCCTCTTTACCCAAGAAGTCTCGAACCAGCACAGGGCTTACTACATCTATCCAACAGAAAGAAGCAGAAGAAAAAGCCCAGCAAGAAAGGGAAAAGAAGATAAAGGAGGATGAGGAGGAATGCCAGAAGAGTCTGACGGCCACACAGAAGAAGAAGCAGGACAAGGAGGCTAGGAAAGAAAAAGAGGAAAAGGAGGCACAGGCCACAGCAAAACGGGCACTCAAGGCAGAACTGGACAAAGCAGAAGCTGAGCGCCAACAGAAGGCTGAACAGGCTGCTGCAGCTGAACGCCAGAGGAAGGCCGAAATAGAAGCAGCAGCAGAAACTGAACGCCGACGAAAGGAAGAAGAGGAAAAGAATAGAGAAGAAAAGGAGGATGAAATGATAGAAGACATCGAGATGATTCCCCTCGAAATACCTCTGGGCAGTACCAAGCTCTCCAATGTTAGTTCCCCCCAGGGGAAAGAAGAGGAAGTATTCGACCTCACTAGACTTACATTCGATCAATTCTCTTTCAAAATCATGCAAGAGAAAATAAGAGCTCTGGCGCAAAGCCCATCCGCCAAATCCACAGTGGCAACAGGTAAAGACATAGTCCTTGATACCAGGACTAATCCTGTAATGATAGCATCAGCGGGCACTGCTTTCGCCACAGCCACGGAAGAGAACGTAACCAGAATGAGTAGAGAAATAGTCTCTCTGCAAAATAAACTGCAAGCAGCCGAGCAGCGTGAGAAAAGAGCAGAACAGGAGAAATCAGAGTTGAGAGCAGAAGTTCAACAACTTCGAAACCAGACTCCCCCGGTAAATGAAGTCCCACTAGCCATTTTAAAAGAGTGTGAAGTGTTAGAAGCAACCATGAGGTAGGTGTATGGAGAAATGTTCACCATCAAACAAACAGTCGCCCCACTGGTAAGAGCACGAGCAGAAACCAAGAAAAAGCACGAGCAGCTCAGGGAGGCCTCACAGGCCTTAGACAGAATGATGGAATGGACAGTGCGATACCCTCAGGCACCTGAGAATTTTCCCAAGAGGGATTGGATTATACATAGGATGCTAAGGTTCAGCTCCGTATGGCAATACAGTCTAAGGACAAACTATCTAAGGACCTGGACAAAGTAATGTCTTCATATAACCACCTGATCAGCGACATCGACTCGATGCACACTTTGCACCACATTCCATCGCTTGGGGCATTGGACGAAGAGAAAGCTTGGGAACAAGTGGGTCAGGAGATCTAGTCATTTCTGCAGCCTATCAAGCAAGCCGCTGCCGCTCCCAAGACCGTGGCATCTCATGAACATCTGGGTCAGTTTATTACCACTCCAGTTCGGATTTATACCAAACTTGCCTCTCTTTCCAACCAGATCTCACAGAAAAGGGAAACCCTAGTGCCAAATGCTTTGGAATGCATGCATCGGTTGAAAGAGGAGGTCCCTCTTGTTTCCCCCATAGCGGCAGAGTACCAGACATGGCAAGATTTTCTCAAGGAGCAGCAGATTGACACCCTCAACCTCACCATTACACGTCCATCTTCGTAGCCTGGTAGCAATAAGGCATTGGGGACGGTTAGAGACAGGTCGCAGATTGCACCACCTGGGCAAGTCGCAGGTCACACTTCCTATCCAGGTCGCAAGTCGCACGCACCAGACAAGTCGCAGGTCGCAACCTCTTCCAGGTCGCGAGGCAACTCGACAGACAGGCAGGCGAAAAGTCGGGAAGCCCAAAGGGCAAGTTTTGTACTATAAATCTCCCTACAGGGAAAGAGACAGTGGCTTTTTCTTTTGGAAACGGAAGAGCTACATGGCATTGTATTGAAAGATTATACTGTTGTGCATATGAATATAGATTCTTGTTAAAACACCCTATGGTTATGATGGGTTTTGCTGTGCGAACACTATGTGTATTCCTTGTACAGTTTCAGAACATCCTATGATTAATGAAGCTGCACTCTTCATGTCATCATTTATGCGTCATGGCTATCTGTGTTGTGTCAATGATGTTCAATTTATCATCTACTCTATTAATGAATGTTAATGAACTATTTTGCTAGCATTTCATTTTATCTTTCAGAAAGTAAAGGGATATCTCACCATAAAGAACTATTTATTTTGTGGTCAGAATACCTTACAAGCATTACCCCCAAAGATGTGTTGCTAATGACATCTCCTGAGGTGTACATGCTTTATTTATGATCTTGCTACGCATAGTGTTTTATTTGTGTTTAATGCATCAATCCTGTATTCTGTATCATGTGAATAAGTGTATGTCCGCAGGTTCAATCAGGTTCTTTTGAGACCGAAGGGAAGGCGTCTTAAGTGGTAGCCGGACCCACACCCCGGACGGGATCCCTACTCCAAATGGTTCAAGGTCTAATTGGGACTTTCTACCGGGGAGATCCCCTACTGTTGGCCGGACAAATTTTCCCGTCAACATAGACTTACTTGCCCTTGCAAGAGCAGGTTCTCTTGGTCCTTTTACAGTTTTAGATTTCCCTCTTGAAAGGTTGATACATAATTCAGCTATTTCAGGTAATGTGAGCTGAGATATATCCCCTTTTTCCATCATGTTAAGGATATCTAACCATCCATCCCTGATTGTCTTCAACAAGAGAGCTTTCAAAGTATCTTGGTCTAAGTTTTCCATTTTTTCTCTTTTAATGTTGTAGTTAAACCTCTCCAACAAATCTTCTAGGTTTTCATCCTCTTTTTGTGGCATTTTAAACACTTCCTCCTTATGGTTGAATGGCATACAGTAATCCAAATATCTCTCTAGAAATTCCTGTTTCATGTCTTCCCATGTCCTAATAGAACTGTTGATTAAACTCATAAACCATTTTAATGCTGCTTCTTTCAATGTTGAAGGGAATAGTTTAAGTTTTTGAGCATCTTGTAAGTAGTCATAGGTTCTACATAGGACTTCAAATTCAAATAGGAAGGTTTCAGGATCTTCAGTTTTGAGTCCATAAGAGTTTGGAAGGACAGAGGGTGAAATGTTTTTCATAGTTGCATTGGTTTCTTCATCTACTATAGGAAACCCAAAAGAGCATCCCATTTCCCTTCTACCTCTACCTATGCCTCCTTCTTCACCTGTACCTCCTTCTCCTCTACCTCTACCTCTACCCCTTCCAATTAGTATGTGTTCTCCATTAAAGACTCCTCGTCCCCCTTCTTCTGCCATAGCTGATTCTTCTGTGGAAGTAGAAAATTTTATATCCCTAGCAGGGGTTCTTGGATCTTCTTCTAAGACAGGTTCAGTAGATGAAGTGGAAGGTCTTTCTAATGGAATATCTGATCTTAAGTCCTCTGGAAGTCTATGGTCAGTGGAGTATGGGATGTGGGTTTGAGTTGAAGGTGTGCTGCCTCTTGGTCTTGGTGGCACAAGTGGTGTTCTAGGAATCAAGCTTCTGCTTCTTATGAATCTACCCCTTGAGTCTCTTTCTCTACGCATAGCATTGTTTTTGGGAGGTAAGAAACAAGGCTACCTAGTTACACTTCCCTGGCAACGGCGCCAAAATGTCTGCTCAACTTAGTGTTCCTAAAGTGATGTCATAAATTGTCAATGAGGGCTAGTAAACTGTTGAAGTGAAGTGCACTATATGTGCCTACGTATCTGCTTCCTACTTCGTTGTGTTTAGTGTTTTTGGTTTTGTGATTTTATGCTAAGAGGAAAAGAACTAAGTGTTTGACAAAGATAGGTTATTGGTCACACTAAAATAGAGCAAGATCTATTCTAAACTATGTATGGCACTTAAGAACAGAAAATGAAAAACTTGACAAGAAAAATAACTCATAACATGAACTCAGTCCAATTCATTTTACTAGAAGTATGTTGGAAAAACTTGAGAAAAGGATAAGTTTAATGCAATGAGGTTCTTCTAAGTAAACAACAACTTACAATTATCACAGAGAAAATCTCATCCATGGTTAGAAATTTGTTGGAACACATTTGGAAAAGATTATCTGTAACATAGTAAGGAACCGTACTTTAAATTGAATTATGGCACTACAATTAATCCATTCTACAACTCAAAATGTCACCACTAAGCCTCATTCAAGGGTTAGAAATCTTTTGGAATAGTTTTAGAAAGAGGCAGTTTGTAAAGTTATGAGAAATTGCAGAACAGTGAAGACTTCAAAATGACATTACAAATTCTTGTTCCTATGATAATGATGTATTAGTAGAGATTAAGAACAAGAGTAGTTTGTAAATAATGAAGGAATTTAAGTCTAATTTAACAGAACTAGAGTACAACTAGCTAATAAACTTGAAATTCAATGAATAGAACTGAACTAGAATGCAACCAATCAAACTTGAAATACAGTGAACAAAACTGAACTAGAGTGCAATTAACCTTCGAAGTATTACAGCTGAACTAAAATGCAACTAATCTATGAAATAATACAACTCTATCTCATTCAGTGTTAGTGATGTTTTGGAAAAATTCATCAGAACAAGAGTGGCTGTACAATTCGAGGTAAGTGAGCATAAAACATAAAGTTCAGAAAACTGCCTAAATTAGGAACGAAACAGAGCTACAGTTACTTATCTAAACAATATGCACAGAGCCTCTCGGGCAGTAGGGGCCCTCTACCACTGGATTATCATACAAATCTCCTCAATATTTCTTCATATCATGCAATAAAGTTGTACTTCTTTCATTAAAGGAAAAATACTCCAGAAACAGAGTATTACGGTCTTTTGAGATCTAACAACAAAACATCAATCTAGCCAACTGTCTCTCAGTTTCACAAGTTATTCTTATAAGAGAAATACATAACTTCCCTGGAGAAGAAATAGGGACAAGTGTATTTTCAATCACAATCAAATTAGAACTCTTGTGGGGGCCTCATACTTTGCTGAAGACATCTGTAGAGTCCTTGTCCTTGTAGGAATCTGCTTCTTAGTTTTGGTTTCCTCCACGTGCATAACCACCTGTAGATTTTTTCTCAAACTTCGTAGAGGGCAAGAAATGATGTAGGAGTATTTTTCAATTCAACCATATGTGTTTTTCCTTTAAGTGACACTTGTAACCTATGTGAACATGAAGATAGCTACGGAATAGGCGACTAGCTACAGAATGGCTGCATTCTGTAGCTGAGTCTTGTCAAAAATTACTACAACAACAAAACCACGAAAATATAGAAATTTAGTCATTGTATGCATTCCTAAAGTGAATTTAATCAATCCTATTGATCTTTTGAGCCTATAATTGATAAGGGACAGAGGAAATGGAGTGAAATTTGGTGAAAGGAAAGGACATCTTTGGGGCTCAACAACTACATCAGCACTTTCAAGAGTACAAGAGTTATGAGGAGTGGGGATAGCCAAAGGACTCTATGCAGGAGTCATTTTAGCATTCTCTTCCTTCTCTTCAAAAAGGAGAAATATCCATGCCCAACTTCACATGTATGGCTACTTGCATGGTAAAGAATCTGATCTTATGGAGCATGTTTATTTTTCTGATTTGAAATTTTCTCTTACCATATGTATGCAGGCCATGGCTCCAACAGGGAGTGATATGAAATGTAGATCTCATGGCATTGGTAAGACCAATAAAAATTCTGAATCTGATCACTCCCTTGAGGTGCAAAGGGAGATTCTGTTTGATGATGGGTGCTTCCCAAAAGCACCTAACTTGTGTATCACTTTCAGCCATGTCAAAGTGACTCATGCAACAAAGGTGTGGTGGGAGTACCACTTACCACACTCAGATTTACTAAAGACAAGAAGTGCATTGCACTGGCATCTTATGTGGGATTGTGACCCACCTCCTCAAGTGAAAATTTCAATTTTCATATATGTGATTTTACTTCCATACATAGATGATATATTGGTATTGTTCATGGGTTTTTATGGTCAAAGGATGGGCAGTGTATATGTACCACATGCGATGGAACTTCAACTTGTACTTCATGATACATGTTTTAGATGTAGCATTGCTTCACCCATGTTTATTTCTGTTGAGTTTTACACTCCTGAAGGGATGGACTATGCCCCTATTATGCTGGCATTGGAGGAGTAATTTTTGATGTACTGGCTTAATGAGCACTTGGCCCATGATGAAAAATGGATCCTTGATGGTTCCATGAATGGAGAAGGAGAAGAACTACAACTCTTACCCTATCAGTTGCCTGAGGACAAGCAACATTTTGGAGGGGAGGACTATAATGTTCCCACTTAGCCTTAGCTAAGAGGAACATTCAATTTTGTTTTAATATCTGTTGCATGAATAAATAAGTAAAGGAGGACATGTAAAACTCCTGAAAAGTCTGAATAAATCAATTCCCATGTGAAAAAAGACAAATCAAGGCCATGTAAATAATCACTTGCAGGTGTGAAAGAGTTTGATCTAAATATTGGGTCAACCTTGACCAAATCAACAGCGCTGTCTAGGTTCATTGCATCTCCAAAAGGGACAACTCAGTTCTAGAAGGAAGCCTATCATGTGAAAAGGGCTAACTCATCAAGGTGGTTTATGGTTTGCAAAGGCTTTCTCATCTTATAAAAGGAAAGGGAGGGCAGCAAGAGAAGGTTGTTGATTGATCATATTTCTGAGTATTTGTCTGCTTAGACAAATACCATTCTCTGTTGTTTAGTGGAGGATTGTATTTGGAATTCCTATGCAGGGATTTCACCTCTTCATTTGAGGATTCTTGGAGGAGTGTTTGCTAAATTGAACCACTATCAGGCTTGAATTCAAGCTGTACTTTCATTATCAGTGCTGATCCATTGAGGTTTTTGCTGCTTCTGCAAGCTGCATCAAGTGGGAGTCTAGATCTACAGAGATCTAGTGTATTTTTGGGAGCCTCTTCTCATGGAGTGTGTCTTTTAACCTCCTGGAAGAGTGTCTCTTCTCTTTGTACTTAATATCTGCAATTTTGCAGTGGTTATCTATTTCATTTAAGCTACAACACTATTATTCTTGAAATACTGCGTTATTTTGGTGTGGATCTCTTTATGGTGCTTTGCTCATAATTTAGATTAGAGATCTCTAGTGCTGGGCTTTGCCTTCCACTTGGTGATCCATGGATTAGCCCGCTGATCCATGTTCTGTTTAGATCAGATCCATTGTAATGAAATGTCATATTCAGAAATGTACTACAGCATTTTACAGATTTGCAACCTGTTTCTCAAATTTACTCTTATTTATGCATGCTTTTGTCAAAGTTCCAAGGGGATCTTTAAGAGAAGACTATCTAGCTTCTAGATCTGAAATAGATCTGATTTTTTGTCCATGGATCTATCCTAGATCTGATTTTTAACTTCCATCTACTGAAGCTCCTTAAAAGTAACGTTGTTGAGCCATTTCTGCAAATGTACATGTGTTCTAGCTCTCTTTTTTGAAGATTTCTTGTTGTATTGTCTCATGCATTCTAATGTATAGTGAAAGGGCTTCATAATAATGCTGATTTGATGATGTATTACCAAAATATAAACCTCCTTGCTGATCTCCACTAAATATCTAATAAAACTGCGCAATTCTTGAAGCAGTGTTTGCATTTGGCTGTAGCCTTCCTCTTTGGGTGCTTGTTAGCTAGTCTAGTTTTTGGGAGATATGTTTAATGTATCTAAACTAATTTTTTTTAGATGAAATTCCATATATAAGTCTCGTACAACATAAATAAGAGGAACCAAGTCCTGATCTACGTTTCTATTGCACAGTTTTTCTTATACAGAGTTTTTCTTGAGCACATTGTTGATATTCCTTAAAAAGGGATATTAAATTATATCCTTATTGGTCTGCTTCCTGTAGCACTTTAGGAATTCCTATAGAAATACAAAGATCATATAGAAATTTCCTGTAGCAGTGTTGTAGTTCACAATTTCCACTCCAAGTTTGCTCCTTATTTATATTTGAACCTAGGATAGGATGCATTTGACCTCCAACTTTGAACTCATGACCAGAAGAGACCCCTAGGCCACTCCAAAGACTATTACTTGCTTGCTAAAAAAATAGAGTAGGCATTGGTGTTTTATTTCATCTCAGAATTAACTTGAATAGGACAAAAGTTTACTTGCAAGTACAAGTTACGTGAAGATGTAGATTGAAGTCAAATTTATGCTTTGATGAAATGTGTGGTTATAGAATATTTCTTTACCGCAAATGAATGCATAGTTAAATGAATGCTTTCCCATAACATAGTTTCCTTTTTTCTGCAATTAGGTTAATTGTTTAATATTTGTTGTCACTCTCAATTGAAAGTAGAAGTTTGATAGAAACTCTATTTGTCTTAGATTCAAATTAATTCTCTGCATTAATTTAGCTAATTTCACTTTAATCCAGTAGGAGGAATTTCCTATAAGTACTAATGATTAGAAGACCTAGTTGAGCGTAGCATGAGTAGAATCCATATGTTGTGCATATAGCATTGTCACATCTAAGCTTGTACGAACCCCGGGTTGATAATTAGAGCTGAGTAGCCCTTGGGAGTTGCAACACTCTTGGTTCAATATCAGGGCTCACCACACTGGACAAGGAAGACAACCATAAATTTATAATTATATTTCTTTCGATTTCATCTTATTTTATTTATCTACTAACATTGATGAGGCCATAATCATGAAAGAGGCAACGGAGATTAAAGATAAGGGGTAGTGGAGAATTTCCATGGATAAGAAAATGTATTGAATTAAAAATAATGATGAACATGACTTGATCCCATTGAATGATAGATTAAAAATAATTCTTATAAATGGGTGTTCAAGAATAACGTTGATTTAAGTCGTAGTATTGGAAATCATGAAGCAAGGTTGGTTGAAAAAGGATATTCCCAAGTTGAGGGAATAAATTTTAGTGAGATCCTCTCTCTAGTTGCTTGGTTAAAAATTATTATGTTTCACTTATCTCTTACAACAAAATTTTATTTAGAGACAGAATAGATGGATGCAAAAGTTTCATGTTGGCTCAAATGTCACACTTAGAGGGGGAGGTGGGTGAAACAATGTGGAGAGAATTTTAAAATTTAATAATATTAATTAATCACACATTCATTTAGAAATGATCATAAATATCATCACATTAGTTATCATAATGTATCATAACTATAAATAGCACAAGAAATAATCACATCATAAGGAAACAAAAAGTTTTAGGTGAAACCCCAAATGGGATAAAGCCACCAACTCTTCTTTTGATCAATCTTTAATTTATTCATATCAATTTTTAGTTCCCAACATATGGGAGGGAAACACCCCCAAAATATGTAATATTCCATGTACCATGGGCTACAACTTGATTGAGGCACCGAACTCAAAGTTGCAAGAAGGTACCTGATATAGGCCACCACCTCATTGAGGACCCAACCTACTCTAGGCTCCAACTTGATTGAGGCTCCATCCTCCATCTTTGACATGCTTGTGGACCTATATTTCATCACATTTTCAAACTATATCGACCATCATCTTATATAATTGAATTTTCATATAATATACCTATCACGTCGTACAAACAAATCTTGAAAATCCTACCTCTTCCATAAGAATTCCCACCGTAAAAATAATTATCACTTCAAACATTGATGCTACCAAGATGCATTCACACTCTCAAAAAATGATACTCTCACAATTCTAAGCACACTGCTTCTTTTGGATCTAAGATTGAATTACCTATACCTTCAAATGAATAAGTGAAACTACACCACTCAATAATATCTCAATACATTGGAATGGAATCCCAAAAATAAAATAAAAACATATGTCTAATTATATCAAATGAGAAAATTGGTTTGATCAGATGTCAACCTTGTCAAAATTTTTAGCCCCTCTAGGAATTATATTTATTTTGTTATACAATCAAGAACATACAAATCATATACCAAATGCTCCATCATATATCAAACTTATACCAACACGGACAATAGGGTCAACTATATATCAACCAATATTTGCATGGAATTCATCAACATTATTCTAATGGGGTCTCAAACAAACGTTAACTTAACATCAACATGGGGGTCATAAAATATATATCAACTTTGTATAAGGGCAAGGTCATCAAATATATTTCAAAATTAATTATGCAGAAATCTTTCGGTAATAATCACATTACAATGAACAAAGTCGACACGTTTCGAACCAACCAGTGTGGTTCATCATCAGGACTAGGTGAGAGAGTAGATCCGGTCGTTGAGTTTAAATAGATGTAGAAATGGCAAAGTAACACCGTTAGAATAACAACTAATTTGACTTTGAAAATAATAACGGTTAGTTCTAATAATTTAATTATTTATTTAATACAACCTAACGGCTAGTTTGAATATTTGATAGTTTAATTTATATATATAAATCTTTTTATCTTATTAATATCGTTAATTAATTATTAATGTTACAAATATTATTTTATTATAATTATATATTTATTTTATTATAATTCTTTATCTACCTATCTTAAAAAATATAAATATATATATAGATATATATATATATATATGTAAAATAAAAAAATAAAATAAAAAATAAAATAAATTTAAAAAATAAAATAAAAATAAAAATAAATAAAAAATAAACTAAAATAAAATAAAATATATATAAAATATTTTATTTTTTTTTAAATAAAAAAGGATAATTAAGAATATAAGGCAAGGATCCAACACCTTCTTATATTCCAACCGTCATCTCTATTGAGATTTACGAGTCCTTTTTCAATTTCAAGGGCCTCTCTTAACTTACGATGATGGAAATGATCAATCCTGGCTAAGACCATAGCCTCTTCGATGTAGATATGATGATTAGTCTTTTCCACATGCTCAACTAGAGAAGAGGTGCGGGACCTTCTGTGCCTAATGTCAGCTGCATGTTCACATATCATTTGGCTAATAGACCTAACCGTTTCACCAATGTAAGGCGTCCCACAGGAACAAGGAATAATGTAGACACCTTTTCCATCCCTAGGGTTCACTGGATCTTTGACCGATTTAAGAGAGCTGCGAATCGTGTTAAGGGGCTTGAAGGAAGAGGAAACCCTATGCTTCCTAAGGATCCTAGCAATCCTATCAGTGGCACCCTGAATGGAAGGAAGCCTTACATTGCAAGACCACTGATTAGACTCATTTTTATTTTTAACTAAGGGACCTATTTCTGCTTTAAGAAAAGCCTTAAGTCCTCGCGACTTAGTATAACCAATTTTACAAAAGACACTAAGGAGATGGGTCTTTTCTCCCTCAAGGTGAGACTCATCAGAGATTCTCAACGCCCTAGTGGCTAAGGTGTTGAGGACGCCTAATTTTTGAGCAGGGAAATGATCCGAATCCACATGAAGATATTGCTCAGTATGGGATTTCTTACGAAAAACCTGATGCGAGAAAGAACCATCTTCCTTTCTAGAGATAAGAACGTCAAGGAAAGAAAAATCTATAAATATTTCAAAATCGTACCAACGGGTTTGACATATATCATCTTTTACACCATTTCAAAGTTCGTTAACCATATACAATACGTTGTCACATAATAAAATATATACCACATATAGTTCAACCAATGGGACTCGATCCCACAACTTCCATCATCTAGTCAAGTGAGCTAACCAATTGGGCTATTTTTTATGTCTTAAAGAGTGTTCATGGCTTAAAGATCCATGCAATCATTCCTCTTTTATTTCCATATTATTTTTCTTTGTAAAAAACATTCCATCTTCAACTACAACAAACATACCCACATAAAAACCATCCCTTTAGAACTAAGAATTAAAATGTTTTCTGCAATGCGAAGAATCCTCTCAGTGCTATGACTACATAAATTTAATTATAATTCTACGTCCTTAGTGTAGTAGTCAATAACAAAGATCAAACTCTACAGACTACTCACTATGAACCTTAACATAAAACATGCACATCCTTTATGGACTGGTCACTGTCAATCATAATAAAAATGAAACTTGTCCTTCGTGGAATAGTCAATGTGAATAATAGAAAATCTCATCCTTCATGGAATATTCATTGTAGCCAAACGTCACTATAAACAACAAAAATTTCCCCTTTGGGGACTAGTTACTCTTGCCAAAAATCATTGTAAATAAATAAAAAATTTCCTTTTGTGGATGAATCATTGTATCCAAACATCATTTCCCATCACAGGATAAAAATCACAACCAAGGATATGTCACTTTAACCAATTTACCACATTTTTATTGTTCAATCCTCTCTATTGTTTCCCAGATCACATGTTTTTATGCATGTTTCTTAGCGATTGACTCCACATTTCAATGGTGTGGCCGACCATATTACTTTTTTTGTTCAACCAATATGGTAGCTCCATGTCATCCTATATCCTTTTTTACTCATGTGACAAAAACAACATGACCTAATTCCTAGGGCCACTATCTTCCATTTGCTGATGTCATCATGACATCACACTATCCACATGGCATGCCTTGAGTGGGCCATGTGTCATCCAAAATCTCACCCATTTGACAATTGAAACTACCATTTCCAACTGCCACGTGGAAAGAATTAGTGGCTAAACCCAGTCATGAGTTTCCCACATGTCATCATCCTATTTTTCTTATTGGACTGGTTAAATGTTGAACAAATCTTCCTTCATAAGGTCATTAAATTGTTAAGGACACAATTGATTGATTCGAGAATTCTATAATATCTAGCTACAATAACACATGTGTAACTCTATGAGCTCATGGTGGTGGATCTACCTGAACAATTATGGATATTCTACCAAATTCTACACTATTCAACATATTAACTTTTTTGGTTTGAATTTATAGTGTGACCTTTCATTTTTTTCCTCAACTAATACTGATTTTCAACTAGCCATAACTTCATATGGGACGAGTTTTTTAGAGTATAATATACCATTAGAACAATATCAACAAGAACTACAAAATAATTCTATTTTTAATATCATATTAACATCATAAAGAACTCAAATAACTTATGCACCCACGTCCTCATGTAATGAGACCTTGTGAAAGGTCAAGTTGTCATACTGCTTCACATGAAGCCTTGTTTCTTCTTTGGTCATCAAGGATAATCATGTTGTTGTTGTCCAATTCTCCCCTTTGACACTGATGACATATTTTTGTCATCAACGAACACATTATGTACAATAATATACCCATCTGTCATTTATGGCAAAAACCCTACATATTTATAGTCATTCGATGTCAGAGTAAATAAAGAGTTATAAGTGAAGTGTTGCAATCTATCTCTGCTATAACATGCTTGTAATATCTCATAGTTACATCGATGTATACAATCTCTCCCAATTATATAAATATATTCAATTTTTACCCATTCTACATCAATGAAAACTGGTCACAGATATCTATAAAAGGCTTGTTAGGTTGATGATCCTATAATGCTATCTATTCTTTGATGATCTTGTCGACCTTTAATGTGCCATGTTGAATTCTCGCTAACATTTAGTATCCCCTAAGACCATGATTCCATTTTTTCATTTGAATCTTCCATTTCTCCCCTTTAAACCATGCACTCATTGTTTCTTTACTCCCATTGAAATCATTATTTTTCTTGAATTCTTTTACATTTGAGATACCACCATCAAATATAGTCCACATACTTGCTTCATAATTGCTTCTGCAAGTTTTAATTTGAGAAATTTTGATCTTGAAGAAGTTTTCCTAAAAGGATTATGTCTCAAGGATTAGACCTAATCGAGGCCCTCCTTTACCTCTTCTCCATCTACGAATATTGATAAGGATTCTTTCTCTATTGCACCATCCAAAATTAAGTTTATGATCTCCACCTCTATGAGCTTGATTGTGACATATATGAAATTCAATATTGCGCTTCAATAGTTATTGATATGTCTAAGGAATTATTTTGATTTGTTCCACATGTATCCATCTAGGTACATGATGATATCGTCTATTCCTATTGATATTATTGGTCCAAAAATCTTGTGCCTTGTGTCCAAACTTTGTACATGAGAAACAATAACCAATAAAATTTCTGTCATACCTTCAAATAGATGGAGATATCAATCTTATAATTACGTTTCTTGAATAAGTCATGTTTTCATGCTATTCGACATAATAATGAACCATTTTTACTTATTGATATCCAATACTTGTCTAGTTATTTCTTGAGGATGCTTTGTGATGAACTATGTTAATTATATTTCTTGTGTCATTTTTTTCGTATGTCCTTCTATATTCAAAATCCTTAACTGTTCATATTTTCATTTAGTGTCATTAAAGTGAACATGCTAGACTTGGTGTTCTTCCTGAATTGAATAATTTGATTTAGTTGTTGTTGGATTCTATACATTTTTTATCAATCCTGTATGAATGACTTCCAATTAATGATATTAGGGGATCACTGCCATTTGGTTCCTCAAATTATTGATAGCAAAGACATGTATTTATAGTGGGAACCCCTCCATGCTTAGAATATCATCTAGGGATTCAATCGCATTCATGAAATCTAAATTGAGCTTCTCCCATTATTCTCTTAAGAAGAAAACTTCTTCCAATCATTCACATATCCGTTCCTTTTAATTTAGTTATTCAAATAGAAATTATTGTATTATTTTTTCTTCTTCTATTTGAAATTCAAGTGCATCTATAGTATCTCCATAGAAACAATTTTTTGGCATCAATTGACTTTGTCTTTTCCTAAGCATCCTAATATCCTTTAATTCACTTTTAAGTTCTCCTTTATGATCCAATTCTTGTTATATTTTGTTAACATTAGATATGAATATTATCTCATTCCTTTCTTCATTGGTCATACTTGCATTTATTTCACTATCACTTTGGTCACCTTAATGCTTTTGGCGGTGATTTTAAAAAACTTCCTCCCGAATCTCAGCTTTCAAGGGAGGTTCCACACCATTTCCAAAAGTCTCTTTTTTGTGGTGGCTTGCAACTTCCCCCAAAAGGTGACTTTTTGGGGTGGTTGGAAGCAACCCCAAAGGGCCACTTTTGCAGGAGGGTTGTACCTATTAAAATATAACCCCTAAATGGCTTGAATTTTAGAGGCAATTGTCTTGGGATTTTCTTAAAAAAACTATCTATAATGCTACCCCACTTCCCCCACACCCCAAATTCCAGTTTTTGAGGTGGATACCAACCATCCGTAAAATTATTTTTTTAGTATTGGAGATAGAGTAGGTTATAGTTTAAAAATGAAATACTACATGGTACAAGTAATAATATCAAGGATTTGAAAATTCCCCCCTTTGAGATTTTAGATAAAATTCGAGATAATTCTAGCAAGATCAATCTACCCACATACATGCACATTTTCTTATTAATAATTGTATATATTATCAAACTTTATAAGAGTTCAATGTTGGGTTAGGAGACGAGGAAGGTCATAATTTCCATAGAATTTTTAGCACCAAATGGTTAGCTAGAGTTTGGAAGAGCACACAGTTTTTTGGAAGAGGTCTACAACTACAAGTTAGGGACATCATGAACATTCAAATATTATGTTGAAAGGACAATTCGCATGAAAAGTATGATGGTACTCTAGGGAGAAGCTAGAGGAAGGTTTTCCTCAACTCACTTAGTAAACTTTTTAGGGTACCAAAATATTTCTAGAATGGGGAGGTGTAATTTGGATTGGATCATTATATTATTCATATACCATATTTGATTTAAGAGTCCAAAAAATGTAGAAGTGAAATTGCAAGGTCATTTATAAAAGTGGGAAAAATTTTGGTGAATAGGGGTCTTAAACCTTCCATGGACATCTTAAGGAATTAATATTTTTCTTTTTTCCTTTATAAAATGATCTTATAATAAAGCACTCAACACTTATACTAGTTGTTCCCATTTGATTTATTTTTGGATATTTTCCACCTTAAACTCTCAGTGTTGTACATGGACATCAAGTAGGAGTGAGTTCATATGCCATAGAGGATGCATTAACCCTATGAGAATATTTGTAAGAACATTAGGTATATCCATTTTTTATTACATGAGAATTTAAGGAAGTCGCATGAAAAATACAAGGACAGATATATAATAAAAATAGTTTTGAAAAGTTGTTTAGAGTGGAAGACAGATTATATTTACAATTGAACAAGGAAATACTACATAACCTTAGTAATAATATCAAGGCTCTACATTATGGTCCCTTTTAAATACCCATGAAATGGGGAGATAATGACTAGAGACTTAATATACCCCTGAACTTGTGCATTTACATAGTAGTGAATGGAGATAATGTAAAATTCTTTTAGCCTTCCATGTTGGAATACGAGGAGGGGTAGGTACTACCTTTCATCAAGGACATATCACTACATTCTCATATAAATTTGAAAAGGAGAAAATTTGGTAGAAGAGGTATGGAACTACAAGGCATGGTAGCATGAACTTTTGAAAATCAAGTTTAAAATGTAATTTATAGGAAAATAAAAATGGTACTCCAAAGAGACTTTAGAGGAAAATTTTATGTACTTCATTGAAGAAAAGGTTTTGGCGATGAGATTTCTCCCAAAATTGGGAGGTATCAAATGAATTTTCTTATAGAGTCATTGTTGATGGGTTCAAATTTCAAAAATTGGGATCCAAAACGTTTTGTTCCAATTTGATGACTTAAACCAATGTTTTGGAGTTATAAATATATTACTAAAGCATTGGAGCCTATGACACTATTATATATTTAGATACCTTTCCGACAATGCATGGAAGACATTAATTGGAGTTCATATGCAAAAGTTATGATTATCGAAATTAGAGGATGTAGTGTTAGCCTTAGTTACTCATTCAAATGGAGCTAGCCATTTTGGACTTTGAAGAATAATCTAAAAGAGTCAATGTTGTAACTATATTTCAAAGTTGAGGGATTCAAACTTGACCCCTCGTTGGCTATCAAGCTATATTAAAATCGATCCACTAGGAATTGTAGGGGTTTCATTCAATGCATTTGTATCTTATTCCATAGTAGATCATAGAAACTAGAAGTGTGAGATATAGAGCATAAAAAATTATGTAAGTGTTCGATAGTAGCCTAAAATACCATACGTGTCATGTAAATTCATATGGAATGTCTTACCGTTTGTACATGTATAATTTTCATATTAGAGAATAGAGATCATAGTAGCCTTTGATTCTAGCTAGAGTCACACCCCCATAAGGGTTTTCTAAATGTAATATTTTTGTTCATTTTGTATGTTTCGTGATTAAATTTGTCATTCTTTATTTTCTACATTTTATCTAGTTCATACATAAGAAGAGAATCAATAATTAATAATTATGGAATCTAAAGGAAATTAACATTCATAACATATATTTCAAGGTATTTTAGAATATCTATTATGATAAAATTTCTAGCGGAAATATCCATGGAAATTTACATATCATATTAAGTGTTCACATTTATCTTTTTTATTTCGTCTTATGAATCATTGGCACAGTAGGAGTTATAAAGAATCAAATTTAAGTATTTCATTATTATCATAATGGGATAGTGTTACATGGTAAAGCTTTGCCTTCAATTATTTACATTTCTAACACCCATATATTAAAAAGGTGTCATAAAAGAGATTTAGTTAGCTATGAAATATTGTGGACCTAGGATGGACACTATAAAATGGCATGTTGTGATTGGTTAGGTGAAATGACTCTCCCATTTCATCTCACATCCTCCTATGGTATTATACACTAAATAAAATATTGTAACATTTTTGTACTAGTGTAATGTCTTGAACATCCAAAATTAATCTCAAATTAAAACCTTACAAAATTGAAGGTAGATAAAATATAAACAAAATTTAGAGATAACTATGTTAAAGTAAAAATGACATAGAATTTGAAGGATACACTATCTAGTATTGTCATCTTTTTCTTTTTTATTGGAAGCAATATCACAGTAAATATGTATTTGCATTCTTTCTAGAAAGTTTTTCAAGAATGTAACATTCTAAAACATTACCTAAAGTAAAAATTGTGCCTAATTTGTCTTTCCATACCACTACATTTAAGTATAACATATGCACCATTAAATTTTATTTGTATGTGCACTCAAAACCTCCACTTATGTAAATATCCCCCCGAAAAAAAATATTAATGGTCAAAATTTATACTCTTATCTTTATATGACATTATAACTATGTTGGGTTTACAATAATATTCTCCATTGCTCCAGTTTCATTGAAAAATAGACCACACCTTTTTATCATTGCTTAAAAAAAATCATATGGAAAAGTGAGTAGAGAATTTAACATAATGATATTGTAACAATATAAAATGAAAAACAGCTAATGTTGTTGGGAAAAATACTGAGAGGGTGGCTATGGGGTGAATCATTATTTATAACTAAAAATAAACTTTACTTTTTCTTTACTTATTTCTATACCTGACTTTGATTAAACCAACTAGCGTATACACGTGGTTACCTTTAATGAAACTTTCGTATGTCCAGAGATCTTATTATGCATATAAGTATTTACTTAAATCAGTGCATCATTAATTCATAATACATTTAGTAAGTAGTAAGCATGTGTATTAAGAACATAATAAATCATCACACATAAGGAACACACATGAACACCATGATTTAAGGTGGAAATCCAAGTCTGGAGAAAAACACCATTGTTGTCATCTCTCTCTTCAATATATATTATAAAGAAAAATTCTTACAATCTTGTACTGGCGTAGACTCATACGAACAGGCAGGCACCCACCTGCATAAGGCTGTAACCTTTTCTCATTCTCTAGCCTCTACTAGAAGGGAGCTTCAACACCCTGATATTGTTTAGCAGCTACCACTGGAAGGGAGCTATGATCCCTTGTTTCTCATTTACCAGCGAATCCTAGAAGGGAGATACTACCCCCTGATCTCATTTACCAGCCCCTATTTGAAGGGAACTACAACCCCCTCACTGAAGGCTCCAACCCTCAACACCACCACGGACCACGTTTCATCAATTTTCACATTGGATCCAACAACTTCAACAAAACACTTGTAGTCCTCTTTTCATCAAATTTTCAGCTTGAACCCACTCCACTCATTTAAGCATAAATAACATATGTCAAGCTGAAACTCATATCTCTATCAAATCATTCACTGAATCATCAATCAACCAATCACTCGAATATTGAACCAACCATCGAGAAAAATAGTCACTTAACGAATTACCAACTCAATTCATAGTGAGATAACTATAACCAAAATATCAGAATTGAACCCAAACTACTACATCAAAACATTGAATGAACTGAAATCCTAATAATTTATAAAACAAAATGTGTACACTACTTCATTTACTAAAACCTTTGTATATAGACACTTTCTGGTGGACGAACCTGCACTTAAATCTTTATATACTAAATTTAGGAATCTGATCATTATCAGAATAGATCATAGACATTCGAGCATACTTTATTAGATTTAGAGAGCCCTTATTGATTTAGCAACATCCATCATATTCAATCACCCAGTCACTGATCATATTTATACATAATTAACTAACATCATAAACAATATTCAAACAATCCATTTCTACATGAAGACTTCATTAACAGGAAACATAAATATAGCAGAAATAATAAGACATTTTCTTCAGCAAAATCCAGAAAAACCTAACTTCCGTAGACGCTTTTTATGAAATGAACCTGCGTATATACACGCTTTCACCATGACAAACCAACATATAGCTCTGTAAATATTCAAGACTGTGTAAAGTTTCAGATTAACTGAATTACTCAGATTTTACCCTTCACTTCAGCAAACATGTGCCAGGTCACAGATCTAAACATCTCAGAAATAGATCAAGAAAATACATAGTCATTTCAGGTTTAGAGATCTTGATCCATCGTTGTATTCATAGGTGCATCATAATTTTAGATCTATCAATAAATTGTAACCCATTCCATGCAGATATACTTCAGAGTGAAGTATTCATTCTATACCGATGCACATGCACACTTTGCATTATGATCTTCTTCTCCTTATATAGTTTGATCCTTTCCGAATACCATGAGCCAAAACCACACAAGCGTCGATGGTATTCTTGTATAGAATCAAATAGACAACACAATGGTTAATATTGTGGGTTAATACCATGCTAAGGACCCTTGGTATCATAAACTGAGTGCGTAAGTACATACACAACTTGGCTTCTTTGTACCCGCATGTATACATGACTTCTCTTCATCAAAACTGTGTATTCACTAATTC
The DNA here is from genome assembly GCA_034641835.2 of Pinus albicaulis. NCBI lineage: Eukaryota > Viridiplantae > Streptophyta > Pinopsida > Pinales > Pinaceae > Pinus > Pinus albicaulis. The sequence goes on from CM076577.1 coordinate 1,168,852,124, forward strand.
TGGATGTATACACGGGTTTCCTTCATCAAACCTTTGTGCACACTCGGGTTTCCTTCATCAAACCTACGTATACATTGTGAAATATTATCTTGATCATTTCTCTATCACTGATTGGAATTCTTTTTTCTATCACATCTAAACTGACCTATAGATATATCATTTTTACATCTTTAAGAAATAGGTTGCTATCAAAAGGAAACTCATTAAGTAGGTTTCCATCAAGGACAACTTATTGATTAGGTTTCCATCAAGGACAACTTATTGAGTAGGTTTCCATCACGGACAACATATTACATCATAATGCCAAAAATCTCCCCCTTTGGACGTGATGGTAGCCATGATGGTGTCTGATCACCACATCTTGTAGATACCTAAAAGACACATCAATCATAAGAATTATTAAAAAACCAATATATTCTCCCCCTTTAACATCAAGGGAAAAGGGCGGATTAAAGCCGAAGTATAGTTTATCTTTCCTTGTAGAAGGAAGATCTCTTTAGATCTGATCTGCATTGACCATGCTCTCCCTCAGCACATGCTGAGTTTTCATATTTTCAATAGAATACATGACTTTATAACTCAATTGAGTATGAACTTTCCTATCAACAAGGACGCATACTTACATCAATGGTCCAACCAAGTGGAATTACATATTTGGCTCAACTACCCAGCTAAGTGGGTTTACAAATTTGACTCAACTACCCAACCAAGTGGATTTTTAAATTTTAACAAGTCCATACATGACTAAATAAACAAATATTTACATCACAGGTGTCAATATGACCCTTAAATCAAATTATAGATATGAATTTTTATAACCAGGACCAAAGGATATCAAGGGAGGGATCATAATTCAGCAACCAAGAAAATGCCAACAATGCACTATACCCAACATGACTAATGCTCCCCAAAAGAATGAGCATCATGAGCATTCCCAACCATCTCAGAAAAGCATCTTTATCAAGAAGATAGATGTAATATAAGAAAATGGAGCCTGAAAACCATAACCGCGGTTATACCAATCAATAGCAAATGTTGTCTATGGGTAAACTTCAATATCATCAGCCTATGACCATGTCTACAATTTCATCATCATAATACCTTTGCGTATAAATCATCTATCAACTCAATCTCTTGTATTCATCAAAGTAAACTTTCCATTTCCCCTTTTTAGAAACATATGTGGGAATCATCATGAAATATGATAGAGTAGTGAGGCAACATGAGAAGACACCATAGACTTGTATCAACAATATATGAGAGAACCAATTAGAAATATAAGACAATTTATCCATGTCTTCAAGTAGCATAAGCAAATCAATAACCAAGTCCTCAGGATCTTTGCAGCAACATCATATTATTTCCAAGAAGGATTATCATACCAGAATTACTTCATCAATAATCAATATGCATCAACCAATCATCCATGTGATCTGATATCGCCAAGGTATTCATGATGTAACATGTGTAGTAATTAAGAAAAATAGGCCTCATTCATGAAAAAAGTCATCAACAACATGATCTGCATGTTCTTTCCTCATATTTGAATCATTAGTCTTGCATCAAATCCTCATGTGTAAAATATCATCTTTTACAAAAAGTGACCAGGGCTCATCCATAATCTCATATTAAGAATTCCATGTACCATGAAAACATTATTCGAACATGAGAATCACAAGAATTAAGAATAAGGAAACATAATGCCAACAATGTAACATTGGTAGATAGGATAATGCTCCCCCTGAACCTGTGCTGCCTATTCATAGTTAACACTGACCATATCAATTCATTCATCATATCAATAGACTGTTACCATCAACATCAAAACAAGAAAATTATAACTGTCACCAACATATCAGAAACTGTTCTTGAGTCTATCTTGCAATTTTTATTATCAGAGAAAAACATAAGCAATTGTATCCAACGAAACTCGCATGTATACGTGGCTTTATTTTATGAAACCCATGTACAAAAAGTAAAATACTCAAAATTTCACATCTCCATCTCCATCTCCCCCTGAACTTGTACCACCCATACCTCTCTTCTATTGTCACATCAGATGCACTGTCAAAAATATAAATAATCAAAATTACGAAACCATCCTTTATACATTGAAATTGATGGTATTATTCTTTCAAGAATGATGGAATGTAAAGGGCATTGTCTTCTTTCAGTTTGAGTCTGAATCCTCCTCACACCCGTGAGAGGTCAGATCTTTAGACACATATAATTTATCATCGTTTTTGTATCCCCTTGCTATGACTTCTCTAGTTTCTTTGTCCATAACCTTATATTTGGTCGATGTGAACAAAATTACATTTCCTTTATCTACAATTTCACCTACACTTAATAAGTTTTGTTTTAGCCCTAATAAGGTATCAAATGCCCTTCTATTTTTGTTAATTATGGCTCTACCTTTTACCAAAACATTTGTTGGAGCATCATCTGAAAGAATAACCTTATCATATTTATTTTTCTTGAGAGACTCCATCTTAATCTTATCACTAGTCATGTGATAAGAACATCCGCTATCGATGTACCATTCATCCTTATCTTTAATTGCATAGGGAGCAAGGCCACAGCTTATCTCTTATTCTTTATTATTTTTAACATTAATGTTGGTGGATCCAACTTTCTTTGGTCTTACAATATCATTTTTTGGACTTCCATATTGTCTTTGATAATTCATTGATCTATTCTTGCATTCCTTTTCTACATGCCCAAATGTATTACAAGCATAACATCTTATGTGACCAGAAAAGGGATAAAAGGAATCATAATAATTTTTCCTCATATTCCTTTTATTGCACTCAATAGCTTTATGTCCAAATTTGTTGCATGAAAAATAGTAACCCTTAAAGAAACCTGAGTACCTGGGAGTTTTCAACCTTTCTGTGTAGAGCCTATTTTTCTGCGACCGAAAAAATCTGATTCTGCAATTGGCTGCAACATATCCATAATTATCACATGCAAAGTATTCAAAATTGTTGATTAAAGGAGAAAATAGATTTATACTTCTATAGTTAGGATTGAATGATTTGCTTTTATAATTCATGATTGTCGGTTGACCTTTTGTCTCTTTAAACACTTCAGGTTTTGCATTGGTATCCTTTGAATCTTTAGCACTTTCTTGTGAACTAGATTCTCCTTTAACAATTTCATGAGAACCAAGACCAAATTTAATTGAAGGAGACTTTTGATTACTAAGAACATTATCCAAAGTCTTAGTACTATCTTGAAGCCACATGATAAAGGAATAAGGTAAGCCCCTTTTCCATCTATAGGGTTCACACAGTCTTTAACCGATCTAAGAGAGCTACAAATCGTGTTAAGGGACTTGAAAGTCAAAGAAAATTTATGATTCTTGATAATCCTAGTGATCTTGTCCGTGGTTCCTTGAATTAACGGAAGGTGCACTCTGAAATACCACTCATTAGGATATTTTTATTTTTTAGACCTTTTTCTACTTTAAGAAAAGCTTTAATGCCAAGGAAATTGTTATAGCCATTGTTATTAAAAACACATAGAAGGTGGGATTTTTCTCCTTCGAGGTGGCATTCATCAGATATTATAAGCGCCCTCATGGCTAAGATGCTAAGGATGCCTAATTTATGAGAAGGAAAATGATGCGAACTAGCATGAAGATACTTCTCCGTGTGAGTTTTCTTCCGAAAAGCCTGATGGGAGAGACAACCATCATCACTTCTTGAAATAAGAATGTGAAGGAAAGGAAGGTTACCATCAACTTCACATTCCATAGTGAAATTTTGGAACACAATCGATTATTTAGATGTTGGAAAAATAGATCCA